>CM038674.1:415411667-416011667 GCA_021605145.1 Aegilops bicornis
AACCTATATCTACCATCCATATTGCACTTGTATCACCATCTCTTCACCGAACTAGTGCACCTATACAATTTTCCATTGTATTGGGTGTGTTGGGGACACAAGAGACTCTTTGTTATTTGGTTGCAGGGCTGCTTGAGAGAGACCATCTTCATCCTACGCCTCCCATGAATTGATAAACCTTAGGTCATCCACTTGAGGGAAATTTGATACTGTCCTACCTCTGCACTTGGAGGCCCAACAGCGTGTACAAGATGAAGGTTGTGTAGTAGACATCACGTCCCGACATCCCTCGGGTACAACTCCCTTTACAGCCGGCTTGCACCACTGCTCTAGCTGCCCACATCACTCCATGTGGATATTTATCTACTTCTTTTCCCCCCGCACATACCTCTACTGGCTTCTACGTACTGTATTTGTGATGAGTTTATGTCTCGTCAACTAGTCCCAGTAATCCTATTCTAATCACGCTTCTTCAATTTCTTTGCCACAGGATTGCTCATCTCGATTTTGGTGAAACTGCACAAAATGATCCGATGGTCAAAGGGTTGCAAACTTCATTTCTTCGGAAGCTCCAACATTGCCAGCAAATTAAAGCCTGGTTAGGGTTTATGGTTCAAGGGCTAGGGACTGCATGGATTATTTTTTCTTTAGCTGTCTCTGTTCCAAAATAAGTGTCAACTTTAGTAGTAGTACAACTTTGTACTAAAGTTTGCATAAAGTTGAGACACTTATTTTGGAATGGAGGGAGTACATATTAGCTATGATCATCAAACATTGAGATGCAATAGCATGCATGTTAGTATCCTTTGTATTTGATGAAATGTTGCAACGGGCAACCTTGGGCCATAAGGTACATGAAGCAATTTGGAAGCTTCATAGCATTGTACAAATTTATCTCGCTAATAAATTACAGTACGTACTATACTAGTAGTACTAAGTAAAGACTTAGGTGTCGCACGGTGTCCAGAAAATATGGTGATAATGTGAGGTGGGCCATGTAATCGCCGAGCCTGCGTGTTTTCACTGCTCTCGCACTCCTCCACTGTAAGAATGGAGAAAATTGTAATCTAGTAGTACCTCCTTTCCCTTAAAGCGTGGGACATCCAGCAGTCCTACCACCTCAGTAATAATGACCAATGAGCCGTCAAATCACATAGACCCAACAGTAAGTTGGACGGACGAAGCAACCATCACTCTTGAATCCGCTTCTCTCTTCAACGCAGGCGCCAGTGAGAGGTCGCGTCCGCTCTGCCCGGGCATGAATACGGCACCGATTCTTTGGAGCGGTGCTGACCGTTTCGGGAGGGAAGCACGCGCTGGCGATGGAGGGGCTTTGGGTGGGCTAGGCTGGTCAGGAGCGGGCGTGGCAGCGGTCCGCCTGTCCTGACCAGATGCCCGGAAGAGGATGCACCGACTCTCACGGCTAAATCGTACAGTACACACCATCTCTCCGTAGGAGTAGGTCGATGTGTCGCTCTCTTTAACACACACATGCTATTAAACACGCACGCACACGCACACACAGGTTCATAGAATAGGAATAGCATGCGAGTTAGTTAGGGAGCATTTGGATCCTTAGCCAGAACAATTTATAGCCTAGTCGGGCAAGGTTAGGCATTTGGAACTGTTAAAATATGTTAGCTTTTGTGGGCCAGCTAGCTTGGGTGGGCTAGAAAAATCTTGCTAGCTCGGGAGAGCCAGATCGGCTCGCTTCCGACGGCAAACTTCGTGTACTACCTCCGTCCTGGTTTATTGGTTCCCATTGTATTTCGTTTCAAATTTTGACCATAGATTGAACTAACAAAATTTCTTGCATGTCACAAAAAATTATATCATTGAAAACTATGTTCAAATACGAATCCAACGATATAATTTTTGTTGACATGCATTAAAATTTTGTTAGTTAAATCTTTGGTCAAAATTTGGCACAAACTACAAAGGGGACCTATAAACCAGGAAGAAGGTACTAGTAGTGTCGGTGTACTAGAGTAGGGGTACCCTAGTATCCCGAACTTGTGCACGGGCAGTTGCAGCCCTACGTGGCAGGGCTTACCGGGTGACCGCCAAGGTCCTCCGTAGGTCCTTTGGAGCCATTCAAGAACAAAGTATTCAAGCCAAGGAGACAAGGCCCCGGCAAGAGGAGCTTGCCGGGAAGGCCTAAGGCACCCTAGGAGACAAGGCCCGGCAAGAGGAGCTTGCCGAAGGCCCGATGGCGACAAGCTTCGGGACGGCAAGACAACAACCGACAAAGGCGCTTTGCATGACAGACCACCACTCTGTACACTCCAAAGACATCCACTAACGTGTCGCCTCAGGACCTTTCGGTAGCGTGTGGCAAGAGGCGTCTTGACGGAGCGCTGATGGCAAGCGGCGCTGATGTGGCGGCGCTGACAAGATTTCCAGCGCCTTACCACGGTTGTTGTCTTGTCGTGTCCGGAAGCTTGTCGCTCACCGGGCCTTCCAGGCAAGCTCCTCTTGCCGGGGCCTTATCTCCTAGGTGCCTTGGGTGGCCTTCCCGGCAAGCTCCTCTTGCCGGGGCCTTGTCTCCTTGGCTTGAATACTTTGTTCTTGAATGGCTCCAAAGGAACCACGGAGGACCTTGGCGGTCACCCAAGAAGCCTTGCCGCGGAGGGCTGCAATCGCCCGTGCACAAGTTCGGGATACTAGGGTACCCTACTCTAGTATACCGACAGAGCCCCCGGCCTGGCCACACACGGTGCCGAAGCGCTGTTGGGCCAGCCCAAAACAGGGCACGGCACGCCGCAACCCCAGTAAGTATATGGTTTACTTCTTGCTGTTGGCGTGCATGGGTGCTCTTTCTTTGCCGATATCTCGATCGCTGATTTGTGTAGGAAGCAGAGCAGCCTTACCAGAGTGCCTTGAAGCCGCTCTCGACAGCTTCGACTACATCGCCAAGGGAGGATTCCCGGCAAGGAGGCGTTCTCGGCAAGGGAGACTTCTCCGGCAAGGCAGTTCTACGGCAAGGGCGGCCAGCGATCCCCACGGTGGCGGAGACAATGACTACGCACCCTAGCAGGTAATCCTCTTGCTTGAAAACTTTCCTTGTGTTCTTCTTCTTCTGATTTTCTTTTGAATATTGGCTTGACTTTTCTTCATTTTCCGGTCGTCGAGATCCATCTCGCCACAGAGCCAATGGAGACCGAGGCCACCGGCGAGGAGGACGGCCTTGGCAAGATCGGCAACGCCGCTGCCATCGGAGAAGAAGTCTGGCCGACGAGCCCGCCGGGCGAAGAGGCCGCCAAAGCTGCCGCCCAGAAAGTGGCGAGGGGTCCGCGATCGCAGCTGACGGCCCCGAGGCCGCCAGGAGCGCCAGCGCCCTTCGCCGACCGCCGATCCCTCCGCCCAACAGGCAGCGTCAGGCTCGAGGAGCCCCAGCCCGGCGCCTATTTGAAGGCCGCCGCCCGCTTTCTCTTTTCTTGCCGCTGCTGGTCATGTTATGAGAACAATCTATTAGAGCTGCGACAAGCTATCTTGTAATATAACTCTATTTGGATAGTGATTGCTATGTTATTTCCTTTACTTGATTCCTTCCTTTGTATGTTTTTGCCCTCGCTTTTAGGGAACTTGTCAACAGGCACACAGGCGCGAGCGCTGAGTCTTGAACGTCGATAACTTCTGGTGGTGCTGCTTCCGACAAGTAACCTTCTCGCAACTAGTCGCAGCTCACTTAAGTTATTGAGCGGACTCGAAACAAAGTAAGGGCGCAATCACAGCTCACTTAAGTTGTTGAGCAGACTCGAAACAAAGTAAGGACGCAATCGCAGCTCACTTAAGTTGTTGAGCGGACTCGAAACAAAGTAAGGGCGCAACTAGCTACGAGTTGGTTCCTCCGCGCACAGGTTTTCCATACAAAGTACGGTCATTCGAGGAAGATAACTTAAAAATTTTAAAACTGATTGCTCAAACTTTAGCAACTTAGCTTTTCTGTCGTTTGCTTCCCGGTAAGGCTAGACTTCCTTGAGCGACGCTTGGTCCACACCATTATCTTCTCCTTTCCCCGGCAAACTTGTGGGCGAGGGAACCTTCCTTTCTTTAAGAAAGAGAAAGAAGAGAAAATAAAGATATCGAGCCTTATGGCTCGTTATTTCTTACCGAGGGTATAAGCTGCACAAAGTGTCAGATAACGCATGCAAAATAGAAGTAGAAAGCATGAAATTGACAAGATGTGCGAAGCACATTAGCTTTACTTATGCACGGGGTCTGCGCCCGGCTTTGTACCAAGGATTACATGCAACATCAGCAAGACTTGTACAAAAGGTGGTTGCTTAACAGGTTCCAGAACCGCGCATCTGAGTAAAACTTACGAAGATGCTCAATGTTCCGAGAGTTGCTCACCGAATGCCATCTTCGGTGTCAAAGCGGACAGCGCCAGGCCTAGTGACTCGTTTCACCCGGTAAGGGCCTTCCCACTTCAAGGCGTCAACTTGTTGGAATTCTTGGCGGACTGAACGCGCCCGAAGAACAAGGTCACCTTCCTCGAGACTTCGGCATTAACTTTGCGGCTATGGTAGCGGCGCCAAAGCTTCTTTGGTATCGAGCAGCTCATTCCTGTGACTGAAGACGATCCTCCTCAAGGAGCAGCGCGTCATCTTGTCGCATAGCTGCTCTTGCTCAAGATCATCATAAGCGAGCACTCGAGGTGATCCGTATCTGAGTTCCGTGGAGAGAACTGCTGTGCCCATCTTTGGAGCTTGCGGCTCGACAACAAGGACTAAAGGCACATCTGCTGCTGCGGGAACATCTGCTTCCACAGCGAGAACCTGCGGCTCAGCCGGAGCTTGACGTTCCCCGGCCCGGAGCAAAACTTGTCGGGAGCGTCTGCTTCAACGGAACAAACCCTAGGGCTTGCCGGAGCAGACTGTTCCTCAGCACTTGCCGGTGGAGCTCGATGGTGTGTCCTCGACGGTAGCGCAGCACTCCGAAGAGGTGCGCTTGCCGGAGTGGGCATCGAGCTCTTGCGGACTTGGAGCGTCTGCTTCAACGGAACAAACCCTAGGGCTTGCCGGAGCGGGCTGCTCCTCGGCACTTGCCGGTGGAGCTCGATGGTGCATCCTCGACGGTAGCACAGCACTCCGAAGAGGTGCGCTTGCCGGAGTGGGCATCAGAGCTCTTGCCGGACTTGGAGCGTCTGCTTCAACGGAACAAACCCTAGGGCTTGCCGGAGCAGACTGCTCCTCAGCACTTGCCGGTGGAGCTCGATGGTGCGTCCTCGACGGGCGCGCAGCACTCCGAAGAGGTGGGCTTGCGAGTGGGCACCAGAGCTCTCTGGGACTTGGGCGTCTGCTTCAACGGAACAAACCCTAGGGCTTGCCGAGCAGACTGCTCCTCAAAGCACTTGTCGGTGGAGCTCGATGGTGCGTCCTCGGCGGTAGCGTAGCACTCGAAGAAGGTGCGCTTGCGGAGTGGGCATCAGAGCTCTACCGGACTTGGAGCATCTGCTTCAACGGAACAAACCCTAGGGCTGGCCGGAGCAGACTACTCCTCAGCACTTGCCGGTGGAGCTCGATGGTGCGTCCTCGACGGTAGCGCAGCACTCCAAAGAGGTGCGCTTGCCGGAGTGGGCATCAGAGCTCTACCGGACTTGGAGCGTCTGCATCAACGGAACAAACCCTAGGGCTTGCCGGAGCAGACTGCTCCTCAGCACTTGTTGGTGGAGCTCGATGGTGCGTCCTCGGCGATGGCGCGGCACTCCGAAGAGGTGCGCTTGCGGAGTGGGCATCGAGCTCTCTGGGACTTGGAGCATCTGCTTCAGCGGAACAAACCCTAGGGCTGGCGGAGCAGACTACTCCTCGGCACTTGCGGTGGAGCTCGATGGTGCGTCCTCGGCGATAGCGCAGCACTCCGAAGAGGTGCGCTTGCGGAGTGGGCATCGAGCTCTACCGGACTTGGGCGTCTGCTTCAACGGAACAAACCCTAGGGCTTGCCAGCAGACTGCTCCTCGGCACTTCTTTGGTGGAGCTCGATGGTGCGTCCTCGACGGTAGCGCAGCACTCCGAAGAGGTGCGCTTGCCGGAGTGGGCATCAGAGCTCTTGACGGACTTGGAGCGTCTGCTTCAACGGAACAAACCCTAGGGCTTGCCGGAGCAGACTGCTCCTCAGCACTTGCTGGTGGAGCTCGATGGTGCATCCTCGACAGTAGCGCAGCACTCCGAAGAGGTGCGCTTGCCAGAGTGGGCATCAGAGCTCTACCGGACTTGGTCTTTTTCTTCGCCCTTCTCTCCGGGAGTCTCCTCCTTCCTCAAAGACGCGTGCACACTTGTCGGCCAGGGCATATAGCTCACTGACGTCTTTGATCTTGCACATCGCCATCTCCTCCCGCATCCTGCGGTTTGGCACGTTCTGATGGAACGCGCTGATTACCACGGCAGGGTGGACATCTGGGATGTTGTCTTTGTCTGTGGTGAATCTCTGAATGTACTTGCTTGCAGGGCTCTCCTTCCTTCCGGGCGGCAGATGAAGGTCACTTTCTTGGCCATGGGGCTTGTTGCCGCTGTAAAGCGCCGACAAACCGATGGCATAGATCTGCCAAGAGGATATGGAGTTGTCCGGCAAGTGCATGAGCCAGGATCTCGACATTGGGCTTGAGCACGGCAGGAAGTAGTTGGCGAGGATCTTGTCGTCTCGCCCGGCAGCTTGCACCGCGATGGTGTAGATGCCGAGGAACTCGACAGATGCGTCTTGCCGTCGTACTTCTCTGCACGCCCGCTTGAAATTCTTCTTCTTGGGCCACGGACTTGCCGCAGCTCATGAGTGAACGCAGGGCAACCTACAGCGTCTGACAAGTCGCTGGTTCCCCTGGCGCATGCATGTCGACAGAGGGCCCGGTAGCTGGTCGGATTGACGCCGGGCTTCTCTTCGCCATCGGCGCGAGTTCGAAAGCGTCTTCTTTGCCGTTGCTCGTTCGTGAAGAACTTGGCACTGATCGCGACGAGCTCGTGGATCCGATGATGCAGTGGAGTCGCTGTCGAGGTGGATCCGGCGAGTCGGCGATCTTGGCCTTTGGGGCGGAGAGTGCATGGTGGTTCCACCCCCACCGGTTTCGTCGCCATCGGCTCGTGTTTGGCGGTCCTGCCGCGGCAGCGATGCACTCGGCTGCCGCGGAGCGTCGCCGTTGGCAAAGCCGATGAGACTCTGAATGGTGGCCCTCCATTCATCGACCTTGTCGGCTGTTGGAGGGTAATCCAGAGCGATTGAGCTCGCCAAAGCTTCTGCTGGAGTGGTGGGTGGCAGTGGCGAACGGCGCGAGGAGCGGGATATGCTCGGACTTCTAACTATGTTAGAAGGAGCAGTATCCCGTCCAGACGACCATACCTCGCTTGCGCCAGCACGTTGGCGTGCATGCTGGTCTTGAGCATCCCGAGATCCACCAGCTCGATCTTGGTCCATCGAGCGTATGGCGTTGTGAATACCATGACGCTGTCGAACCCGCGCCTCCTGAGACGGGCGCGGTGCGTGTACACACGCCGAGGTCTGCGCAGCCTTGTCCTTGGACTTGGCAGCACCGTGAGCTCCCCCGTTGACGTCCATTCTTCCGCCGGCGTCTACCCCACCACCCGTTTGCTCCGGTGGTGGTGGGTTCAACGCGGACGGAACATCTGCCGCCGAAGCCTTCCTCTTCGGTGGCATGTCGATGAAGATGATGAAGATCTAGCTCGTGTGGACGCCTGATCAGGTTCACACAATCTCGGCGCCCCTACTGGCGCGCCAAAGATGTCGGGATGCTGATCCGCCCACGAACACCTATGGGACCGGCGGACCGAGCCCCTTCGGTTCGGGCGGGGCGGAGGTCGCATGAAGAGCGGTCGAGGCGAAGCACACGAGCGGTTTACCCAACCGGAGCTCTCGGAGAGATAACACTCTTTGCTGCATGTGCAGGTGTATTGAGTTCTTGCTCAGGAGCGCTGAGTGCTACAGTACACACAAGCTGCTAACGAGACCGAGCGTGAGTGTATTGAGTTCCTGCTGGTGCTCAAGCCCAATGTCAGATCCTGGCTCATGCACTTGCCAGACAACTCCATATCCTCTTGGGCAGATCTATGCCATCAGTTTGTCGGCGCCTTTACAGGCGGCCACAAGCCCCATGGCCAAGAAAGCGACCTTCATCTGCTCGCCCGGAAGGAAGGAGAGCCCCTCGCAAGTACATTCAGAAATTCAGTCAGCGTCAAAGACAACATCCAGATGTCCACCTGCCATGTAATCAGCGTGTTCCATCGAGCGTGCGAAACCGCAGGATGCGGGAGGAGATGGCGATGTGCAAGATCAGAGAAGTCAGTGAGCTATATGCCCTGGCCGACAAGTGTGCACGTGCTGAGGAAGGAAGGAGACTCCCCGGAGAGAATACTGAAGAAGACCAAGTCCGGCAAGAGCTCTGATGCCCACTCCGCAAGCGCACCTCTTCGGTCTTTGCCGCTTCTACGTCGAGGACGCACCATCGAGCTCCACCGGCAAGTGCCGAGGAGCATGCTGCTCCGTCAATCCATAGGTTTTGTTCCGTTGAAGCAGACGCTCCAAGTCCGGCAAGAGCTCTGATGCCCACTCCGGCAAGCGCACCTCTTCGGAGTGCTGTGCTACCGTCGAGGACGCACCATCGAGCTCCACCAGCAAGTGCTGAGGAGTAGTCTGCTCCGGCAAGCCCTAGGGTTTGTTCCGTTGAAGCAGATGCTCCAAGTCCGGTAGAGCTCTGATGCCCACTCCGGCAAGCGCACCTCTTCGGAGTGCTGCGCTACTGTCGAGGACGCACCATCGAGCTCCACCAACAAGTGCTGAGGAGCAGTCTGCTCCGGCAAGCCCTAGGGTTTGTTCCGTTGATGCAGACGCTCCAAGTCCGGCAAGAGCTCGATGCCCACTCCGCAAGCGCACCTCTTGAGTGCTGCGCTACCGTCGAGGACGCACCATCGAGCTCCACCGGCAAGTCCGAGGAGCACGATGCTCTGGCAAGCCCTAGGGTTTGTTCCGTTGAAGTAGACGCTCCAAGTACGGCAAGAGCTCTGATGCCCACTCCGGCAAGCGCACCTCCTCGGAGTGCTGCGCTACCGTCGAGGACGCACCATCGAGCTCCACCGGCAAGTGCTGAGGAGCAGTCTGCTCCCGCAAGCCCTAGGGTTTGTTCCGTTGAAGCAGACGCTCCAAGTCCGGCAAGAGCACTGATGCCCACTCCGGCAAGCGCACCTCTTGAGTGCTGCGCTACCGTCGAGGATGCACCATCGAGCTCCACCGGCAAGTGCTGAGGAACAGTCTGCTCCGGCAAGCCCTAGGGTTTGTTCCGTTGAAGCAGACGCTCCCGAAAAGTTTTGCTCCGGGCCGGGGAACGTCAAGCTCGGTGAGCCGCAGTTCTCGGCTGTGGAAGCAGATGTTCCCGCAGCAGCAGATATGCGGTGGTTCTTTGGTCGATCGGGGCGACGCCAAATCGAGCCATCGGCGCACACCTTTCGCTCTTGTCTATGGAGCGAGGCAGTTCTCCCCACGGAACTTCGTATACGGATCACCTCGAGTGCTCGCTTATGATGAGCTTGAGCAAGAGCGATTGCGACAACATGACGCTGCTCCTTGAGGAGGATCGTCTTGAGGCTGTCAGACGAGCTGCTCGATACCGACAAGCTTTGCGCCTTCTACCATAGCCGCAGTTAATGCCAAGTCTCGAGGAAGGCGACCTTGTTCTTCGGGCGTTCGATCCGCCAAGAATTCCAACAAGTTGACGCCAGTGGGAAGGCCCTTACCGGTGAAACGAGTCACTAGGCTGGCGTTGTCCGCCTTGAGACCGAAGATGGCATTCCGGTGAGCAACTCCTGGAACATTGAGCATCTTCTTAAGTTTTACCCGTAAGGCGCGGTTGCCGGAACCTGTTCCGGCAACCACCTTTTGTACAAGTCTTGCCGATGTTGCATGTAATCCTTTGTACAAAGCCGGCAAGCGCACCTCTTCGGAGTGCTGCGCTACCGTCGAGGAGTGCAGACCCCGTGCATATGTGCTTTGCACATCTTGTCAATTTCATGCTTTCTACTTCTATTTTGCATGCGTTATCTGACACTTTGTGCAGCACCTACCCCCGGTAAGCAATAACGAGCCATAAGGCTCCATATCTTTATTTTCTCTTCTTTCTCTTTCTCAAAGAAAGGAAGGTTCCCTCGCCCACAAGTTTGCCTGGGGGAAAGGAGAAGATAATGGTGTGGACCAAGCGTCGCTCAAGCAAGTCTAGCCTTACCGAAGCAAGCAACGTAAAAGCTAAGTTGATAAAGTTTGAGCAATCAGTTTTAAATTTTTTAAGTTATGTTCCTCGAACGACCGTACTTTGTATGGAAAACCTGTGCGCGGAGGAACCAACTCGTAGCTAGTTGCGCCCTTACTTTGTTTCGAGTCCGCTCAACAACTTAAGTGAGCTGCGATTGCGCCTTTACTTTGTTTCGAGTCCGCTCAACAACTTAAGTGAGCTGCGATTGCGCCCTTACTTTGTTTCGAGTCCGCTCAACAACTTAAGTGAGCTGCAACTAGTTGCGACAAGGTTTCTTGTCGGTAGCAGCACCGCCAAAGGTCGCCGACGTCCCTTTTCAAGGCGCTTCATGACCCAGTGCTCATACCGACAAGTTCCCTAAAAGCGTAGGGCAAAAACATACAGAGGAAGGAACCAAGTAAAGGAAATAACATAGCAATTGCTACCCGAAATAGAGTTATATTACAAGATAGCTTGTCACAGCTCTAATAGATTGTTCTCATAACATGACCAGCAGCGGCAAGAAAAAGAGAAAGCGGACGACCAACGTCAGTCTAGCAGAGGCGAGCAGCTCTTCATCAAAAGTTTCTCCTTCGGCCGGCGCCCTGGAGCTCGACGCCCATGGGAGCTTGATGAAGACGCCATCGCCGGCCTTCAAATAGGCGCCGGGCTGGGGCTCTTGAACCCGACGCTGCCGCTGCTTGGCGGAGGGATCGGCGGTCGGCGTGGCGCTGGCGCTCCTGCTGGCCTCGGGGCCGTCGGCGATCGCCGGACCCCTCGCCCGGCTCTGCGGCGGCAGCTTATGGCGGCCTCTTGGCGGGCTCGTCGGCGCCAGCTTCTTCTCCGATGGCTGTGGCGTCGTCAATATTGCCACAGCGTCCTCCTCGCCGCGGCCTCGGTCTCCATTGGCTCTATGGCGGATGGATCTGACGACAGGAAAATGAAGAAAAGTCAAGCAAATATTCAAAAAGAAAATCAGAAGAAGAAGAACACAAGGAAATTTTTCAAGGAAGAGGATTACCTGTGCTAGGGTCTGCAGTCATGGTCTCCGCCACCAGGGGATCGCCGGAGCTGTCCCTTGCCGGAGAACTGCCCCTTGCCGGAGACGTCTCCCTTGCCGGAGAACGCTCCCTTGCCGGGGAATCCTCCCTTGGCGGTGTAGTCGAAGCAGAAGGCATGTCGGGGAGGCTTGTGGCACTCTGGTAAGGCTGCTCGCTCCTACACAAATCAGCGATGATATCAGCAAAGAAAGAGCACCCATGCACGCCGAACAGCAAGAAGTAAACCATATACTTCTACTGGGGCTGCGCTGAGGCTGCTTTGAGGAAGAGTTGCAGCGTCCGGCAAGGTGGTCTCGGACGCGCCTCCTGCTGTCGTGGTGGGTTCGTCTCGATGACAATCCACCGGGGCCTTGGCTCTCTTCGACGCTCTGGGCTAAGCGTCTGAAAGGAATGGGTTCAGAGTGAAGCAAATCAGATACAAGACAAGGCAACAAGCCAAGAACTACAAATGCCCGTGCCTGTTTTGGGCTGGCCCAACAGCTTCGGCACCGTGTGGCCCAGGCCGGGGGCTCACTGCCGGTGTACTAGAGTAGGGGTACCCTAGTATCCCGAACTTGTGCACGGCAGTTGCAGCCTCCGTGGCGGGGCTTATCTTGGGTGACCGCTAAGGTCCTCCGTAGTTCCTTTGGAGCCATTCAAGAACAAAGTATTCAAGCCAAGGAGACAAGGCCCGGCAAGAGGAGCTTGCCGGGAAGGCCACCCAAGGCACCTAGGAGACAAGGCCCGGCAAGAGGAGCTTGCGGGAAGGCCGATGAGCGACAAGCTTCCTGGACGCGACAAGACAACAAGCTGCGGCAAAGGCGCTTGCATGGGCATCACCACTCACTGCACTCCAGACATCCACTAACGTGTCGCCTCGACCTTTCCAGCGCCAGCGTGGCAAGAGGTCAGACGCCACGTGAGCGCTGTGGCAAGCGGCGCCGACAAGATTGCCATCGTGGCAAGCGGTGGCGCCCTGGTGGTCCCTTCTCGCCTTTGTTAGGGCGGCGTGACAGGCATTTAATGCCTTTGTCCCCTACCGTCGTGGTTAGGTATGGTACACCGCATAAGTAGCTGTACCAACCACTCCTTTTCCATTTTACCCTTGTCTACGTTGCCACCTGTCGGAGACCCCTTTAGCATATAAAAGGAGGCCCATGCGCAACGTAGAGAGGGGGAGGAAGGGGAGAACACTCACGCTCGGTCTTGTTAGCAGCTTGTGTGTACTGTAGCACTCATCGCTCCTGAGCAAGAACTCAATACATTCAGACATGCAGCAGTAGGAGTGTATCTCTCCGGAGAGCTCCGAAGCTGGGTAAACTGCTCGTGTGCTTTGCTCGATCTGCTCTTCGTGCAACCTCCGCCCCCCGCCGAACCGAAAGGGGCTCGGTCCGCCGGTCCCATAGGTGTTCGTGGGCCATATCAGCCTCCCCGACAAGTAGTAACATAGACTAGTAACATATGCATGTTACTAGTCCAAGT
This sequence comes from Aegilops bicornis, assembly GCA_021605145.1. Classification (NCBI taxonomy): domain Eukaryota; kingdom Viridiplantae; phylum Streptophyta; class Magnoliopsida; order Poales; family Poaceae; genus Aegilops; species Aegilops bicornis. Next base: position 415,424,418 of record CM038674.1, read on the forward strand.
TACTCACCACTATGACCAGCCTAAGCAATGTAAACTCCTTACTCTGCCTTGTTATCTCCCCTGGAAACCCAATGCATGGAGCGCAACTACGCGTTGATCAGTCAAGAAATCAAAGTCGGCTTGCATGCGAGTTAATCATTGGCCTGCATGGTAGCTAAAACGGCATCTCTTAGTTGTTGGGATTAATTGTTGCGTTTAGAGATAGAAATCAGGGCTTTGATTGGAGGAAGGACCGGTCAAGTTTCTCCTTCTCCTCCAATCTGCTTGCACCTTGGTCCCGCTGCACCTTCTAACATGACTTATTACACCTAGACGGAGGGAGTAGTACGAGATACGGTGGCACACTGACTTAGGTCGAATACAAGTGCCCAAAATTGTGTGCATGTTATAATAAGGATTCACTTAAAATAGTACGTGAGCGAACAGAGGGATCAATTGGATAGTGTTCACGAGCAGTAGCGAGATGTGTGAGGTAAGATACACCGCTGTCGCTTTTAATTTTTCTTATTAATTTCTTTGTTTCACCCTCTGACTGGTGGGACCCAACATACTACATGGAGAGAGGTAAGGTGACTATGGCTACATTATTTCTGTACTACCAACACTGCTTTAAATCCCAAAATACCTTACCACCAAAGCCACATGACACGATTATGATTTAAATCCCAATGACTCGCACGCAAAAAAATCACAGCATGCTTGTCACACGAATGCAGGAATGTATAAAAGGTTATTTTCCTCTCGTTGAACATAACGGGAGGGTGGTGTAGCTGGTTAGCCTGTTCGCTCATCAAAGTTGAGGTCTCGGGTTGGATAACTACACTTGAGCATAATCACCTCATCATGTATATGCTGGAGCCTCGGCGCTTGTTTTCTAGGGTTTGCACTCTTCACACTCTCTCTCCAGTATATATATATACATGCTGGAGCCTCAGCACTTGTACTTTCTCTCTTCACACTCTCTCACCCTCTCCATATCTAAACAAGACTTTGTTGGCCTCTCTCTCTCTCTCTCTCTCTCTCTCTCTCTCTCCCCTCACTGCTGGTCAAAGAGCTGGCAGGATCCGTCTGCCGGGAAGGGAAGGAGGCTTAACGCTGTCGCCGTCGGCGAGGGAGGGAATCCACCACCGGCGAAGCTGTTCTCTTTCACCCAGCGGCGGTGCGGGAGGGCCTCCGACCCCTTCTTCCTCACTGTCGTATGTAGTGTTGGCCAAACGGCCTCCGGTCGCCCACCGAACCACACCCCAAGAACCTTAAGGTATAATTTACTTATTCCACATGCATTGCTCTAGCTGCATGTGGGCTTTTTCTGCTTTTGCACTCGAATCTAGGTGTTGGATCAAATAGGAAAGTAGTGGGGAAAGTTGTATAGCATGAATCTAGGACGTGGTTCAAAGAGGAAAGGAATGGGGGAAAGTAGTGGGGAAAGTTGTATAGCATGACTCTAGGACGTGGTTCAAAAAGGAAAGGAAGGGGGGGAAGTAGTGGGTAAAGTTGTATGCATGAATCTAAGACGTGGTTCAAAGAGGAAAGGAATGGGGGGACGTAGTGGGGAAAGTTGTATAGCATGAATCTAGGACGTGGTTCAAAGAGGAAAGGAAGGGGGGAAAGTACTAGTACAGACTGGCTATCCAGCACCTACGTTGGTTGAAAAGGGAAAACAATGACAAACACAGTACGCACATCTGTAACAAACTGATCTTTTTGTTTTGGGGGACAAGGTTGTCGAGTTTGAGCATGACTAGATTTGTTGCGCTCACATAGGGAAAGGTGTCTAAAGATAACAAAACTGGGACCAACACAAATATGCTCCTTGGTTGCTTGTTCTTTGTTGCAATAGACTGTGCATCACCCCTTCATACATCGGTAGATGCACATGGTGCTGGTCCGTCCACTGTCCTGTGCAACTCTTTAGCTGTTGTTAATCTAAGGCCCTGTTTGGTTCAAAAGTCCCTAGTCCCTACCTGCTTGGTTCCAGGGACTAAACATGGACTAGAGGTTATTAAATAACATGCTAAAAGACCATGTTACCCCTAGTAATGAACTAATAGAGACAAGGTGCGATGCAGGGCAGGGGCAATTGTTGGAAAAAGTCCCAAAAAGACTCTCCCTCGGGGTCTTCTTTCTTTAGTCCCAAATGCCCACTTTTAGTCCCTGAAAGTCCCTCCTTTTTGGTTTAGATGGGACTGACATAGACTTTTTTAGTCCCTACACCAAATACTCCCTGTAAACAAACACCCTCTAATAATGCCACTGTAAAATTGATGCAATGCCACGGTTAAAAGCAAATTACATGTTTAACGAATTTTATTGTTAATATAATCTCTCTGTTAATATTAATCAATGCCACCGTTTGAGAAATGCTACTGTCTTGCTTTCTTTCCCATTTAGAAAAGTTAGATGCTTCTTTTTGTTGGCTTCTGTGTCATCCACCGTTATTGACCACTAGTTGTTTCCTTTGCAACTCTGTGTAAACAGGGTTATCTACTTCAACTCATTGCTATTGTGACCTTTTGTTGCACTGCACAAAACACCTCTGTTTTAAGAGTGTTTTGTGCAGTTCAACCAAAATGTCACACCGATAATGTTGCTTGATTGTTTGATCTTAGTGGAACTGCACCAGAGGAGATCTTACTTCCTACCCATGTTGGCAAATTTGGTTCAGATCTTCTTCTTGTGAGTTGTTTGAATTCCGCTTCATGAGAGGTCAGTGCTAGCTTTCTTTCACATGATTATGCAGTGTGCTTTCATATGTTGTGCTACTTGTACGGTAATGTTGCTTGATTTTAGTGAACTGCACAAATGGAGGCAAGACTTCCAATCTGTATGTGCAACGTAATATCCCATTGAGGTAAGATAAGGATATTTCTGGCTGTTGGCCTATATTTTGCCACTTTCATCGGAAAAATTAATGTCGTTGTTTAGTGCTATACTTGTGCTCCCTAATTGACATGCCAAATCTTACATTGAAGGCGAAGCTTGTGCATTATTGAACCAAGTGATGAAGGGGAATAACAAGCGAAAGAAAAACAAAATCAACTCCGGTCTTTGTAATGAAGCATCGAACTGTGATGACACAAGTAATGATATAGTTTTGCATCTTAATTTATTGCTATGGCTGGAACAAGCAATTGTTTCGCCACTGATTTGATGCCACTCTTAATGTAATATGTAATTATCTCTACTTGTGCAAACAGGGATCTTCTTTGAAGATACCATATATTTTAGTGGAACTGCACAAGAAGATGTTGGAAACATTAAACTAATCGAGGAGTATATAGTAAGCATGGCAACTACAGTAGATAACAACAGATGGTTCCGGAGAAGTGCTTGATCTGTATGCTCTCCACAATAAGCCTCCTGACAAAGGTTGGTACTTGCCCACGGATTTCATCCATATGATTGAGCTTTGTCATCTCTATTGGTGTTGTGCTACTATTTAGATACTGTCATGAGAAAGTGGTATTGTCCTTGAGAAGTGCTTCATCTGTGTTGTGTTAAATATTTCCTTTCCTTTTTTCCAAGCAAACAGAGATGCTAGCATTTAGTTGTCCTCTTGTCTTTGCACAACATGATCATCCTCCTCTGAAGAAGAATACGGAGTACGTGAAGTGACTAGTTCCGATTATGCCAGGATGAAGAAGCCATGTCTATCTTCGCATCAGAAGGAGCAGTTGAAGGATGGTTACGTTACTCCCCACAAGACCAAACTAACTTCAGCTCAGAAGGACTGACATATCTCCATCTTTTTGATGTGATGCGCAAGTACAATGTTGTTCTAGGATTCTTTCCGGTGAGTTCCATTTTTTAAAGTGTGCTCTACATGGACCATGTAGGTGCCTGTTTAAACTGTCAATTCATAGTACAGTTTGCTTTATACTAATCACTTTTTTATTTGTGCAAACAGGGGTGCTCAGCTTGATTTCAATGGGAACTGCACAAAATGTTTATGAATACATTGAATCGTTCATTTCCACCACAAGAAAGTAGGTGTCGATATGTTCAAGGCGTTGCAACATATAAGGGCGAAATTATACAAGCTACGTGCGAATTTGGTTGATTTTGATGGAACTGCACAAAAAGAACAGCTGGTTTATTTAGCACGAGGTGCCATGTCAATGTCCGAACTGATGGCAAACCCTGCACATTCCACAATCATAGGCACTTGATATTTTGGAATGGGAACACCTTGTCAAAGTTTGCTCATTGATGTATGCAAAACAACAAGCATTTGACATTTTGGAATGGGACAACCTTGTCAAATTTTGCTCATTGATGTTAGCAAGAAGATATGCGTTTGATATTTTCGAATGGGACGCCCTTTGCTGTTAGCAGCGTCGATCTATTTTTCTTTATTCTTTAGTTGTGAAGTAAATATTGGCTCTGACATGTGAATCGCTGAGATGCATAATCATCCATTGTTTTGGATGTTCTCTATGAATTGCCAGGCATGTGTGTTTGATTGCAATGTACAGGAACGCTAAAAAGCTGCTCAAACTCTTTGTACTCCGGTCAAAGTAGAGATACTTTGACTGCAGACAAAACTTGTATGCAGACTAAAAAGGGCCGGAGGGAGTACATGTGAAACTGCTGCAAACGAGGTGATTACCCTGGGAATAATGCTAGTACGTTTTGTTTTGCATGTTCATCCAATGCCAGTGATGCAAGAATTCGAACTAATCGAACTAAATTCATTCATGCATGGTCAGATTTCATATAAACATGCCGGATTTCATTACATTTCATACATTCTTCAACTAAAAAGGGGTGTGCTGGAGGTATAATTAATTAACCGGTTACCCACACTGTGTCGGCTGAGCGAGCAAAGCTTCTTCTCCAGTGGATCGAAGCTTGATGACTTAACTGCAGGTGCAGTTGCGTAACTGACATGTGGCCCAGATGCTTGTTGGGCCCACATGTCAGTGAGCCAACTGCACCAGCAGTTAATTATCCAACATAGCTTTCCGACTCCACATCGCCGCCAAGAAGCTAATTGGCTGTCAATGGTCAACCCGCCTAGCTTGGTTTCAACCGGAGGGTAGCAGTTGTGGCCTTACTTGGACCCGAGCGGCAGCGACCTACCGTGTTCTACTCTTCCTCGTTTTCTATGAGGCGCAACCTCGTTGGCAGCTAGGCGGGGCCTCGATGGAGCCAGCGATGTACTCTATCTCGTTGCCGGCGGGGCGGTGCCTCGGCGGAGCGGGGGAAATCCTCCCCCTCGTTGCCAGTAGGGTGGGGCCTCAGCTGAGCCAGCGATGTCCTTTGCCTCGTTGTTGGCGGGGCGGGGCCTCGGCGGAGTAGGGCCTCCGCCTTGATGCCGGTGGGGCGGGGCCTCGGTGGAGCCGGCAATGTCCTCTGCCTCACTGTTTGTGCCACGGGGCCTCAGCGGAGCAGGGCCTCGTCGATGCCAGTGGAGCGAGGACTCGCTGGAGCCGGCATTGTCCTCTGCCTCGTCCTCAGTATCGCCAAACAGTGCCTCGCCCGCTTCATCGCCCTCTTTGTAGGCGGCCGCAGCCTTCGCCACCCGTATGCGGAACCGCCAGCGCTCGAGGCGGACCTCGCGGGCGGAGCGGTCTGGTCGAGCAGCGCCTCGCCCGCCCGCTCGCCGCAATCTTCTCCTCCGCTGCAGTGCTCTGGAGGAGATGGTGGTTTTAAGCGGCGTCGGCCTGCGCCTCCGGAACTGCTCCTCATGCTTTCGCCTCACCGTGTCCATGTATTGAGCACGGGCCTGCTCGCCGATGGTCATGGTGCAATGCACCGCGAGGATGGAAGCGGAGGAGGGGTTGGCGCCGGATCGTCGACTACCATGTTCTCCATTGGGACGTCGTCGTCCTCCGGCTGCCTGCCGGCCAGGCAGTCGGCAGCAATGGCTGCCATCTCCTTGCAGTACGTCGTCCGCCCGTCCCGAAGAGCGCTGGAGCGCGAGCCATGGTGGACAGTAGTGGTGTGGACAGGATAAAGGGAACGGAGGCGGATGACTGCGGCTATGGCCGGCGCAGCAGTTTATATAGCAATGGTGGGCGGCAGAGGGACGGACGTGTGGCGCCGGAGTAGCCGCCTCGGCAACCACGTATCATTAATGTGGGCGGCAGATGGACGAACGGACGACACTTGTGTCGTTTGAAGGCGGAGCAATCGCCTGCACCGGGAAGCGGGGCGGGCGGCGCTGACCATTTCAGGCGGAAAGGGCGCGCAGATGAGGGAGGCGGTCTGGGTGGGCCAGGGCAGTCAGACTCGTGCTTGGCAGTGGGTCGATCCAGCAGCCGGACATGCTGGCTCGCCAGCGAGCTCGTCGAGCTGAGCAACGACAATGTGACGATGGACGTAGCTTCCAACCAGGAGTCGGCGCCACTATCCAAGCCGGTTCATGCCGTGTTCACCATAGAGCAGGTGCGGCCTCACTTCGACGCCCTAATGGCGGAAGAACTACCAGCGCGGGAGGACCTGTGTTGCAACCTCCGTCTCGTCAACGAGCACCGGTGAACAAGCAAATGACAATGCCGTCGCGGACATGTGGCCCTATGATCCTGGCTTCCCGAATGAGCAGCGGGCGTTGTATCCAACCATCCGTAGGGCCCACGAGGCCCTCTCCGTCGTCCTTCGAGTTGTTGCGCTCGTCGTGGCACCGCCGTCTTGCGTTATCAACATGGTCAACAGACATGAGGAATGAGGAGATGACTTTACTTGGAGAGGATGACAGTGGGGACCCACCAGGGCCATAGCCGCACATACGCAAGTGCCTCCTTATTATATACTACAACTGTAAAAAAAATTGCTTCCACCTGGTTTCCTGACATCACGATCCCACATCATTGTCAACCTATGTAGTCAATAAACGAGAGAATTGCGCAAGGAGCAGCCGACAGCTGGGACCAAGCAGCTTAAGCAGTATTTGTGTTTTTTAAGTGTGAGCACTTCGGAGTTTTTCTTGAGCGATGTTTTCGGGTTTTTTTTGAGACAAGAGCGATGTTTTCATTGTTGTTCAGAGGAGAGCAGGGTATTAACTAGGCGGGTTGTGGCCCGTCTAGCCCAGGCCAGATATCCAGCCCAGATATTAATTTTTTTCAAGCTGAAAATGGCTAGCCCAGCTATACTTTTTTTGAGGAATACCCAGGCAAGGTCAACTAGTTATTCTCCGCCCCGCTGGGTTGCAAATCTTTCCTATGAGGGATGCATTAGGCTTACCAAGAAAATGGGCTTTAAGAAATAATAAATGGGATGTAATTATAAAAGCTGGTTTGTAACTATAAAAAAATGCACCAAACATGTAATTAGTTTATAAAATATTATTTTTGGATTTTGAAAATTTTAATTTCATTAATTATTGCGCACGCAATGTTTCGTTGGATTTTTATGTAAGACAAATTTATATTGAAATGGTATTTAATCTGACTAGAAATTTAGGGATAAAAATATTTTGGATCCCATCAAAATGTGGGAAATTTTATTGAATTCTGTTTTGAATGGTTGGTTGAAATTATTAATCGTTGTCCTAGCTAGAAAATGGGTTGTACTTCTAACAAACTATAAATGGGTTGTAGTAAATTCCATTAGAATTCAAAAATGGGATGTACATTCTTACAAATCTCAAATGGGCTATAAGTTCTCTGCCACACACTTGTGGGCCTACTAAGTTGACACGTCCCCTCAAAAAAAATAAGTTGACGCGTATGCAAGGCTTTATCAGCTTATAGTCAACACACGGTTCTAGCAACAGTGGTCGTTGGATGTCCATCCAACGGACGTCGTGCTTCTTCTTCAATTTCGGATATTCTAGCTTCACCCTCCCAAAAAATGATTCCTCCCCCTGACAACTGGGGCGCACCGTTTCGGAGGCTGGCTTGTGGGCCTACTAAGTTGACGGATATGAAGGGCTTTGTTAACTTAGTCAATATAAATGATTCTAGCTGCAGTGACTGTACGATGTCCATCCAACGGCCATCATGCTTCTTCAACCTCTGGTCTTCTTGCTCCAGCCGCCCAAAGCAGCGCCGATGGTGCCGCCTGCTCCTGCCTCCCGTGGCTGGCTGTGCTGCCGCGGAGGCCTCACAGCCCCCTACTACTCCCACCGCTGGCCAGGCCCTGTGGCGACGGCAGCCTCACACCACAGCCGAACCAGTGAACCCTCGCACTCCTCTCCGCGTGGGCATCCACTGCCGCGTCTTCCCCGGCTCCGCGTCGTTCCCTTCCTAGGCCTCGCCGTCGTCCACCGCCTCCGTGCTCTCGGTGCGGCGTGGTCAATTTGGTCAATGAACGACTTCCATCGGAAGAGTACCGTACGTTGAGAGGCTGACAGCTGGGTCCACGACCGCAGTAAGGAAGTGCCTCCTTATTACGCGCAAAATAATTATTCCTCCACCTGACAGTAGGGACCCACCGGACGGGCCACCGTATTTTGCAAAAAAAACGTTCCCCCCCTGACTGCTGGGACCCACCAGCTACATCTTCGCACGCAAGGAAGTGCATCCATATTACGGGCAAAAAAATGATTCGCCCCCTGACTGCTGGGACCCACCAGCTACATCTTCGCATGCAAGGAAGTGCCTGACAGTCGGGACCCACCCGGTCGAAGCATACGTAGCGTTGTCATTCTGGTCATGAACGTGTACGTACATACGATCGGTCTGTTTGCAGGCTGCAGCGATGAACCGTGGCCGTGTAAGGAAGGGCAAATGTCGTAGTAGAGGTGCGCACGTAGCATGTACACATACGTATAGCGGCCAGGGTGCAAGAAACTAAATACGGCCACGTACGTACATACGGGCGGGGTCTCGAATGCCTACTCGCGCATACGTACGGCCAGGGCTCGTGTACATGGTTGGGTCGGAATGGAGAAACTGTATCGTCGTTGTGTTCATGGGGAGGCAATGTAATGCGTCGTGTTCATCAGGAGGCAACAGAACGCGTGCTATTCATCGGGAGCCAACCGTCTTGGACGGAACAGCCGATGGAAACGAGGCCTGGCGTATCGCAGAATGGAGGAAACGGCCTTGTGTTCGGCCGGCCATGGTCGAAACAGGATCCTGTTCATCGGGAGGGGTCTGGCGTACTGCAAAACGGAGGAAACGGACCTCCTACGGTCGAAACGGGGTCCTGTTGATCAGGAGGGGTGAGGTGTACCGCAAAACAAAGGAAACGGACTTGTGTTGGAGCGCTACGGTCGAAACGGGGGTCTTGTTCATCGGGAGGGGTGTGGCGTACCGCAAAACAGAGCTCCACGAGATATTGTTCATCTCTACCGTCGACTTCCTCCACGGGCTACTGTTCATCCACCGTCGACTACCTCCACGGACTACTGTTCATCCACCATTGACCTCCTCCAGCCTCCAACTGCGATTGTTCATCCACGGGTTCATGTTCATCCAGCCTCCACCGCGCGCTCCTCCACCGGCTACTGTTCAACCAGCCCTCTCCATGGGGTCCTGTTCAACCACCCCTCCACGGATACTGTTCATCCAGCCCTCCACGGGGTCCTGTTCATCCAGCCCTCCACGAGGTCCTGTTCGTCCACCCCCCAACCGGCTCGATCGACCGGGGTCCTGTTCATCCAGCGGCAACGGCCTCTACTACCACGGGGTCCTATTCATCCAACCCCCCATCGGGAACTGTTCATCCAAACCCCCCAACAACGCTCATTGTTCATCAAGGGAAGGAGGCAGCAGTGTTTGATCGGCTTCAATTAGCAGCAGTAGCGAAGGAATCACTCGGGTTCAGTTAACAGCAACGGATCAATCGATCGCTCGGGTTCAGTAACGCGTAGCTCGCAGCGGTAATTGCTCGGGTTCAGTTAGATCCCAACGCCTCGCTCGGGTTCAGTTAGAGCGCAACGTCTCGCACACATGCGCGTACGTACGAGAGAAACGTGCATCGCTCGGCCCCGACCACCCACCGTAACCGGGAACTCCCCGATATTTTCCTCTCCCTCGCTTCTACCACGGTTTTTTCCGTCATGGACGGCCCAAAGAATGTCATGCAGCTGCATCTCCGGCTGGCCCAGGTTGAAAAGCCCATTTGTGTCATGATTTTTTGTCATATAAGTAGGAGCCCACCACATCTATGAGGATACCGGGTTTTGTCACAATTATCGTCACGAATGTGTCTTTTTTTTGTAGTGATCCCTGTTTCAAGCAATGTCTTCAACTTGGCATTCTCATCGGCAATAGTAGTGGTATCCTCAGTACAGGGGTTAGTTACCACATCAGCAGTTGAAGATATTGCAACAGTAGCAGCAGTAGGACATTCAGCAACAGAGACATCATTATCATGCTCAAGACATTTTAGACATGGTGGATCAAAATCTTCCTGAGCTGAACTGATCTGTTGAGCGCAGAGTGACTCGTTCTCCTTTTGAAGATCTTCATGAGTCGCTCTCAGGTTCTCAAGTTCTTGCTTCCGTTAAAGATAATCATAGGAAAGCTTCTCATGAGTAGCTGAGAGTGTTTCATGATGACTTTCAAGTTCCTCGTACTTACCATGAAGATTTTTAATGTCTTCAATTAAGGACCGAGTTCGAGTCATTTCCGCGTCCAACAAGTCATCGCTTTTGTCTGGCAACTTTTGAATATGTTCCATAGCAGTTTGTTGTTCAGTTGCAATTTTAGCAAGTGTTTTGTAGCTAGGTTTAGATTCACATTCAGAGTCATCTTCACTTGATGTTTGGAAGTAAGCATCACGTGAGTTTACCTTGGCACCACGTGCCATGAAGCAGTAGGTAGGAGCAGAGTCATCCTCATCATCAGCATCATCGTTGGCGACGAGGCCATTGTCTTCGATGTTGAAGATGGACTTGGCGACGTAAGCCGAAGCTAGAGCAAGGCTTGCCACGCCTGAATCGGACTCCTCCGCAGACTCCACCTCCGCCTCCTCAGAAGCTGACTCCTCCTCTGAATCCATTTCCTTGCCAACAAACGCACAAGCCTTGCTGGATGAGCTCTTCTTGTGAGATGAAGACTTTGATGAAGACTTTGAAGAGGACTTTGAGGATTTCTTCTTCTTCTTGTCATCAGAATCATATTCCTTGCTCTTCTTCTTCTTCTTGGTATCATTATCCCATTGAGGACACTCAGAGATGTAGTGACCAGGTTTCTTGCATTTGTGGCATGTTCTCTTCTTGTGGTCACGAGTGGAAGCTTCATCATTTCTTGAGCTGGATCTTGAAGACTTTATGAAACCTTTCTTCTTGGAGAATTTCTGGAACTTCTTCAGGAGCATAGATAGCTCCTTTCCAATGTCTTCAGGATCCCCAGAACTGCAGTCAGATTCTTCTTCAGATGAGGAAACAACCTTTGCCTTCAAAGCGCGAGTTCGGCCATAGTTGGGGCCATAGATATCTCTCTTCTCAGATAACTGGAACTCATGTGTGTCGAGCCTCTCAAGTATGTCAGGCGAATCGAGATCTTTGAAGTCAGGACGTTCCTAAATCATCAGGGCCAGGGTGTCGAATGAGCTGTCAAGTGATCTTAGGAGCTTCTTGACAATTTCGTGCTTGGTGATCTCAGTGGCGCCAAGTGCGCAAAGCTCATTTGTGATATCAATGAGTCGATCAAATGTGGGATGGACATTCTCATTGTGGTTTCTCTTGAAGCGGTGAAGAGGTTGCGAAGAACATCAATCCTTGAATCTCTCTAAGTTGAGACGCCTTCGTTGACCTTGGAGAGCCAATCCCAGACTATCTTCGCAGTTTCCAGTGCACTCACACGGCCATACTGTCCTTTGGTCAGATGACCATAGATGATGTTCTTGGCAGTCGAATCCAGTTGAATGAACCTCTTGACATCAGCAGCGATGACGCCTTCACCGACCTTGGGAACGCCATTCTTGATGACATACCAGAGGTTGACATCAATGGCTTCAAGATGCATGCGCATCTTATTCTTCCAGTAGGGGCAATCAGTGCCATCGAAGACCGGGCACGTAGCGGAGACCTTGATTATCCCTGCAGTCAACTTAGCTAAAACTCCAGGTGGTTAAACTGAATCGCACAGAACAAGGGAGCACCTTGCTCTGATACCAACTGAAAGTGCTAGTTATCGACTAGAGGGGGTGAATAGGCGATTTTTACGAAAGTCTTCAAAACACGAGGTGTTTGAAGACAAACAGTAGAAATGAACCTATTGATATGCAGCGGGAGGAAGACTACACTAGACAAGCCATAGTCAAGTAAGCAATGTAGCGAAAGTACGAAGACTATCAGTAGTTAGGTAGAATGGATCAGGATGGAAGATAGTATGAAGCCAAACAGTAAATAGTCTTCACACATTGAAGTCAATCAGATCAGACAAGCATGCATTGACTTCATGAAGACAAACTGTAAAGTAAAGGGAAATGGAGGATAGAACCAATTGCTTGGTGAATACAAGGATTTGGTAGACCAGTTCCAGTTGTTGTGACAACTGTACGTCTGCTTAGGGAGGCTGAGATTTAACTCAGAAGACCGCGTCTTCACCTTATTCCCCTTGAGCTAAGGACACCCAGTCCTCGCCCAATCACTCTGGTAAGTCTTCAAGGTAGACTTCCAAACCTTCACAGACTTCGTTCACCGGCGATCCACAATGACTCTTGGATGCTCAGAACGGATGCCTAACCGGTTGGAGGATTCACAGTCCTGATGTGTAACAAGTCTTCAGATCACGCGGACAGAAAGACTTCAGTGATACCTAACACTCTTTGGCTCTGGGTGTTTTGGGCTTTGTCCTCGCAAGGATCTCTCTCTCAAATGCTTCGGAGGTGGGTTGCTCTCAAACGACAAAAGTCGTGCACTAACTCTGAGCAGCCACCAATTTATGGTGTAGGGGGTGGGCTATTTATAGCCAGGAGGCAACCCAGCCTGATTTGTTCGAAATGACCCTGGGTTACTAAGGAACCGACACGTGTCCAATGGTCGGATTTCAAACACACACGGCAGCTTGACTAGGGCTACAACTAAAGCTCACTCATCCAGCTCTGGATAAGATTTGCTCTCATTGTCTTCACTTGAAGACATAGGATTTTGGTTGAGCATCACTTCAGTCACTCTGACTTTGTTCACTTGGACCCCACTTAACAGTACGGTGGTTCCTATGACTCAACAAAGAAGAAAAAGAAACTACAAAACAACTATGTCTTCGCACTCCATAGTCTTCAAGTGAATATCTTCACATGTCATAATCTTCATCATGAATGTCTTCACGAACCACCATTGTCTTCAATGTCTTCACACATTTTTAGGGGTCATCTCTGGTATGTAAACCGAATCAATAAGGGACTACTACCTGTGTTATCCTGCAATTCTCACAAACACATTTGTCCCTCAACCAAGTTTGTCGTCAATACTCCAAAACCAACTAGGGGTGGCACTAGATACACTTACAGAGGTTGGCATGAGCAAGCGAGGGACGCAAGACATACCCAGGTTCGGGGCTCTCCGGAGAGATAACACCCCTAGTCCTGCCGAGAGCGGTTTATATGTAGTAGTACAGAGTTGCTCCTAGAGCTGTTTGGAGGAGGAAGGAAGGCAAGCCATGGCTTAGGCTGCTATTTGTCCTTGAGAGTGTGTGTGTTCTATGGGTGGATCGACTGTGCATTTGCCCGTGTACATGGAGGGCTCCTGGGGGGTTTTATAGGTCAACCCCCAGGGTTACAATGGTAAAGTTACAAGGCCATGGGGCCGGGATGTCAGCGCCTGGGAAGCCGGTGCTAGGACCCGCCGGGTGCCAGGATTCGCCGGGTTCTCCGGGCGCGAGCCCCGTGCGCCAGGGGGCACTGTTCTCCGTCTTGTCGTGCGTCACGGAGTGGTTGGGCCGGCTCGGTTACAGTGGCGTATCGCCCGGTCACCATCAACTTGCGTCTGCGGGACTCGGTTGCACTATTGCCATGTCGGACCTGGTCAGCAGAGTAGGTGGGCCACTTTAGCCACGCTCCTGCCAGTCAGCGGGGTTGGTAGGCCACTGTAGCCACGCTCATACCCTCTACAGGGACTTGTTTCGTCGTACGCCTTGGATGGGACGAGAGCTGACCCGTGGCCGGGTTGAGGAACACGCCATGGGGGCGCTTTCTTCTTGGAGAAGCCTTGGTTTGTCGGGTTCGGCCGGCATGTGCTAGAAGGCCTGGCTGGGTTGCGGTTTTGGCCGGGTTGAGGAACCCATCCAAATACGAGCCGGATTGAGGGACGATGCCGGCCCTGATGTTTTTGAGAAGGATTCGGGTTCCGTTGCATGCCCGGGGTAATCCCCCCGACAACCTCGGGAGCGTCGATCGGCCGCAAACATTGAGATACATGGTTTTTAAATTCTAGTAAATCCAAAACTCGTCTAAAATTCATGAAACTTGGCATGCTATCTTGGAATGGCACGAAAATGATGTGGTAAAAAAATTGTCCCGTTTGGGGCAGATTTGTGTATAAGCTTGTCACATACCAGAGTTTCTCAGAAGAAGCCTCGTGGTTCCGGTAGGGGAACGTGTCACCTTTGTGGACGAAACAATATTCATTCCCTCTTCTTGCTTTCAATTTTTATCTAGTGCCAACATAGAACAACAGGAGTGTCATTTTAAATTCTATAATTTTCGGGGGTTCGTTTGGACATTTTTATATTTTAACTGGTTTTCTAGGCATTCATGTGCATAATTCAAATTTGAACTACATACACATGCTGCATGGCAGAAAAATGTGTTGAAAAATCAAATGTGTGTCCTTGGGTGCATGCTTAGGTCCCACGCAAGAAATGGGAATGAACTTGAAACACCTCTGTCGTGGTGAGCACAAGGCAGATGCCAAGGGATGGCTAAAGAGAGTGACAGGCTCGAGGGCAACGGTGGGCTCCAGAGGCGAGGTCGGCATGAGCGGGCGAGGGATGCAAGACATACCCAGGTTCGGGGCTCTCCGGAGAGATAACACCCCTAGTCCTGCCGAGAGCGGTTTATATGTAGTAGTACAGAGTTGCTCCTAGAGCTGTTTGGAGGAGGAAGGAAGGCAAGCCAGGGCTTAGGCTGCTACTTGTCCTTGAGAGTGTGTGTGTGTTCTATGGGTGGATCAACTGTGCGTATGCCCATGTACATGGAGGGCTCCTGGGGGGTTTTATAGGTCAACCCCCCAGGATTACAATGGTAAAGTTACAAGGCCATGGGGTCGGGATGTCAGCGCCTGGGAAGCCGGTGCTAGGACCCGCCGGGTGCTAGGATTCGCCAGGTTCTCCAGGCGCGAGCCCCGTGCGCCAGGGGGCACTGTTCTCCATCTTGTCGTGCGTCACGGAGTGGTTGGGCAGGCTCGGCTACAGTGGCGTATCGCCCGGTCGCCATCAGCTTGCGTCAGCGGGACTCGGTTGCACTATTGCCATGTCGGACCTGGTCAGCAGAGTAGGTGGGCCACTTTAGCCATGCTCCTGCCAGTCAGTGGGGTTGGTGGGCCACTGTAGCCACGCTCATCCCCTCTACGGGGACTTGTTTCGCCGTACGCCTTGGATGGGACGAGAGCTGACCCGTGGCCCGGTTGAGGAACACGCCGCGGGGGCGCTTTCTTGTTGGAGAAGCCTTGGTTTGCCGGGTTCGGCCGGCATGCGCTAGCAGGCCTGGCTGGGTTGCGGTTTTGGCCGGGTTGAGGAACCCAGCCAAATACGAGCCGGATTGAGGGGCGATGCCGGCCTTGATGTTTTTGAAAAGGATCCGGGCTCCGTTGCCTGCCCGGGGTTCATCCCCTTGACAACCTCGGGAGCGTCGATCGGCCGCAAACATTGAGATACATGGTTTTTAAATTCTAGTAAATCCAAAACTCGTCTAAAATTCATGAAACTTGGCATGCTATCATGGAATGGCACGAAAATGATGTGGTAAAAAAATTGTCCCATTTGGGGTAGATTTGGGTATAAGCTTGTCACATACCAGAGTTTCTCAGAAGAAGCCTCATGGTTCCGGTAGGGGAACGTGTCACCTTTGTGGACGAAACGATATTCGTTGCCTCTTCTTGCTTTCAATTTTTATCTAGTCAACATAGAACAACAGGAGTGTCATTTTAAACTCTATAATTTTCGGGGGTTCGTTTGGACATTTTTATATTTTAACTGGTTTTCTAGGCATTTATGTGCATAATTCAAATTTGAACTACATACACATGCACCAGGGCAGAAAAATGTGTTGAAAAATCAAATGTGTGTCCTTCGGTGCATGCTTAGGTCGCACGCAAGAAATGGGAATGAATTTGAAACACCTCTGTCGTGGTGGGCACAAGGCAGATGCCAAGGGATGGCTAAAGAGAGGGACAAGCTCGAGGGTACCGGTGGGCTCCAGAGGCGAGGTCGGCATGAGCGAGCGAGGGATGCAAGACATACCCAGGTTCGGGGCTCTCCGGAGAGATAACACCCCTAGTCCTACCGAGAGCGGTTTATATGTAGTAGTACAGAGTTGCTCCTAGAGTTGTTTGGAGGAGGAAGGAAGGCAAACCAGGGCTTAGGCTGCTCCTTCTCCTTGAGTGTGTGTGTGTGTGTGTGTGTGTGTTCTATGGGTGGATCGACTGTGCGTATGCCCGTGTACATGGAGGACTCCTGGGGGGGTTTATAGGTCAATCCCCCAGGGTTACAATGGTAAAGTTACAAGGCCATGGGGCCGGGATGTCAGTGCCTGGGAAGCCGGTGCTGGGACCCGCCGGGTGCCAGGATTCGCCGGGTCCTCCGGGCACGGGCCCCGTGCGCCAGGGAGCACTGTTCTCTGTCTTGTCGTGCGTCACGGAGTGCTTGGGCCGGCTCGGCTGTAGTGGCGTATCGCCCGGTCGCCATCAGCTTGCGTCAGCGGGACTCGGTTGCACTGTTGCCATGTCGGACCTGGTCAGCAAAGTTGGTGGGCCACTATAGCCACGCTCCTGCCAGTCGGCGGGGTTGGTGGGCCACTGTAGCGATGCTCATCCCCTCTACGGGGACTTGTTTCGTCGTATGCCTTTGATGGGACGGGAGCTGACCCGTGGCCGGGTTGAGGAAGCGCCGCGGGGGCGCTTGCTTGTTGGAGAAGCCTTGGTTTGCCGGGTTCGGCCGGCTTGCGCTAGCAGACCTGGCTGGGTTGCGGTTTTGGCCAGGCTGAGGAACCCGGCGAAATACGAGCCGAATTGAGGGGCGATGCCGGCCCTTATGTTTTTGAAAAGGATTCGGGTTCTGTTGCCGGCCCGGGGATCATCCCCCTGACAACCTCGGGACTGTCACTCGGCCGCAAACATTGAGATACATGGTTTTTAAATTCTAGTAAGTCCAAAACTCGTTTCAAATTCATGAAACTTGGCATGCTATCATGGAATGGCACGAAAATACTGTGGTAAAAAAATTGTCCTATTTGGGGCAGATTTGGTATAAGCTTGTCACATACCAGAGTTTCTCAGAAGAAGCCTCATGGTTCCGGTAGGGGAACAAGTCACCTTTGTGGGCGAAACGATATTTGTTGCCTCTTCTTGCTTTAATTTTTATCTAGTGTCAACATAGAACAACAAGAGTGTCATTTTAAATTCTACAATTTTTGGGGGTTCGTTTGGACATTTTGATAAATTAACTGATTTGTTAGGCATTTTATGTGCATAATTCAAATTTGAACTACAGCCACATGCTCAAGTGCAGAAAAATGTGTTGGAAAATCAAATGTGTGTCCTTCGGTGCATGCTTAGGTCCCACGCAAGAAATGGGAATGAAATTGAAACACCTCGGCACCGTCGCTCGGCCGCAAACAGTGAGATACATGGTTTTCAAATTCTAGTAAATCCAAAACTCGTCTGAAATTCATGAAACTTGGCATGCTATCATGGAATGGCACGAAAATGTTGTGGTAAAAAATATCCCATTTGCGGCAGATTTGGGTATAAGCTTGTCACATACCAGAGTTTCTTAGAAGAAGCCTCATGGTTCCGGTAGGGAACGTGTCAACTTTGTGGACAAAACGATATTCATTGCCTCTTCTTGCTTTCAGTTTTTATCTAGTGTCAACATGGAACAACAGGAGTGTCATTGTAAATTTTGTACTTTTTCGTGATTTTTTAGGACATTTTTATACATTAATTGAGTTTTCTTGGCATTTTATGTGCATAATTCAAATTTGAACTACATGCACATGCTCCAGTGCAGAAAATGGGTTGGAAAATCAAATGTGTGTGGGTGCATCCTTAGGTCCCACGCAAGAAATGGGAATGAATTTCAAACAACTCGGCGTTGTTGCTCGACCGCAAACGTTGAGATATATGGTTTTTAAATTCTAGTTAATCCAATACTTGTCTGAAAATCATGAAACTTGGCATGCTATCATGGAATGGCATCAACATGTTGTGGTAGAAAAATTGCCCCATTTGGGGCAGAGTTGGGTATAAGCTTCTAAAAAACCAGAGCTTCTCACACGAAGCCTCATGGTTCCGGTCGGGTACTTATTACCTTTGTGGATGAACTTATATTGGTTGCCTCTTTTTGCTTTCAAATTCCGCCTAGTGGCAGCGTAGACCAACAGGAGTGTCCTATTAAAATTTGGGATTTTTCTGGGTTCATTAGGACATTTTTATACATTAACCGAGTTTTCTAGGCAGTTTAGGTGCATAATTAAAATCTGAAGTACATGCACTTGCTCCAGTGTAGAAAATGGATTGAAAAATAATGTGTGTCCTTGGGTCCATGCTCAAGACCCATGCAAGAAATGGGAATGAATTTCAAACACCTCGGCACCGTTGCTTGCCGGCAAACATTGAGATACCTGGTATTTAAATTCTAGTAAATCCAAAACTCGTCCAAAATTCATGAAACTTGTCATGCTATCATGGAATGGCGCAACATGCTGTGGTAAAAAAAAGGGTCCCATTTGGGGTAGGTTATGGTATACACCCCTCACAATCCAGAGCTTCTCACAAGAAGCCCCGTGGTCCGATAGGGAAGGTGTGTCACCTTTCCGGATGAAACAACATCTGTTGCCCCTTCTTTGCTTGATTTTTTTCTAGATACAACACACACCGACATGAGTGTTATGTTAAATTTTCGAATTATTCGAGGTTCATTTGGACATTTTTATACATTAACCGGGTTTTTTAGGCATTTTATGTGCATAATTCAAATTTGAACTACAGGCACATGCTCAAGTGTGGCAAATTGGGTTGAAAAATCATATGTGTGTCCTTGGGTGCATGCTTAGGTCCCATGCAAGAAATGGGAATGAACTTCAAACACCTAGGCATCGTGGCTTGGTCGATAACATTCAGATACTTGGTTTTAAAATTCTAGTAAATCCAAAACTCGTCTGAAATTCATGAAACTTGGCATGTGCTATCATGGAATGGCACCACATGCTATGTTATTTTTCATGTCCAATTTGATAGAAGGTGCACGAATTGACAGCCAATAAAGGTATTTTGAAAACAAATAGTTGCCTCGTTATATCTCAAACATTTGCATAATATAAATCATGGGCGTTCTGCTAACCATTCACGCGACGCCACCCGTATGCAAACCGACAGCTTCCCCAGTAAGGCAAGGAAAAAATGTGCCAAGCAGGATTTGTTGAGCTCTTGATCGCAAACGTTTTAGATAGAACACCTGTATGCAAAGCAAGAGCTACGGCTTTCCCCAGTAAGCCAAGGGAAAATTTGCCGTGTAGGATTTGTGCATCCCTTCATCGCAAACTGTTCAGATTGTATACAGTATGCAAAGCGAGAGCTATGGTTCCTTCGCCCCTAAGCCAAGAGAAAATATGGCACACGGGATTTATACATCCCTTCAACGCAAACAGTTTTTTCGGATGACCTGTGTGCAACCACGTACACACAATTTGGTAAGATTTGTATCTGTCCTATTAGGTATATTGCCATTTCTCAAACTGGAAAGATTGACATTTGTTGATCTAGTAACATTGCCCTTTGTCAACCTTGTAACACTGCCCTTTGTCAACCTTGTAACATTGCCATTTGTCAAAATTTGCTGCTAAAAATCACTAGCACTATCTAATTTTTGCAACTAAAATTCAGTAATTAAGCATAGATTTCATTCATAGATTAAGCAGTCGTTCTTTATACAAACAGTTCAACTCGACAGCTGAACTGACCAAACTTTTCCCCAATTGTTGCTAACCATGTACTAAAATAGCTAGTTCAACTATATATAATAGCTAATTTTAAGTACGTAGTACAGTTCAACCACATCTATATTCAGATGAACTGAACAGAATAGCCCCTAAATACTAGTACTACTCAAGCAGCCTCTCCTCTGCTAAGCGCGCTCAGTAAGAGGCAGAGGAGGAGGAGCCTACCGACGAGCTGGACAACTGCAATACGGTGCCTGCCGCTGCTGCACCTTCAGCGGCGCTCACCTCGAACGCCCTTTGCAACTCCATATGACCCCTCTCGAAGCGGCGGGACTCCTCGTAGATCTCCTCATTACTCGCCTCTGTGGCGGCGTGTGCTGCGGCCACGGCAGTGATAAGGCTCTTTGCATGCTCGACGAGGTGCTCCTCTTCCTCCCGCGGGAACTCGATGCAGCGCGCAAGGTCTCTGACGCACGTGCGGGCCTCCACCTCCGCCTCCCGCCTTCGAGCGGTGGTGGCAGAGCGGGTGATGACCCCAACGGTCGACGGTGGGTTGGCGGCCATGGCGGCCGATGATGGGGTGGCGGCCATGAGCACCACCTCCCGCCTTTGGGCCACGGTGGCGGAGCGGGTGATGGCCACGGTGGCCAACAGTGGGGCGGCGGCCACGACGGCCACCTCCCGCTTTCAGGCCGCTGCGGCGGAGTGGGCGATGGCCCGGGCTTTCAACGGTGATGTGGAAGCCACAACGATAGACGGTGGGGTGGCGGCAATGGCGGCCGGCAACAGCTGCAGACGGGCAGCGATGTCGGAGCGTGTGGTGGGTGTTTCGCACACACCCAACAGGGACGCCACATGCACTACACTACGCCGGGGACTGCGCCGCCACCGTTGTGTAGCCTCCCAGCTAGAGCTGTCCTCTGATGACGGCGGAGTGGTTGAGCGACGATGACAGACCGGTGCCATTGGCGGTTATGGGATAAGTAGACGAGATAAGATACAGAGAGGGAGGGGAAAATGCGACGCAAGACTCGCCGGCCGTGAGGGTTTATATAGCAGGCCGGTAAGCATTGGGATTTTTGGGGGTTTCACCGAGTCGGGCGGGAAGCTTGCGCGTGAACCTGCGCGGTTGCGTGGGAGCGGGCTCATCGATGATTTATTGGCGCCACTTCGAGCCACCGTTTGGCCAAAAGAACACATGCGCAACGCTCAAGCTTGCGCTCGAAGCCGTCCGCGCCAGCGGGGTGACAAGACGTGCGAGAGGAGGACGAAACGACACGTACACATACGGTTAACAAATAAAAAACGTTTGCGATTTAATTACCTACTACCTCCGTCCTGCTTTATGAGTCTTGTTTGTATTTTTGTGCCAAATTTTCACTAGAGATTAAGCTAATAAAATACGGATGCATGTCACCAAATATTATATCCTTGGATTCGTATTCGAACTTCATTTCAATTATATTATTTTTTATAACTTGCAGTTTTTTTTCCACCAGCATGTCTCATTATTCGATGTTTTGAACTGACATTCAACAGGACAGTATAAATTCAAAAAAATTCAAAAGAAAACTTGGCAAACTATTTATGTTTGTGTAGGAGATCATGTGTGCAAAATTTGAGGTGATTTAGAGGAGGTCAAAGAAATTTGAATTTCAGAAATGTGCTCCAAATGAGCTCCCAGGCTAGGGTAAACAGCCCCATTTGTAATCAAGTTTTTTTTAACCTACTCTAAATGAGCCAAATGTTTTTTTATTAAGACATATTCAATCTATATAGTGTAGATTCGAAGTCTAACTATTTTTTGAATTGATCTTCATATTTTTTTAATTTTCTTTTGAAAAAATATGCTTTAATATAAAAACTATTGAAAACACATTTGAAATATGAAAATGGAAAACTAAGTTCAGATCCTTCTTATTCACTTTGAAAAAAGCTTTGGTGATTTTTTGATTTTTTAAAAAAATTCAAAAACAGAAGGTAACCCTACCTCCTCTCCTTGAACTCTATGAAATGTTGTACGTGATAGCTCATATGTGTGAAGGTTTTTTCATGGAAATGACCATAGACCAAGTTTATGATTTTTGGTTGGTAACATGTCACATAAGACAACATTGTGCACAGGTTTTATATTTTTTTTACTTTTTTAATTAATGGTGCTCATTTGACCTCGATCGTGCCAGCTAGGGTTTTTTTCATGAAAATGACCATAGACCAAGTTTAGTATTTTTCCTCGTTAGTGTGTCTTATAAAACGAAGAACGGCGAAGGTTTCATATTTTTCAATATTTTTAATTAAATTAGTTATGCTCAGTCAAAGCCTTGGAAACCCCGTTGACCAGCTCAAAACCCCTTTAAACCCTGCGGGGTTTCGCCTAACCCTAACTCCGAACGTCAGCCGTCTGATCATACCTTGGTGCCAAGCGACGGCCCTCAAATGTGGTCTTCTCGAAGGAATTCGTTGGGCTGGCTGCGTGCAGGCTCCGCACCGTTGGATCACATGGATGGCTCCGCATCTTTGGATCGTGGGGCGATCCACGAGAGGCGATCCTATTGGTTGTGCTCGGCTGCTCACCCACCACTGACTCCGCGAAAAAAAAACATTATTTGGCCCAAAAGGAAACCAAGCTCTGGTTGGGTCGTCGAATTGCATCGTTTTTTGCATCATTTGCTCTGTTTTTTAACGTGTTGGCTCTATTTTTTTGCATCGTTTGAAATTACAGAACAATTGACATTGCCTAGAAAATTTATTTCTTTTTTCTCAATACAAATGCAAAATGACCAAATTTATAAGGGCCAAATTTATTTTTATCATGCAAAATGGCCACAAACTATTCAAAAATTGTCTCTTTTTGTTCATATAATATATAGGGACCCTAATATATATGACCAGGGATTCCAACGCGTGCAATTAGCTTCTTTTTCTTCTTCTTTTCAAACCACGGTTTCCCACGCGTGTACACTCCCGATGCCGCGGTGGGTGTGAAAACGGGCTACTTCACATTTGACCCCGTTATTGCTACGGCAAAATAACACATAGCACTACGGCTATTTAAGCCACCCTCTACCTCTGCCAGCCCTCATCCAACTCCCATCCTCTACCATCTGCCCTTCATGCTCTTTGACCCCTTCTCCTTATTCTGCACATCCTCAGCCATGCAGTACACTGGACCAACCTACCGCTTCCCACCCACCATGCCGGAGAGGCTCTACCCTCCTGGCGTGTACGTTGAGCGCACACTATGTGTGTGGGCGATATCAAGGTGGAGGACCGCAAGGAACTTCACCGAGTTCTTCCTCGTGTCCGGCTACCACCACCTCCCACTGGGATCTCCAAGGATGTTCCACGTCGAGGAGGTCATCCAAAACGGGGTGGTGGTTGCTCTCCTTGCCCACTTCACCAACACATTCGACGCTTTCTACCTCCTCGGCCGGGTGTTTTGGTGTGGCTACGAGTTCATCGCTTTCACCACCCACAACATGTTCACAGAGTACACCAACATCTTCCCCAATGCGTCGCGCATGCACACTCTTCTGTACCCCATCGACAATGCCCCGGAGGAGCAGTGAAGGGCGCCTGGAGGAGGAGCGAGGTGGAGAAGGTGGCGGCTAGGGTTCTAAACTCTCTATCTTTTTTTATTCTATGTTATGTTAAGTTGTAACTGAACTATGTTGGAGATGTTATGGGCTGGCCCTTTTATTAAGTTCTATTATTAAGTTTTCTATCTATTCTATTATTAAGTTCTTCCTAGTTTGAACTATGTGATCGTGCTATTGGGCTTGTTGGCCCTATCTACATATTGGGACTACATATTTGTTGATTGTTTTCTTAGAGAGCTCTCTTTGTTCGTAACCACCTAGTGCATGCAGCCACAACGAACCCTTCTCTTTCTTTACACAAGCCACAGATATGTAGCCACCTAGCTAGAAGAAAGGAACCAGCGGCAGTGACCTTCGCTGCATCCGTGGCGGCTGGTGACGGTGTCCTGGACTAGGGGTACTCACCATGTCATCTCCCGATCTGTTAGATTGGGCCGAGGACCCCCATGGCCGTATACTCATGGGCCAGTTCGGACAGCTGCCGCATACAAGGAAGATTCCACAAGACTTGGCGATCAAGACAAGGACTCCTCCCCACCGGCGTATTCGGCTAGGACTCTTGTTATCCTAGGCCACTGGTGCATTATATAAATCGAGGCCAGGCTAGTCGATAGATATACACAATCATAATCATAGGCTAGCTTCTAGGGTTTAGCCTCTACGATCTCGTGGTATATCAAATCTTGTAATACTCATATCATCAAGATCAATCAAGCAGGAAGTAGGGTATGTTGGGGAACGTAGCAGAAATTCAAAATTTTCCTACGTGTCACCAAGATCTATCTATGGAGAAACCAGCAACGAGGGAAAGGAGAGTGCATCTACATACCCTTGTAGATTGCTAAGCGGAAGCGTTCAAGAGAACGGGGTTGAAGGAGTCGTGCTGGCGTGATCCAAATCACCGGAGATCCTAGTGCCGAACGGACGGCACCTCCGCGTTCAACACACGTACAGCCGGTGACGCCTCCCACGCCTTGATCCAGCAAGGAGAGAGGGAGAGGTTGAGGAAGACTCCATCCAGCAGCACAACGGCGTGGTGGTGGTGGAGGAGGGTGGCAATCCTGCAGGGCTTCGCCAAGCACCGCGGGAGAGGAGAAGGGACTTGGGAGAGGGGGAGGGCTGCGCCAGAACATGTGGTGCGGCTGCCCTCCCACCCCCACATATATATAGGGGCAAGGGAGAAGGGGGCTGGCCCCCTCAGATCCAATCTGAGGAGGGGCGGCGGCCAAGGGGGGGGGGGGGAGGAGTGCCTCCCAAGTCAAGTGGAGGCACTCCCCTTAGGGTTTTCCTTCCCATGCGCATAGGCCTTGGGGGGCTGGTGCCCCGGCCCATTAAGGCTAGGGCGCCCCTTACAGCCCATGCTACTGTATTGGACGTGGTGGAACAATTTACGGACCTCCGGACCCCTCCGAATCCTCCGTAACCTTCCGAAGCTTCTGGTACAATACCGAAAAACCCGAACTTTTTCTAACCCGAACAACAACTTTTCATATATAAATCTTTACCTCCGGACCATTCCGGAACTCCTCGTGACGTCCGGGATCTCATCCGGGACTCGAACAACATTCGTAACCACATACAAACTTCCTTCATAACCCTAGCGTCATCGAACCTTATGTGTAGACCCTACGGGTTCGGGAACCATGCATATGACCGAGACATTCTCCGGTCAATAACCAACAGCGGGATCTGGATACCCATGTTGGCTCCCACATGTTCCACGATGACCTCATCGAATGAACCACGATGTCAAGGACTCAATCGATCCCGTATACAATTCACTTTGTCTAGCGGTATTGTACTTGCCCGAGATTCGATCGTCGGTATCCCGATACCTTGTTCAATCTCGTTTCCGGCAAGTCTCTTTACTCGTTCCGTAACACATCATCCCGTGATCAACCCCTTGGTCACATTGTGCACATTATGATGATGTCCTACCGAGTGGGCCCAGAGATACCTCTCCGTTTACAGTGACAAATCCCGATCTCGATTCGTGCCAACCCAATGAACACTTTCGGAGATACCTGTAGTGCACCTTTATAGCCACCCGATTACGTTGTGGACGTTTGGTACACCCAAAGCATTCCTACGGTATCCGGGGTTTGCACAATCTCATGGTCCAAGGAAATGATACTTGACATTAGAAAAGCTTTAGCATACGAACTACGATCTTTGTGCTAGGCTTAGGATTGGGTCTTGTCCATCACATCATTCTCCTAATGATGTGATCCCGTTATCAATGACATCCAATGTCCATGGTCAGAAACCGTAACCATCTATTGATCAACGAGCTAGTCAACTAGAGGCTTACTAGGGACATGGTGTTGTCTATGTACCCACACATGTATCTGAGTTTCCTATCAATACAATTATAGCATGGATAATAAACGATTATCGTGAACAAGGAAATATAATAATAACTAATTTATTATTGCCTCTAGGGCATATTTCCAACAGTCTCCCACTTGCACTAGAGTCAATAATCAAGTTCACATCGCCATGTGATTAACATCGATAGGTCACATCGCCATGTGACCAACATCCAAAGAGTTTACTAGTGTCTCAGAACTAGTTCACATCATCATGTGATTAAGACTCAATGAGTTACGAGGTTTGATCATGTTTTGCTTGTGAGAGAGGTTTTAGTCAACGGGTCCGAACCTTTCAGATCCGTGTGTACTTCACAATTCTCTTTGTCATATTGTAAATGCTGCTTCCACGCTCCACTTGGAGCTATTCCAAATGGTTTCTCCACTATACGTATCCGTTTTGCTACTCAGAGTAATTCGGATAGGTGTTAAAGCTTGCATCGACGTAACCCTTTACGCCGAACTCTTTATCACCTCCATAATCGAGAAATATTTCATTATTCTTCTAAGGATAATTTTGACCGCTGTCCAATGATCCGTTCCTAGATCATTCTTGTACCCCTTGACTGACTCATGGCAAGGCACACTTCCGGTGCGGTACACAGCATAGCATGCTATAGAGCCTATGTCTAAGGCATAGGGGTCGACCTTCGTCCTTTCTCTCTTTTCTGCCGTGGTCGAGCTTTAACTCTTAACTTCATACCTTACAACTCAGGCAAGAACTCCTTCTTTGACTGATCCATCTTGAACACCTTCAAGATTATGTCAAGGTATGTGCTCATTTGAAAGTATTATTAAGCATTTTGATCTATCTTATAGATCTTGATGCTTATTGTTCAAGTAGCCTAATCCAGGTTTTCTATTTAAAATCATCTTTCAAATAACCCTATATGCTTTCCAGAAATTCCAAATCATTTCGATCATCAATATGTCAACAACATATACTCATCAGAAATTCTATAGTGCTCCCACTCACTTCTTTGGAAATACAAGTTTCTCATAAACTTTGTATAAACCCAAAATCTTTGATCATCCTATCAAAGTGCATATTCCAACTCTGAGATGCTTACTCCAGTCCTTAGAAGGATCGCTGGAGCTAGCATACCTTTTAGCATCCTTAGGATCGACAAAACTTTTTGATTGTATCACATATAGCCTTTCCTTACGAAAACTGGTAAGGAAACTCGTTTTGACATCCATCTGCCAGATTTCATAAACACAGCTTATGCTAACATGATTCCGACGGACTTAAGCATCGCTACGGATGAGAAAATCTCATCGTAGTCAACTCCTTGAACTTGTGAAAAACTCTTCGCCACAAGTCGAGCTTCATAGACGGTGACATTACCGTCCCACGTCCGTCTTCTTCTTAAAGATCCATTTATTTCAATGGCTTGCCGATCATCGGGCAAGTCCACCAAAGTCCATGCTTTGTTCTGATACATGGATCCTCTCTCGGATTTCATGGCTTCTAACCATTTGTCGGAATTTGGGCCCACCATTGCTTCTCCATAGCTCGTAGGTTCATTGTTGTCTAGCAACATGACCTTCAAGACATGATCACCGTACCACTCTGAAGCAGTACGCATCCTTGTCACCCTACGAGGTACGGTAGTGACTTGATCCAAAACTTCATGATCACTATCATAAGCTTCGACTTCAATTGGTGTAGGTGCCACAGGAACAACTTCATGTGCCCTTGCTACACACTTGTTGAACTGACGGTTCAATAACCTCATCAAGTCTCCACCATCCTCCCACTCAACTTTTCGAGACAAACTTTTTCTCGAGAAAGGACCCGATTCAAGAAACAATCCCTATTGCTTTCGGATCTGAATTAGGAGGTATACCCAACTGTTTTGGGTGTCCTATGAAGATGCATTTTATCCGCTTTGGGTTCGAGCTTATTAACCTGAAACTTTTTCACATAAGCGTCGCAACCCCAAACTTTCAAGAAACGACAACTTAGGTTTCTCCAAACGGTGTCGTCTCAACGGAATTACGTGGTGCCCCATTAAAGTGAGTGCGGTTGTCTCTAATGTCTAACCCATGAACGATAGTGGTAATTCGATAAGAAATATCATGGTACGCACCATATCCAATAGAGTGCAACTATGATGTTCGGACACACCATCACACTATGGTGTTCCAGGCGGTATTAATTGTGAAACAATTTCCACAGTGTCCTAATTATGCGTACAAAGCTCAGAACTCAGATACTTATCTCTATGATCATATCATAGACATTTTATCCTCTTGTCACAATGATCTTTAACTTCACTCTGAAATTACTTGAACCATTCAATAATTCAGATTTGTGTTTCATCAAATAAACATACTCAACATCTACTCGAATCATCTGTGAAGTCAGAACATAACGATATTCTCTGCATGCCTCAGCACTCATTGGACTGCACACATCAAAATGTGTTACTTCCAACAGGTTGCTACCTTGTTCCATCTTACTGGAACCGAGGCTTTTTCAATCATCTTGCCTATATGATCTGCATATCTCAAGTGATTCAAAATCAAGTGAGTCCAAACGATCCATCTGCATGGAGTTTCATCATGCGTATACACCAATAGACATGGTTCGCATGTCTCAAACTTTTCAAAAATGATTGAGTCCAAAGATCCATCAACATGGAGCTTCTTCATGCGTTTTACACCAATATGTCTTACATGGCAGTGCCATAAGTAAGTGGTACTATCATTACTATCTTATATCTTTTGGCATGAAGATGTGTATCACTACGATCGAGATTTCAATAAACCATTCATTTTAGGTGCTAGACCATTGAAGGTATTATTCAAATTAATAGAGTAACCATTATTCTCCTTAAATGAATAATCAGACATGCGAGACATAATCCAATCATGTCTATGCTCAACGCAAACACCAAATAGCAATTATTTAGGTTTAACACCAATCTCGATGGTAGAGGGAGCGTGCGATGCTTGATCATATCAACCTTGGAAACACTTCCAACACGTATCGTCAGCTCACCTTTAGCTAGTCTTCGTTTATTCCGTAGCTTTTGTTTCGAGTTACTAACACTTAGCAACCGAACCGGTATCTAATACCCTAGTGCTACTAGGAGTACTAGTAAAGTACACATTAATATAATGTATATCCAATATACTTCTATCGACCTTGCCAGCCTTCTCATCTACCAAGTATCTAGGGTGGTTCCGCTTTAGTGTCCGTTCCTCTCATTACAGAAGCACTTAGTCTCGGGTTTGGGTTCAACCTCGGGTTTCTTCACTCGAGCAGCAACTGATTTGCCGTTTCATGAAGTGTCCCTTCTTGCCCTTGCCCTTCTTGAAACTAGTGGTTTCACCAACCATCAACAATTGATGATCCTTCTTGATTTCTACTTTCGCGGTGTCAAACATCGTGAATACCTCAAGGATCATCATATCTATCCCCGACATGTTATAGTTCATCACGAAGCTCTAGCAGCTTGGTGGCAATGACTTTGGAGAAACATCACTATCTCATCCGGAAGATCAACTCCCACTCGATCCAAGTGATTGTTGCACTCAGACAATCTGAGCACAAGCTCAATGATTGAGCTTTTCTCCTTAGTTTGCAGGCTAAGAAAATCGTCGGAGGTCTTATACCTCTTGACTTGGGCACGAGCCTGAAATCCCAATTTCAGCCTTCGAAACATCTCATATGTTCCGTGACGTTCGAAAACGTCTTTGGTGCCTCAACTCTAAACCGTTTAACTGAACTATCACGTAGTTATCAAAACGTGTATGTCCGATGTTTGCAACATCCACAAACGACGTTTGGGGTTCAGCACACCGAAGCGGTGCATTAAGGACATAAGCTTTCTCTTGTCCGCATAATCGCCATCGTCAACTTTCAACTATATTTTCTCTAGGAACATATCTAAACAAGAGAACTAAAGCGCGAGCTTACGACATAATTTGCAAAGATCTTTTGACTATGTTCAGGATAATTAAGTTCATCTTATGAACTCCCACTCGGATAGACATCCCTCTAGTCATCTAAGTGATTACATGATCCGAGTCAACTAGGCCGTGTCCGATCATCACGTGAGACGGACTAGTCATCATCGGTGAACATCTTCATGTTGATCGTATCTACCATACAACTCATGCTCGACCTTTCGGTCTACGTGTTCCGAGGCCATGTCCGTATACATGCTAGGCTCGTCAAGTTAACCCTAAGTGTTTCGCGTGTGTAAATCTGTCTTACACCCGTTGTATGTGAACGTAAGAATCCATCACACCCGATCATCACGTGGTGCTTAGAAGCGATGAACTTTAGCAACGGTGCACAGTTAGGGGAGAACACTTCTTGAAATTGTTGTAAGGGATCATCTTATTTACTACCGTCGTTCTAAGTAAACAAGATGCATAAACATAATAAACATCACATGCAATTATATATAGTAGTGACATGATATGGCCAATATCATATAGCTCCATTGATCTCCATCTTCGGGGCTCCATGATCATCATCGTCACCGGCATGACACCATGATCTCCATCATCATGATCTACATCATCGTGTCTTCATGAAGTTGTCTCACCAACTATTACTTCTACTACTATGGCTACCGGTTAGCAATAAAGTAAAGTAATTACATGGCGTTGTTTAATGACACGCAGGTCATACAATAAATAAAGAAAACTCCTATGGCTCCTGCCGGTTGTTATACTCATCGACATGCAAGTCGTGAATCCTATTACAAGAACATGATCAATCTCATACATCACATATCATTCATCACATTCTTCTTGGCCATATCACATCACATAGCATACCCTGCAAAAACAAGTTAGACGTCCTCTAATTGTCGTTTGCATGTTTTACGTGGCTGCTATGGGTTTCTAGCAAGAACGTTTCTTACCTACGCAAAACCACAACGTGATATGCCAATTGCTATTTACCCTTCATAAGGACCCTTTTCATCGAATCCGTTCCGACTAAAGTGGGAGAGACTGGCACCCGCTAGCCACCTTATGCACCAAGTGCATGTCAGTCGGTGGAACCTGTCTCACGTAAGAGTACGTGTATGGTCGGTCCGGGCCGCTTCATCCCACAATACCATCGAAACAAGATTGGACTAGTAACGGTAAGCATATTGAACATCATCAACGCCCACAACTACTTTGTGTTCTACTCGTGCAAAGAATCTACGCAATAGACCTAGCTCATGATGCCACTGTTGAGGAACGTAGCAGAAATTCAAAAATTTCCTACGTGTCACCAAGATCTATCTATGGAGAAACCAGAAACGAGGGAAAGGAGAGTGCATCTACATACCCTTGTAGATCGCTAAGCAGAAGCGTTCAAGAGAACGGGGTTGAAGGAGTCGTACTCGTCGTGATCCAAATCACCGGAGATCCTAGTGCCGAACGGACGGCACCTCCGCGTTCAACACACGTACAGCCCGGTGACGCCTCCCACGCCTTGATCCAGCAAGGAGAGAGGGAGAGGTTGAGGAAGACTCCATCCAGCAGCAGCACAACGGCGTGGTGGTGGTGGAGGAGGGTGGCAATCCTGCAGGGCTTCGCCAAGCACCGCGGGAGAGGAGAAGGGACTTGGGAGAGGGGAAGGGCTGCGCCAGAACATGTGTTGCGGCTGCCCTCCCACCCCCCACATATATATAGGGGCAAGGGAGGGGCCAGCCCCTCGGATCCAATCTGAGGAGGGAGGCGGCCAAGGGGGAGGAGTGCCTCCCAAGTCAAGTGGAGGCCCTCCCACTTAGGGTTTTCCCTTCCCATGCGCATGGGACTTGGGGGCTGGTGCCCTGGCCCATTAAGGCTAGGGCGCCTTACAGCCCATGCTACTGTATTGGACGTGGTGGAACAATTTCCGGACCTCCGGACCCCTCCGAATCCTCCGAACCTTCCGAAGCTTCCCTGTACAAGACCGAACAAACCCGAACCTTGACCGGAACCCGAACAACCACTTTCCATATATAAATCTTTACCTCCGGACCATTCCGGAACTCCTCGTGACGTCCGAGATCTCATCCGGACTCGAACAACATTCGTAACCACATACAAACTTCCTTTATAACCCTAGCGCCATCGAACCTTATGTGTAGACCCTACGGGTTCGGGAACCATGCAGACATGACCGAGACGTTCTCCGGTCAATAACCAATAGCGGGATCTAGATACCCATGTTGGCTCCCACATATTCCACGATGATCTCATCGGATGAACCACGATGCCAAGGACTCAATCGATCACGTATACAATTCCCTTTGTCTAGCGGTATTGTACTTGCCCGAGATTCGATCGTCGGTATCCCGATACCTTGTTCAATCTCGTTTCCGGCAAGTCTCTTTACTCGTTCCGTGACACATCATCCTGTGATCAACCCCTTGGTCACATTATGCACATTATGATGATGTCCTACCGAGTGGGCCCAGAGATACCTCTCCGTTTACATCGGCGACAAATCCCGATCTCGATTCGTGCCAACCCAATGAGACACTTTCGGAGATACCGTAGTGCACCTTTATAGCCACCCGATTCGTTGTGACGTTTGGTACACCCAAAGCATTCCTACGGTATCCGAGGTTTGCACAATCTCATGGTCTAAGGAAATGATACTTGACATTAGAAAAGCTTTAGCATACGAACTACGATCTTTGTGCTAGGCTTAGGATTGGGTCTTGTCCATCACATCATTCTCCTAATGATGTGATCCCGTTATCAATGACATCCAATGTCCATGGTCAGGAAACCGTAACCATCTATTGATCAACGAGCTAGTCAACTAGAGGCTTACTAGGGACATGGTGTTGTCTATGTACCCACACATGTATCTGAGTTTCCTATCAATACAATTATAGCATGGATAATAAACGATTATCGTGAACAAGGAAATATAATAATAACTAATTTATTATTGCCTCTAGGGCATATTTCCAACAGGGTATTACCTCCATCGAGAGGGCCCGAACCTGGGTAAACATTGTGTCCCCTGTCTCCTGTTACCATCGATCCTAGACACACAGTTCGGGACCCCCTACCCGAGATCCGCCGTTTTTGACACCGACATTGGTGCTTTCATTGAGAGCTCCGCTGTGTGATTGGCAAAAGGATCAATGGCTCAATTGCAGGTCAACTGCGACGTCGGCTTCTTCGTCACCGGCTCGACTGGTCGCCTTGGCTGGACCGAGGACTATGCCCTACCTCCGATCGTCATGTTCGGATGAGGGCCTTCATCAACATCAACTCTGATCTCTATCAAGATCATGGAGGAATCATCCGGCGAGCCCGGGGGCTCAATGTCAACATTGCCCTCGGGCAACCGTGCTGTTTTTCTGGACAGCGAACTTGTATCCGCCGCCACCGCCTCCTCAAGTGTCGTTTTAACGATTGCTTCGGTGGAATTGTGTGGAATTGAGTCTACAATAACCCTAGAAAATTTCGTCGAGTTCCGATGGAGGAATCTCTGGCAATCCGCGATATACCGGAGCCCTGTCGAATCTGGACGGGAATCTGGACGAGTTTAGGGCGTGGTGTCCAGCTTCTAGCTCGGACGTCTTTTGGAAGATCCAACCGTTGATCGGCTGCGGAATTCCTATATCTACGACCCCTCAAAATTTCAGCTCGATCCGACCGTCCAAACTCCGGGAACCATCCGATTAGTGCATCACTTTTCGGATCTGTTT
Organism: Aegilops bicornis; assembly: GCA_021605145.1. Classification (NCBI taxonomy): domain Eukaryota; kingdom Viridiplantae; phylum Streptophyta; class Magnoliopsida; order Poales; family Poaceae; genus Aegilops; species Aegilops bicornis. The sequence continues at coordinate 415,458,051 of CM038674.1, forward strand.
TCTGCGCGAAAATGTATCCGACTCGAGTTCGTCTTTTTTATGAACGGGATTTCGGACATCCTTTTTGAAGGAAGTTTTGTATGGGGTATTGTGTTTTGTTCCCGAACACATCCCACTAACTTTAAAATCTTTTGAACATGATCTTCACCATCATGCTGGTGTCAAACCAGTCCGGCAATATTGCTCCAAGGCTGCTGACCTGCGCTAGACACGTCGTCGCTTTGTTGAGCCGAGCTCAACTACTTCGGATCATCATCTCGTCAAGCCGAACAAGAGTTCGGCATAGCGAAGGATAAATCATCACCAACATCGCCGCCCCACGGATTACACGGAGCGGGAACACCGGCATCGCCACACGGTCACTTCATCAAGCCGGCATTGACCACGTCACGCCCTGCATCGGCAGGGCCGCATTGTTGCTTCCTCAAGCAGGTGTCCATCACGCCGACCTACTTCGACTCATCAGCTGACATCGAGGCTTCGACATCGAGGCTGGACCGGGGGCTTCGCCATCTCTTCATCAACCTACTCCGGAGACTTCGGCATCAGTAGCCGACCAGCTCCGTCACGTTAGCTGGATCGAGGGCTTTGCCTCGGCGAGCCAACCTTTACCAGCATCGCCATGCCCGTCGCTTTATCGCCCGTCAGGCAATGGGTGTGCGGATCGAGTCCCAGTTTTGGGAATCACCTTTCTTCAGATTGCTACATCAAACAAATCATGTGCTATTAATCCTTTTATTTTTTGCTTGTTTGGTTCATTTTTTCCAAGGAATTATTACTCTGCTTTGTCCATCATATGTACAAAGGTCTATCAAATTGTGGCCGCATTAACGACGGTCGCATGGTGGTTCGGTCAGTTTCCGTACATAGTCTGGCGAACGCCGCATCCGGAACTCGGACCGACTTGTGAATTCAGGCTTTGTCACGCCTTTACCGCATCACGCCGACGCCCTGCATCGACATTGACTTTGGCGCCAGGCCATATTTCTTTTTATTACTCACTTTGCATAAATTATTTATTATGCAACGATTTTTTTAAATTATTATCATTACTATTATCTCCGGTTTGCACTATTTTTTGTGCACAGGAAAATGATCCGGGTCGAGCAGTATCGTCAACTCGGCGTACTGACATACCACGTCACCTCGGCTGGACGGGGGGCTTCGTCAACACTTCATTACCCCATGCCGGGGACTTCGGCATCACTCTGTCGGCCTGCATTGACCGTGCTATGTCACCACTTCGGAGTGCCGAGCTCTTTGCTCCGCCACCTCGGGACCGGCTTGAGGGATGGAACCTTATCCCGCATCAAGCTCAGACCGCGTCATCAATACCGAACACATTAAACAGCTAAGTTGCCTTCATGCTCAAAGTTTTAAATTTTTAACTTGTGTTCGGTTCGACCAAGCATTATACTTTTTTGGAAAAAAGTTGCTTGTAAAAAAATTTCTTGTCAAAACTTTGTTTGTGACAAACAAATTCGAATACCCCATTTACTTGGGGGCATCCTTTATGAAGCCTTTCCTCTTGCAAATGATTACACTTGTACGGCTTTGTTCCTTGTTCGTGTATTACGCCACAATATGCACCATGTTGACTTAAGCTATTTGCAAGCTGGGTTGCCTCGCTCCTGTGTTTAACCCTACGTTCCCGATTGTTCGGCTAGGGAGTAAAGGGAGCACCTCTGTGATTGTCAAGGTCGGGTCATCCGAGCTGGACCTTGGACTGGGTGAAGCTGAAAGCTAGCGCTCTTATTGTTTTCAATTATAGTCGGCACACAACGGAACTCATGAGTACAAAAAATCTATTGCACAAGTCTCATAGTAGCAATGAGCAACCGAAGAAAGGTATCGCTGGGGGTACTATTTTCTTCGAAGATGCTTCTTACACTTCGTCAGTAATATAGCATAAGTTCCCTGAGCGCGCTTTGTCTGCTACAGCCTTATGGCCTGATTGCCTGGTTATTGGAAACACCGTCTATATTCTCGACAAGTGGAGTACATAACACTTTTTGGTCTTTGACCGAAGAGGGAGAAGCCGGCGGTCGGTTAAGACACGTTTAAAGTTCGGGTGAACATAGATATGATATAAGTACTTCGGTACACATAATCATTCTTTTACCCAAGTCACTTGGGGGCTCTTAAGTTTATTTGAGCCATTTTATAATAAGTGTTTTTCTTCTTAGTCGTTGCAAGGTTTTTATTGTTATTATTACTATTATTATTATTATTTATCATTCCCTTTTTCAACACAAGTATGTGGTCACTAGCTGAGGAGCCTAATTTCTCTCTCAAAGCCGCTAAAGTTTAGTTTGCTAAACTGGCCTAATGAGAAGTACTCCGCCTTCGGGATAGGAGGTTGAAGCCGTAAGCTGACCCACTTGAAGTCTTGAGATAGGATGTGTCATGTTAAAGCACGACAGAAGCACTTTTTTCCTAAAGTCCAATTTTCGATTTGGCACCGAACACTTGATCTAGTTCGGATGTCCAGTTTTCTTGAAGTTTTTGGTTTTTCAAGCCTATGGCACTTTCAAACTATTTGTGCGTTTCCAGCATTAGTCTCGCAAAGGCAACGCCGGACACCTTTAGGGATTCGCAAAAACATTCTCGGATATTGCTATATATGCATCGGTTTGAATTGTGTCTTCGGTCAATAGTTGAGTTGCGGCTCTGTGCTTGCCTCCTACGTTCCGCTTTGTTCGGCTAGGTGTGCAAAGGAGAACCATCGTGATTGTGCTTCCAGCTCGCATGGTTAAGCACCTCGGTGGAGAAAGCCGAAAACCGATCGTCACAATAGGCCTAAATCGGTCAGCGATCCGATGACTATGTTAAATGACGGGCCGTTCATAACATTAGCCAAGTGTTTACGGCTTGACCTCGGATGTCGCGAACACTAACCGGGGGCTCATAGCTAGCTTCCCCAGTTTAAAGCTCCTATGACTAAGCGAAAGTTATAAAGCCCGCATATCTGATTGCCTCGTTTCCACTAACACAACCGCCTTCGGGCACCGAGACGTCGGCTAAGGGTTGTTTTGTTATTGCGGAAACACCCTGCATAGTATCTACCAAGGGGTAGAAGCCGACGATGGGCCACTTTCAACTGATAAACGGTCGCAATGGAGTCAAAATAATGATGTGAAATACTTGGATACATAGAATCATTACACATAATCTGTGATTTTACTCTGGATATCGATCCTTAATTCGGCCACCCGTGCCCACATTAAGGCTCGGGGGCTACTGGGCTTTGCGCTCATTATTACACATATTAAAGGGGCACATCGATCCCCTGATCTGGTTTTGCCACCCGACCAGTGTCTCGGGGGCTACTGCATTGCCTATTCAATGCAGAAAATTCAAAGGGCCTAGTGTTCAGCTTGATCGAACTATGGGAAAGCGCGTCTCCGGACAACAATAAGTACCATCTGGACCTATCTGGCACCAAGCTAATATATCACGGCGACTTCTCACGACCCTCTCTCAGGGGCCCGTTCGCCGATCACTATTATCTCTAATATATTACACTGCGTTTTTATTCCTATGTATGCTGCCGAGCTAGGAGTTGATCCTCAGGCCGATCTCGCGCATCGACCTGAGTCTCAGGGGCTACTAGGAACAGTTGTTTCATATTTTCCTTCAGGTGCATCTCGGGTTTTAGACTGATACACACCTTGAGGGCTACTGGATATACATCGGCAGAGAATAAACTGCACCAGTTAAAAATATTCACAAAAATCAGCCCACGGTCGGGGTGGTGCACCACCTTGGAAGCAGTCCGGCATAAAGCTCGGGTGCTAGCGGCTAGCTCCATAGAGGGCATTTCTGGCATTAAGCTCGGCTAAACTCGTACTTTTTGGAACCAAGATGATCTATGACATCTTGGGTATAGTCCGGCGTTGGAGCTTGGACACGGTCCGGTGTTGGAACTCGGATACATTTCAGTGTTGGATCTCGGAAGCAGTCCGGCATTGGTGCTCGGCTGCAAAAGATACCTCGAATGCAGTCCAGCGTTAGAGCTCGGACGCAAGAAGACACTGCCTCCCTGGAATAACTTCAAACCCGAGGTGTGGCATAAAAATAACAAGGCATTGATAAAGGCCGGAAACTTAAAGGGGCTCCTCGGATGCCGGACGTGTAAACTCTTCGGATGCACTTCGGCGATCCTCAAGATCGAAGATGAGAAGATTTGTTGAACCAGTTTTCAAGACCGACGACCGAACATGAAGAACAGTTCGAAGAATTGAGGAGCGTCCCTAACTTGAAGACTTGTTCAGGGGGCTACTGACGGTGTCCTGGACTAGGGGGTACTCACCACGTCATCTCCTGATCTGTTAGATTGGGCCGAGGACCCCCATGGCCGTATACTCATGGGCCAGTTCGGACAGCTGTCGCATACAAGGAAGATTCCACAAGACTTGGCGATCAAGACAAGGACTCCTCCCCACCGGCGTATTCGGCTAGGACTCTTGTTATCCTAGGCCTCTGGTGCATTATATAAACCGAGGCCAGGCTAGTTGATAGATATACACAATCATAATCATAGGCTAGCCTCTAGGGTTTAGCCTCTACGGTCTCGTGGTAGATCAACTCTTGTAATACTCATATCATCAAGATCAATCAAGCAAGAAGTAGGGTATTACCTCCATCGAGAGGGCCCAACACAGGTAAACATTGTGTCCCCTGTCTCCTGTTACCATTGATCCTAGACGCATAGTTCGGGACCCCCTACCCGAGATCCGCCGGTTTTGACACCGACAGCTGGCATGCAAGAAAGCTGCTCGGTCAGTGCATCGTGGCGGCACGCATCGGCACATGCAGGCTCAGTCGGCGCATGCAGGCTCGGTCGGCGCATCGTGGCGGCGCGCATCAACGCATGCAGGTAGGCTTTGCTGGGTGCATGCATAGCAGGCTTTTGTCGTGGCGGCGCGCACGGGAGTTTAATTCAAGGGACGGCCCAACGGTCGAACAGCGACACCGCCCAACGTGGCCCCACTTGTCAGGTCCAATGGACGACACAGTCCAGTGTGGCCCCACTCTTCAGAGTTAACGGTCAAGCCATTGACCCGGCGGCAACGTCTGTTGTGACCAGTTCTGAGGGTTTCGGGCAAGGGAGTGGGGAAAACTGAGCAAAAGTTAAGAGCGCGGGGATGATTGAGTAGAGCTAAGGAACCAGGGGCACAGATGTAAAAAACCCAAGATTTAAACCATGACTAGGACAATTTCTTAGCATCAATTTCATTCTTTCCCAAGATCGCGTAACATGTTCATGCTCAAGTTGCTTAAAATTCATGATTTGTCTCCTAAGGTAAATAATTTTCGCGGGCGGAAAGTACTTAGTAATAAAAGCGTCTTTGCACTTATCCCAAGAATCCATACTATTGCGAGGCAAAGAAGAAAACCAAATTTTTGCACGCTCTCTGATACGTCTCCAACGTATCTATAATTTGTGATTGTTCCATGCTATTATATTATCTGTTTTGGATGTTTAATGGGCTTTATTGTACACTTTTATATTATTTTTGGGACTAACCTACTAACCAGAGGCCCAAATTCAAATTGCTGTTTTTTGCCTATTTCAGTGTTTCGCAGAAAAGGAATATCAAACGGAATCCAAACGGAATGAAACCTTCGGGAGAGTGATTTTTGGAACAAACGCAATCCAGGAGACTTGGAGTGGACGTCAAGGAAGCAAAGAGGTGGCCACGAGGTAGGGAGGCGCGCCCAGGGGGGTAGGCGCGCCCCCCACCATCGTGGGCCCCTCGTGGCTCCCCCAACCGACTTCTTTCGCCTATATATACTCATATACCCCGTGAACATCCGAGAGCACCACGAAACCCTATTTCCACCGCCGCAACCTTCTGTACCGTGAGATACCATCTTGGGGCCTTTTTTCGGCGCTCACGAGGGGGGGAATCGATCACGGAGGGCCTCTACATCAACACCATAGCCTCTCCGATGACGTGTGAGTAGTTTACCTCAGACCTTCGGGTCCTTAGTTATTAGCTAGATGGCCTTGATCTTCTTGGAGATCTATTCGATGTAATTCTTTTTGCGGTGTGTTTGTCGAAATCCGATGAATTGTGGGTTTATGATAAATATTATCTATGAAAAATATTTGAATCTCCTCTGAATTCTTTTATGTATGATTTGTTATCTTTGCAAGTCTCTTCGAATTATCAGTTTGGTTTGGCCTACTCGATTGTTCTTTCTTGCAATGGGAGAAGTGCTTAGCTTTGGGTTCAATCTTGCGGTGTTCGATCCCAGTGGCAGAAAGGGAACCGACACGTATTGTATTGTTGCCATCGAGGATAAAAAGATGGGGTTTATATCATATTGCTTGATTTTATCCCTCTACATCATGTCATCTTGCCCAATGCGTTACTCTATTCTTATGAACTTAATACTCTAGATGCATGGTGGGTAGCGGTCAATGTGTGGAGTAATAGTAGTAGATGCAGAATCATTTCGGTCTACTTGTCGCGGACGTGATGCCTATATACATGATCATGCCTAGATATTCTCATAACTATGCACTTTTCTATCAATTGCTCGACAGTAATTTGTTCACCCACCGTAATATTTATCTTATCTTGAGAGAAGCCACTAGTGAAACCTATGGCCCCTGGGTCTATCTTCCATCATATAAGTTTCTAATCTATTTTATTTTGCAATCTTTACTTTCCAATCTATGCATGTGGATCGTGTTAAGAATATGTTATGTGATAGCTATTTTTGTTGAATTTGCCTATGATCCAACATGTAATTATTATGAGAGAGGAAAATATGGTTGTAGAAATTTTTATTTTACTAAACTACCTCTCGTCATGTTGAGATTGGTTTTGTTTCTTTCTTCTTCCTTGCTTATGCCAGATCTTGCTCGCCTTGATAATTTGTTTGCTTATAAAATACCTATGCATAGGAAGTATGTTAAACTTAAGTGTGTTTGTCATATGTTTTATGATGCTCTCTGTGTGCTTCAATTCTTGTCTTTCATGTGAGCATCATTAAAATTATCAATGCCTAGCTAAAAGGCTTTAAAGAAAAGCGCTTGTTGGGAGACAACCCAATATTTTTCCTTGCTGTTATTCAATAAATAATTCATCTAGCCTATGGTTAGATGTGGTTTTGTGTTTTAATTAGTGTTTGTGCCAAGTGAAACCTATAGGATCTGCTTGGATGATAGTTATTTGATCTTGCTGAAAACATCGTAAACTTTACGCTCACGAAAACAATTGTCAAACATCACCAGAACGTGATAAAATACTGATTCAAATTTCAATAGATCAATAATCAAATTATCTAGGTCTTTCTATTTTGGTAGAATTTTTGAATTACAGGAAGTTTGCGTTTGATACAGATTACTACAGACTGTTCTGTTTTTGACAGATTCTGTTTTTTCGTGTGTTGTTTGCTTATTTTGATGAATCTATGGCTAGTATCGGGGGGGGGGGTATCAACCATAGAGAAGTTGGAACATAGTAGGTTTAACACCAATATAAATAAAGAATGGGTTCATCACAGTACCTTAAAGTGGTGGTTTGTTTTATCTCGCTAACGGAGCTCATGAGATTTTCTGTTGAGTTTTGTGTTGTGCAGTTTTCAAGTTTTGGGTAAAGATTTGATGGATTATGGAATAAGGAGTGGCACTCCAAGTTAAAATTCAAGGACAACCAAAAGCCTAAGCTTGGTGATGCCCCGGAAGGCATCCCCTCCTTCGTCTTCGTCCATCGGTAACTTTACTTGATGCTATATTTTTATTCACCACATGATATGTGTTTTGCTTGGAGCGTCTTGTATGATTTGAGTCTTTGCTTTTTAGTTTACCACAATCATCCTTGCTGTACACACCTTTTGGGAGAGACACACATGAATCGGAATTTATTAGAATACTCTATGTGCTTCACTTATATCTTTTGAGCTAGATAATTTTGCTCCAGTGCTTCACTTATATCTTTTTAGAGCACGGTGGTGGTTTTACTTTATAGAAGTTATTGATATCTCATGCTTCACTTAAATTATTTTGAGAGTCCTTTAGAACAGCATGGTAATTTGCTTTGGCTATAAAATTAGTCCTAATATGATAGGCATCCAAGATGGATATAATAAAAACTTTCATATAGAGTGCATTGGATATTATGAGAAGTTTGATACTTGATGATTGTTTTGAGATATGAAGATGGTGATGTTAAAGTTGTGCTAGTTGAGTAATTGTGAATTTGAGAAATACTTGTGTTGAAGTTTGCAAGTCCCGTAGCATGCACGTATGGTAACCGTTGTGTAACAAATTTGAAACATGAGGTGTTCTTTGAGTGTCATCCTTTGTGTGGAGGTCGGGATCGCGCGATGGTTAACTCCTACCAACCCTTCCCCTAGGAGCATGCATGTAGTGCTTGGTTTTGATGACTTGTAGATTTTTTCAATAAGTATGTGAGTTCTTTATGACTAATGTTGAGTCCATGGATTATACGCACTCTTACCCTTCCATCATTGCTAGCCTCTTCGGTACCGTGCATTGCCCTTTCTTACCTTGAGAGTTGGTGCAAACTTTGCCGGTGCATCCAAACCCCGTGATATGATACGCTCTATCACACATAAAACTCCTTATATCTTCCTCAAAACAGCCACCATACCTACCTATTATGGCATTTCCATAGCCATTCCGAGATATATTGCCATGCAACTTTCCACCGTTTCATTTATTATGACATGCTTCATCATTGTCATATTGCCTTCCATGATCATGTAGTTGACATCATATTTGTGGCAAAGCCACCATGCATAACTTATCATACATGTCACCCTTGATTCCTTGCCCATCCCGGTACACCGCCGGAGGCATTCATATAGAGTCATATTTTATTCTAGTATCGAGTTGTAATCATTGAGTTGTAAATAAGTAGAAGTGTGATGATCATCATTCATAGAGCATTGTCCCAAAAAAAGAGAGAGAAAAGTGGGGAAAAGAAAGGCCAAACAAAAAATAAAAAAAGAGGCCCAAAAAAAAGAAATAAAAAGGGACAATGCTACTATCATTTTTCCACACTTGTGCTTCAAAGTAGCACCATGATCTTTATGATAGAGAGTCTCTTGTTTTGTCACTTTCATATACTAGTGGGAATTTTTCATATTAGAACTTGGCTTGTATATTCCAACAATAGGCTTCCTCAAATGCCCTAGGTCTTCGTGAGCAAGCAAGTTGGATGCACACCCACTTAGTTTCTTTTGTTGAGCTTTCATACATTTATAGCTCTAGTGCATCCGTTGCATGGCAATCCCTACTCCTTGCATTGACATCAAATCATGGGCATCTCCCTAGCCCGCTGATTAGCCGCGTCAATGTGAGACTTTGTCCTTTTTTGTCTTCTCACACAATCCCCATCATCATATTCTATTCCACCCATAGTGCTATGTCCATGGCTCATGCTCATATATTGCGTGAAAGTTGAAAAAGTTTGAAAATTCTAAAGTATGAAACAATTGCTTGGATGAAACCGGGGTTGTGCATGATTTAAATATTTTGTGTGACGAAGATGGAACATAGCCAAACTATATGATTTTGTAGGGATGAACTTTCTTCGGCCATGTTATTTTGAGAAGACATAATTGCTTAGTTAGTATGCTTGAAGTATTATTATTTTTATGTCAAAATTAAACTTTTATCTTGAATCTTTTGGATCTGAATATTCATGCCACAATAAAGAAAATTACATTGAAAAATATGCTAGGTAGCATTCCACATCAAAAAATCTATTTTTGTCATTTACCTACTCGAGGACGAGCAGGAATTAAGCTTGGGGAAGCTTGATACGTCTCCAACGTATCTATAATTTTTGATTGTTCCATGCTATTATATTATCTGTTTTGGATGTTTAATGGGCTTTATTATACACTTCTATATTATTTTTGGGACTAACCTACTAACCGGAGGCCTAGTCCAAATTGCTGTTTTTTTTCCTATTTCAGTGTTCCGCAGAAAAGGAATATCAAACGGAATCCAAACGGAATGAAACCTTCGGGAGAGTGATTTTTGGAACAAACACAATCCAGGAGACTTGGAGTGGACGTCAAGGAAGCAACGAGGCGGCCACGAGGTAGGGAGGCGCGCCCAAGGGGGTAGGCGTGCCCCCACCCTCGTGGGCCCCTCGTGGCTCCCCGAACCGACTTCTTTCGCATATATATACTCATATACCCCGTGAACATCCGAGAGCACCACGAAACCCTATTTCCACCGCCGCAACCTTCTATACCCATGAGATCCCATCTTGGGGCCTTTTCCGGCGCTCTGCCAGAGGGGGAATCGATCATGGAGGGCTTCTACATCAACACCATAGCCTCTCTGATGATGTGTGAGTAGTTTACCTCAGACCTTCGAGTCCATATTTATTAGCTAGATGGCTTCTTCTCTCTATTTGGATCTCAATACAAAGTTCTCCTTGATCTTCTTGGAGATCTATTCGATGTAATTCTTTTTGCGGTGTGTTTGTCGAGATCCGATGAATTGTGGGTTTATGATCAAGATTATCTATGAACAATATTTGAATATCCTCTGAATTATTTTATGTATGATTTGTTATCTTTGCAAGTCTCTTCGAATTATTAGTTTGGTTTGGCCTACTAGATTGATCTTTCTTGCAATGGGAGAAGTGCTTAGCTTTGGGTTCAATCTTGCGGTGTTCGATCCCAATGACAGAAAGGGAACCGACACGTATAGTATTGTTGCCATCGAGGATAAAAAGATGGGGTTTATATCATATTGCTTGAGTTTATCCCTCTACATCATGTCATCTTGCCTAATGCGTTACTCTGTTCTTATGAACTTAATACTCTAGATGCATGCTGGATAGCGTTCGATGTGTGGAGTAATAGTAGTAGATGCAGAATCATTTTGGTCTACTTGTCACGAATGTGATGCCTATATACATGATCATGCCTAGATATTCTCATAACTATGCACTTTTCTATCAATTGCTCGACAGAAATTTGTTCACCCACCGTAATATTTATGCTATGTTGAGAGAAGCCACTAGTGAAACCTATGGCCCCCGGTCTATCTTCCATCATATAAGTTTTCTATCTATTTTATATTGCAATCTTTACTTTCCAATCTATACAACAAAAATACCAAAAATATTTATCTTATTATCTCTATCAGATCTCACTTTTGCAAGTGGCCATGAAGGGATTGACAACCCCTTTTATCGCGTTGGTTGCAAGGTTCTTATTTGTTTGTGCAGGTACGAGGGATTTGCGTGTAGCCTCCTGATACGTCCATTTTGTATCATGCTTTTATATCGATATTTATTGCATTATGGGCTGTTATTACACAATATGTCACAATACTTATGCCTATTCTCTCTTATTTGCAAGGTTTACCTGAAGAGGGAGAATGCCGGCAGCTAGAATTCTGGACTGGAAAAGGAGCAAATATTAGAGACCTATTATGCACAACTCCAAAAGTCCTGAAACTTCACGGAAGTCATCTTTGGAATTTACAAAAAATACTAAGCGAAGAAAATACCAGAGGGGGCCCATACCCTGGCCACGAGGGTGGGGGCGCGCCCTACCCCCTGGGCGCGCCCCCTGCCTCGTGGGCCCCCTGGCAGGCCTCTGGTGCCCATCTTTGGCTCTATGGTGTCTTCTACCCTGGAAAAAATCATAAGCAAGCTTTCAGGAAGAAACTCCGCCGCCACGAGGTGGAACCTTGGCGGAACCAATCTAGGGCTCTGGCAGAGCTGTTCTGCCGGGGAAATTTCCCTCTGGGAGGGGGAAATCATCTCCATCATCATCACCAACGATCCTCTCATCGGGAGGGGGTCAATCTCCATCAACATCTTCACCAGCACCATCTCCTCTCAAACCCTAGTTCATCACTTGTATCCAATCTTTGTCCTAAAGACTAAGATTGGTACCTGTGGGTTGCTAGTAGTGTTGATTACTCCTTGTAGTTGATGCTAGTTGGTTTATTTGGTGGAAGATCATATGTTCAGATCCATTATGCATATTGATACCCCTCTGTATGAACATGAATATGATTTGTGAGTAGTTACGTTTGTTCCTGAGGACATGGGAGAAGTCTTGCTATTAGTAGTCATGTGAATTTGGTATTCGTTCGATATTTTGATGAGATGTATGTTGTCTTTCCTCTAGTGGTGTTATGTGAACGTCGACTACATGACACTTCACCATTGTTTGGGCCTATAGGAAGGCATTGGGAAGTAATAAGTAGATGATGGGTTGCTAGAGTGACAGAAGCTTAAACCCTAGTTTATGAGTTGCTTCGTAAGGGGCTGATTTGGATCCATATGTTTCATGCTATGGTTAGGTTTACCTTAATACTTCTTTTGTAGTTGCGGATTCTTGCAATAGGGGTTAATCATAAGTGGGATGCTTGTCCAAGAAAGGACAGCACCCAAGCACCGATCCACCCACATACCAAATTATCAAAGTAACGAACGCGAATCATATGAGCGTGATGAAAACTAGCTTGACGATAATTCCCATGTGTCCTCGGGAGCGCTTTTCTCTATATAAGAGTTTGTCCAGGCTTGTCCTTTGCTACAAAAATGATTGGGCCATCTTGCTGCACCCTATTTACTTTCATTACTTGTTACTTGTTGTCAATTACCTTATCACAAAACTATCTGTTACTGATAATTTCAATGCTTGCAGAGAATACCTTGCTGAAAACCGCTTATCATTTCCTTTTGCTCCTCGTTGGGTTCGACACTCTTACTTATCCAAAGGACTACGATAGATCCCCTATACCTGTGGGTCATCAAGACTCTTTTCTGGCGCCGTTGCCGGGGAGTGAAGCGCCTTTGGTAGGTGGAATTTGGTAAGGAAAATTTTATATAGTGTGCTGAAATTTACTGTCACTTGTTACTATGGAAAATAATCCTTTGAGGGGTTTGTTCGGGGTATCTTCACACCATCCGGAACCAGAATTAACTACCCCTCAACCTACTTAACCTACTGAAAATGTTTATTTTGAAATTCCTTCGGGTATGATAGAGAAACTGCTAGCTAATCCTTTTGCAGGAGATGGAACATTGCATCCCGATTTACACTTAATCTATGTGGATGAAGTTTGTGGATTATTTAAGCTTGCGGGTATGCCCGAGGATGTCATCAAGAAGAAGGTTTTGCCTTTATCTTTGAAGGGAGATGCATTGACATGGTTTAGGCTATGTGATGATATGGGATCATGGAACTATAAACGATTGAAAATGGAATTTCATCACAAGTTTTATCCTTTGCATCCGGTTCATCGTGATCGTAATTATATATATATATATATAATTTTTGGCCTCACGAAGGAGAAAGCATCGCTCAAGCTTGGGGGGCTTAAGTTAATGTTATATTCATGCCCCAATCATGAGCTCTCAAGAGAAATGATTATTCAAAAAATTTATGCTCGGCTTTCTCTCAATTATCGCTCCATGCTCGATACTTCTTGTACTGGCTCTTTTATGATGAAGACTATTGAATTCAAATGGGATTTATTGGAAAGAATTAAACGCAACTCTGATGATTGGGACCTCGACGAAGGTAAGGAGTCAGGTATAACACCTAAGTTTGATTGTGTTAAATCTTTTATGGATACCGATGCTTTCCGTGAATTTAGCACTAAATATGGACTTGACTCTGAGATAGTAGCTTCTTTCTGTGAATCATTTGCTACTCATGTTGATCTCCCTAAGGAGAAGTGGTTTAAATATAATTATCCCGTTGAAGTAAAGGTAATTGCACCTATTAAAGTTGAAGAAAATACTATCACTTATAATGATCCTATTGTTCCTACTGCTTATGTTGAGAAACCACCTTTCCCTGTTAGAATAAAGGACCATGCTAAAGCTTCAAATGTAGTCAACAAAACTAATATTAGGACACACAAACCCCCTGAGCAAGTTAAAGAACCTTAAATTGCTATGGTTAAAGATCTATTGGCTGATAATATTGATGGGCATGTTATTTACTTCTGTGATGAGACTGCTAGAATTGCTAAACCTGGTGCTAAAGATAAACATAGACCTGTGGTAGGCATGCCTGTTATTTCTGTTAAAATAGGATATCATTGTTATCATGGCTTGTGTGATATGGGTGCTAGTGCTAGTGCAATACCTCATTCTTTATACGAAGAAATTATGCATGACATTGCTCTTACTGAGATAGAAGATATCGATGTTACCATTAAGCTTGCCAATAGAGATACTATTTCACCGATTGGGATTGTTAGAGATGTTGAAGTCTTGTGTGGGAAGGTTAAATATCCTACTGATTTTCTTGTTCTTGGTTCCCCACAAGATAGCTTTTGTCCCATTATATTTGGTAGACCCTTCTTGAACACTGTTAATGATAGGACAGAATGCGAAAAGGATGTTCTTACTATTGGTTTGGGGAATATGTCTCATGAGTTTAATTTTGCTAAATTTAGTAGACAACCCCGTGATGAGGAATTTCCCAGTAAAGATGAAATTATTGGTCTTGCTTCTATTGTCATGCCTCCTAGTGATCCTTTAGAACAATATTTGCTAGACCATGAAAATGATACGTTTATGAATGAAAGAAGGGAAATAGATTAAGTATTCTTTAAACAGGGACCTATTTTGAAACACAACTTGCCTGTTGAAATTCTAGGGGATCCTCCTCCACCCAAGGGTGATCCCGTGTTTGATCTTAAACCATTACCTGATACTCTTAAATATGCTTATCTTGATGAAAAGAAGATATATCCTATTATTATTAGTGCTAACCTTTCAGAGAAGGAGGAAGAGAAATTATTGAAAACTCAAGAAGCACCGTCTTTGCTATTGGATATACTCTTGATGATCTTAAGGGCATTAGTCCCACTCTATGTCAACACAAAATAAATTTGGAGAAAGACGCCAAACCAGTTATTGATCACCAACGACGGCTAAATCCTAAGATGGAAGAAGTGGTAAGAAAGGAAATATTAAAGCTCCTTGAGGCAGGTATAATTTATCCCGTTGTTGATAGCCAGTGGGTGAGTCCTATCCATTGTGTCCCTAAGAAGGGAGGTATTACTGTCGTTCCTAATGATAAAGATGAATTGATCCCGCAAAGAATTATTACAGGTTATAGGATGGTAATTGATTTCCGCAAACTTAATAAAGCTACTAAAAAAGATCATTACCCTTTGCCTTTTATCGATCAAATGCTAGAAATATTATCCAAACATACACATTTTTGCTTTCTAGATGGTTATTCTGGTTTCTCTCAAATACCTGTGTCAGCTGAAGATCAAGAAAAGACCACTTTTACTTGCCCTTTCGGTACTTTTTCTTATAGATGTATGCCTTTTGGTTTATGTAATGCACCTGCTACCTTTCAAAGATGCGTGATGGCTATATTCTCTGACTTTTGTGAAAAGATTTGTGAGGTTTTCATGGATGATTCTCCGTTTATGGATCCTCTTTTGATGATTGCTTGAGCAACCTTGATCGAGTTTTGCAGAGATGTGAAGAAACTAATCTCGTCTTGAATTGGGAGAAATGCCACTTTATGGTTAATGAAGGCATTGTCTTGGGTCATAAAATTTCCGAAAGAGGCATTGAAGTTGATAAAGCTAAAGTTGATGCTATTGAAAAGATGTCATGTCCTAAGGACATCAAAGGTATAAGAAGTTTCCTGGGTCATGCCGATTTTTATAGGAGGTTCATTAAGGACTTCTCAAAAAATTCTCGGCCTCTGACTAATCTATTACAAAAAGATACTCCTTTTGTCTTTGATGATGACTGTGTAGAGGCATTTGAAATACTTAAGAAAGCTTTGATTTCTGCACCTATTGTTCAGCCACCTGATTGGAATTTACCTTTTGAAATTATGTGTGATGCTAGTGATTATGCTGTAGGTGTTGTGCTAGGGCAAAGAGTTGATAAGAAATTAAATGTTATTCAATATGCTAGTAAAACTCTAGACAATGCACAGAGAAATTATGCTACTACTGAAAAACAATTTTTAGCAGTTGTTTTTGCTTGTGATAAGTTCAGACCTTATATTGTTGATTCTAAAGTAACTATTCACACTGATCATGCTGCTATTAAATACCTTATGGAAAATAAAGATGCTAAACCTATACTTATTAGATGGGTTCTCTTGCTACAAGAATTTGATTTACATATTATTGATAGAAAGGGAGCTGAGAACCCCGTTGCAAACAACTTCTCTAGGTTAGAGAATGTTCTTGATGACCCACTACCTATTGATGATAGCTTTCCTGATGAACAATTGGCTGTCATAAATGCATCTCGAACTGCTCCATGGTATGCTGATTATGGTAATTACATTGTTGCTAAATTTATACCACCTAGTTTCACATACCAGCAAAAGAAAAAGTTTTTCTATGATTTGAGACATTATTTTTGGGATGACCCACATCTTTATAAAGAAGGAGTAGATGGTGTTATTAGACGTTGTGTACCTAAGCATGAACATGAACAGATCCTACGCAAGTGTCACTCTGAGGCTTATGGAGGGCACCACGCTGGAGATAGAAATGCACATAAGGTATTGCAATCCGGTTTTTATTGGCCTACTCTCTTCAAGGATGCCCGTAAGTTTGTCTTGTCTTGTGATGAATGTCAAAGAATTGGTAATATTAGTAGACGCCAAGAAATGCCTATGAATTATTCACTTGTTATTGAACCATTTGATGTTTGGGGCTTTGATTACATGGGACCGTTTCCTTCCTCTAATGGGTATACACATATTTTAGTTGTTGTTGATTACGTTACTAAGTGGGTAGAGGCTATTACAACTAGTAGTGTTGATCATAACACCTCTATTAATATGCTTAAAGAAGTTATTTTCCCGAGGTTTGGAGTCCCTAGATATTTAATGACTGATGGTGGTTCACATTTTATTCACGGTGCCTTTCGTAAAATGCTTGCTAAGTATGATGTTAATCATAGAATCGCATCCCCATATCACCCGCAGTCCAGTGGTCAAGTAGAATTGAGTAATAGAGAGCTCGAATTAATTTTTCAAAAGACTGTTAATAGATCTAGAAAGAATTGGTCCAAGAAACTTGATGATGCACTATGGACCTATAGAACTGCATATAAAAACCCTATGGGTATGTCTCCGTATAAAATGGTTTATGGAAAAGCATGTCACTGACCTCTCGAACTAGAACATAAGGCATATTGGGCTATTAAAGAGCTCAACTATGATTTCAAACTTGCCGGTGAGAAGAGACTATTTGACATTAGCTCACTTGATGAATGGAGAACCCAGGCCTATGAGAATGCCAAACTATTTAAAGAAAAAGTTAAAAGATGGCATGACAAAAGGATACAAAAGCATGGGTTTAATGTAGGTGATTATGTGTTGCTATTCAACTCTCGTTTAAGATTTTTTGCAGGAAAACTTTTCTCTAAATGGGAAGGTCCTTACGTTATCGATGAGGTCTATCGTTCCGGTGCCATAAAAATCAACAACTTCAAGGCACAAATCCAAGGTGGTGAACGGTCAAAGAATCAAACATTATATCTCGTGTAATCCTATAACTTTTGAAACTAATTTTATTGAAACCGTAACCCCGGAGGAATACATAAGAGACACTTTCCAGAACGTTTCAGACTCTGAAAAGGAATAGGTATGTGGTACGGTAAGTAAACCGACTCCAAAACAGTTCTAATGGCAATTTTTCTCCATTTTGGAATATTTAAGAAAATAGGAAAATAAGAAGTAGTCCGGGAAGGACACGAGGCGTCCACGAGGGTGGAGGGCGCGCCCTACCCCCCTGGGTGTGCCCCCCCTGCCTCGTGGGCACCTCGTGCACTTTCCGGACTCCGTTTTCTTGCACGATACTTCTTTTGGTCGGTAAAATTCATTATATAATCTCCCGAAGGTTTTGACCAACGTATCACGCAAATATCCTCTGTTTTCGTTTCGAGCTGTTTTTCTGATAGATCTAGGTTACCATGACGTCTCCAAGCGCCCCCAAGGACAAGTTCTTCGAGAAGGTCATCAACCCATACCTCGCGGAAGTGTTGCAACACCCTCAAACAATTGAGATGCGTGATGAGTTGCTGCACATCCGCGATGTTGAGGGACCAAGGAGGACCGGAAGCGTGGAGACAAGGCTTGAAGCAATGGAGCAACAAGTCTTCAAGTGTCAGGAGATGGTGGAGCGTGGACTCGACACCAATCACATAATGATCATGGAGTTCGCCAACAACCATAAGCTAGACGCCAAGGACATTGGGGAGGCCATCTTCAAGCTTCACGAGAAAATCGAGCACCTCCAAGCCCAGATCTATGACCTGCAAAACCAAAATTGTGAGTATAAATATAGATTCAAGAGGATGAGTTTGGCTACAGATTTGAGGATTCCGAAGACTCAATCATCTTTTTATGATGGTGAGCCTATGGCTTGGAAGATGGACGACAAGCCTACATCATCAACAACTCCATCATCACCACCTCCAAAGAAAGAGATATAATCACATGGGTATGGCACTCCCCTTGGCAACTGCCAAGCTTGGGGGAGGTGCCCCGGTATCGTATCACCATCACACTCTTATCTTTACCGTTTTTCTTAGTTCGGTCCTTTTAGTAATATCTTGATCCAGTAGAATAAAGTTTCAGTATGATTTAGTTTTGAGTTTTGCTTTATGATCCCTCTATGTAATCGAGTTCGTGAGCTATATATAATAAAGATTAGTGTTGAGTCAAGGGCTTGATTATCTTGCTATGATCTCGAGGGAATTAAAGAAAAGAGAAAGAATATAAATAAATAAAAGAGTTCATGTTGATCTTATGGAGAGTAATGACTTCACGTATAAAGAGTATGATGAATAAAAGTTGTTGAGAATTGACAAACCCAGTTTTGGTCATCGTTGCAATTAATAGGGAGTAATAAAGAAAGAGAGGTTTTCACATATAAATACACTATCTTGGACATCTTTTATGATTGTGAGCACTCATTAAAATATGACATGTTAAAGAGTTGATGTTGGACAAGGAAGACAACATAATGGGTTATGTTTTCTTATATCTGAAATAAAGTATATTTTCATGGATCATCCAACATGTTGAGTTTGCCTTTCCCTCTCATGCTAGCCAAATTCTTTGCACCAAGTAGAGATACTACTTGTGCTTCCGAATACCCTCAAAACCAGTTTTGCCATGAGTGTCCACCATATCTACCTATGGATTGAGTAAGATCCTTCAAGTAAGTTGTCATCGGTGCAAGCAATAAAAATTGCTCTCTAAATATGTATGATTTATTAGTGTGGAGAAAATAAGCTTTATACGATCTTGTGATGTGGAAGAAATAAAAGCGACGGACTGCATAATAAAGGTCCATATATAAAGTGATGTTCTTTTGCATTAAGATTTCGTGCATCCAACCATGAAAGCGCATGACAACCTCTGCTTCCCTCTGCGAAGGGCCTATCTTTTACTTTTGTCTTATTCCTTATGCAAGAGTCATGGTGATCTTCACCTTTCCTTTTTACATTTTATCCTTTGGCAAGCACATTGTGTTGGAAAGATCCTGATATATATATCCAATTGGATGTAAGTTAACATGAATTATTATTGTTGACATTACCCTTGAGGTAAAAGGTTGGGAGGCAACACTATAAGCCCCTATCTTTCTCTCAGGTCCGATTAAAACTCCATACCCATAAGTATTGCGTGAGTGTTAGCAATTGTGAAAGACTAAATGATAGTTGAGTATGTGGACTTGCTGAAAAGCTCTTATATTGACTCTTTCCTATGTTATGATAAATTGCAATTGCTTCAATGACCGAGATTATAGTTTGTTAGTTCTCAATGAAGTTTCTGATTCATACTTGACGCTGTGAATAGATTATTACTTGAGCATAATAAATCATATGACAATATTCATAAACGTTGTTGTTATAAGAATGATCATGATGCCCTCATGTCCGTATTTTATTTTATCGACACCTCTATATCTAAACATGTGGACATATTTATCGTTATCGGCTTCCGCTTGAGGACAAGCGAGGTCTAAGCTTGGGGGAGTTGATACGTCCATTTTGCATCATGCTTTTATATCGATATTTATTGCATTATGGGCTGTTATTACACATTATGTCACAGTACTTATGCCTATTCTCTCTTATTTTGCAAGGTTTACATGAAGAGGGAGAATGTCGGCAACTGGAATTCTGGACTGGAAAAGGAGCAAATATTAGGGACCTATTCTGCACAACTCCAATAGTCCTGAAACTTCACGGAAGTCATTTTTGGAATTTATAAAAAAATACTGAGCGAAGAAAATACCAGAGGGAGCCCACACCCTGGCCACGAGGGTGCAGGCGCGCCCTACCCCCTGGGCGCGCCCCCTGCCTCGTGGGCCCCCTGGCAAGCCTCTGGTGCCCATCTTTGGCTATATGGTGTCTTCTACCCTGGAAAAAAATCATAAGCAAGCTTTCGGGAAGAAACTCCGCCGCCACGAGGCGGAACCTTGGCGGAACCAATCTAGGGCTCCGGCAGAGCTGTTCTGCCGAGGAAACTTCCCTCCGGGAGGGGGAAATCATCGCCATCGTCATCACCAACGATCCTCTCATCGGGAGGGGGTCAATCTCCATCAACATCTTCACCAGCACCATCTCCTCTCAAACCCTAGTTCATCTCTTGTATCCAATCTTTGTCCCAAAGCCTCAGATTGGTACCTGTGGGTTGCTAGTAGTGTTGATTACTCCTTGTAGTTGACGCAAGTTGGTTTATTTGGTGGAAGATCATGTGTTCAGATCCATTATGCATATTAATACCCCTCTGATTATGAACATGAATATGATTTGTGAGTACTTACGTTTGTTCCTGAGGACATGGGAGAAGTCTTGCTATTAGTAGTCATGTGAATTTGGTATTCGTTCGATATTTTGATGAGATGTATGTTGTCTTTCCTCTAGTTGTGTTATGTGAACGTCGACTACATGAAACTTCACCATTGTTTGGGCCTAGAGGAAGGCATTGGGAAGTAATAAGTAGATGATGGTTTGCTAGAGTGACGGAAGCTTAAACCCTAGTTTATGAGTTGCTTCGTAAGGGGCTGATTTGGATCCATATGTTTCATGCTATGGTTAGGTTTACCTTAATACTTCTTTTGTAGTTGCGGATGCTTGCAATAGGGTTAATCATAAGTGGGATGCTTGTCCAAGAAAGGACAGCACCCAAGCACCGGTCCACCCACATACCAAATCATCAAAGTAACGAACGTGAATCATATGAGCGTGATGAAAACTAGCTTGACGATAATTCCCATGTGTCCTCGGGAGCGCTTTTCTCTATATAAGAGTTTTTCTAGGCTTGTCCTTTGCTACAAAAAGGATTGGGCCATCTTGTTGCACCCTATTTACTTTCATTACTTTTTAATTGTTGTCAATTACCTTATCACAAAACTATCTGTTACCGATAATTTTAGTGCTTGCAAAGAATACCTTGTTGAAAACCGCTTATCATTTCCTTCTGCTCCTCGTTGGGTTCGACACTCTTACTTATCGAAAGTACTATGATAGATCCCCTATACTTGTGGGTCATCACCTCCTACTGGATTGATACCTTGGTTCTCAAAAACTGAGGGAAATACTTACGCTACTTTGTTGCATCACCCTTTCCTCTTCAAGGGAAAACCAACGCAGTGATCAAGAGGTAGCACTCTCGCAAAGAAAACGGGAATAATTTCAACTTCACAATGTCATTGTCCACATCTTTTCTTCTTTTGCATATCGCATAATTCCACGATTGTGTTAAGATGGGATGCGGCATCCTCACTAGGAGTACCGGAAAATTGATCTTTCATGACAAGATTCAACAAAGCGGCATTAATATCACAAGATTCCGCACTAGTGGCGGGAGAAGCGATCGGAGTGCTAATGATTGCACTCAAAACAGATCTGACGAGAAAACGGCGAACGAAAAAGAGGGCGAATAAAACAGCAATTTTTTGTGAAGTGGAGGAGATGAAAACGAGAGGCAAATGGCAAATAATGTAAATTGCGAGGAGATGGGATTTGTGATTAGGAACCTGGTAGATGTTTATGATGTCTCCCCGGCAACGGCGCCAGAAATTCCTTTCGATGCGGCTTGAACTACGTCAGTATTTCCCCAAAGAGGAAGGGATGATGTAGCACAGCTATGGTAGTTGTTTCCCTTAGTGATAAGACCAAGGTTATCGAACCAGTAGGAGAACCATGCAACACTACATGAACGGTACCTACACACAAAGAACAAATACTTGCAACCCGACGTAAAAGAGGGGTTGTCAATCCCTCCCAGGTAAAAAGATAGATAAAATTGTAGTAGATTGGATAAATAGATCTCGCGGGAGCGCGAGATAAAATAAATAACAATAAATTGCAGCAAGGTATTTTTGGATTTTTGGATTAATAGATCTGAAAATAAAACCGAATTAAAATAGATCTCGAAGGCAAATATGATAAAGAAGAGACCTGGGGGCGTAGATTTCACTAGTGGCTTCTCTCGAGAAAAATAGCGTACGGTGGGTAAACAAATTACTGTTGGGCAATTGATAGAACTTCAAATAATTATGATGATATCCAGGCAATGATCATTATATAGGCATCACGTCGAAGATTAGTAGACCGACTCACACTGCATCTACTACTATTACTCCACACATCGACCACTATCCAGCATGCATCTAGTGTATTAAGTTCATGAAGAAACGGAGTAATGCAATAAGAACGATGACATGATGTAGACAAGATCTATTCATATAGGAATAGACCCCATCTTATTATCCTTAATAGCAACGATACATACGTGTCATTTCCCCTTCTGTCACTGGGATTGAGCACCGTAAGATCGAACCCATCACAAAGCACCTCTTCCCATGGCGAGAAAAATCGATCTAGTCGGCCTAACTAAACCAAAGATTCAAAGAAGAAATATGAGGCTATAAGTAAGCATGCATATAAGAGATCAAAAGACTCAAATAACTTTCATGAATAAAAACATATATCTGATCATAAACTCAGAGTTCATCGGATCCCAACAAACACACCGCAAAAAGAGTTACATCAAATAGATCTCCAAGAGACCATTGTATTGAGAATCAAAAGAGAAAGAGGAAGCCATCTAGCTACTAACTACGAACCCGTAAGTCTACAATGAACTACTCACGCATCATCCGAGAGGCACCAATGAGGATGATGAACCCCTCCGTGATGATGTCTAGATTAGATCTGTGGTTTCTGAAACTTGCGGCGGCTGGAGTTGTGTTTCGTCGACTCCCCTAGGGTTTTGGAATATTGGGGTATTTATAGAGCAAAGAGGCGGTGCGGGAGTCCACCGAGGTGGGCACAACCCACCAGGACGTGCCTAGGCCCCCAGGCGCGCCCAGGTGGGTTGTGCCCCCCTCCGGGCACCCCTCTGGTACTTCTTTGGCCCATCCTGTGTCTTCTGGCCCAGAAAAATTCTCCAAAAAGTTTCTCTGCGTTTGCACTCCGTTTGGTATTGATTTTCTGTGAAGTACAAAACAAGCAAAAAATAGCAACTGGCACTGGGCACTATGTCAATAGGTTAGTCCCAAAAAATGATATAAAGTTGCTATAAAATGATTGTAAAACACCCAAGAATGATAATATAACAGCATGGAACAATCAAAAATTATAGATACGTTGGAGATGTATCACATTCAGCATCCCCAAGCTAAACTCCTGCTCGTCCTTGAGTAGGTAAATGATAAAAGCATAATTTTTTATGTTGAATGCTACCTAACATGTCTTAATAATGTAATCTTTTCAGGTATGAATGTTGAGAAACGATGATGTATAGATATCAACATAATAATATCCATGAATACTAGAAAATAATCATTACTCTTCAAAATATATGATGCTTAAAAAATGTTACCCCTAATCATTGAATTATGTAAGCATGGCATGACTCCATCTTCCTAACATAAGTACAAATCATGAGGACCCCGGTGCCAAACCAAGCAATTGCATCATGCTTTTTCTCGCTTCATAATTTTCTACTTCACTCAATATATGAGCATGAGACATGGACTTAGCACCACGGGTGGAATAGTGAATGATGATGGGGTTTATAATAGAAGACAAAAACTGAGAAAGTCTCGCATCAAAGCGGCTAATCGTTAGGCCATGGAGAGGCCTTACAATAGATATTAATGTGAGTAGGGATTGCCATGCAACGGATGCACTAGAGCTATAAGTGTATGAAAGCTCGCTACTGGAACTAAGTGGACGTGCATCCAACTTGCTTGTTCATGAAGACCTCGGGCATTTGAGGAAGCCCTTCATTGGAATATACAACACTAAAATCATTCCTATGAGATATAGACACATTGATGACATCTTGAGATGCTCCAGGCGCCGGGTAGTTACCAAGTGGTTGATCTAGCGCATATTCTTTCTTAGCACTTCTGAGAACACATCTTAGAGTGTGGATCCAATCCTCATAGTTTCCACCATTTGCAGCTAATGTTGAGGATATCGCTTATCGTCGGCGTCTCGGTTAGCTGGACATTAGAGATTAATCGAAAATCGATTGATTAATTGATTTTATCGATCGACTATTAATCGGCCATTTTTTGCAAATCCAAGGTTCCCAACACTAAAATATGCTATATTCCACGCCAAAACAATATTGGACAGAAGTTCTACCTTGATTCCTAGCCTTTGAGTCCTTGTATAATGACAAAAAAATAGGACAACAATACATATTGCGTAACAAGGTCCACAAAACACAAATAAACATAGTTTTTGCAAACATAGTGCTATGAATATGCCCGTTTTATCGGTAGATCCCCGATAAATCACTTGTCAGAGCGATAAATCGTCCTGAACGATTAACGATGAAGATAAGGCATAATCTTATCGATCACCCTAAGATCAGCAATAAATCGTTTAATCGAAAGATTTTTTGAACAGTGTTTGCAGCTAACTTTTCTTTCTCAAACAAAGGTGCTAAATTAAAACTATTGGGAGCCATTGATCTACAACAAAAAAACACAAGATTCATTTTAGACAATTTTCATAATTAATTTGCACTAATGTTTATACAAATTTTAATATAAAGTGCACTCCCACTCAAATCAATATCTCTCATAATTGATAGTGACTGATTCAAGACCCTCATATTCTCAGCCATTGATGTGAACATCACTGATGACAAGAATCTTGACGGTAGGCAAACTTTTGCCGATCATATCTCTATATGATTCTCGTTCATTCGATGCTTCGTGCTCCGAGCTCAGAACGATTCTCCTAGAACTTCAAGACAACCAAGTGTTATCTACATCCATGGTCTGATCATCTACCCGTCTTACACCTCACAATCCGTTTCTACTCATGTGGACCAGACGCACTCTTAATTGTTGCATGTTATAGACGGTTGCAACACTGGGAAGAGCACCTTTTAACTTGATATTTCTTGTGAGAGATCACCCTAATAATTGACTACTGTGCAATCAAAGGGTGCAAACAATAAAGGGATAAACATCCCAAGCAATTCATAATAGCAAGATATGGTATAGCCCTGGGTGCCAGGAACGTCTCCATGGTCCTCCGAGCTCTTCACGAAGTTTTCTCCGGAAGCATTTCCGTGACGACAATTTTGAAAAACTACCACCATGGAAACAATTTTTTCCTCATATGCCTGGTGAAGCTCTGGGTCGTCGGTGTAACCTATAGACTAGTCTAGATTAAACTAGACGAGATCTAGAACAAGAGACTGGAGGAGGCTCCAAAACTAATGTTCTAGGGGTCAGCCCTGCCCCTCTATTTATATGTTGAGCCCCAAGGTCACAACTTGGGGAGGGGGCCTCCCCAAAGTCGGTTTGGAACACAAGGAAGAGTCCTCCTCGGATTCCAACATGAAACGCCAAGGTTCCTGGTGTTTCTGGAATCGCCATGGACCTCGGCGTTTCCGGAATCGCCATGGACCTTGGCGTCTCGCCTAGTACCTGACGCCAAGGACCCTAGGGTCTGTCCCCTGTCCTCCACAAAACACCCTTTTGCATTGACATCAAGCCTTATGGGCCTTATGCCTTGGCCCTAGCCAAGGTGTTCTCGCACCAGAACATTTCTGGAAGTATCTGAAACTCTTTCGGAACTCTCTCGAAACTATTTCATATATTTCTAGAACTATTCCGAGAACATATTCTCATAATTCTTGCTCCACTAACACTCAATAGATCATGATTCCCTTAAGGTCGTGACTCTGTAGGTTCAGTGAAACATCGACATGAACAAAACTCCTTTCAATCAATGACCGATAGCGGAACCATGGACGTCCATATTGATCCCTATGAATCCACGGATGACATTCGAGTGAACCTTTGGTCACCATGTGATGTTCCCTTTGCTTCGTGATACTTTTACAAAACCTGAGGAGCGTCGATATCCTCTTGAGTCATTTGCATGCTCACTATACCGTTGCGCTCGTTGCCAGTTTTGTTCTTCTTTCTCGTTGATGTGTTCCGGCATCCCCGTGACATAGTCACCTGTGTCTAGCCAGACAATGATGGATGTCATCACACCGAGAGGGCCCTAAGAATATCTCTGCATCATCGAAGGAGCAAATACCACTCTCGAGCTATCTAGTCCCTTGTCAAACTTTTTGATTAACCTATAAGTTGTCGTTATGATCACAGTGTTGCATATGACGTTTGAGCAACCCTAAGGTCCACCGTATGGTAGGACGTGACTACGATACTCTCATGGTCTGAGGAACTAAAAAACACATGTTAACACTCCGTGTTATAAGAATTTATTTCAGATGATATTATCTCAAAGTATAACTATCGGGGCAGGCTGATCTGGCCCACGAACACCTATGGGACCGGCGGACCGAGCCCCTTTCGGTTCGGCGGGGAGCGAAGATCACACGAAGAGCAGATCGAGGCGAAGCACACGAGAGGTTTACCCAGCTTCGGAGCTCTCCGGAGAGATAATACTCCTACTGCTGCATGTCTGAGTGTATTGAGTTCTTGCTCAGGAGCGCTGAGTGCTACAGTATACACAAGCTGCTAACGAGACCGAGCGTGAGTGTCGAACCTCTCGAACCCCCCCTACGTTGCGCATGGGCCTCCTTTTATATGCTCAAGGGGTCTCCGACAGGTGGCAACGTAGACAAGGGTAAAAATGGAAAAGGAGTGGTTGGTACAGCTACTTGTACAAAGGTATGCAGTATCATACCTAACCACGACAAATAGGGACAAGGGCATTAAATGCCCGTCTTCACGCCGCCTAATAAAGGCAAACAAGGACCGTCAGGACGCCACCGCCGCCACGATGGCAAACTTGCCACGCGCCGCTTGCCACAAGACCGCTGGCTGCACAGCTCTTCGCCACGCTGCTCGAAAGGTCCTGTGGCGACACGTTAGTGGATGTGCTGGAGCGTAGGTGCAGAGTGGTGGTCTGCCACGGCAAGCGCCTTGCCGCGGTTGTTTTCTTGTCGCGCCCGGAAGCTTGTCGCTCATCGGGCCTTCCCGGCAAGCGCCGGGGCCTTGTCTCCTAGGTGCCTTGGGTGGCCTTCCCGGCAAGCTCCTCTTGTCGGGGCCTTGTCTCCTTGGCTTGAATACTTTGTTCTTGAATGGCTCCAAAGGAACCACGGAGGACCTTGGCGGTCACAAGGCAAGCCCTTGCCGCGGAGGGCTGCAGCTGCCGGTGCACAAGTTCGGGATACTAGGGTACCCCTACTCTAGTACACCGACAGGAGCCCCCGGGCCTGGGCCACACTGCAGTGCCGCTGTTGGGCCAGGCCCAAAAGCAGGCACGGCACGCACGCGGCCTGGGTTACGCCATAACTCACTTCGGCCCCACCACGCCCTCCACGAACGGCACGCGTCGAATGCGGCGTCGTGGGAGAGATCGTGGGGGGTTTCTTTATTCGGAAAAGCGGAACGTCCGCCCCCTCCCTCTTTATAAGAAGGGGAAACAGGGGAAGGTCGCCCACTTTGCCAGTTGCTGTCCAATCTCAAAAAACCACCGCTGCTCCCCCCTTCTTCCCAAGGCCGAAGAGACCAGCACTCCGCCCCCCATCGCCACTAGCATCACCAACACCGTCGATCTCCTCCACCGCCTCCGCGATGGTCTCAAAGTCGACAAGGGAAGGCCGTGAAGTCGGCCGAGGCGCAGGGCTTGCGGCGCCATGAAGGAGCGGGCAATCTCCCCAAGCTCGCCGCGCGAGGGAGCCGAGGGAGAACTACTACCTCTTCCGTCGACGGAGACGCTGAGCGCATCCGCGCACGAAGGTACTTCCAGCTGCTGCTTCGAACTAGCTCCGAGCGGATATCCCTTCTTCACGCTCTTCTTCTCTCTGCGGGCTCGCCCCGCCTTTCTCTGAATTTTTCAGGACATCATGAACACCTACGGTTCCGCCTCCTTGATTTCACCCCCAATGCTGTTCTGACCATGGCAGTTTTCGCACATCTCTGCGAAAACTTTGTCGAGGTCCATCCAAATGTAGCCCTTTTCCGCCACTTCTTTATGCCCCGAGTTGAGAGAGGGGAGCCTCTTGCCGGAGGAATCGCTTGGATCTCGCGGATCGGCAAGAAGGAAGCCTATCTGGAGGGAGAGCTCAGAGCAAATGGGAGGAATGGAGGCGGATTGGTGCTGGATTGTCGAGGAGAACCCGCAGCCGCCATCACCAGCGCCAAACCCCAATAGTGCGCGGCAACGATTGGAGCAACGTGGCCCCTAAGATGCTAGGTCAAGATTGCAACACCCGAATCCTTCGCCTTAGACTTGCCGGGCTCACCGTAGGCACCGTTGGCGCAGACTTTCTTCGCCGCCACATCGCCCCCTTGCAGGAGAGGAGGAGACCTGCTTGGGAATTTCAGAACGCGGCAGATATCATGAGGCTGCGCCCAGGCCTCAACTTCAACTTCACCGTTTTGGAACTTGATGCGATGCTCTTGGAGCTGTTCAAGCCCGATCCCGATCATCCAGAAATGTTTAGGTTGCCGAGGGGCGTCGTTCCATTGTGCAACAATTCCTCGCTTGACCGCATCCGCAATGATGCCGCCAGCGACTCGCATGGAATTGTCCCAACTTGGCAAGAGCCCGCAGATGACGTCGTCGCGGCAGTTCTTTGACAATCTGGTAGAAATGCCGGTCCGCCCCGATGAACAGAGGGGCCTCACCCGCGACACCACCGATGATGAGATGCAGCGCATCGCCACCAGGTTGGAAGAAGCGGCAGCAGCCGCTGCCGGGGGTGAGTTCGGATTCACCGTGGAGGAGGCAGAGGCGGCAAGCCTTGTCGAGCGACAGGAGTTTGCCGGTGAGGAAGAGCTTGCCGAGCCTGAAGCTGAGTCGAGCGAGCCCGCCGAGGGCGCCTCCTCCCCACCTTCAAACAGCTTGCCACGAGCGGAGCCCCCAGCTCCACCAAGAAGGCGTCTTCGCAAGGCCGGAGACGTAGCGGGGCGGCAGACGGGCCAACAGCCGCAGCGCCATGACGCTTCCACCGCTGCAAGCACCGCTGTTGCTGGAGCACCTCACGCCATTGTGGCAACCGGAGCGGGCCTCGCAGACCACCGCTTCGCTTCCCGCCAAGCGCCAAGGGAAACTACCTCCGCCTCGTCAGATCGAGGCGGGCCAGACTTGATCTCTCCGCGCCAGCTCGACGAGGAAGAAGAAGAGTAAGATTCTTTGCAGCATTTGTAGTTCTTCGCTTGTTGCTTTGTCTTGTATCTGATTTGCTTTACTCTAAACCCATTCCTTTTCGTGACGCTGGCCCGTAGAGCGCGTCAAGAGAGCCAAGACCCGATGATTGTCGCCGAGGACGAACCCACCGCGACAAAGCAGAGGCGCGTCGAGACCACCTTGCCGGACGCTGCAACTCTTCCTCAAAGCAGCCCCGCCGCAGCCCCAAGCGTAAGTATATGGTTTACTTCTTGCTGTTCGGGCGTGCATGGGTGCTCTTTCTTTGCTGATATCTCGATCGCTAATTTGTGTAGGAGCAGAGCAGCTCGACCGGGAGTGCCTCAAGCCGCCTCCCGACATGCCTTCGCTTGACTACACCGCCAAGGGAGGATTCCCCAAGGGAGCCGTTCTCCCAAGGGAGACTTCTCCGCAAGGGGCAGTTCTCCCGCAAGGGACAAGACCAGCGATCTCTCAGGCGGAGACCATGACTGCAGACCCTAGCGCAGGTAATCCTCTTGCTTGAAAACTTTCCTTGTGTTCTTCTTCTTCTGATTTTTCTTTGAATATTCGCTTGACTTTCCTTCATTTTCGTCAAATCCATCCGCCACAGAGCCAATGGAGACCGAGGCCGCCAGCGAGGAGGATGCGCGCGGCAATACTGATGACGCCGCTGCCTTCGGAGAAGAAGCTGGCGCTGACGAACCCGCCGGCGAGGAGGCCGCCAAAGCTGCCGCCACAGAAGCTGGCGAGGGGTCCGGCGATCGTGACCGACGGCCCCGAGGCCGCAGGAGCGCTTAGGGCGCCACGCCGACCGTCGATCCCCCGCCATCAAGGCAGCGTCCGGGCTCAAGAGCCCCAGCTCGGGCGCCTATTTGAAGGCCGGCGATGGCGTCTTCATCAAGCTCCCATGGGCGCCGAGCTCCAGCGCCGTAAGGAGAAACTTTCGATGAAGAGCTGCTCGCCTCCATTGGATCGACGCTGGTCGACGCGCCAAGCAGCAGAAGCGGCGAAGTCTCGAGGAGGAGCAATCGCCTGAAGCTGTTGTCGCTCTACCGCGCCCGACAAACCAAGCTGGAATCCCGGGAAGCGCTTGTCGCGAAGGCGGGAGCAGACATCGAGAAGCACGCGGAGGAGCTCCGGGGCCTCAACCAGGAAGCTCTCCGGTCCTAGGCAGAGGAGCGGGAGTGGCTTGCCGAGGATCGTAAAGCCTTCCTCCTCGAGAAGGCTGAAGCTGAGGAGCAACAGTGGCTTGCCGCCGAGAAGCTATCTGCGCAGGAAGGCGAGTTGGTGCAGAGGAAGGTTTATCTTGACAGCCATGAGGAGGATCTAGCCACGCGCGAGCAAACATTTGGCGGGGCCCTCAAGGAAGCAAAGGATGCTGCCGCAGCTGCCGAGGCCGCCAAGAAGGAGCTAGAGACGAAGGTGATGCAGCCGAGGCCAATCTCAAGGAGAGCGGCGAGGAGCTTGCTGCACTCAAGCATGAGCGCGAGAAGGACGCCTACACTCTTGGCGAGCTGCAGGCCGCCTCACCGAGAGGAGCAAGGAGCTCAAGGCCGCCAAGGACTCCAACGCAGATCTTGAGTTGAAGCCGACCACCTTGACCTGCACGTTGGACGGCGCCAGGAGCGTGAGGTGGCCTTGAAGGAGAAGATCAAGGCCGACGAGGCATTGTCAAGTAGGTCTGCCGCCTGTAATACCTTTAAGGAGAATGTGGAGCACTGGACCGAGGGTCTCGTGGATGTTGCCACAGCCATCGACGAGGAGCTGGCGCAGCTGGGGATGGTGGATCTTGGATATTCCTCCGATGAGCACCTCCAACCCAGCGCCAAGCTCAGCTTGTTCTTCAAGGGCGTGGTAACGGCCCTCCAGCGACTCAGGGAAGAAGTCCCAAAGCAGCTGGCCGAGGAGTCGCGCCAGATCTACGCGGGAGCTCTTCAAAAGGTGCTGATGAAGGTGGCCTTCCGCAATCCATGCCTCAACCTCACCAACGTCCTCAAGTCCTTGCCGCCGGATGCTGATGTGGAGGCGCTCAAGACCCTTGTCGCACCCATCGTGGACAGGGTGAGCGGGATCAAGAGGGTTGAGGGCGACCGCGTAGACTAGGCCGCCCGCTTTCTCTTTTTCTTGCCGTTGCTGGTCAAATTATGAGAACAATCTATTAGAGCTGCGACAAGCTATCTTGTAATATAACTCTATTTCGGGTAGTAATTGCTATGTTATTTCCTTCACTTGATTCCTTCCTTTGTATGTTTTTGCCCTACGCTTTTAGGGAACTTGTCGCAGCACTGGTCATGAGCGCCGAAAAGTGGACATCAAGCCTGGCGGTGCCGCTTCCAAAAAGTAACCTTGTCGCAACTAGTCGCAGCTCACTTAAGTTGTTGAGCGGACTCGAAACAAAGTAAGGGCGCAACTAGCTACGAGTTGGTTCCTCCGCGCACAGGTTTTCCATACAAAGCACGGTCGTTCGAGGAAGATAACTTAAAATTTTTAAAGCTGACTGCTCAAACTTTAGCAACTTAGCTTTTCTGCCGTTTGCTTCCCGGTAAGGCTAGACTTCCTTGAGCGACGCTTGGTCCACACCATTATCTTCTCCTTTCCCCCAAAGAAACTTGTGTGCGAGGGAACCTTCCTTTCTTTGAGAAAGAGAAAGAAGAGAAAATAAAGATATGGAGCCTTATGGCTCGTTATTGCTTACCGGGGGTAGGTGCTACACAAAGTGTCAGATAACGCATGCAAAAATAGAAGTAGAAAGCATGAAATTGACAAGATGTGCGGCACATTAGCTTTACTTATGCACGGGTTCTGCGCTACCGCTTTGTACAAAGGATTACATGCAACAAATGACAAGACTTGTATTAAGGTGGTTGCGAACAGGTTCCGCAACCGCGCTTCTACGGGTAAAACTTACGAAGATGCTCAATGTTCCGTGAGTTGCTCACCGTAATGCCATCTTCGGTCTCAAGCGGACAGCGCCGGGCCTAGTGACTCGTTTCACCCGGTAAGGGCCTTCCCACTTTGGCGTAAACTTGTTGGAATTCTTGGCGGACTGAACGCTACTGAAGAACAAGGTCGCCTTCCTCGAGACTTCGCATTAACTTTGCGGCTATGGTAGCGGCGCAAAGCTTGCTGGTATCGAGCAGCTCGTACAGCAGCCTGAAGACGATCCTCCTCAAGGAGCAGCACGTCATCTTGTCGCAGCTGCTCTTGCTCAAGCTCATCATAAGCGAGCACTCGAGGTGATCCGTATACGAGTTCCGTGGGGAGAACTGCCTCTGCTCCATAGACTAGAGCGAAAGGTGTCCGCCGATGGCTCGATTTGGCGTCGTCTGAGCGACCAAAGAACCACCGCAGCTCCTCAATCCAGCTTTCTTCCGCACTTGTGCAGCCTGTCGAAAGTTCTGGTCTTGAGCCCGCGCAGCACTTCAGCATTTGCCCTCTCTCGCTGACCATTACTTCTCGGATGAGCAATGTAAGCGAAGCGGAACCTTGGCGCCAAGATCTTGGACGCATCGCATGAAGGTGCGGCTCGTGAATTGCGTGCCGTTGTCGGTGATGATCCCGTTAGGGATTCCAAACGGCAAACAATCGACCTAAAGAACTTGATCGGCCGATCGCGTGTCACCTTCCTCATCGCTTCCACTTCCGCCACTTTGTGAACTTGTCGATTGCAACGCATAAGTACTCAAAGCCCCGACAACTCGGGAAAGGGGCCGAGGATGTCGAGCCCCTGCATCGAAAATGGCCAGGATAAAGGGATCGTCTGGAGAGCTTGAGCTGGCTGGTGTATCTGCTTGGAATGGAACTGGCACGCTTCACACTTGGTTACTTGTGCAGTTGCATCCTGGAGGGCTGTGGGCCAGAAGAAACCTTGCCGGAACGCTTTGCCGGCAAGTGCTCTAGCGCCAACGTGGTGACCACATATGCCTCCATGTATCTCTGCCAACAGCTTTTGTCCGTCTTGTCGGTGAATACACTTCAATTTCACACTGTTGAGTCTTCTTCTGTACAGTGTGTTGTCGACAAACTGGTACATACTTGACTGCCGGGCTACTCTTTCCGCTTCTTCTTGCTCTTCAGGAAGTTCTCCTGTCTAAAGGAAATGGACAATCTGGCCGTACCATGCCGGAGCTTGCGGCTCGACAACAAGGACTAAAGGCACATCTCGCTGCCGCGGAACATCCGCTTACGGCGAGAACTCGCGTTCGCCGGAGCTTGACGCTCCCGGCAAGCTTGCCGGAGCAAAACTTGTCGGGACCGTCTCGCTTCAACGAAACAAACCCTAGGGCTTGTCGGAGCAGACTGCCTCAAGATCGTTGGTGTTGATCTTGGGGACCTTCTTGGCAGAGGCTTCATGGAGCTCGCCGTAAAATAGTCACCAGAGATCAACTTCCTCTTCTTGCTCTGTCCGGTTGATGGCGTTACAGACGGTTGAGTCAGCTTGAGCACAAAAATCCCTGGTTCCACAGTAACTTAAGTGCAGCGACTTCGACGTGCCATCGCAATGTCGCTCGAGCTCTTGGAATATATTCCATCTCAGAGGCCGTCAAAGTGCTCTTCTAGCTTTCTCACTTCATCAACATAAGCTTCCATCAACGGACTCGATAACTCTTGTTCACTTGGCGGATGACAAGCTGTGAGTCACCCCCGACAATGAGCTTCTTGATCCCAAGGTCTCATCATGATCTCGAGACCGGCAAGCAAACCTTCATACTCTGCAGTATTGTTTGTCGCTTGCTCCTTGGGAAAGTGCATCCGACTACGACTTGAGGTGCTCTCCGTGGGTGCAACAAGTAGCACGCCGCACCGGGCGCCTTTGCAGCGAGAAGGCACCATCAAAGTACATCAGCCACTCTTTGCTTGCCTCCTTGACGGGATGCTTGTTTCTGGAATTTCTTCATCTTGTGTTGGCGCCCATTCTGCTATGAACTCCGCCAATGCTCGCTTTTGATAGTTGAAGTGCTCTCAAACTTGAGGCCAAAGCTTGATGGGGCCCAAAGTGCCCACTCGACAATCCTGCCTGTTGCCTCTGGATTTTGCAGTATCCTCTTCAGCGGAAAACGAGTGACGACTGTGATCTCGTGTGCCTGGAAGTAATGGCGCAGCTTTCTCGAGGCCATGAGGAGGCCGAAAAGCAATTTCTGCACACCAGAGTACCTTGACCTAGCCCCCTGCAGAAGGGAGCTGACAAAGTAAACTGGGCGCTGCACCATTCTTTTCTGCATCTTCTCATGCGTCTGCGCAGATCCATCCTTGTCGGGACCAGAGCTCGCCGGTGAAGCCCCCTGCTTGTCGCTGGATGCATCTGCCATGGTTGCTAGCTCATCATCCGCCTCCCTCCGCTACTAACGCAGCACTAACCACTTGATTGGTTGCCGCTATATATAGCAAGAACTTCTCTTGTGGCTTAGGTGCGACAAGTGTTGGAGTGGAGGACAAGTATCTCTTCAAGTCTCTGCAGCGCAGCCTCCGCTTCCGTGAGTCCATTTCATCGGACCCGCCTTTTTCAAAATTTTGAAAAATGGCGGTATGCCGCCAAGCAGACCTAGAGATAAACTCGCTAAGAGCAGCTACGCGAACCGCAAGTCTTCGTGACATCCTTGACGCGCTTTGGTGCTTCAATCTGCTCAATGGCCTTGATCTTGTCGGGATTGGCTTCAATTCCCCCGAGACACGAAGAACCCGAGAAGCTTGCCGGAAGGGACTCCAAACACACACTTCTCGTGGTTGAGCTTGAGGTTGATCTTGCGCAGATTTGCAAAGGTTTCGTCTAAATCTTGAATCAGTAGTCGCCTTGTCCTTGCTTTTTACCACTATGTCATCCATGTAGGCTTCCACATTTACGTGCATTTGCGGCTCAAAAGCCGCCATGGACTACTCTTGCAAATGTTGAACCAGCATTCTTTAATCCGAAAGGCATCCGTACGAAACAAAGTATGTGCCACATGGGGTGATGAATGTGGTCTTCTCCTCATCCTCTTCGCCATGAAGATCTGATGATATCCTCGAGTATGCATCCGTAAATGAAAGCAAATCACATCCAGCCGTGGAGTCAACAATCTGGTCGATGCGCGGCAAGGGAAATGGGTCTTTGGGACAAGCTTTATTGACATCGGTAAAGTCGATACAAAGCCTCCATTTCCCGTTTGCCTTGCGCACAACTACAGGATTGGCCAGCCACGTAGGATGGAGCACTCCTCTGACAAGGCCTGCTGCTTCCAATTTCTTGATTTCTTCTGCGATGAACTCTTGGCGCCCACCGCTCGCTTCGACTTTCGCTGACGGGCCGCGATGAGGACAAACGGCAAGATGGTGCTCAATTACTTTCCTGGGAACACCGGGATGTCGACGGTTGCCACGCAAACACGCTGATCGTTCGCCCGCAGGAAAGCAACGAGCGCGCCTTCCTATTTAGGGTCGAGAGTGGCACCGATGGTGAAGGTACCACCGCCGCCCTCCTTGGCGGACACCTTCTTGGTCTCGTGGAGCTGCCATCGCCCTCTTACACTTGCCGGTGGAGCTCGATGGTGCGCCCTCGACGGTAGCGCAGCACTCAAGAGGTGCTCTTGCCGGAGTGGGCATCAGAGCTCTTGCCGGACTTGGTCTTCTTCTTCGCCCCGGGAGTTTTAGCGGCAAGTGGCTTGCAATCTGCTGCAGCTGCTGCTTCCCGGTAGATCTTGTCGGCGCAGATAAGAGCATCCTTCTTGTCGCCAGGGACTGAAATGACACTTATCGGGCCCGCATCTTCAAAGATGTTGTATGCATAGTGAGAGGCTGCCATGAATTTGGCGAGTGCCGACGGCCAAGTATCCCATTGTAAGGCAATGGAAAGTCAAGAACCTCAAAAGTGACCCTCTCAACATGAAGTTCAATTCACGCCAAATGTCGCCGTAACGTGATCTTTCCTTCGCTTGCTCCTTCCCGGATTGATTCTTGAATGTGCCGCCTCTTCGAGCTCGCCATCGTGGATCCGGAGTTTCGAGCACCACGGAGGAGATCAGGTTCAAGCCGCCCCACCGTCAACTAGCATCTTAGTGACCTTGAGGTTGCGGATAGTTGGTGAAACCAACATCGGCAAGCACCGACCGCAGCTTACGCCGATCGTGTGTGGTCCTCAATATCAAAGATGATAGGCGGCCGGACCATTTCGTAGGCTTGCGTGACTCGACGGATGGTTCTCGCCGCATTGACTTCCCGCATCCACCGCTTGAGCTGGCGGTGTGAAGTATGCAGAGAAGCACCGCCGTCGACGCAGTGACCTCTCGTGGCTTTCTCGAACTCCTGCTCATCGGTCTCGTCATCACCCATGTCTTCATCATCGCTGCCGTCTTCATCCTTGTCGCGCCGCTGGGAGGTCTGTCTCCTTGCCGCTGCTTGGCCTTGCCGCGGCGTCCTCCTCGGCCGATGTTTCTTGCTAGTTTCCTCCAAGACCTTCCTCGGCCTTCTCCTTGTCGCATCGCTCGTATTCAGCTTTCTGTTGCTCGACAAGCTGCTCGACCTTCTTGCAGCTCTGGAGGTCATGGCCCTTGGTGCGGTGGATCTTGCAAGATTGTTTGTTGGAGCCGTCACCGCTTGTCGGCGATCGCCACATACCGGCAGTTGGTGCCAGCGGCAACCTCCTTGCCGGAGCTACCAACTTTGGCTTTCTTGGCGCCACCTCCATTGCCGGACTGCTCGACAACTAGCACATCTTTTCCTTTCTTCTTCCTATTGTTCCGCCGCCGGTTTTTCCTTGCCGGGGCGGTCTCCTCACTATCAGATCCTCCCGCTTCAAGATTCTCTCCGGAGTCTCCTCCTTCCTCAAAGACGCGGCACACTTGTCGGCCAGGCATATAGCTCACTAACGCCTCTCGATCTTGCACATCGCCATCTCCTCCGCATCCTGCGGTTTCGCACGCTCGATGGAACGCGGTGATTACCGCGCAGGTGGACATCTCGATGTTGTGCCGCACGCGTGAATCTCTGAATGTACTTGCGCAGGGCTCTCCTTCCTTCCGGGCGGCAGATGAAGGTCGCTTTCTTGGCCATGGGGCTTGTGGTCACTTTGTAAAAGGCGCCGACAAACCGATGGCATAGATCTGCCCAAGAGGATATGGAGTTGTTCGGCAAGTGCATGAGCCAGATCTCGACATTGGGCTTGAGCACCAGCCGAAGTAGTTGGCTAGGATCCTGTCGCCTCGCCCGGCAGCTTGCACCGCGATGGTGTAGATGCCGAGGAACTCCGACGGATGCGTCTTGTCGTCGTATTTCTCTCGTACGTCGCTTGAAATTCTTCTTGCTGGGCCATCGACTTGCCGCAGCTCACGAGTGAACGCAGGGCAACCTACCACAGACGGCAAGTCGCTGGTTCTTCGGGCGCATGCATGTCGACAGAGGGCCCAAAGACGCTTGTCGGATTGACGCCGCTTCTCTTTCGGGCGCCGATGCGAAGTTCGAAGCGTCTTCTTCTTGCCGCTGCTCGTGAAGAACTTGGCGCTGATCGCGACGCAGCTCGTGGATCCGGCGATGCGGTGGAGTCGCCGCCGAGGTGGATCTGGTGAGTCGGCGATCTTGGCCTTCGGGTGGAGAGTGCATGGTGGTTGCACCCCCACCGGTTTCGCCGCCACCGCTCGTGTTCGGCAGTCTTGCCGCTGCAGCGATGCACTCGGCCGCCGCGAGCGCCGCCGTTGGCAAAGCCGATGAGACTTCAATGGTGGCCCTCCATTCATCGACCTTGTCGGCCGTTGGAGGGTAATCCAGAGCGCTTGAGCCCTCGCCAAAGCTTCGCTGAGTGGTGGGTGGCGATGGCGAACGGCGCGAGGAGCGGATATGCTCGGACTTCTAACTATGTTAGAAGGAGCAGATCCCGCCCAGCGATCGCGTGTTTCGCCGCGCCGCCAAAGATGTTGGCGTGCATGCTGGTCTTGAGCATCCCGAGATCCTCCAGCTCGATCTTGGTCCAACGAGCGTATGGCATTGTGAATGCCATGACGCTGTCGGTCCCGCGCCTCCTGAGACGGGCGCGGTGCATGTACGGACGCCGAGGTCTGCGCAGCCTTGTCCTTGGACTTGGCAGCACCGTCGGCTCCTCCGTCGACGTCCATTCTTCCGCCGGCGTCTACCCCACCACCCTTTTGCTCCGGTGGCGGCGGGTTCGACGCGGACGGAGCATCTGCCGCCGAAGCCTTCTTCTTCGGTGGCATGTCGATGAAGATGATGAAGATCTAGCTCGCGTGGACGCCGGATCAGGTTCGCACAATCTCGACGCCCCCTACCTGGCGCGCCAAAGATGTCGGGGCAGGCTGATCTGGCCCACGAACACCTATGGGACCGGCGGACCGAGCCCCTTTCGGTTCGGCGGGGAGCGGAGATCGCACGAAGAGCAGATCGAGGCGAAGCACACGAGAGGTTTACCCAGCTTCGGAGCTCTCCGAGAGATAATACTCCTACCGCCGCATGTCCGAAAGTGTATTGAGTTCTTGCTCAGAGCGCTGAGTGCTACAAAGATACACAAGCTGCTAACGAGACCGAGCGTGAGTGTCGAACCTCTCGAACCCCCCTACGCTGCGCATGGGCCTCCTTTTATATGCTCAAGGGTCTCCGGCTGTGGCAACGTAGACAAGGGTAAAAATGGAAAAGGAGTGGTTGGTACAGCTACTTGTACAAAGGTACGTTGTATCATACCTAACCTCGACGGCAGGGACAAGGGCATTAAATGCCCGTCACGCCGCCCTAATAAAGGCAAACAGGACCGTCAGGACGCCACCGCCGCCACGATGGCAAACTTGCCACGCGCCGCTTACCGCTAGACCGCCGGTCAGATAGCCTCTCGCCACGCTGCTACCGAAAGGTCCTAGGGCGACACGTTAGTGGATGTGCTGGAGCGTAGGTGCAGAGTGGTGGTCTGCCGCGGCAAGCGCCTTGCCGCGGTTGTTGTCTTGTCGCGCCCGGAAGCTTGTCGCTCACCGGGCCTTCCCGGCAAGCTCCTCTTGCCGGGGCCTTGTCTCCTAGGTGCCTTGGGTGGCCTTCCCGGCAAGCTCCTCTCTTGCCGGGCCTTGTCTCCTTGGCTTGAATACTTTGTTCTTGAATGGCTCCAAAGGAACCACGGAGGACCTTGGCGGTCACCGTGCAAGCCCATGTCATGGAGGGTCAATGCCCGTGCACAAGTTCGGGATACTAGGGTACCCCTACTCTAGTACACCGACAATAACAAACAAGATTGGGTGGATTCAATATGATCGTTCTTCTAACGGCATACTCTCAATGTTGTTTTAGCACTATCGTTACACTTAATGATATCGTAAGATCCGAAAAACATGATCACCAACAACACTTGAGCCAGTCTTAGATGCAAGACTGGGAACCTATACTTTATTGTTTATCATTCCACACGTGCATATGAGTTTTCCACTGAAACGCATATTCCATGATCATAGCAGTTATAACATGAAATATACTCTTAATTATGAAAATGGAAATATAATAATACAATATTATTGCCTCTAGGGCATATTTCCAACAAATGTTAGTCCCCTATAAAGGATCATTGGGGAGCAATATCTAATGACTGCTTGCTTTGTGAATCAAGTCCCCCATAAAAGAAATTCACAATCAAGTAATCAAGGTAATAATGTTTAGGACATTCAGAGAGTATATTTCAGTACCTTTCATAAGCATCAACCAAACGCTCACCTGGACATTAGCCAAAGCTACCAATCTTTCTTCTTATATTATATAATTTTCCTTGAGGATAAAAACAAGCAAAGAACACATATGATAACTTCCTCCAATCATTCAAGGTACCTGCAGGCTATTCTAGTAGCCATTTAGCGGCTTCCTTCTCAAGAGTATAAGGAAATGATTTTGCTTTAATTTCTTCATGAGTCAAATCCTACAACTAAAATGTACCACATGTAATTTCAAATTCTTTAATGTGTAAATATGGGCTTTCAGTTCCATCACCTCGGAATGGATTCCCTTTTAGTATATCAAGCAACGAGGGTTTATCTCAAATGTTTTACCAGTCAGGTCGGGGCCCATGGATATATAATTTTCTCCTCGTTCTGGTCCCACAAAAGCTCCACACCTACGTGGTAAATTTGTTCTTGTAAGATCATGGTTGCATGCAACCTGCAAAAGCTATTAAAACATAAGATAATTCAAAACTCAAAGTAAAGCCCAAAATCATTCAGCTCCCCGGTAACGGTGCCAGAAAAAGCTTGATAGTCTGCAAGTGCACAGGGTTTAGTTATAGCCTTTTCAAAGTAAGAGTATAGATCCCACAGGGAGCACAAGAATTGAGTGTTGCCTCTTGTGGTGAATTATGAATTTGTGCCTGCAAGTAATTGCAAACTACAGACAAAGTGAGGGCGAAAATAAATAGTTGTTTTGGTGTAAACCAAACTGGAAGTAAATAACATAAAAGTAAATAGAGAATAGTAGCATGATCAACAAGTGGAAATGACAGAGGGATAAGGCATTCTCAGGGAGTCTGGAATTCCCATTGGTATGTTTCTAGTGTAGCCTATGCATTGGCATAGTATGGTCTGGATACTTTAGCCACTCTTGACGATTATGTTGGGCGGAGTTGGGTACAGAACATGTTCTACTCTAGGTAGACTTCCTGCAATGTTAGCCACTACCGTAGCCTCCCCCTGCGGGTTACAACTAAGGAAATTAATGGTTACCCTATGGAAGCGGGCTCTCTAAGAGTTCTCCACAAATCCCCTATCAGTTGCAAAGATTAGAAGCGAAGGCTTTTGTTGTCACCTCGGATTACCTTCACATCCCAACCTTTACAATGACAGTAAAATATTTTGTGGCCTTTCAGTGGTAATGTTGAGTAGGGCCCTTTCATAATATTCACAAAGTCTAATAAACTAAGCATTCAACAAAGGATCTCATATCCATTATAATTTTCTGATCCTATACATACCAAGGTTCATCCATATCCCCGAGAACTAGGGTTCTACTCACACATGGAGATAACAAACATCATAAGGGTGGTGATGGTAAACATGAAGGAGTCACAAAAGTAATACTCCCTCTGCTCCTAAATATAAGTCTTTTTTAGAGATTTTAATATAGACTACATACGGAACAAAATGAGTGGATCTACACTCTAAAATATGTCTATATACATACATATGTAGTATATATTGAAATCTCTAAAAGGACTTATATTTAGGAACGGAGGGAGTACACAAGATGATCTACTAGTGTTCTTGATGTTACAATGATGATGATGATGATGATGATGATGATGATGATGATGATGATGATGATGATGATGACTGTGGTGATGATGTTGTAGCCCCCTTGTGCTTGATGGTGAAGATGGTGATCTCCTCCTTGCCAATCCCTCCTCCAGATGATCTCCGGAGGCTAGGGTTCTACCTTTTGGACGAGTGTCCGGTATCTCCTTGCGTCTGATCCCCGATCCGATTCCAGGGGTAAAAATAGTGGACGGCGCGGCGGCGTTGGCGCCTCATACGACTGCCCATACAAGCGCGCAGTGATGTCTACTACGCAACCTTCTTCTAGTAGACGTTGTTGGGCCTCCAAGTGCAGAGGTTTGTAGGACAGTACAAATTTCCCTCAAGTGGATGACCTAAGGTTTATCAATCCGTGGGAGGTGTAAGATGAAGATGGTCTCTCCCAAGCAACCCTGCAACCAAATAACAAAGAGTCTCTTGTGTCCCCAACACACCCAATACAATGGTAAATTGTATAGGTGCACTAGTTCGGCGAAGAGATGGTGATACAAGTGCAATATGGATGGTAGATATAGATTTTTGTAATCTGAAAGTATAAAAACAGCAAGGTAACTACTGATAAAACTGAGCAAAAATGGTATTGCAATGCTAGGAAACAAGGCCTAGGGTTCATACTTTCACTAGTGCAAGTTATCTCAACAATAATAACATAACTGGATCATATAACTATCCCTCAACGTGCAATAAAGAGTCACTCCAAAGTCACTAATAGCGGAGAACAAACGAAGAGATTATTGTAGGGTACGAAACTACCTCAAAGTTATCTTTTCTGATCGATCTATTCAAGAGTCCGTAGTAAAATAACATGAAGTTATTCTTTCCGTTCAATCTATCCTAGAGTTCGTACTAGAATAACACCTTAAGGCGCAAATCAACCAAAACCCTAATGTCACCTAGATACTCCAATGTCACCTCAAGTATCCGTGGGTATGATTATATGATATGCATCACACAATCTCAGATTCATCTATTCAACCGACACAAAGTACTTCAAAGAGTGCCCCAAAGTTTCTACCGGAGAGTCAAGACGAAAACGTGTGCCAACCCCTATGCATAAGTTCGCAAGGTCACGGAACCCGCAAGTTGATCACCAAAACATACATCAAGTGAATCACGTGATATCCCATTGTCACCACAGATAAGCACATGCAAGACATACATAAAGTGTTCTCAAATCCTTAAAGACTCAATCCGATAAGATAACTTCAAAGGGAAAAATCAATCCATTACAAGAG
The DNA here is from genome assembly GCA_021605145.1 of Aegilops bicornis. Classification (NCBI taxonomy): domain Eukaryota; kingdom Viridiplantae; phylum Streptophyta; class Magnoliopsida; order Poales; family Poaceae; genus Aegilops; species Aegilops bicornis. The sequence continues at coordinate 415,501,173 of CM038674.1, forward strand.
AGTAGAGGGGGAGAAACATCATAAGATCCAACTATAATCGCAAAGCTCGCCATACATCAAGATCGTGCCAAATCAAGAACACGAGAGAGAGAGAGATCAAACACATAGCTACTTTGGTACATACCCTCAGCCCCGAGGGTGAACTACTCCCTCCTCGCCATGGAGATCGTCGGGATGATGAAGATGGCCACGGTGAGGGATCCCTCCGGCAGGTGCCGAACAGGTCTCGATTGGTTTTGGTGGCTACAGAGGCTTGCGGTGTGAACTCCCGATCTATTGTGTTCCCGATGTTTTTAGGGTATATGGATATATATATATATATATATATATATATATATATATATATATATATATATATATATATATATATATATATAGGCGAAACCAGTCGGTAAGGGGAGCCACGAGGGTGGGGGTGCGCCCAGGGGTTAGGCGCGCCTCCCTGCCTCATGGCCACCTCGAAGCTTCCTTGACTTCAACTCCAAGTCTCCTGGATCACGTTAGTTCCAAAAATCACGCTTCCGAAGGTTTCATTCCGTTTGATATTCCTTTTCTACAAAATACTGAAACAAGGGAAAACAGAAACTGGCACTGGGCTCTGGGTTAATACGTTAGTCCCAAAAATAATATGAAAATGCATAGTAAAGCCCATTAAACATCCAAGATGGATAATATAATAGCATGAATACTTCATAAATTATGGATACGTTGGAGACGTATCACGCAACGCCAGATTTAACGTCGTCTTTGGCTCTGGAAGCATCGTGGAAACTCCTCCTTTGGCTGCTTTGCTCCGTTCTTTTATGGTAGATGATTATCACATTAAATACATGATTTCACTAACGTTTCCTACGATTCCTTCCATAATATGTTATTTTCTCCAAAAGGTGTTACCTGTGGAATACCGACAAAAAGAGGTGCGCGAATGCGGTAAAATCTCACAAAGCTTACCATGTAGGCATAAAATAACTATCAAAGCATCACATAATTTGGACTCGTCATGCTCAACTCTAGAAGTTCGTTACCGCCCGTCACCTCCACTAGCTTTCATATGAAGGGCAAACCTCGCAAAGCGGTGGGATGCCATGCAACGACAACGATGTAAACATTTTCTCGGTGGCTACCAGCAGGATCGAAGAAATGCGTCTAGAGGGGGTGATTAGACTACTTGACCAAATAAAAATCTAACCTTTTCCCAATTTTAGTTGTGGGCAGATTTTAGCAACTTAGCAAAAGTCAAGCAATCAACCTACACATGCAATTCTAAGAGTGTAGCGGCGGAAAGTAAAATATTGCATATGAAGGTAAAGGGAAGGGTTTGGAGAGTGCAAACGCAATGATGACACAGAGATTTTTGGCGTGGTTCCAATAGGTGGTGCTATCGTACGTCCACGATGATGAAGACTTTAATCCACGAAGGCTAACGGTCGCGCAAGTCCACGGAGGGCTCCACCCACAAAGGGTCCACAAAGAAGCAACCTTGTCTATCCCACCATGGCTATCGCCCACGAAGGACCTGCCTCACTCGGGTAGATCTTCACGAAGTAGGCGATCTCCTTGCCCTTACAAAGTTCTTGGTTCAACTTCACAATCTTGTCGGAGGCTCCCAAGAGACACCTAACCAATCTAGGAGACACCACTCTCTAAAAGGTAATAGATGTTGTGTTGATGATGAACTCCTTGCTCTTGTGCTTCAAATGATAGTCTCATCAACACTCAACTCTCTGTCACAGATTTGGATATGGTGGAAAGATGATTTGAGTGGAAAGCAACTTGGGGAAGGCTATAAATCAAGATTCTTGTGGTTGGATTGGAATGTCTTGATCTCAACACATGAGTAGGTGGTTATCTCTCAGAAAATGTAAGCTTTAATTGTAGGCACGTTCTGATGGCTCTCTCACATATGGACAAGGGGGGAGGGGTATATATAGCCTCCACACAAAATCCAACCGTTACACACATTTGACCCAACTCGGTCAGACCAAATAGAAGAACTCGGTGAGACTGATTCAGTCCAAAATGTGAACGTTAGGAATCTCAGTGGGACCGACTGGAACAAGTCGACGGGACCGATGTGCTAGCGCTTAGGGCAAACATCAACTCGGTGGCACCGATCGCATCAACTCGGTTAGACCGAAGTGAAGCAATAAGGTAACACAGCGAATGTCAAGCCAACTCGGTGGGACCGGTTGCACAACTCGGTGAGACCGAAATAATGCAACAAGCAACAGAGGGTTTGCAAGGCCATCTCGGTGAGACCGAGATCTGTATCGGTGTGACCGAAGTGTTTAGGGTTTCTGGCAGTGGCTATGTCAAATGAACTCGGTGGCGCCAGATAGAATATGTCGGTGGGGCCGAGTTTAACTTTGGGATTTGGACAGATTTGGAAATGAGAAAGTGGTTGAGGGCTTTGGAGCAATATCACTAAGCATTTTGAGCAAGTAGGCCATTAAGCAACACCTCACCCCCCCTTTTAATAGTACTGTCTTTCCTATGGACTCAATGTGATCTTGGATCACTAAAATATAAATGAAGAGTCTTGAGCTTTTGCCAACATGTATCCTTAGCATTTTGAGGGGTCCACATTTGTAGTCCATGTCATGCCATTCATTGAACTTTCTGAAATATTAAACTTGTAGATATTAGTTTAATGAGATATATGTTGTTATGAATTACCAAAACCACCCGGGGACTAGTTGCACTTTCACTACCACTGTTTGCATCGGGGGCGGATGCAAGGCTAGTTTCTGGAACTCCTCGTGCCTAGATGGGGTCAGGCCTAATGACATTGCACCCAGAATCTTTAACATCTCCAAGAAGAAGATGAGCACGGTCCACAAAGCTCTCCTGAACAACTTTTGGGTCAGCCAAATCGATACACGATCTTTCCTTGGCGCACATCCAAGAGTTTGTACTTCTTGGGAAAAGGTGTCTGAGATCAATCTCGTCGTGGGCGCCCGCGACACTATTTGTTGGAAACTCACTTCGAGTGGCGAGTACTCGGCTTCTTTGGCTTACATGGCACAGTTCGAGGGGAAACTCAAAAGCAATATGCCCACGTCCGTCTAGAAGGCTTGGGCACCCCAAAGTGCAAGTTCTTCGCTTGGCTAATTATCTAAAACTGGGTGTGGATGGCTGGCCGGCTGGAACAGCAGGGCTGGCCCAATTGTGGCCTTTGCCCACTCTATAAGCAAGTTAATGAATATGCGCCTCACCTTCTATTCCGTTGCAGATTCTCCCAACGCGTTTGGGTGTATGTGGCTTCGTGGATCGGTCTCAACTGTTGATGTTAGGAGAATAGCAACTTGTATTATTAGGAGGCCAATGCCAACATATATACACATACATGAGGATGCCAAAAGGCTACAAGAGGATGCCAAGAGACTAGAATACAAAAGGCCAAAATACATCACTTAATATAACTCTAACATCAACAATGGCATTACCACGGATTGGCGGCACAAGGTCTCAGTCAAGGACTTGTGGTTCATTGTTGTCTTGGATAGGGGGGGCTCGAGGAAGGCCCTCACCTCCTTGCGCATGCTTGTTTCCTGGGAGCTTTGGAATGAGCATAACGCAAGAATTTAGGAATACTGTGGCCACTGCGACCATTGTTACCGCTAGGATCAAAGAGGAGGCCCTTCTTTGGGCGCTTGAGGGCGCTCATCATTTGTGTAATGTAATGCCGCGAGAGTTGACTCTCTTCTCCCCGCCTCGCAGGTCTCTGTTAAAATTCCTCACTTAACTAATGAAAATGGTAAATCTTTTGAATTTAAAAAAAAATGCTTTACCAGACAAGAACGGGCTCTTTGTTTATGTATTTGCTTTCAGGGTTTTTGATCCAATCTCATTTCTACCATAAACAAATGTGAAGAACTCGTCCATTTTCTCCGTTTTTGTTCCTAAAAGACATGCCCATCGGTGTTATTACAACATAACCAATTTTTTTCTTTTTTTGCGATTAACAACATAATCAATTATATACGAGAGTCTCCGGAAAAGAAAAAGGGAACAGCAACACTCTCTTACATATACAGTATAGTACAATTGTGCGTACGTTGCAAAGGACAAGAAGTAGTCGCGCACGGACGAACACTTTGCCACGGTTCCGACTTCCGAGTTTAGTTGTTCTTCTTGCGTTTCTCAATGAAGAAGAAGAAGGCGAGGGAGGCGACGGAGAAGGCGGAGAATACGCCGGCGGCGACCTTGATGGAGGTGGTGACGCCGGTGATGCTGACGACGTTGAAGGCGGCAGCGGGGGCGGTCTGGCCGTAGGCGACCTGCGTGCCGGAGGCGTCGAGCGCGTAGGCGCGCACGTAGTATGTGGCGGTGGGGATGTCGAGGGCGACGCGGTACTCGACCTGGCCGGTGCTGGGGTAGGCCTGCTGGGTGACCTTGAACTGGCAGGTCTTGTCCTTCTTGAGGTCGTCGTGGGTCTTGCGCCACTCGCGCTCCTTCTGGCTCACCGGCGCGTAGCAGAGGCTCACCTTCACGTTCTTGTAGTCGGCGTCCTTGCCGGCCTGAGTCGCGTTCAAGGCCCACGTCACCGTGATCACGTCCTCGCCGGCGTGAAGAACTGGTCAAGGATCAGTTAATTTAGTCGTTAGCGTTAAGAAGATCCTTGTTTCCTCTCTATGTCTTTGTTAACACCAATCCGTGAGATGCATATGCGACGGACATGCCTTGACCGGGGCTGGGGGATGCGGTGACGTCGAGGGTCACAGGCAGCTTGGAGAGGTACGCCACGGCGCCCGCCGGCGCGCAGCAGCCGGCGGCGAGGACCACCACAAGCAACGCCATGGCCAGCTCCGACCGTGCCATCGCCGCGATTCTAGCTTGGAACTTGGGCTCGAGCTCGCAGCTGCTCGGTCAGAGAAGGTTGCGGCGCGCGGTTTGATGGATGGGAGAGATGGAGGAGTACGGATGGGTTTAGCATGTATATGTAGGCACGTCGAGAGCGCTGACCATGAGCTGGAGCTGCCATCCCCTTGTTGCGGTCGAGGAGCCGGGGCACCCATCTGATTAACCTAGTTAACTTATTAGGTGGTCGAAAGTCAGATCATCTACTCCGTTTTTATTTATTTTGTCTTCTCCGGCCGGAGCTGTCTGGCTGCTCTAGAGGGTCTCCAAAGGGTCCGGAAGAGCGAGATGCGGCGACTGCAATTTAAGCAGCGGCAGGAGTAATTAACTGAGCTAATTCTTGGAAATTTTCTCGAATTTTTGTTCTCTGTGCTTCCGTTCCAAACAAGATCTATTAGCTCGTCCTCAATCGACTACATGTATCATCGTCGACATTTCTACCCATTAGCCATCCAGACATTGCCAGACTAGCGTGCTAATTTTTTTAAAATAATACATATTTTTTATTAAATTTTAGAAATATTACACCGTAATTATATTTTTCAAATATAATTCCCAGTCAGCCTACTGCTGGCCGATTGGATCCAGTCGGCTCATTGCTGATTAGTCCCCAGTCGGCCCACTATAAAGCCGATTGGATCCGGTCGGCTCGTCATTGCCGATAGGCCCAGTCGGCCCACTCTTGACCGATTGGCGCCCAGTCTGCTTCCTCTAGGTCGACAGATGCATGCACTCATTTATCTTTGAAATGAATATTTGAAAAATGTTGAAGAAGTATTTAAAAAAATGTCGATCATGCATATAAAAATGTTAATCAAGCATTTGAAAAAACAATATTTAACAAGTATTTGAAAAATATTGAAACAATATTTGAAACTGTTGAATAGGTATTTGAAAAATGTTGAAGAAGTATTTAAAAAAAATGATGATCATGTATAAAAAAATGTTAATCTAGCATTTGCAAAAAATATTAAACTATTATTTGAAAAAAGGCGAAACAAGTATTTCAAAAAATATTGATCATGTATATAAAATGTTGAAAAAGTATTTGTAAAATGTTGATCATGTATAAAAAATGTTAATCTAGCATTTGCAAACAATTTAAACAATTATTTGAAAAAAAGGCTAAACAAGTATTTGAAAAATATTGATCATGTATATAAAATGTTGAAAAGTATTTGTAAAAATATTGATCATGTATATAAAAATGTTGATCAATATAAAATATTGGTCATGTATATTATACACATGTTAAACATTTTTCAAATACTTGTTCAATTTTTAAAATACTTGTTTAACATTTTCTCAAATACTTGTTCAACATTTTTATATACATGATCAACATTTTTTAAAATACTTCTTTAACATTTTTATATACATGATCAACATTTTTTTAAATACTTGTTTAACATTTTTATATACATGATCAAAAAAAATTTAAATACTTCTTTAACATTTTTCAAATACCTATTCAGCAGTTTTCAAATATTTTTCAACATTTTTCAAATACTTGTTCAACATTTTTTCAAATGCTTGACTAACATTTTTATATGCATGATCAACATTTTTTAAATACTTCTTCAACATTTTTCAAATACTCATTCCAAAGATAAATGAGTGCATGCACCTGCCTGTAGGAAGCAAATCGCCGCCAATCGGCCAGGCCGACCAGCCTATCGGCCAGCAGTGGTCGATCGGTCCAATCGGTTAACAATGGGCCGATCGATCCAATCGTTTACAGCCAATGACTGTCCAATCGCCAAAGAAGCAGGTCGATCGATCCAATCGGCCAACAATAGGCCGACTGAGTATTATTTTTGAAAAATATAATTACGGCGTAATATTTCTGAAATTTAATAAAAAATATGTATTATTTAAAAAAAAAATAGCGACTAGCGTCGCGTCCTGAGTGGCAGCCAACTATGCAATTAGCTTGCAAAGTGTTCACCTAGCTGTTGCAAATTTTATCCCCAAAAACAAAACAAAATGTTGCAAATTTTATTGTGCAACGGACTGCAGCCAGAAAACTCAAACGGATTTCCATATGTTTCTCCATGTTGAATTTGTTGACAGCAAAAGTATGCCGACATTGACATGGCATTTTTTTTTGAGAGAGAGAACGTCGGCACTTTATTAAATACTTAGACAATATTACAAAGAGTCTCCCGGATACAATCCGGAGCAGTATGAAAAACACTAAAACCAACAGAGTTCATACATGACTTAGCTAACAAATGAGCAGCTACATTCAAATGCCGACAAACATGTTTGAAGATCACCGAATCGAAGGCGCTTGTCGCATACTCCCTCCGTCCCAAAATTCTTGTCTTAGATTTGTCTAAATACGGATGTATCAAGTCATGTTTTAGTATTAGATTCATCCGTATCTAGATAAATTTAAGACAAGAATTTTGAGACGGAGGGAGTACTTGATATCAGCCACAACTCACGTGACTCTTAGCCATAACCAAAGGCTACAAGGGTGCATTATTTGCTTCACTTAGCTTTATCAATCAGAACGTAAGAGAAGCCATTTGACTTGTGGACAGCTACTTATTTACAAGCCATGAGAGTGATAGGAGGAGCCACCGGTGCAGATGAATCATCAACCTAGCACAGCAAGAATTGTATAAAACGCAGAAGGGTCACAATTTTAGGCTTCATATCTAGGCTCCCTTTGGAACAACGCCATCGGACTTAAGCGGATTTTTACATATTTTTATTTGTAATAAGTTTATGCTGCAGACTGGTGAAGTGAGTCGTATTTCTCTGCTGTCGATACATATTTTACTTGAACTGCCCAATTTTATTCAAAACACAAAAGCTGAGACTTTAAGAATTTCCAAAAAATTAGTGTTGCCATCAAAATATATTCATTGAGAGAATCTCATCCCGATTAAATACACATAAGTCAACATATGTACAGATAATGAGCAGGTTACACAAGCAATGCAACGAGAAAAGCTACTGCTAAATCCTACCTATCTATTTAATTAATGGAAGAGAGAATGGAATCTCTGCCATTCCATGAACACGACAAATGGAAGTCACGGCTCAAACATACAAGTTACAAGTTAGCGACATGGCAGATGCTAGGATCTTGGGCACATCATCTTCTTCGCTCACTCCGCTCCGTCAAGAATGGATGCTCAAGGGCCTCTTGGGCCGTTAGGCGGCTTGCTGGATCATAACTCAGCAGCCCTTGCAAAAGATTGATGAAGTCCCCAGCAGAATGCTCAATGTTTTGCATCACCAGATTCTGCTTGCATAAAATCAGTCCGATTCATAAGCCAAACAAATCTAAAAATGGTCGCAATTTGAACGGTAACAACAGGATATGGATAATACCTGAAGCCGAGGCAGCTTCATGACAGCTTTCATGCTTTCCCGTGAGGCGCATCCTTCAGGCCAGTTTAAACGGCCCTTCCTCACATATTTCTCACCATGTCGACTACACAAAAGGAACAACAAAACACATAGTTTGAGTAATCCTCTCGTATGGCTGAAAGCTTATGGCACTGGTATGGATCAAGGACTGCAACATACTCAGCCTTCTTGAGCATGTGATATGGCAACGGCCCAAGCACCCTCTCCATCATAGCAAGATGCTCCAAATTTTCATGGGTTTGAAACAGCGCCTCTCCCTGCAGTACCTCTGGTAACTCAAAAACTCCATCCTTGTGACTTGATAACAGATGAAAGTAAGCCCCAATGACGTACCGTGCAGAGTTCAACTAGTATACACCCAACGCTCCAGATATCACATGGGTAACTCCATCCAAGTCCTGAACAACATCCACCACCATGGCAAATATAAATAACATACAACCCCAAAATCTGGCTGAAGGGAAGAGCCTTTGCACTGGACGAGAAAGATACCCAGGATAACTTCCGGAGCCCGATAATGCCTAGTAGAAACTACATAGGTCTGGTCCTGCTGATCATATGTTGTGCTGCCAAAATCAATAACCTTTATTGAACTGGACTTGGGCACACGTTTGTAGTAGGACCCCTCCTTCGGTGAACGGGATGAAACCTAGCAGTTATTAGCAAAGAATTAGCACAAACAGCATACACAAAAAACTAAGTTGAATAATTTATAACTGCAAGGCCAAGTTAGCAAAAGAATAAAGTATACTTTGTAATCAGGAACTTTAATGTACTCCGGAGAAACAAGAAGAATGTTCTCGGGCTTTAAATCAGTGTGAATGAGGCGCAAATCATGCATAACTGCAACACACATTACAGAGAAGATAAATATTTGACAAAAGCACGTTAGATAATCCTAGCGATCATGATCAAATAATAAAAAAGTCATCAACAGATGACACCCTAAAATAATGGAATAATGATCTACAATAGCATACTACTGCAGGTATAAGGGGTAGCAGAAGTGTGCACACACATGCTAGACATCCCAACAGTTGTTTGGCAACCTCCCGAACTATGGCAACTGGGAATGAGCGGTAACTGTTTTTCCGCAGAAAATCATATAAGCTTGGCCCAAGCTTCTCACAGACCTGCCCACCATTCATTCAAATTCACCAATGTTTAAGCTCAGGGTTATCTCTTGTGGTTAGTTGATAACTCTGCCATAATCTAATGATGTACTTACAATACAGATATGGTTACGATAGTCAAACCAGTTCCGAATTTGAACACAACTGCAAAATAGACCAGCTTATATACAGGCAATCTTAACAAAGTAAATCACACACAGGAATACAATATACACGGCAGGAATTGTGAAAGTGAAACTGAGGACTCACCTTGATCTGCTTTTTTCATATTTACAAAGCTGCTCGAGCATGCCAATTTCTATCATTGCAGCATCCCTGTACTTCTTAATTCCTCTGATGATTTTAATAGCAACCATTTCTTTCCGTTCCCTGTCCCAACATTCCAACACCTGACCAAAGGTACCTGATGTATTTGCAAACACATAATCAATTATGAGCACGTCCTGCCAACGTCAACAATAGCAGTGTGCAAGGAACGCCTTGAGAGTTCCGACATATCAACAGATGTAAAGGCGGCTGTCCAAACTGACCTTCACCCATTTTTGCATTAATCCTATCTGCAGATATAGATACAAACCATAAGAACAAAAATATGAAAATCGCTACTCAGTTCAGAAATAAACAAACAAACTTGTGCGAAGGTAATTACAGCGTGATGTGAGGTTGTCTCCCACAGCAAAAACATAATGTCCATCCTTGTCATCTTCTCTCAGAGGAGGGGTCGCAAAACGAAAAAGCCCTTGGGTCTCCTGGGAGGAAACAATACCACCGGAAGATAGCCCCATTGTCATAGCACTAATCACATTTGCGACTTCTTCCCCACACAGTTTTTTTAGCTGCACCAGCAAACAATTATAAAAGATTAGGAATAAAGTTTGTAAAAGAAATTCCATTTTGCAACAACCAAATTCAGGAGATAAATTATGTTACAGACTGTAAAATATTTTACAATTGCTACAAAATATCTGCGGCAAGAACAAAACTAGAGGAATCTGATTGCGTTAGACTTAGTCATATCAAATCTTCAGGAAACAGTCCATTACTTATGACCTACTTAAGCACCACAGATTATAATTTACATTAACAGGTCGACATGAATCAAGTGCAAACAACATACTGCATCCTCGTTTGCTTTTTGATCGGATAGCATGCAAACCCTCATAAACAGATCCAAAGGGCGTGCCAACTATTGAAAAACTGGGGAATATATACCTAAAATATATTAATTTTATACGGGCAAAAATTAAAGGACACTTCGGTCAACCCACGCCCTAATCCGAAAACAGAAGAAAAAAGTGCATGGCCAGATTAGCAAAAGCACTGGAATCTAAGTAGAAACCAGGCTATACTTAGGGAGATCTGCATACGCTACCTATCGAAACGATCGAAATCGACATCACAGCAACTACTAATCAACACAAACAAGCTACTACCCTGCAGATCTGCAGGGTAAGAGGAAAAAAACCGCGTCCGGATCGGGGTTATACCTGAGGGATCTCGGGGCCGACATCCCAGCCAAGGCGCTGCCGCTTGCGCGGGCGGCGGTCGAGCGGCGCATGCGGCATCTCGGCAAGGCACTCCATCGCTACCGAACGAAGCTCTCAAGACGAAGGCGGCGGTGCCAATTGGTTTGGTCTCCGGTGCGCAGGAACGAATTCCGTGCGTCTCTTACCCTAGCACCCGCAGTTTATGGGGAGAGGGGAAAGAGATTAGGTGGCTCGCGGTGACGGGCGCGGGGGCAACACGCCTACAGGCTGTGCCGCTGACGGTTTCGGGCCAGGTCTGGTTTGCGGGCCAGAGCAGCCACCTGGCCCACACGTCCGTGATGTATCGGCGGAGGCGTGGGTAGGAGAATCGGTGGGTGTGGTAGACGCGTCCCTCGGTAGGGGCGTGGACCGCTCGTTCCTCCGTCGCGGTGTGCTTTTGCCGATCGGATTCGTGCACGCAGTTTCGCTACCAAGCTATCCGTCCACTCCGAGTGACGCGTGGGACCAAATCCAGGTTGGCCCAAATGTCAGATGGATCGATCCTTGTGCTGTTTCCTTCCGTCTTTTTTTTTATTGAATCACTGTTTCCTTCCGCCTTGGTTTGGTGGCCAAAACCACGAGCCTCACGCTCGTCCTCTGCAATTAGTTGGGTGTTTATTAAACCCACGAGAGGAAGCAGTACACTCTCGTGAGTATGACATGTGGGCCAGAGGCTATGGTGGCCCACCGCTCTGTGACTACCTTCCAGAACGCACTTTGTGGAGGAATAGGGAACATATAACTGCGGTTTGGGCTTCTAACCCTAGTTGAGTTACGGAAAGGAATATCCGGCAACGAAACCCCCCGGTATGGTTTTCTAACCCGAGTTGGAGTTGGGTTATGAAAAAGAATATTCGGCACCTAAATCCCCAGGGCATATTATCCGCCAGCAAGAGACGGAAATATATTCTCCACAAAATGAGATTTATATCCACACGTGACATTTTGAGACTCCCACGAAATCATAATTATCCTGTGCGGCCTGAACTTCTGTGATTCATTGAGTCAGAAATGAGGCTCTAGATTCATAACTAGATACTTCTAGGAAAGAACATTCCGTCTCTGCGTGCTGTCATAGCAGGCCTCAGGAACGGCCGCAATTGTGTCCTCGTGCACTTGTTTTGGGTCTCTCTCAAGATGAACGCCCGAAATGCCGCCTTCAAGTTAGCTTGAACACCACAGCATCTTCCTCGGAATCGATCAGTTAATGAGGCTGTAATTGTTGAAGCAGAGGGCCAATACTTTGGGCACCCACAAACAGAGCATCTGCTAGCACAATTGCCCCAACCTGTGTGGTTCGAGGAAGAAGAAGAATGTTTAAAGATCTTTCCATTGCAGACAAAAGTTAATTACACGCATATTTTTCAAAACGAATTACCAATCGGCCCGTGAAGAGCAGCCGATATCCCCATCCTTCCTTTGCAGCCTGTGCACGTTGCTGATCCGTCCAGCTGAAACCAAGTTGTCAAAAAAGATTCAGGATTACTACCCTAGTGGATGTCATTTCACTAACAATGCTGAATGCCTTTGTGGAATGCTGAAACATATTTGGATCATCTCAGAATGATTAGAAAACACAGTATCATGCTTATCTACATGTGTACTGTAATCTGATCGCTCAAGTCTTAGATTGGTGGCAAGGTCGTAGCTTGTATCTCACAGGAAAATCTTCAACCTTAATACAAGGCCTTGGTGCACACATTTTGGTGAGGAAAATAACACCGTCACACTGACATTATCATAGGTGTTGAGGTCCTGGAACTTACCCAAAAAATTCAGAAACCCCACCAATACCAGCAAGCTTGAAAGGTTGGGAACCTTCCCGCTCAAAGTCCTATAAAGAGGAAAAAAAACATGAAATTAATATAACTCCAAAATAGAAGATCATACGATCACTCCTACTCCTACCTCCTCTTCAGCAGCTTCCAATCCTCCTTGTACCCAGAATAAATTTTCGAAGCCAGCATTGTAAAGTTGCTCAGCGGCAGCAATTGATCTGCCAAACATTTTTGGGGATATCAAAACTGTCAGACAAAAATCCACACCGGACGTTGATTCGCAAATGTTGTATGATGGATGCTACAAGATGTAGCAGTAGCACCAATACGATGGGCACATGCAACATTAAATTACTAGAGTGCAATGACTGAAAAAGTGATATTTTGTTCAAGATTTCTTTTAGAATCATTTGTCCAAGATTTAGGTAGCTGAAATAGCATCTTGTGTGTATGAGCAGCATGCCACACAAAGCTCAAGTTTAAGAAGTGGTATGCCGCTGTCCAGCAAACGGTAGAGACCTTTCTAGTCACATGGTGAGTCCAAATACAGCATAAAAAACAGTGCTCCATAAAGAACATAGGATGATGAGATGATTTAAGTTCCACGAAGGCCAGCAAGATGAAAAGGTATGAGTATGTGTTGTCAGTGTGTCATGCAGTGCAAATCCAGCATCAGAAAGTCAGAAAATGAGCTAATAAGCAGTACAAATCCAACATCAGAAACTTAGAAAGTGAGCTAACAAGCAATTACCTCAGTCCCTTCTGGCATACTAGGATGATATCTGTATCTTTTGACAACTTCTCCTCGGTCTGCTGTACAAAGTTCCTAGGAATTTGTTGTAAAGTCAGTCAATCAAATTGGTTTTAAAATACAATTCATGAGAGGCCCAAGTTTTAACAAATGCCAAGCATACTTATTGAATGACATTGTTGAGCTGCCACTCCACCAGCCACCTATTATGCAAGAGTGATGAGAGTTTAGTCACACTTGAAGTCTAGAACTGCAAATGGTGGTACCATATAAGCTGACATATTACAAACGATGGTATTGTATGAGTTGAAAATAAGTCAATCTATGTTGAAAGAGAAGGCCTGTTTTACATCTCGTAACTGTGTTTGATGCACTATTAGCTGATTAGTCTCCAGTCTGGATTGTCTATACTGAAGAATCACGCCATGTTATGGTCCTTCTATGGCAGCTTTTATAATGAAATAGTGCGAACAAAGTTGAACAAATGCCTTCAAGACAGTAGTGCAAGCAACAGTCAGATCCAACGATGTAGCCAGAACTCCATTTGGCATACCAATCATAAAGTTGAATGCTTTCTTGCTGAGGCCATTCAAATCAGACGATGTATCCACATCGAATACTGGAATCCAGGTAGAACCTTTCACCCAGGCCTGTGATACAAGCAAAGGACAGGAAAATGTGAGCATCCACGATTAACCAACACTGTAAATGGTTTTTGGTCCTACCACCAACCTTTTGACGCTCATTTGAAGGCCTAACATCCAGAAGGACCTTGTCCGTGAGTTTGAATGTATAGCCAGCTTCCCTTGGTGTAAGGGTCTTAATCTTCTGCTCCCTGATCTTCAAGCAGAGCATTCCACGGCCATACAAATAACAGCAGTTCATCATTTAGAGATTCATACATGCATCACGCAGATGCCGAATTCAAACTACAAAGCTTAAGCTAAGAGCGCCGTGATTCCGAGATGAAAGTAACTTCAGAGGAGGTTTGCACCACCGGTGGTACTGTAGACGCGTAGTGTAAACGAAATGAGAAGAGTAGAAAGGCGTGAGAGTTGAGAGAGGTGAGCTCACCAGCGTCTCCCACCGCCTCCTGGCAGCGGCCATCTCCTTGGCCTGCCTCGTCTCCTCCTCCTCGCCCCCCTGCCCGCCCCCCACTGCCGCCCCCATCTTCACCACCCCACTCCACCGCTGCACCACCGGCAGCTCAGGGCACAGAAAGAGCACAGGAAAACGCAGGAGACAAAAGCGCGTACCTTTGAAGGGAGCAGGCGAGGACGAAAGTAGCGGGAACGGGAGGAGGAATGCGCCGCGGTGGCAGGGGAGGAGGCGCCGGCGACGCGGCGTGCGAGGCTGAGAGGTGGCGCTGCCATTTCCTTGCTTTCCTCTCAGACAGGAGGTTTTAGGCTTTTAGCCGTAGATAGCTTTATCCCCATCTCGTACTCGGCTCTGCAATTGGCCAAGGGGAGTGCAACTGCAGACCTCGTGGGGACCGGAGAACTGGACTGATGTTGAGGCCTGAAAGAGATGCATGGATGGAAAGGGCGTGCACAGCTGCACTGAACATCCTGGTGCTGCGACTAACAATACTTCATAAGCAAGTGTTTTGTGCTACAAACAATAATTTGATCAACGCAGATGAATTGCATTCGAAACAACGTTGACTTCAAACTAACAGAAGGTTTGCACCTCATAGTACAGACACACAGTACATACAACAAATCCCATGACCTCCACCAAGTGGCACTTGTATCCTAATTTACTAACATGATGAGATCCATCCAAAATAATCTTCAAGACGATTTTAGGCTTCTTCATAAGTTACACCCACGCAGCTTACTCAGACGAAATAGATGCACCAACTGGTAACTGCTGCTGCTAATCATAGTTGTAGCTCCATGCCGATCCGATGTTAATCTTCACAAGAACATTTTCGATAGCAGCTGCTGGGCGAGGTACTGCCCTTCTGGCTCCTCCAGATAAATTTTGTCATTCAGATAATTCTGTAGATTATTGATAGCCTCTGGATGAACTTTCAAACCTTGTGCTTTCAAAGCTGGTATGAAGTGCCGCGATATTACATCTAGAATTTTCATGAACTGTGATCCATATTTCTTGTGAAGCGCAAAACCAGCCACCTAAAATGAGCACAATCCTAGTTAGCTGCATACACAGATAGTCAAACACAAAGCACCAATGCGGATTTCTACCTTGAGGAAAGCATGAAGGGCAAAAGCAGTGGCTGGGATTGCTGGAAGAGTATTGAGGAACATTGCAAGCCATTTCCATCCCTCAGCTAAGCCATGTGGATGCCGCACACCTTTGATTTCTGTCTGTAGACAAAATTATGCAGTCATATTTCTGCTCTATTACAAAACAACAGTCTGTTGAACACAAGTCTTCTACTTAAATAATGTGATAGCATACAACATGGTATGTAATAACTTGTCAAGGTTCATCATATGTTGTCATTGCACAAACCATGGCAAAACATACTTGTTATCACTGTGCTGAAATTTAAAATAATGGATTGCAGTTAACAGGAAAACAGCCTATTGTTACGGAAAGGGCAGAACATAAAATACATTTTTACTGCCAAATCTTAATCAGACTTGACTGATGTTTTCACCAAACTGATTATATCTACACAAGGACTATACACACCTGAACCATGGCAGCATACAGTTTGACGTATGCAACAACATTTACCAAATACTTCTCAGTGCTCTGAAGTTTTCCATCTTCTTCCTGGTAGCCAATAAGCCTGAAGTAATCTGTGTTTCGTGCTTGTGCCTAAGCAATTACAGATCATGAGATAATCCAAATATATGAGCCAAAAAACATCAAAAAATAGTACACATTTTCAAACCCTAAAATCAGGTGCATTCACAGTTCAAAAACATAGATATAACTCTGAGATTTGAAATATTGTATCTTTTGGGCACATATTCCAAGAAATGGCAAACCAAAAACATAAGGTTTCTGTTGTAAGAAGATAAGAAAGTACAACAATGCTGAAAAGTTCAGTGACATCAAGACTTACATTTAAAGCATGCAGATGCTTTGGGACTGTGTACATGCAAACTTTGTTGAACTCGGCCAGAAGATAATCCATTGCATCTGGTACCTGAGCATTCACATGTGTCACGTGACAAAATTTGACTGTATTCTCTTTGTAGTTTTCATAAAAATGCATTAGAAGATGAGTTACACGCAGAATTAGAACTGATTGATTATCATCATACTAGCTCTGCAGCAAAGATTGCACACATCTGAAGCCATATGAAATAGGAAAAATCTCATCTTGATAGCAATATGAGGATGCAAAATTGCTTTTAAGACAAACAAATTAACATGATATGAATGTTTATGACAGAGCATCTACAGTGGCCCTGAGTTTATCAGCACCATGTTGCACTTCTGTATCTGACCTATTCAGAGAC
Organism: Aegilops bicornis; assembly: GCA_021605145.1. Classification (NCBI taxonomy): domain Eukaryota; kingdom Viridiplantae; phylum Streptophyta; class Magnoliopsida; order Poales; family Poaceae; genus Aegilops; species Aegilops bicornis. Next base: position 415,518,051 of record CM038674.1, read on the forward strand.
CATTTAAATTAGCATAAAATTAAATAGAAAATAATTGTTGTCAAACCTCAGTTCCACACAATTCAAGCTGATATGTCATGCAAGCAAACTATATTTTCACCAAGACTATTTTGACTATCACAAGTTCACAATAAGTCCTGGTAAACAAAACTGCGGCATGTGCACTTGTGTCTACCAGAATATCAAATATATGTAACATGTTACATGTAGCAGACCTGCAAGAAAGAATTATCCACACATTATCTGTTCAGAAAGTTAACAGAATTTTCAATTTACATAACTACATAGTTATGTTGCCTGTTACATACTGAAATAACACAAACAAAATAGCAAATTGTAGTGATCAATCCACTCAGACTCGGTAATGACTAATGAGCAGTAACACCCCACAAAACCAAAAAGATACCTGATTAGTGACCAGTAGCATGACATATCCACAAGCAAAGGCTAATTTTCCAAAGGTCTTGTCCGTCGGATTCCGACTTTTGACTATTGAAATCATCTGCAAAGTAATATCACGTAATTATTGAAGTGTGCTATATTGAGAATGGTTCAATATGAGTAGAAGTCACATAATTTTCCACAATTGCTAGTTTCAATTCATGCATGGGTGCGTAACTATGTCCAGAATAAAATATTAGCAGCTACAGAAAACACACCATCTAGACTGTATATAAAGACTGTAAATATAACAAATCAAGTAGTAATACCATGTTTCTCCCCAAAACAGAAGGTGTCACCATCAACGCACCAGCTAAAGTACATAAACAAGAAAACCATGATTTGCTAATGATTCATGTTTCTAAAGCAAGTGTTTAGGTTTTCATTTACATATGTAACTCTATTGATACTTAAATAGAACCAATCCTGCCAATAACCATGCATGCATGATCATTCTATAGGCCCGTGGACTTGTTTGATAAGCCAGACATATATCATGATGTTTTCTAAAAAGAAAATATAGCAGATAAATGTAGGCATGTAGCTACCTTGTCTGCAAATAAACGACAAGCGATTGGACGAGGACAATCTTGTCCATCTAAAGCTTTAATAAGCTCACTAGCCCTGGCTCTGCAAGGAACAATTAAGGATTCAAGTTAAATATAAGAGCTCATACCAAATGATGACCTAACCAGCAACTGGTATGAACAAACTAACTAGTATTTGCATTTATCATGCACAAGCAATTAAGAACGACAGAAGACAAAGGAACAATAAATCGGTACTAACAACCATGCTGGCAAAATTGACAGGAACAGATATGCTTAGAAGCAAGCATCCACAACTTGAGTAATAATTGAATGGTGCAAGCTAATGATGGACCAACTTGAATTGCTAACATGACGGTAAGGAATGCCAGGTTATTCTGGCGGCATGTTCATCCCATTATGGTACCATATGTAGTCATATAAAACAGTGATGTAGCCAGCTTCTCATTTCCCAAACCATATGGAATCACTTCAATATATATATATATATACATTATCTTTCCAATGAACATAACACAATTCAGTTCCTCAATTTTCTATGAATAGCAATCCTTTCACCTCTGGTGAGAGCAATGAACCACTTCCGATGTGGCATTTATTTAGATTCATTGTAATTGTTTACAAAAAGGAAGGATTACCACTTGATTTAAATAGGGTATATGAATAACTAATTAGTTACTGCATTTGATATTCCTCTTTCTATCACTGAACAACAGAAACAAGCATTTTTCTTGAAAAAACAAGTTACTGGTAGTAAGTTTGCATATCAGTCTAAGAGACAGCTGTTCCCACTATTTTAATCCAAAGTGATACAAAAATATTTGTGAAGGACTACAAAACATTGGAAATCCTCTATTCCTAAATAGTTGCAGCCCACTATCTAATTTTCCTAACCAAGCAACAAATCCACATAATCAATTAATGCATGTAGTCATAAGTTATCTTTTTGCATTAATATTCATGCAAGACACGCCACCTCATAAACTCATGCATGTCTTCTTCTTAGGAACTAAATACTTTTACATTAGTTTAGTTTATTTAGCACTTATTTATGCATTAGTTTTAGTCACAATGGTAGCTTTCTTGTATTTTAAGTGTCCTTATCTGAATTGAACTCTAGCATTTAAGGAGTATTGTATTTATTAGTTGTATACTCACTTGACACTGTCAGTAGTTGGCATAAGTTTACTGATAGACTTTCCAATTTGTCGGTCATATCGGCTATATTCCTGCACAATATAACATGGTATCAGTCAAATACAGCCATACAGGTAAGCAGCATGCTAAATATAGGTCAGGGACTGACATATGGCGGTACAGTGGAAACCCGGAAAGGGTTGACAGATCAGAATTAGCAAATCAACCAGTTGCAGCAAGTTGTTCAAAATTGCAATTGAGGAGAAAGATCCTTCAGAGAAAATAAGACCTTGCTGAGGTAAATGTTTGATGGCACTTGGTCATGTAATGTGCGCCTCCGTGATTCCGCTTTTAATGCAGAACTATCAGCATAAATTTTTATTCCTGGAATAAATAAGATTAATTAGTTAATTAATTAATTAACGAAAACACTAACGCCCACATGTGTGGGCGTTATCCAACTCGTCCACACACCTCCATCGCCGCCCAGCGCTTTTTGCACGAATCTTGGCATGAAAAGACTGAATTTGTGTGCCACGTAGGACAACTCGTGTGTGTGGCGTGTGAGGGAGTTCGCCATACGCCGCTTTCTCTCCGCGTCAATGGTTCGCCAACGGGCAGGCGATGAAACTGCTATCGCGCCCGCACGCCACGCACCACTTCTGTTCCCCATCTCTCACGACTGCCCATTTCTCCCACTCTCCGACACCCAAGCTGTCATTTGCCATGTTTTTTGAGGGGTACATGGCAACTGCCCTATTTGTGATTGTAAACAGATGGCAACTCTCTTTCACCCGAACATGTTATTGTTGCCACGTCTGCTTGTAGCGCCACATGGCAACTGCCTAGTGTTAGTAGGTGGCAACACCTAAAGATACCACCATCGCCCACATGCCCGCCTCCTCTCCCACACCAACAGCTATCAGTTGCCATGTGTTTTTGCAGGGTACATGGCAACTGCCTCTAGCGTGCTTGTAAGCAGATGGCAACTCTCTCTTTACCCCGAAACATGTTTTTGCCATGTTTTTTTAGTGCTACATGGCAACTGTCCAGTGTTAGTAGGTGGCAATTCCTAAAGTTTTTTCAAATCATGATAATCAGTAGTAGACCGGACCATACATGGCAACAGCTGCAGCTTGCCCAAAATGGCATCCAAGCACTTGACCTAAGATGGCAACTGCAGCTTGAGCAACCATGGCAACCGTAGTTGTCCGACATGGCAACCGTAGTTGTCCGACATGGCAACCGTAGTTCAGCAACATGGCAATCAGTAGTTCAACAACATGGCAACGTGGCAAATCAGAAGTTCGCAACATGGCAACATGGCAACTGAAGAGGGGTCCGGACCATGGCAATCGCGGCGGGACGCGTGGTTACTGCCATGCGGGGCATGTGGCTCGCAGGCGGGGAGAGGTGACGGCCGAGACGGGGTCGTGCGGGCCGCGTGCTCGCTCACCCGTCACGCGTGCTCGTCGCGGGCGATCATCGCTGCACACGGCGTGGTTCTGGCTGCGCCACGCGGACGTCGTGGCGAGGTCATCTCCGTGCCACACAGGGCGTGCGGCACAACCACCCGATACACCACACGTGTGGCAGTTATTGACGTCCTTAATTAAACACAATCCCAATAAATCAAGCTACAGCAGATAAAATTTTGATTTTCTTTTCCTCGAATGAGGGAAAACACCTCATCCCACTTAATAATGCAGTTGGGAACCAACGGTTCGGATAGATAGCAAACTTGATATAGAAATAGAATATTATTGGTAAATTGTGAATGCATGAAGGTGCAAATACCAATGCTTTATTTCCCTGTGTGTGCTCAAAGAGCACGATGTGTGTTTCATGCAAGCACTGGACAATCCTTAGCATGGTTTCCAGAATCCAACACAGAATTTTAAGAGTAAATAATGCCTGCAGTACAACAACTTGGCTTGCGGGGCACTTTAGTCCAAGCTCCAAAACACTTGTTTGGCACCCTGGACTTGGCTTGCGTGGCGCATACAGTTCAAACAACACAACCACCGTGTATAGCGCCGATCTGGCTTGCGGGGCTTTGCCTCCAAAATACACCTCGCAATCGTCCTTCCCTTGTGCCTCGTCGCCTCCATTCCTCGCCAGAAGCTTGGGAGCTGCAGCAGCTGCTTCCATAAACAGATCATCTGGAGCTGCCATGGGCTCGTCATCGGCCAAGTGATGGAGGAGGATGAAACTGTATCGGAAGCTGGTGGATAGCCCAGAGTGCAAGCGGAGGGGTGGTGAAAGTGTACACTTTCGTTGACGACGAGGAACTTCGACAAGGACTACTACCAACGCCTGAACCACAACCCGATTTAAATAAAATGCACCAGAGATCGTGGGCTGCTGAGCAGTCACCACTGTATCACTCGCTTCCTGCCTCAACAACAACAACAACAACAAAGCCTTTAGTCCCAAACAAGTTGGGGTAGGCTAGAGCTGAAACCCATAAGATCTCGCAACCAACTCATGGTTCTGGCACATGGATAGCTAGCTTCCACGCACCCCTGTCCATGGCTAGTACTTTGGTGATACTCCAGTCCTTAAGATCCCTCCTTACCGACTCCTCCCATGTCAAGTTCGGTCTACCCCGACCTCTCTTGACATTATCAGCATGCTTTAGCCGTCCGCTATGCACTGGAGCTTCTGAAGGCCTGCACTGAATATGCCCAAACCATCTCAGACGATGTTGGACAAGCTTCTCTTCAATCAGTGCTACCCCAACACTATCCCGTATATCATCATTCCGGACCCGGTCCTTCCTTGTGTGGCCACTCGCTTCCTGCCTCGAGTACGTCAAATCAATTGGATAAATGGACACGATTATGAGTGTGTGGGCTCGTCATGCCCGGCGCACGTGTGACTCTGTCCACGCACTTTCCATGTGGGATGGCTATGTCCGCTGTATAAGCGCCATGGCGTCATATGGACCTTACATGATCCCACAAGCCAAGTTACGGGTCCGGAACGAGCATTTTGCAAGTTGTTGTACTGCGCCGTTATTTGCTGGCATTTTGATAATACAAGCTGTCACATTGACAATTTCTGAAGAATATAAGAAATAATTTCTGCAAAAAGTGTGTATCTCCACCCAGGTTGATTCACACCCTGTATTCTCTCTTTTTCCCCTACTTCAGAAGGTTATGAAATAATTTTAAAAACATATGGATGGTGTTGAACATGCTAATATATGTACACTTGCAATTTTTGGTGAAATATATGACTCCATGCAGCATACACACGAGAAACAAATTTTGTATCCTTGGATAGCATGCTATTAACTACTCTGCCCTGTACTAGTTTGTTATGTTTGTATCAATTTTTGCAAGTGTACACGCTATGCCTGGATAAAGATTCATGAATATTTTTCAACTTATTACACAACTTCTTGAAATGAACCAAAAGGAGACATTATTGGGTGTGAATTGACCCGGTTTGATTAAATCCACTTTAATAACTTATGCAAGCGCTAACTCCACTTTAAGTGCACAAAACGACATAAAATATGGAGTTCAGAGAATTCACAAGCAAGCATTTGCACGTATTTTCATTACGAGGAAAAACATAGATGCAAGATTTTAGAGGTAACTGTAAAAAAAATTAGTTTGCAAATCAGTTCTACAGAAATGAAACACACCTGGTAATTCTGATTTGATTTCAGTACTGGTTGCCATTGTTGCATGGGCGACACTGTTCTGAGGAATTTGGCTAGATGTGGAAACTGCTTCTGCCCTCGATTTAGCAGCTTCCTTTTCTACAGCTTCCTTTTGAGCAGCTTCATATGCTGCTTTCTGTGCATCAGCTGCTAATTTTGCAGTTGCCTTCTGCCTGGCCTGCATCACCATTCATGAACTTTTCAGGTTAAGTGCACAGGCATTTTAACTGACTAGAAGTTAACTGAAGAAAAAATGTTTCCTGAAATAGCAGTTGTTAATTAAAAATCTAAGGAAAAATCAGAGTACATAACTGGAGGAAAGAAGTAATAACAACCAACAAAATATTAGTTTGATCGATACAAAACAACTCACTCCACACCACATGTTACAGAAATGGACTAGGGCCTCAAATACCACATCATGTGTATAAAAACAGACCAGGTAAACGACAAATCTGGGCAAACAAACCTCTGCTTCTTGTCTGGCCCTTTCCTGTTTTATTTTTTCTTCCTTCATAGATAGCTCCCTTCTTTTAGCTTCTTCAACAGCCGCATCATCTCTTATTCTACGTTCCACAATCTGGGATTTCTGTTCATGATCCCTTTGGACCATAGATAAGTGTTTATCGAGTACTTCTGCACTACAAGAAGCAGTAAGGTAACATGATAGTGAGTCTAACAAAAGATTATTATAGATTAAAAGTGTTACAACATACATGATGTGACATTGTGAGTCTATGATGACTCAGAAGTCACATAGTTAACGGCTCAATGGTATCATTATACTTGGCAGATTGTCCCTAAGACCAAAGGTTATCTTTCTTATTAAAAACATAAAACTAAGAAGAATGAATTGGAATGTTGGGCTTTAAATGGTACAATTGTCAGATATTGTAACAATGCACAGAACTAGAAATTAATATAATCATATAATTTGTAGTTTAACAGAACATACTCCTGAAACAAGCAGGGAAATGGCATTTTTATAAAGAAAAAGAGACAGTTGGTACAAAAGATGACATCATATCAGGTCCCAATAGAAGATCTCTTGGGATGCTAAGATAGATATGGTACCAAAGTGAACAGAATAGATAACCAAACACTGTTTTCAAGAGTCAAGAACCTACTCTTCATCATTTGGCCAAATTCCACATTGCAAGCATACTAACATAGAGTATGTTCATATTATTATGCATGACAAGCTCAACTAGTTGTAAGCAAGAAAAGGCAAACTCATTATGCAAATTAGTTCGCTCTTGAACATTGAAACCTAAAACTTCTTTTAAAAATCACTCCTTGCTCACATAAGCAGCATACTTCAAAAAAATATAATCAGGGACATTGTGTATGGTGGAGAAACAACAAATAGAGAATTAAACTTATAGACTAGCAGTAGATTGTTATGTGCCAAAAGTCACCAGTAACAAAAGATAGTATGCTATATGAAGCTTAATGCTGAACTAGTATGAGAACTCCCCTTGCATCTTAAATATACTAACCAAAGATCCAGTAAAATATAAAATTTCTCTGATTCTAAAAAATTGCAATATAGTTTTAGAGGCACTAGAAATAAAAAAATAAAAGTACGTACATTTTTCTCTGGAATTGGACATCTAGCCTTCTATCTATCTCTTTTCGTGATTCTGCATATTTCTGAAGTCGAGCAAATGCAGAGATTGCTCTCTGGATTTCGTTTTGGTGGCATACCTCCAATGAAGATAACTTACTTCTAACTTCCTCCTGAAGATCAAACAGCATGAGTGAAAAATAAAATATTTAAAGTAGCAAATAAGGGCTGTGCCCCAGTACATCGTTGTCAAAGCAAGACAATGACACTGTTCAGAAAATATTTAAATAACTAAATTCAATAAAGTTGCATAATGGATATTGTTTGATCAGCAAGTGAAGTGTCATCACAGAAATACATGTCTACTACAAATGCGTCTTTATACTGTGTGTACTATTATCACATCAAACATGTCATAACTTAATAAATGACATTTTTGTTAAAATCCTGGAGAAATCTATGCTCCACTATCCAGCTATAATCCAAGATCAAAAAAAATCACCCAAGAGAAAAGACAATAAGTGTATGTAGAATAGGCAAATCAACATTTACCCAGATGCAATAATAAGAAATTTACTTCTTTGGGGTCCCTGTTATTTCACTCAGAACTTTCATGTCTCATTATGCAAATTATGTTCAAAATCTCGAGGTGTGTTCCATCAATTGTCAGTATAGCATGTCCAGTAAGCTTAAACAGAACCAAGAAGCTCCATCCAGATATTAAATCTGTAAGATGGACGAAAAGATGTGAAGTGCCCACATGCCCGGAACACTTAAAAAGGTAGTTGTAATACACAAACCTTTGCAGAAAAAAAAACATTCGGCGCGGTATAACTAATAGTTACCCTAAACTGCAATGAGGACAAATGACAAAAATGCAATGTGCTCTACTGCTGAGAGATCAAGGTAAAATCATGGAAACATCACTAGCATACTGTGTTTATTAGAGAGGAACAACAGAGTAGAATTTCCAGTACACACTTGAATTTTGAGATGATGATCGCGTTCCAGCTCAAGCAGAATGCTTTTCTCTATGCTCCTTTTCTCCATCAGGTGGTATGATGTACTGCCGCATTCTATTTCATCCCCTGATTCTTCAAAGCTGCTAGGAATAAATAAATGAGATAACTTAGCTCAGTATGTGGTAAATGAACTTTGATGTGCTTATTTTTTAAGCTGTTGCAGATAAGATTTCCCTAAAGTTCATTGCTCTTCTTTGTAAATAAAATTAAATGTGGATAAATTGGGTTGACTAATGATTGTCCTCTCACACTCCATCTAATGTGTTCTGCAATGAGAAGTTATAGAATGATTGAAAGATAGGCAGCTAACCAAACACTCAATTTCCAAAGGCAGTTCAACACCACGAGGTTATCATAATCCACCTCAGTGCCAAACGGGGCCTTAGAATACATAACATGCATAAACTCATGAGGTAGACTTCTATTATTCTGCAGAGCAAACAAGAAAAGAATGATGCAGGCATAGTTAATGGCTCAATGGTACCATTATACTTTGCAGGTTGCCGCTAAGACCAAAGGCTATCTTCAGCTTAGGAGATGTCAGACGGTCCGTTTCAGGTGATATTGACAAACTATGAAACAAAAATTTCATGAGAAAAATGCAACTGCAGGAACCAAATTGCAGTATCAAGTTCTCACCTGCATTCGAGATCATTACATGAGAACCTGGCTCCGGTCACAAGAGCCCGGGCATCCTCATTATCGTTATCGTCTTCCTCGTCCGTGTCGTCTTCCTCCTCAATCCGCATCACAAAGGCCTTCTTCCTTGCGCTGCCACCGCTAGCCCTAAATAGACCAAAAATAAAAGCAGAGTCAAATTCATCGGCAAATCAAACGAGCGTACAATTGCGAGAGAGATGCGACATACCACTCCGGCTGCTGCTTGAGGGGCGTGGGGGGCGTGGCGCGGCGGGTGGCTTCGAGTGCGTCGAGCTCGGTGAGGACCTCGCCGAGGGTCCAGCTCGGGCGGGGGTCGAGTGCCCTGGGGCATCGCAGCTCCAGGCGCGTGAACGCCCTGCGAGGAGGTGGGCAGGGGATGCAAGGTCAGTCTCGACGAACACCGGCCGGATGGAGGCAGCGGGGGTGCGAAAAAGGGCGATGCAGGGTTACATGGCGGTCGTCGCCGGCGAGGCAGCGCACGCGCCCTGCCCGGCAAAAATTTGACGAGGTGCCGCGCGACGGAGGTGCTCGGCGGGGGCGGGCGGCGGCCCTGGCGCCCAGGTGCGGTCGATTCAGCCAAGGCGTTTGAAAAGAAGGTCCCCGATTGGTGAAATCAGTGGCCTGGGGTAAGCCAGTGAGTGGTGCGTGGCCCAAATCGAGCGCCTGGCGACCGGTCTAAGCCGCGGTTCGCGTTAGTTCACGCTGGCCGGCAATACAGCTAGCGGCCTACAGTTGCACGCCGATAACAAAGTCAGCGATCGACATAGGAGCCAACCTTCAAAAAAGACATCTTTCACGCCGGCAACAAAGCCAACGGACGGCACAGAAGTCAGCCCTCAAAATGAACAAGTTTTTTACGCCGGCCGGCACACCAGCTAGCCTTTAAAATGAACGGACGTCGGCCACGGCCCGAGGCCTCACCTAGTTCATGCCGTCGCGGGCGAACATCTCTTTCTACCAATTCGCAAACCAAGCCTTCCTCTCCGGCGACATCTTGGTCTTATCCACGCTCATGAACGCGAGTGCCATCTTGATACGTCTCCAACGTATCTATAATTTATAAAGTATTCATGCTATTATACTATCCTTCTAGGATGTTTTATATGCATTTATATGATATTTTATATGATTTTTGAGACTACCCTATTAACCTAGAGCCCAGTGCCAGTTTCTGTTTTCTCCTTGTTTTTTAGTTTTGCAGAAAAGGAATACCAAACGGAGTCCAATTGACGGGCCATTTTTTTATGATTTTTATGGACCAAAAGAAGACCAAAAAGTATCGGAGTTGGGCCAGAAGAGTCCCGAGCTGCCCACGAGGTGGGGCGCGCCCATCCCCTGTATGCGCGTGGGTCTACCTCGTGGACAGCCTCGGGCACCTCCTTGACGTGAGACCGATGCCAAAAATTCCTATAAATCTGAAACCTCGGAAAATTAACCTAGACCAGGAGTTCCGCCACAAGCCTCTCAGAGCCATGAGAAATCAATCCAGCCCTCTGCACCTCGGAGGGGGCCATCATCACCGGTGGCCATGGAGGAGTATCCTGAGGGGTCTTCATCATCATGAAGGCCAAGGACCAGAGGGTGGAGGCCATGGAGGAGGAAGCACAAGGGAGAACCTCTCCTCCTCTCTTCCGGTGGCGCCGGAGTGCCATTGGGAGGGGAATCATCGTCACGGTGATCGTCTTCATCAACATCACCATCATCATCACCACCCTCATCTCTTTTACGCGGTCCACTCTCCCGCACCCCGCTGTAATCCCTACTTGAACATGGTGCTTTATGCCACATGTTATGATCCAATGATGTGTTGCCATCCTATGATGTTTTGAGTAGATATCTTTTGTCTTTTGGTTGATTGATGATCTAGATTGGTATGAGTTGTATGTTTTACTTTGGTGCTATCCTATGGTGCCCTCCGTGTCGCGCAAGCGTGAGGGATTCCCGTTGTAGGATGTTGCAATATGTTCATGATTCGCTTATAGTGGGTTGGTGAGTGACTGAAACACAAACCCGAGTAAGAGGGATTGTTGCGTATGGGAATAAAGAGGACTTGATGCTTTAATGCTATGGTTGGGTTTTACCTTAATGATCTTTAGTAGTTGCGGATGCTTGCTAGAGTTTCAATCATAAATGCATATGATCCAAGTAGAGAAAGTATGTTAGCTTATGCCTCTCCCTCATATGAAACTGCAATAGTGATTATTGGTCTTGTTAACAATTGCCTAGGACAATTCCGCACACCGATCCACCATTATTCCACACTCGCTATTTATATTATTTAGTAATATATTCTAACTTTATGATAACAGCACCACGTTTATGTTTTAGCTCTCCGACACCATGCAGAGTTATCCTCTTCATACCCACAACGTAGTTTTATTTCTCGTTTCTAGTTGGAAGTAAACGTTGATTGCGTAGAGTCGTGTCGATGGCGAATAGGGCTTGAGAGAATATTGATCTTACCTTTAGCTTCTTGTGGGTTCGACACTCCATACTTATCACTTCCACCTTTGAAAAGTGCTACGATGATTCCTTGCACTTGGGGATTATCAAGCTCTTTTACGGCGCCCGTCTTAGGGAGCAATAGCGTGGGGTTGATATTCTCGTGTGTGCTTGTTTGCTTCCTTCACTAAGTATATTTTGTTTTTCCTTTTTGTTTCTGTTTAGTTGTGGGTGAAACGTACAAAAAAAATTTAAAAATGAAAATACAAAAAATTATTACTTGCCTCTCATGCCTAAAAAGTTTTTCAAAAAGAGAAGTGATTGGAAGGTTTTGCATAAAGAAGTGAGGGTCGACCTTGAGCACTTGTGCTCATGCTCACGGAAACAATGTAGAATTTTTCATGGAAGTTTCTCTGTAAATAATTATCCCCTTGTACATATTCATTGTATTATAAAAATAATGTGCCAAGCCTTGGTTTTAGGATGATTAGATTGCTTGTTTACTATGTGCAAAACAAAAACAGAAACTTTGGCTGTAGTGCATGAATTTTCATTTTTTACTGGAAAGTCAAATGGGTCTGAAACTTTTTGCACATTAATTATGTACAAATTGTTCAAATTTATTTTATAATTTTAGGAGTTGCAGAAGTTTGGCAAACTTCCAGATAACTACAGACTGTTCTATTTTTAACAGATTCTGTCTTTGCGTGTGTTGTTTACTTATTTCGATGAATCTATGGCTAGTATCGGGGGTATGAACCATAGAGAAGTTGGAATACAGTAGGTTTAACACCAATATAAATAAAGAATGAGTTCATTACAGTACCTAAAGGTAGTGATTTGCTTTATTACACTAACGAATCTCACAAGTTTTTGTTAAAGTTTTGTGTGGATGAAGTGTCCGAAGGTGGAGGAGCTATCAATATGAGAAGAATAAAGAGAGGCAAGAGTTCAAGCTTGGGGATGCCCAAGGCACCCCAAGTGAATATTTCAAAGGATACTCAAGCATCTAAGCTTGGGGATGCCCCGGTTGGCATCCCACAACCAACTTAACCTATAGCGCTCAATCAAATGAAGTTTTGATTTCCCATATGGAGAAAAAGCTACCTTCAATCCATAGTGCCATCTTTCTCTTCTTCTTCAACAAATATCGGTATTACCCCGGTTTTTGTTTTGTTCACATGATTTGTGTCCTTTGTGTTTTTCCTTTTCTTCAAGAACCATGCTAGCATGAGATAGCCCTTCATTGATTTATAAAATACTTCATGTGCTTCACTTAAATCTTCTAAGTATGATCTTATAGAATTACTCTTTGTGCTTCACTTAAATCTTTTGAGTATGGTTTTATAGAATGCTTCATGTGCTTCACTTATACATTTTGAGCTTGGATATTGGTCAGTTGTAGAATGCTCCATGAACTTCACTTATACCTTTGGAGTATGAATAATACTATCATTTAAAGTGGGTTTGGAAGAGTGTCAACTTTAGGAATTAGTGATCCCACTATTTTGGAGGATGTTGAATCTTAGTGTGATATTTATGAAAGTGGATTCGGAAGAGTGTCAACTTTAGCTAGTAATGATTCCACTATTTGGAAGAGGTTCCAATTGAGTATGAGAACAAAGTTGCTATCCATGATACTACTGAAAATTATTATGAGGGAGGAATACATGCTTGTAGGAGTTGCAATAATATTAAGTTTCCTCTCTATGTGCTTAAAGTTTTGAAGTTATACTTGTTTTGCCTTCCTATGCTAGTTGATTCTTGTTCCCATAAGTTGTGTGCTCACAAAATCCCTAGGCATAGGAAGTGTGTTAGATTTAAATATGCTAGTCATATTCTTCAAGATGCTCTCTTTGTGTTTCAATTCCTATCCTTAAAGTGAGCATCATTGAAATCATCATGCCTAGCTAAAAGGCATTAAAGAAAAGCGCTTGTTGGGAGATGATACGTCTCCAACGTATCTATAATTTTTGATTGCTCCATGCTACTTTATCTACTGTTTTAGGCAATATTGGGCTTTATTATCCACTTTTATATTATTTTTGGGACTAACCTATTAACCGGAGGCCCAGCCCAGATTTGCTGTTTTATGCCTATTTCAGTATTTCGAGGAAAAGGAATATCAGACGGAGTCAAAACGGAACGAAATCAACTGGAGAAGTTATTTTTGGAAGGTAACCCACATGATGGACTTGGACTCCACGTCAGAAGATACGGGAGGTGCTCACGAGGGTGGGGGCGCGCCCACCCCCCCTGGGCGCGCCCCTCTGCCTCATGGGGCCCCCGTAGCTCCACCGACGTACTCCTTTCACCCATATATACCTACGTGCCTAAAACTTCCGAGCAGAAGATAGATCAGGCGTTCACGCCGCAAGCCTCGAGCCACGAAAAACCAATCGGGACCCCTTTCCGGTACCTGGGAGGGGATCCATCTCCGATGGCCATCTTCATCATCCGGCGCTACCCATGACGAGGAGGGAGTAGTTCACCCTCGGGGCTGAGGGTATGTACCCGAGCTATGTGTTTGATCTCTCTCTCTCTCTCATGTTCCTATGGCACGATCTTGATGTATCCCGAGCTTTGCTATTGTAGTTGGATCTTATGATGTTTCTCCCCTCTACTCTCTTGTGATGAATTGAGTTTCCCTTTGAAGTTATCTTATCGGATTGAGTCTTTTATGAGAACACATGATGTATGTCTTGCCGTGTTTATCTGTGGTGACAATGGGATATCATGTGCCACTTGATGTATGTTTTGGTGACCAACTTGCGGGTTCCGCCCATGAACCTATGCATAGGGGTTGACACACGTTCTTGACTCTCCGGTAGAAAACTTTGGGGCACTCTTTGAAGTACTTTTATGTTGGTTGGATGAATCTGAGATTGTGTGATGCATATCGTATAATCATGCCCACGGATACTTGAGGTGACAATGGAGTATCTAGGTGACATTAGGGTTTTGGTTGATTTGTGTCTTAAGGTGTTATTCTAGTACGAACTCTTTTATAGATTGATCCGAAAGAATAGCTTTGAGGTGGTTCCGTACCCTACCATAATCTCAACGTTTGTTCTCCGCTATTAGTGGCTTTGGAGTGACTCTTTGTTGCATGTTGAGGGATTGTTATATGATCTATCTATGTTATTATTGTTGAGAGAACTTGCACTAGTGAAAGTATGAACCCTAGGCCTTGTTTCCTATCATTGCAATACCGTTTATGCTCACTTTTACCACTTGTTACCTTGCTGTTTTTATATTTTAAGATTACAAAAACCTATATCTACCATCCATATTGCACTTGTATCACCATCTCTTCGCCGAACTAGTGCACCTATACAATTTAACATTGTATTGGGTGTGTTGGGGACACAAGAGACTCTTTGTTATTTGGTTACAGGTGGTTGCTTGAGAGAGACCATCTTCATCCTACGCCTCCCTACGGATTGATAAATCTTAGGTCATCCACTTGACGGAAATTTACTCTTGTCCTACAAACCTGTGCACTTGCGGGCCAAACAACGTCTACAAGAAGAAGGTTGTGTAGTAGACATCAAGCTCTTTTCTGGCGCCGTTGCCGGGGAGGCTAGGTAAGTGAAGGTATATCTTTAGATCTTGCAATCGAATCTTTTTGTTTCTTGTTTTAGCACTAGTTTAGTTTATAAAACAAAACTACAAAAAAATGGAATTGAGTTTGTCTCACACGCTTCACCTTTTTAATATCTTTCGTGAGTATGATGGAAAGGAAAATTGTGCCAAAGTGTTAGAAGAAGAATTACATAAAATGTTTGGCACTAAATATTTATATGATGAGCATAATTGCAATGTTGTTAGTATGAATTCCTTGAATATCCATGATGCTAATGATATGCAAAGCCACAAGCTTGGGGAAGCTATGTTTGATGAAGATGATATTTTTTGTCCCCCAAGCTTTGATGAGCGAATTTACTATGATGAAAGCATGCCTCCTATCTATGATGATTATTGTGATGACACATATGCTTTAAAGAATAATAATAACCATGAAACTTTTCATCTTGATCTTAATTTTCAATCACATGATAGTTATTTTGTTGAGTTTGCTCCCACTATTATTCATGAGAAGAAATTTGCTTATGTGGAGAGTAGTAAATTTTCTATGCAAGTAGATCATGAAAAGAATGATTTAGGTGCTGGTTATATTGTTGAATTCATTCATGATGCTACTGAAAATTATTATGAGGGAGGAACATATGCTTGTAGGAATTGCAATAATATCAAGTTTCCTCTCTATGTGCTTAAAATCTTGAAGTTATGCTTGTTTTACCTTCCTATGCAAGTTGATTATTGTTCCCATAAGTTGTTTGCTCACAAAATCCCTATGCATAGGAAGTGGGTTAGACTTAAATGTGCTAGTCATATTCTTCATGATGCTCTCTTTATGTTTCAATTCCTATCTTTTATGTGAGCATCATTGAAATCATCATGCCTAGTTAGGGGCGTTAAACGATAGCGCTTGTTGGGAGGCAACCCAATTTTATTTTAATTTCTTGCTTTTTGGTTCTGTTTAGTAATAAATAATCTATCTAGCCTCTGGTTAGATGTGGTTTTATGTTTTAATTAGTGTTTGTGCCAAGTAGAACCTTTGGGAAGACTTGGGTGAAGTCTTTATGATCATGCTGTAAAAAACAGAAACTTTAGCACTCACGAGATTAGCAAGAACTTTTTACTGGAGAGTGCTATTTAGTTGATTCTTTTTGCAAATGATTACTAGATAAATTCCTCAGGTCCACCAATTTATTTTAGAATTTTTGGAGTTCCAGAAGTATACGTTTGATACAGATTGCTACAGACTGTTCTGTTTTTGACAGATTCTGTTTTCATTGTGTTGTTTGCTTATTTTGATGAATCTATGGCTAGTAAAATAGTTTATAAACCATAGAGAAGTTGCAATACAGTAGGTTTAACACCAATATAAATAAATAGTGAGTTAACTACAGTACCTTGAAGTGGTCTTTTGTTTTCTTTCGCTAACGAAGCTCACGAGTTTTCTGTTAAGTTTTGTGTTGTGAAGTTTTCAAGTTTTTGGGTAAAGATTCGATGGACTATGGAATAAGGAGTGGCAAGAGCCTAAGCTTTGGGATGCCCAAGGCACCCCAAGGTAATATTCAAGGATAACCAAGAGCCTAAGCTTGGGGATGCCCCGGAAGGCATCCCCTCTTTCGTCTTCAAAACTATCGGTATACTTTACTCGGAGCTATATTTTTATTCGTCACATGAAATGTGTTTTGCTTGGAGCGTCATTTTATTTTGTTAGCATTTGCTTGCTGTTATTTATAATAATCTTTTGCACTTTTAGTTTCAATAAAAATGTCAAGGATAGCCTTTACCATGCTTATTTTGCTAATATACATGTTGCTGTTTGAAAACAGAAAGTTTACCGCTGTTGCAAAAATTCCCTAGAAAAGTCAGAGAATGATATAAGGTTGAATCTTTTTTCATGTTGAGCTCTGATAAATCTTCTACAGCTTAGTATTTTTCTCATAATTTTTGGAGTTAGGTAAGTATGATGAATCTTGCATTCTTTACAGACTATACTGTTTTGGCAGATTGCTGTTATAGCTGCATTGTTTGCATATGTTTGCTTGTTTAATGATTCTATTTTAGGATAGGAGCATTAGATATGAAGATACATTTAGTATGCAATGTTGAATAATAATTTTAGTGTTTTGTTACAGTAGAAAATGATAAGGTTTTGCATTGGTTTATACTAACCTATCTCCACGAGTTCTTGTTGAGTTTGGTGTGGATGAAGCTTTTGATAAAAGAGAAACCATGATATGAGAGGAATTAAGGAGATATAAAAGTTCAAGATTGGGGATGCCCAAGGCACCCCAAGATAATATTCCAAGAAGTCTCAAGCATCTAAGCTTGGGGATGCCCGTTAGGCATCCCACCTTTCTTCTTCAGCAACTATCGGTTAGTATCGGTTGAGCCTAAGTTTTTGCTTCTTCACATGAGTTGTGCTATCCTTGCAATGTCATTTTATTTTGTTTTACTTGCTGTTTGAATAAAATCATTGGATCTGAATTATTGAATTGAAAAAGGGACCCTCCATGGCTAGTTAATTATTTGACTACTCGGTGTCCTTCACTCATATCTTTTGGAGTAGTTTGTCATTTACTCATGTGCTTCATGTATATCCTATGAGTAAATGGGGGAATGAATTGAATGTCATAAATCTGAATTTTTATATGTTTCATATGTTTATAACATGGTTAGTGATGACTTCACACATAGAAAGTATGAGGCATAAAAGTTATTGAGAGTTGGCAAACGTAATTTTGGTCATCGTTGCAATTAATAGGAAGTAATAAAGAAAGAGAGGTTCACATACAGATATATTATCTTGGACATCTTTTATGATTGTGAAGCACTCATTAAGTATGACATGCTAAAAGAGTTGACGTTGGACAAGGAAGACAATGTAATGGTTTATGTTTTCCGACATCTCAGTTAAAGTATATTGTCATTGACCTTCCAAACATGCTGAGCTTGCCTTTCCCCCTCATGCTAGCCAAAATTCCTTGCACCAAGTAGAGATACTACTTGTGCTTTCAAATACCTGTAAACCCAGTTTTGCCATGAGAGTCCACCATACCTACCTATGGATTGAGTAAGATCCTTCAAGTAAGTTGTCATCGGTGCAAGCAATAAAAAATGCTCTCTAAATATGTATGACTTATTAGTGCAGAGAAAATAAGCTTTGTACGATCTTGTTGTGGAAGTAATAAAAGCGACGGACTGCATAATAAAGGTCCACATACAAGGGGCAATATAAAGTGGCGTTCTTTTGCATTAAGATTTTGTGCATCAACCCTAAACGCCAGCATGACAACCTCTGCTTCCCTCTGCGAAGGGCTTATATTTTACTTTATGTTTTTACTTTATGCTTGAGTCAAGGTGATCCTCACCTTTCCCTTTTTCATTTTATCCTTTGGCAAGCTCTTCGTGTTTGAAAGATCATGATATATATATATATATATATATATATATATATATATATATATATATATATCCAATTGGATGTAAGTTAGCATGGGCTATTATTGTTGACATCACCTAAATGTGAATACGTTGGGAGGCAACACAATAAGCCCCTATCTTTCTCAAAGGTGTTGAAACTCCATCACCACTAGTTTTGTGTGAGTGTTAGCAATTGTAGAAGACTATATGATAGTTGAGTGTGTGGACTTGCTGAAAAGCTCTATTTTTGACTCTTTCTGATGTTATGATAAATTGCAATTGCTTCAATGACTGAGATTATAGTTTAGTTCTCAATGAAGTTTCTGAACCATACTTGACATTGTGATTAGATTGTTACTTGATCATGAAAAGTTTTATGAGATAAGCTACTATTATGACACATATTGATGCTAGAAGAGGTGATTGAAATTATCTTTGATCAAACTTGTGCACTGCTAGCATTCACACTTCATAAATTATTTCTTTTATCATTTACCTACTCGAGGACGAAAGGTGAATTAAGCTTGGGGATGCTAATACGTCTCCAACGTATCTATAATTTATGAAGTACTCATGCTATTATACTATCCTTCTAGGATGTTTTATATGCATTTATATGATATTTTATATGATATTTGGGACTAACATATTAACCTAGAGCCCAAAGTGCGATTCTGCTTTCTCCTTGTTTTTGAGTTTTGCGTAAAAGGAATACCAAACGGAGTCCAATTGACGGCCAATTTTTATGATTTTTATGGACCAAAAGAAGACCAAAAAGTATCGGAGTTGGGCGGAAGAGTCCCGAGCTGCCCACGAGGGTGAGGCGCGCCACCCCAGGGCGCGTGGGCCTTCCTAGTGGACAGCTCGGGCACCTCCTTGACGTGAGACCGACGCCAAAAATTCCTATAAATACAGAAACCTCGGAAAATTAACCTAGATCGGGAGTTCCACCGCCGCAAGCCTCTGTAGCCATGAGAAATCAATCTAGGCCCTCTCTGGCACCCTCCCGGAGGGGGCCATCATCACCGGTGGCCATGGAGGAGTATCTCGGAGGGGTCTTCATCATCATGAAGGCCAAGGACCAGAGGGTGGAGGCCATGGAGGAGGAAGCACAAGGGGGAGAACCTCTCCTCCTCTCTTCCAGTGGCGCCGGAGTGCCATCGGGAGGAATCATCGCCACGGTGATTGTCTTCATCAACACCACCATCATCATCACCACCCTCATCTCTTTTACGCTGTCCACTCTCCCGCACCCTCATAATCCCTACTTGAACATGGTGCTTTATGCCACATGTTATGATCCAATGATGTGTTGCCATCCTATGATGTTTTGAGTAGATATCTTTTGTCTTTGGGTTGATTGATGATCTAGATTGGTATGAGTTGTATGTTTTACTTTGGTGTTGTCCTATGGTGCCCTCCGTGTCGCGCATAGCGTGAGGGATTCAGCTGTAGGGTGTTGCAATCGTTCATGATTCGCTTATAGTGGGTTGGTGAGTGGTGAAACACAAACCCGAGTAAGAGGGATTGTTGCGTATGGGAATAAAGAGGACTTGATGCTTTAATGCTATGGTTGGGTTTTACCTTAATGATCTTTAGTAGTTGCGGATGCTTGCTAGAGTTTCAATCATAAATGCATATGATCCAAGTAGAGAAAGTATGTTAGCTTATGCCTCTCCCTCATATGAAACTGCAATAGTGATTATTGGTCTTGTTAACAATTTTCTAGGAAAATTCCGCACACCGATCCACCATTATTCCACACTCGCTATTTATATTATTTAGTAATATATTCTAACTTTATGATAACATCACCTACTTTTATGTTTTAGCTCTCCGACACCATGCAAAGTTATCCTCTTCATACCCACAACGTAGTTTTATTTCTCGTTTCTAGTTGGAAGTAAACGTTCGGTGCACGTAGAAATTAAATGTCGATGGCGAATAGGGCTTGAGATAATATTGATCTTACCTTTAGCTCCTTGTGGGTTCGACACTCCATACTTATCACTTCCACCTTTGGAAAGTGATACGATGATTCCTTGCACTTGGGGATTATCACACCTCTTTAGCTTTGGTGTCCGCCATGGTGACCTCGATCTCGAACTTCTTGAGTTGAGCGGCCTCCTCGATGTCAAGCTTCCTCCTCTTCGTTGCCTCCTCCATCTCAAGCTTCCTCCTCTCTGCAGCCTCCTCCATGGCAAGTTTCTTCGTTTGAAGCTCTAGATATATCTTCATTTGCTCCTCCTCTCGTCCCTCACTTTCTTTTGGCTCATCATGTTCTCCAAAGTCCTTGCAAGGCAATGGAAGACGCATCACGCCTCTCATCGGCCTTCGAGCTTATCTTGCCCCTCGGCCTCTTGAGCAAGTCTCCCTCATCAGCCACGCCCTTCTTCCCTCCTTTATTCTTACGAGCAGTATATTGGTCTTTGAACTTGGCACAGTATTTAATGAGTGTCCAACAATGCGTGAGAGTGAACGCTTATTCTTGTGTCGGGCCTTGAATGCTTTCAAAGATTGAAATGCCTACACAATCATTGATGATGATGCTAATGTAATAGCAAAGGACACAACATGTATGAAAACGAAAAAAGCATGCCAACATGAATGGACACAAAATGAAAAGGCAAGATGTTCATACCAAGTCACCAATGCCAAGCCACTCACGCGACCTTTCTTCTTCGTCACAGGGCGCGCGGCCGCGCCCGCATCGCCGGGGTTCGTTGGGTCACCGTCCATGGAGGAGGGAAAGGAGGGGGCATGATAACCCACAAGTATAGGGGATCGCAACCGTTTTCGAGGGTAGAGTATTCAACCCAAATTTATTGATTCGACATAAGGGGAGCCAAAGAATATTCTCAAGTATTAGCAGCTGAGTTGTCAATTCAACCACACCTGAAACTTAATATCTGCACCAAAATGTTTAGTAGCAAAGTAATATGATAGTGGTAGTAACAGTAACAAAAGTAAAGACAACAAAAGTAATGTTTTTGGTATTTTTGTAGTGATTGTAACAGTAGCAACGGAAAAGTAAATAAGCGAGAACCAAGATATGGAAAGCTCGTGAGGCACCGGATCGATGATGGATAATTATGCGGATGCGGTTCGTCATGTAACAGTCATAACATAGGGTGACACAGAACTAGCTCCAATTCATCAATGTAATGTAGGCATGTATTCCGTAAATAGTCATACGTGCTTATGGAAAAGAACTTGCATGACATCTTTTGTCCTACCCTCCCGTGGCAGCGGGTCCTATTGAAAACTAAGGGATATTAAGGCCTCCTTTTAATAGAGAACCGGAACAAAGCATTAGCACATAGTGAATACATGAACTCCTCAAACTATGGTCATCACCGGGAGTGGTCCCGATTATTGTCACTCCGGGGTTGCCGGATCATAACACATAGTAGGTGACTATAGACTTGCAAGATAGGATCAAGAACTCACATATATTGATGAAAACATAATAGGTTCAGATCTGAATTCATGGCACTCGGGCCCTAGTGACAAGCATTAAGCATAGCAAAGTCATAGCAACATCAATCTCGAGAACATAGTGGATACTAGGGATCAAACCCTAACAAAGCTAACTCGATTACATGATAAATATCATCCAACCCATCACCGTCCGGCAAGCCTCACGATGGAATTACTCATGCACGGCGGTGAGCATCATGAAATTGGTGATGGAGGATGGTTGATGATGACGATGACGAATCCCCTCTCCGGAGCCCCGAACGGACTCCAGATCAGCCCTCCCGAGAGAGATTAGGGCTTGGCGGCGGCTCCGTATCGTAAAACGCGATGATTTCTTCTCTCTGATTTTTTTCTCCCCAAAAGCCAATATATGGAGTTGGAGTTGGCGTCGGAGGGTCTCCAGGGGGCCCACGAGGTAGGGGGGCGCGCCCCCCACCCTCGTGGACAGGGTGTGGGCCCCCTGGTCTTCATCTTTGGCGAGGATTTTTTATTATTTATTCTAAGATATTCCGTGGAGTTTCAGGTCATTCCGAGAACTTTTGTTTTCTGCACATAAAACGACACCATGGCAATTGTCTTTGAAAACAGTCGGTCGAAAGTTAGTTCCATTCAAATCATACAAGTTAGAGTCCAAAACAAGGGCAAAAGTGTTTGGAAAAGTAGATCTGACGGAGACGTATCAACTCCCCAAGCTTAAACCCTTGCTTGTCCTCAAGCAATTCAGTTGACAAACTGAAAGAGAAAAGAAAACTTTTACAAACTCTGTTTGCTCTTGTTGTTGTACTTATGTCAAGCCAAAGATTCAGGTTTTCGGCAAAGATCATAACTAACCACATTTGCAATAATTCTCAGGTCTCATGTTTACTCATATCAATAACATAATCAGCTAGCAAGCCATAATAATAAATCTCGGATGACAACACTTTCTCAAAACAATCATAATATGATATAACAAGATGGTATCTCGCTAGCCCTTTTTGAGACCGCAAAACATAAATGCAGAGCACCTTCAAAGATCAAGGACTGACTAGACATTGCAATTCATGGTAAAAGAGATCCAATCATAGTCATACCCGATATAAATTAACAATAATGAATGCAAATGACAGTTGTGCTCTCCAGCTAGTGCTTTTTAATAAGAGGGTGATGACTCAACATAAAAGTAAATAGATAGGCCCTTCGCAGGGGGAAGCAGGGATTTGTAGAGATGCAGAGCTCGGTTTTGAAATAGAGATAAATTATATTTTGAGCGGCATACTTTCATTGTCAACATAACAACTAAGAGATGACGATATCTTCCATGCTAAACAAATTATAGGCGGTTCCCAAACAGAATGGTAAAGTTTATACCCCCTCCTCCACAAGCATCTATCCATGGCTTTCTCGAATCTACGAGTGCCTCCAACATTCAACGGGTCCCAGGGGGAGTTTTGTTTGCAATTATTTTGATTTAGTTTGCATAAAGCATGGGACCGGGTATCCCGGTGACCAGCCATTTTCTCGTGAGTGAGGAGCGGAGTCCACTCCTCCTGAGAATAACCCGCCTAACACGGAAGATAAGGGCAGCACTAATTGATATATGAGCTATTCGAGCATGCAAAACAAAATGTTTATTTGAAGGTTTAGAGTTTGGCACATACAAATTTATTTGGAACGGCAGGTAGATACCGCATATAGGAAGGTATGGTGGACTCATATGGAATAACTTTGGGGTTTAAGGGATTGGATGCACAAGCAGTATTCCCGCTTAGTACAAGTGAAGGCTAGCAAAAGACTGGGAAGCGACCAACTAGAGAACGACAACAGTCATGAACATGCATTAAAATTAATAAACATTGAATACACGCATGAGTAGGATATAATCCACCATGAACATAAATATCGTGAAGACTATGTTGATTTGTTTCAACTACATGCGTGAACATGTGCCAAGTCAAGTCACTTAAATCATTCAAAGGAGGATACCACCCCATCATACCACATCACAACCATTTTAATAGCATGTTGGCACGCAAGGTAAACCATTATAACTCGTAGCTAATCAAGCATGGCACAAGCAACTATGATCTCTAATTGTCATTGCAAACATGTTTACTCATAATAAGCTGAATCAAGAACGATGGACTCATCATATTTACAAAAACAAAAGAGGTCGAGTTCATACCAGATTTTCCCATCTCAGTCAGTCCATCATATATGTCATCATAATTGCCTTTCACTTGCACGAATTTAACGGTGTGAATAATAATAAGAGTGCATGTGCATTGGACTAAGTGGAATCATGCGAGCATTCAATAAACAGGAGAAGACAAGGCAATATGGGCTCTTGGTTAAATCAACAATGATGCATATAAGAGCCACTTCAACAATTTAATCATGGTCTTCTCCTACTAACCCCCAAAGAAAAGAAAAGAAATAAAAACTATTTACACGGGAAAGCTCCCAACAAGCAAAAAGAAGAACGGGAAATATTTTTGGGTTTTCTTTTTAATTGTTACTACAGCAGGAAAAATAAACTACTACTAATTTTTTTTGGTTTTTCTAAGGTTTATTAAACACACAAGAAGAAAGCAGGAAAAAGAAAATAAACTAACATGGATAATACAGTGAAAGAGTATGAGCACCGGCATCTAGCAATGAGAGTGTGTGAACATAAATGTAATGTCGGTAAGAAATACGTACTCCCCCAAGCTTAGGCTTTTGGCCTAAGTTGGTCTATTGCCAGGGATAGCTTGGCGGATACCCGTAGGTGTAGCTGGGTCGTGATCATGCGATACAAGCTATCGCCTCCTGAGCTGCAGCGTGGCTTCGAGCCGCCTCCGCTCTCCTCTCGTACTCATTTGCCTCCTCTCTGGTAATAATATAGGGGATCACAACAGTTTTCGAGGGTAGAGTATTCAACCCAAATTTATTGATTCGACACAAGGGGAGCCAAAGAATATTCTCAAGTATTAGCAGCTGAGTTGTCAATTCAACCACACCTGAAACTTAATATCTACAACAAAGTGTTTAGTAGCAAAGTAATATGATAGTGGTAGTAATGGTAACAAAAGTAAAGAAAACAAAAGTAATGTTTTTGGTATTTTTGTAGTGATTG
Organism: Aegilops bicornis; assembly: GCA_021605145.1. Taxonomy (NCBI): domain Eukaryota; kingdom Viridiplantae; phylum Streptophyta; class Magnoliopsida; order Poales; family Poaceae; genus Aegilops; species Aegilops bicornis. The sequence goes on from CM038674.1 coordinate 415,543,120, forward strand.
TAACAGTAGCAACGAAAAAGTAAATAAGCGAGAACCAGTATATGGAAAGCTCAGAGGCACGGATCGATGATGGATAATTATGTTTGGATGCGGTTCGTCATGTAACAGTCATAACATAGGGTGACACAGAACTAGCTCCAATTCATCAATGTAATGTAGGCATGTATTTCGTAAATAGTCATACGTGCTTATGGAAAAGAACCTGCATGACATCTTTTGTCCTACCCTCCCGTGGCAGCGGGGTCCTATTGGAAACTAAGGGATATTAATGCCTCCTTTTAATAGAGAACCAGAACAAAGCATTAGCACATAGTGAATACATGAACTCCTCAAACTATGGTCATCACCGGAGTGGTCCCGATTATTGTCACTTGAGGTTGCGGATCATAACACATAGTAGGTGACTATAGACTTGCAAGATAGGATCAAGAACTCACATATATTCATGAAAACATAATAGGTTCAGATCTGAATTCATGGCACTCGGGCCCTAGTGACAAGCATTAAGCATAGCAAAGTCATAGCAACATCAATCTCGTAACATAGTGGATACTAGGGATCAAACCCTAACAAAGCTAACTCGATTACATGATAAATCTCATCCAACCCATCACCGTCCAGCAAGCCTACGATGGAATTACTCATGCACGGCGGTGAGCATCATGAAATTGGTGATGGAGGATGGTTGATGATGACGACGGCGACGAATCGCCCCCTCCTAGGCACGCCCCCACCCTCGTGGATAGGGTGTGGGCCCCCCTGGTCTTCATCTTTGGCGGTGATTTTTTATTATTTATTCTAAGATATTCCGTGGAGTTTTAGGTCATTCCGAGAACTTTTGTTTTCTGCACATAAAACAACACCATGACAATTCTGCTGAAAACAGCGTCAGTCCGGGTTAGTTCCATTCAAATCATACAAGTTAGAGTCCAAAACAAGGGCAAAAGTGTTTGGAAAAGTAGATACGACGGAGACGTATCAGGGCGCGGGGAAGGTTAGGACGAAATGGAGGGAAAGTGGGACGGGTGTGTCCCCGACAGGCGGGCTAGGGGAGGGCAAGGGCGCACGTCCTGCCCATCCGCGCTTTGTCTGTTTGGCTGCAAACGCGGCCCAAACTTGGGCCGAGAATGGGTCGAAAGCAGACCGAAAATGGACATTTGTCCGTTTTGCTCCCGCGTGTTGGGCCGTGGTTTGTGTCTGTTTACCCTCAAAAAAATGCGGGCGGACGATTTGAGATCGTGCGTTGAAGTTGCCCTAAGCTCCCTGGAAATAGGGAAATGTGAGCGATCCAGGCTTTGGCCTCATGGTTAACCCCACTGGTTAATGGGAGTAACTGTTGGTTTAAACTAAATTTTCTTAGGGGTTCAATCGGGATCCAGAAGTGTGTTTTGCGTGTGGCTTGTGCAAGATTTATCAATTCGTATTTCATTTTAAGTCCAAACATGAAGTCACCAAGGTCGAGATACTAAATCGCTGCCTTCGGACCTAACTCTTGCACATGCACACATCTGGCATTCTCCCAAGTGCGCAACCAGTGTCTTGCCGGTGCCGACCGTCGCCCAGTGTAAAGTGGATTTTGCATTTGTGGTCGCACATGTCAGACCACTGCCCAGTGCAAGGTGGTTTTTGCATTTGTGGCCCTACATGTCAGAAAGTGGATCGATTGTGGGCTACAGTTGGATTTTTATTCACACATTGACATGGCGCTACTATATTGATCGATAAACAAATCTTTAAATCCGTGAATGTTTTTTAAATTCATTAATATTTTAAAATTTATGAACATTTATGAATTTCGGGAACTTAATTTGCAATCTGAGAACATTTTTCGGATTCATGAATATTTGTTTAATTCAAGATTGTATTGCGAGTAACATTTTCTGAAATTCAGAAGCATTTTCTAAATTTAAATATCTTAGGAATTCCCGAGAAGTTTTTTTCAAATCTAAAAACATTTTTAAATTCATGATCATTTTCTAAATTTGTGAATATTTTTTTTTTCTGAACATTGAAATATCATGACAACTTTTTTTTTAGTTTTTTCTTCTCTTTATTTTTTTCTCCGCTTCTTTGGGTGGGCTGAGGCCTAATAGGGGGACTGGTAGCCAACCGAAGCAAACGTCCTGGTCGTCCTTCGAAGCCTTGCATGCTGAATGGTACCTCCTATGCGTGCGGGCTATTTCGCTGTCGGTGGAAGGGGCAAACTAGTTTTCTGCTTTGCGCGTTTGTGAGGGCTCATGCCAGCTTGTTGGTTCTGCGGCAAGTAATTGGGTCACCGCTTTCTCCGTCTTCCCCGTTGGGCTCTCCGGGCAATGGATTCCTTGTGAAAGACTGACAATGTGCTAGCGCTAAGGAGAGCTAGGACAAAAAGATCAAACGTTGAAGAGTCAAGACAACATGGGCACATGTCGGAGAGCCATTGTAGATATGCCTCATGGCACTAAACCTGACCTCATTACCTCAAGTTTGGGAGGCAACTAGTAGTGAGATTATAGTCCTTTTGGGGACAAAAACCAATGTAAGGAGAGTGATTCTGAGAGCAGAGGCACGAGTGACCTGGGGTGCATGGGGCGTGCGATGTACTCCCTCCGTTCCAAATTACTCGTCGTGGTTTTAGTTTAACTAAAACCACGACGAGTAATTTGGAACGGAGGGAGTACATGTGTCTAGGACTATGCCTGCACGTGCGCAAGGTAGGGGAGTTAGAGAAAAGACATGTCTATTTCTGTGTAAATGGTTTGATAATTAATTTGGTTTACAACTAGTGATGAAAACATCAATACGAACACCATAAACCAAGTAAATCAGAATACTTCTCAAATCAATTCAGTTTGGTTCTTCATTTTTCAGTGTATAAGTGCTCATCTTTAACCGTAATAGCCACAAAAGATTAACTGTGACGCCCTCGATTCAATCGTATACTAATCATACACACAAATGTGTACGATCAAGATCAAGGACTCACGGGAAGATATCACAACACAACTCTAGACACAAATTGAAACAATACAAGCTTTATATTACAAGCCAGGGGCCTCGAGGGCTCGAATACATAAGCTCGAAAACACAAGAGTCAGCAGAAGCATCAATATCTGAGTACAGACATAAGTTAGACAAGTTTGCCTTAAGAAGGCTAGCACAAAAGCAACACGATCGAAGAGGCAAGGCCTCCTGCCTGGGAGCCTCCTAACTACTCCTGGTCGTCGGCGGCCTCCACGTAGTAGTAAGCATCGGCCAGTAGCGTCGCCCTGGCTCCAACATCCGTTGCATCAACCGGAAAGACTAAGACTGGGGGAAAAGGGGGAGCAAAGCAACCATGAGTACTCATCCAAAGTACTCACAAGCAAGGATCTACACTACATATGCAACGTTATCAAAGGAAGGCTGTATATATCGACTGGACTGCAGAAATGCCAGAATAAGAGGAGGAGAAGCTAGTCCTATCGAAGACTAGCATCTTCTAGAAACCACCATCTTGCAGCAACAGGAGGGAGTAGAGTAGCATAAAGTAAAGTAGTAGAAGTGTTATCAACCTCGCCGTAGATCCTTTCTCGACTCCCTGCGAGAAAGCAATCCCAGAGCCATACTATCCAGTTATCATCACAATCCATTCCTCATCACAAGTACCAGTTCTAGTTGTATCGATCGGGATACAACTCCAAGTGTCCGTTATGTAGGACAGGCTATCGATAGATGTTTTCTTCCCTGCAGGGGTGCACCAACTTACCCACCACGCTCGATTAACTCCGGCCGGACACACTTTCCTGGGTCATGCCCGGCCTCGGCTAAACAATACGCCGCAACCCGACCTAGGCTTAATAGAGAGGTCAGCACGCCGGACTAAACCTATGCCCCCAGGGGTCATGGGCCATCTCCACGGGAACTCCTGCATGTTGCGAGGGCGGCCGGTGAGCAGACCTAGCTACCTCGTTCAACAAGGCAGGCGCTTACGCAGTCCAACCCAGCACGTGCCACTCAGTCGCTGATGTCTATTAAGCTTTGGCTGATGCATATGACGCAGAACGCCCATACTATGCCCACGTGATGGTTAGTGCTATCAGGCCAGAGGCCCCTCGGATCAAATATCCAAATCATAGTGGATTAGGAACGCGTGGTAACAAGCAGAGACTCACTAAAGATGTGACCCCGTTGCCCCGTCTCGAGGACATGCGGCAAGGGCTAGGAATGCCCGGCCACGCCTCGTAATTATCTCGCGGGCACCCTCCAGGTCAACCCGTCTCCACATCACTCGCAATTAAGCTCGCGCGGGTACCCCTCAGGGCCGACCCGTCTTTAGTAACATGGTTCAGTGTAAAGTCATAGTAACCATAGTAACTGTTTGTCCAAACATCAATCGGAAAACCCGAGGAATCACCCTCGGTGAATTCCACTCGATGTAATCATCAAGGTGAATGTAAGAGGAATCACCCCCGAGGTTCACACTTGAGGGGTTGCACGACAGAGTCGTATCAGAAGTGGTTAAGGAGGAAATCACCCTCGATGACCACGACCGAATAGCTACACTACAGGGTTAACATCAGAAGTGCTGAAGAGGTCTCACCCTCGGCACTCGATAGTAACCCAATAGTGTCGAGCAACTAAGGGGAGAGTGATGTGTGGTTCCGGGGCCTGGTTCTTCGATCCCGTTGATCGGGTCTTCAATGATGAAGCAGGGGCAACAAGGACAATGTGGGGGTCACTGATGGATCACTAACCAACCTATACTAAGCAGTTTAGGATAAGCAGGTAAGGTACAACTGCAGATACAAAAGCAGGCTATGCATCATAATAGGAGCAAACAATAACAGTAGCAAGATCTAATACAAGCATGAGGGAATGGAATGGGCGATATCGGGATGATCAAAGGGGGGCTTGCCTGGTTGCTCTGGCAAGGAGGGGTCGTCGTCGACGTAGTCGATCACAGGGGTAGCATCGGTCTCGGGGTTTACCGGAGAGAAGAGGGGGAAGAAACAGTAAATATAAAGCGAACATAGCATCACAAAGCATAACGTGGCAATATGTTGTGCCAGGTGTGACCTAATGTGTGGCTACACGATAAAGGTGAAGGGGGAAATCAACCGGGAATGATTTTCCGGTTCCGGACCTGTGTCCTACAGATGACCGAAGAGGGAAAGTTCCATGTTCAGCATGCTAGGGGCATGTGGCAGATGAACGGACCGTGTATTCGGATTCTTTGGATTTTTCTGAGCAACTTTCATGTAGAAAACATTTTCATCCGAGTTACGGTTTATTTACTAAGAATTTTCAAAGATTAAAGCATATTCTAGAATTATTAAAAATTAACAGAAAAGGAAAATTGCATCAGCATGACGTCATAGTGACATCAGCAGTCGGCCGGGGCCGACCGTGTCGAACTCGGCCCTGGGTCCAAAGTGGGACCTACATGTCACCTCTGTTAGTCTAACAGTGTATTAAACTAACTAATCTAAGTTAATTGGCTACTGGACCCCACCTGTCATAGACTAATTAGCTAAACTAATTAGTTTTAATTATTAAAATAGTTTAGTTAGAGAAAAAGCGGCGGGGCCCGCGTGTCGATTAACTTGGGCCTGCTGATCGGCCTGATTGACCAGGTCGGCTGGTCAACAGAGGCCAGGCCCCATCGCAGGACCTGTGAGGTGGCCCTGTGTGCTCACCGGTGGTGCCGGAGCTATCTCCGGCGACTAAATCCGCGGCGGAGGGCGCGGCCGTGCGTCGGGATTCGCTGTCCGGCGGCCAAAAAGGGCGCGGGCGGGCGCGTTCGAACGGGGAGATCGTCCTGCATCGATCTAGAGTGACCCCAGGTGCGGGGGTGGCCGGAGTGGACTTCAACGATGACCGCGGGCGGCGCCGGAATATGGGCATCTCCGAAAACCATGCTACGGGCTGCGTTCTAGCTAACAAACGGCGTTAGCGGGTTTTACGGACCTCCAGCAACTCGACGAAGGCCACAGCTTGGCTCGGAGATGGACGGGGTGAGCGCAACGAGCTCGCGGACGAGGCCGCATGCGGCAATGGCGACGGAGGCACCGCAAGCCATCTACGGTGCATGAGGAGGAACCAGAGGAAGGAAGAGGGTGCGGAGGCTTACGGCTGGCACACGCCCTCGAGTGCTTAGGAGCGCAGCGGGTCGACGGAGTCGGCGACGGACGGAGCAGAGGAGCTCCGGCGATCCACAGCGGTCGTCGGCTTGATCCGGGCGATGTAGTGGCCTCCGGCTCGGACGCGAGGCCGGGGAAGAGGGAGAAGACGTCGGCAGTCTTTGGTGGACAGTGTCAGAGGACGAGACGACTCCGGTGGCAGCGGTGACGACGGAGGATGGCAAGGGCGCGCTCGGGTCGAGAGAGAGGGAGTGTCTGGCGAGGAAGAGAGAAGGGGGAAATGGCGAGGCGTCCAGGGGGAGTGGATGTGGCGGTAGGTGAGGGGGAGGGCTCGAGGCGTCGCCCTTATCCTCTCCCGGCGAGGCCGGTGAGGTGGTCCGATGGAGACGTCTTGTGGCTTTCGCCGCAGGGGGGAGGGAAGATGACAGGGGAGTGGGCCATAGCTGGGCAGTTAGCTCAGGTGGTAGAAGCCCTTTGGGAGGCCAGGGGCTCTGGCCCTTTTCCTTTTTTTTAGATTTTCCTTTTATCTTCAGCAGCTTTTGCATTTTCCTTTTTGCCAATAATGACTTTGCAAATTATGCCACTGGCCAAAACAATTTCAAATAATTAAAGTGCACTGCCACAAAAAGGTTGGGAGGCTTTTGGAATAGTTGCCAATTTTATAAATTAAAAAGGGCATTTAATTTATTGCTTAGGCCACTGTTTTAAGTAGTTTAGGCCACTAAAACCCTTTGCAAAAAATGTTGGTTCACCACCAATATTAGTTGTGGAATATTTGGCACATGATGAACATTTTTTTTCATGTTTGAGAAATTTTGAATTTCACTTAGCATTTGAATTTGCATTCAAAGGGGAAGTTGAAAGAAACATGAGATAATAATGATTAAGCACATGTTTAGCAAAAGATTAACTTAACCCTGTGGGTTCTTTGTAGCATCATTACACCGGGGTGTTACAACTCTCCTCCTCTAAAAGAAATTCTCGTCCCGAGAATTAAGAGGTAGAAGGGAACAGGTCGGGGTATTCAGCCCGGAGGTTATCTTCGCGCTCCCAAGTGGCTTCATCTTTAGAATGATTTGACCTTTGCACCTTGAGGAACCTGGTAACCTTCTGGCGTGTTCGATGTTCAGCTTCTTCAAGAATGCGGATAGGATGCTCTTTGTATGTGAGATCATCTTGAATTTCAATCAATTCCGGATCCACTTCACATTCCGGATCCTTGAAGCATCGACGAAGTTGCGACACGTGGAAGACGTCATGGACGTGAGAGAACTGAGGTGGCAACTCCAATTGATAAGCCACCAGTCCACGACGGGAGAGAATGCGGAAAGGACCAATGTAGCGCGGAGCTAGCTTGCCCTTGACTCCGAATCGGTGAGTGCCTCTCAAAGGAGTGACACGCAGATAAGCTTGTTCACCAGGTTGATAAGTTGAACCCCAGTGTTTCCGGTCATAGTTGCTCTTACGGCGGATCGGGCCGCTTTGAGATTATCCCGGACAATGCGAACCTGCTCTTCAGCTTCTTGAATAATGTCTGGACCAATGAGCGTCCGTTCCCCAGTTTCTGACCAATTCAGAGGGGTTCGGCACTTGCGTCCATAAAGCACTTCGAAGGGTGCCATTTTCAAGCTGGCTTGATAGCTGTTGTTATAAGAAAACTCCGCATAAGGGAGAGATTCTTCCCACTTCTTGACGAAAGAAATAACACAAGCTCGAAGCATGTCTTCAAGAATTTGATTAACTCGCTCGACTTGGCCTTGGGATTGGGGATGATAAGCGGTGCTCGGGTAATATGAGTTCCCATTGCCTCTTGGAAACTATCCCAAAACTTTGAAGTGAAAATACCGCCATGATGCGAATCGATCTCCTTCTAATGCCGTGGAGTGACACAATTCTCGAGATATACCGGTTGCTAATTGAGTAGCGATGATAGTCAACTTGATCGCGTAAAGTGAGCAACCTTCGAGAATTGGTCGATGACGACAAAGATAGCATCATTACCTTTCCGAGACTTGGGAAGGCCAGTGACGAAGTCCATTTGGATCTTATCCCACTTCCATTCAGGAATCAGAAGAGGTTGTAGAAGTCCAGCCGGTTTCTGATGTTCTGCTTTGACGCGACGACAAACGTCACATTCTTCAATATATCGAGCAATGTCTTGCTTCATATTAGACCACCAGTACTTCCAACGGATGTCTAGATACATCTTGGTACTTCCCGGATGAATAGAGAGAGGGGTGTCATGCACTTCTTTCATCACCTTCTCTGTCATAAGCTCGAACCGGGGTACGACAACGCGATCTCTGAAGTATAAGGTTCCATCTTCACCAAGTGAGAAATCTCTGGATTTATCTAAGGCAAGATCCCTTTTCATCAAATCAACGTGAGCATCTTTGGCTTGTGCAGACTTAATTGCTTTCAGCAGAGTTGGTTCCAGGACAAGGTTATTCAGAGAACCCTGTGGAACGAGTTGGAGGTTCAGCTTGCATAGCTCTTCATAAAGGCGGGGTTGAGCTTTGAAAACCATGTGATTGTTGCAATAAGACTTACGGCTCAGGGCATCGGCCATTACATTAGCCTTGCCAGGGGTATAGGATATACCGCAGTTGTAGTCAGCAATAGCTTCCATCCATCGCTGTTGACGGAGGTTCAGATTTGGCTGAGTAAACAGGTACTTCAGACTCTAATGATCGGTGAAGATCTCACAACGATTACCGAGAAGGTATTGTCGACATAGCTTCAGTGCAAAGATAACTGCAGCAAGCTCAAGGTCATGAACTGGGTAGTTCTCTTCGTGGGGACGCACTTGACGGGAGGCATAAGCAATCACTCTGCGCTCTTGCATTAGGACACAGCCTAATCCTTGTCGTGAAGAGTCGCAATAGATGACGAAGTCCTTGCGAGAATCAGGAGGAGCAAGCACTGGGGCAGATGTCAGCTTGTCCTTGAGTGCCTGGAAGCTTTCCTGACACTTTTCAGTCCAATCAAACTTAACGCCTTTGTGTAGCAAATTGGTCAGTGGCTTGGCGATCTTGGAGAAGTTCTCGACAAAGCGGCGAAAATAGCTGGCTAGTCCGAGAAAGCTTATGATTTGCTTGACAGTCTTCGGAGGGGTCCAGTCAAGAATAGCCTGAACGCGCTCTGGGTTGACGACAATACCATCCTTGGAGATGACATGCCCAAGGTAGGTGACTTCGGGTAACCAGAATTCGCACTTGGAATACTTGGCATAAAGTTGATGCTCTTGAAGCTTCTCTAGAACAAGACGAAGATGTTCAACATGTTCTTCTTTATTCTTTGAATATACCAGAATATCATCCAGATAGACTACGACGAACTTGTCGAGGTAATCCATGAATATGTAGTTCATCAGACGGGAGAATGTAGCTGGAGCATTGGTTGAGCCGAAAGACATAACGGTGTACTCGTAAGAACCATAACGAGTGACGAAGGCGGTCTTTGGAATATCCTCTTCACGAACACAGATCTGGTGGTAACCCAACCTCAAGTCAAGTTTAGAGAATATCGATGAACTAGCCAGTTGATCATACAGATCATTGATCCGAGGAAGGGGTTATTTGTTCTGAATTGTAGCTTGGTTGATAGGACGGTAGTCTTGGACCAAACGGTTCGTTCCGTCCTTCTTCTTGATGAAGAGAGAAGGTGCTCACCAAGCAGAGGAACTTGGAATGAAACCCTTGTGAAGAGATTTGTCGATTTCCTCCTTAAGCTCAAGGAGTTCATGAGGTGGCATCTTGTAGGGTCGTTTGGCAATAGGAACGGTGCCTGGTTTCAAGTCGATGACGAACTCGACAGCCCAGGCAGGGGGTATTCCTGGAAGTTCTTCTGGAAATACGTCTTGGAAGTCACGAACGACTGGAATCTTTTCAATTCCCTCAAGAGGTGCTATGTTCAACGCATTCAAAGCATAAAGTCGAGCTTCAGTGTTTTGAACCAGACGAGCATTGTAGCTTACTATCTCATCTGAAGGGTGCATAAGGTGGACGGTTTTAGTGGCACAAACGATAGAAGCAGTATGTGCTTTCAACCAATCCATTCCTAGAATGAGGTCAATATTGGAAGACTTCAGAATAATGGGAGAGGCATGGAACTCTAATCCTTCAATCTCAATGACGACGTTGTGGCTAACCATGGTGGTTCGACACTAGCCCGCGGTGGTGTTTACCACTAATGGAATGTGCATCTCTTCGTATTTAATGCCATGCCTGAATGCAAAATCTTCTGACATGAATGAATGCGATGCTCCTGAATCGAATAAAACAGAAGCCGGTACTCAATTAACAAGAAGAGTACCCATCACAATGGCAGGATGATCTAGAGCTTCATTCAGATCAATATGATTAGCCTGACCACGACCATAAGGTCTGGCATTGTTGTTATGGGGCTGATTGTTACGACCAGTTGAAGGCAGAGCCAGCTAATTCTGATTCTGAGGGCATTTCCTGGAACGGTGACCTGGAAGGCCACACTTGAAGCACAGACCATCATTGGGATTGGGAGCAGAAGCTTGGGGTGGTACAGCCCGAACAGGCTGCCTCTGCGGTGAAGGAGGCAGACGAGGTGCAACATAGGACTGTCTTGGAGCAGGTGCAGTTGGACGATACATGCTATGGGGAATCCATATCTGACGCTTCTGCGCTGACGGGCCCGAAGATGAGCTAGATCACGGCTGCGCCGAGGGATCCCTCTGGTGTTCTGAAGACCGGTCTCAACTGAATAGCCTTGTTCACCAAGGTGGCGAAGTCGGCAAATTCATGAACGAAAGCGAGGCTAGCTTGATATCGTGGTGAAGTCCATCACGAAACTTCTCTTGCTTTCGAGCATCGAGTAATTTCTTCTTCAAAGATAACGTGACAAGTCCAGAAATTCCCGTTGATAAGCATCTACAGACTTGTTGCCTTGGGTGAGGTTGAGGAAATCTCGCTTCTTCCTGTTCATGATTCCCTGAGGAATGAAGCGGGCACGGAAGGCAGCTTGGAAATCTGGCCAATTGATGACCGTTCCAGCAGGTAGGGTACGCCTGTGGCTGTCCCACCATTGAGCAGCAGGACCCTTCAGGAAGAATGATGCAAAGGTGACATAGCTAGCAGGGGCCACACTAGCAGACTCCATTTCATACAAGATGTCGCGAGCCGATCCATCGACATCAAGGGGCTGAGTTGAGCTGCGGTAAATAGTTGGGTTGAGGCGCATGAAGTCCTGCAGAGTTACTGGGGTTGGATGTTGATTCATGTTCGGACGAGGAAACTGAGCCATCATTCCTTCCATGAACTGGCGGTTCAGCTCAAATTGTTGCATCATTCCAGCAAAGAATTCAGGCGGTGGTGGATCGTTGGCACCACGGCCACGACCAGCGGGTCTAACCATCCTGCTAACAAGTAACAGGGGGGTAGTTCAGCATTGAGCATTTGCAAAGACAGGGATCATTCATGAAGAAACATGCATAAAGAAAGAGGCACGATGGATACCACTCAGTAGTTAACACGACAGTGTGTGCACTACTCAAAATACTATTCTAAGGAATAACTATGGCTTATCCAACTTTGGGGTGAATGTGGTCACGGGATCCTAATGTTAGAGTTAGTAAATTCGTTTAACCCGAATGGAAGAGAGATCAGAGTCCCAGAGTATAGACGAGGAGTAAAAGATCCTAATACCACCCAATGGCGACGTGGGCCCGTAAGACACATAGCCAATGTTAGCAAAAGTTTTTCAATGACTAGACTCAACTTCGACCAAGGAGTTGGAAAGGGGGCTACCTACAGGAAGTCGGCTCTGATACCAACTTGTGACGCCCTCGATTCAATCGTACACTAATCATACACACAAATGTGTACGATCAAGATCAAGGACTCGCGGGAAGATATCTCAACACAACTCTAGACACAAATTAAAATAATACAAGCTTTATATTACAAGCCAGGGGCCTCGAGGGCTCGAATACATAAGCTCGAAAACACAAGAGTCGTGAAGCATCAATATCTGAGTACGTACATAAGTTAGACAAGTTTGCCTTAAGAAGGCTAGCACAAAAGCAACACGATCGAAGAGGCAAGGCCTCCTGCACAGAGCCTCCTAACTACTCCCCGGTCGCCGCCCTCCACGTAGTAGTAAGCATCGGCGGTGGCGTCGGCTCACTGGCTCGACATCTGGTTGCATCAACCGGAAAGAAGAAGAAAGGGGGAAAAGGGGGAGCAAAGCAACCGTGAGTACTCATCCAAAGTACTCGCAAGCAAGGGTCTACACTACATATGCAACGTTATCAACGGAAGGCTGTATATGTGGACTGGGCTGCAGAAATGCCAGAATAAGAGGAGGATAAGCTAGTCCTATCGAAGACTAGCATGTTCTGGAAACCACCATCTTGTAGCAATAGGAGGGAGTAGAGTAGCATAAAGTAAAGTAGTAGAAGTGTTATCAACCTTGGCCAGAGATCCTTTCTCGACTCCCTGCGAGAAAGCAATCCCAGAGCCATACTATCCAGTTATCATCACAATCCATTCCTCATCACAAGTATCCAGTTCTAGTTGTATCGATCGTGATACAACTCCAAGTGTCCGTTACATAGGACAGACTATCGATAGATGTTTTCTTCCCTGCAGGGGTGCACCAACTTACCCACCACGCTCGATTAACTCCGACCGGACACACTTTCCTGGGTCATGCCCGGCCTCGGCTAAACAATACGCCGCAACCCGACCTAGGCTTAATAGAGAGGTCAAGACCGCGGACTAAACCTATGCCGCCAGGGTCATGGGCCATCTCCCGAACTCCTGACGTTGTGAGGGCGGCCGGTGAGCGTACCTAGCTACCTCCTTCAACAAAGGCGACGCTTACGCAGTCCAACTCGGCGTCGCGCCCGCCGCTGATGTCTATTAAGCTTCGACTGATGCATACGACGCAGAACGCCCATACTATGCCCACGTGATGGTTAGTGCTATCAGGCCAGAGGCCCCTCGGATCAAATATCCAAATCGTAGTGGATTAGGAACGTGCGGTAACAAGCAGAGACTCACGAAAGATGTGAACCCGTTGCCCCATCTCGAGGACTTGCGGCAAGGGCTAGGAATGCCCGACCACGCCTCGTAATTATCTCGCGGGCACCCTCCAGGTCAACCCGTCTCCACATCACTCACAATTAAGCTTGCGCGGGTACCCCTCAAGGCCGACCCGTCTTTAGTAACATGGTTTAGTGTAAAGTCATAGTAACCATAGTAACTGTTTGTCCAAACATCAAGCGGAAAACCCGAGGAATCACCCTCGGTGAATTCCACTCGATGTAATCATCAAGGTGAATGTAAGAGGAATCACCCCCGAGGTTCACACTTGAGGGGTTGCACGACAGAGTCGTACCGGAAGTGGTTAAGGAGGAAATCACCCTCGATGACCACGACCGAATAGCTACACTACAGGGTTAACATCAGAAGTGCTGAAGAGGTCTCACCCTCGGCACTCGATAGTAACCCAGTAGTGTCGAGCAACTAAGGGGAGAGTGATGTGAAGTGCCGGGGCCTGGTTCTTCGACCCCGTTGATCGGGTCTTCAATGATGAAGCAGGGGCAACAAGGACAAGGTGGGGGTCACTGATGGATCACTAACCAACCTATACTAAGCAGTTTAGGATAAGCAGGTAAGGTACAACTGCAGATACAAAAGCAGGCTATGCATCAGAATATGAGCAAACAATAACAGTAGCAAGATCTAATGCAAGCACGAGAGAATGGAATGGACGATATCAGGATGATCAAAGGGGGGGCTTGCCTGGTTGTTCTGGCAAGGTGGGGTCGTCGTCGACATAGTCGATCACAGGGGCATCATCGGTCTCGGGGTCTACCGGAGAGAAGAGGGGGAAGAAACAGTAAATATAAAGCAAACATAGCATCACAAAGCATAATGTGGCGATAAGCTGTGCCGGGTGTGACCTAACATGTGGCTACACGATAAAGGTGAAGGGGGAAATCAACCGAGAATGATTTCCCGGTTCCGGACCTGTGTCCTACAGATGACCGGATAGGGAAAGTTCCATGTTCAGCATGCTCGGGGCATGTGACAGATGAACGGAAATTGTATTTGGATTTGTTGGATTTTTCTGAGCAACTTTCATGTAGAAAACATTTTCATCCGAGTTACGGTTTATTTACTAAGATTTTTCAAAGATGAAAGCATATTCTGGAATTATTAAAAATTAACAGAAAAGGAAAATTGCATCAGCATGACGTCATAGTGACATCAGCAGTCAGCAGGGCGGCTGACCAGGTCAAACCTGACCTGTGGGTCCAGTGGGACCCACATGTCAGCCTCTGTTAGTCTAACAGTGTATTAAACTAACTAATCTAGGTTAATTAGCTACTAGACCCCACTTGTCATAGACTAATTAGCTAAACTAATTAGTTTTAATTATTAAAATAGTTTAGTTAGAGAAAAAGCGGCGGGGCCCGCGTGTCAGTGGCTTGGGCCTGCCCAGTCAGCACAGTTGACCAGGTCAACTGGTCAACAGGGGGCCAGGGGCCCCAGCCGATGACCTGTGGTGGCCCTGTGTGCGGCTCAGCCGTGGTGCCGGAGCTAGCTCCGGCGACCAAATCCGTGGCGGAGGGCGCGACCGTGCGTTGGGATTCGCCATCCGGCGGCCAAAAGGGGCATGGGCGGGCGCGTTCGAACGGGGAGATCGTCCCGCGTCGATCTAGAATGACACCAGGTGCGGGGGTGGCCGGAGTGGACCTCAACGACGACCGCGGGCGGCGCCGAAATACGGGCATCTCCGAAAACCACGCTAAGGGCTGCATTCTAGCTAACAAACGACGTTAGCGGGTTCTACGGACCTCCAGCAACTCGACGGAGGCCACGGCTTGGATCGGAGATGGACGGGGTGAGCGCAACAAGCTCGCGGATGATACGTCTCCAACGTATCTATAATTTTTGATTGCTCCATGCTACTTTATCTACTGTTTTGGACTATAATGGGCTTTATTTTCCACTTTTGTATTATTTTTGGGACTAACCTATTAACCGGAGGCCCGTAATTGCTGTTTTTTGCCTTTTTCAAGTTTCAAGAAATGTAATATCAAACGGAGTCCAAAGCGGAATGAAACCTTGAACGTGATTTTCTCACCGAGCGTGATCCAGAGACTTGGACCCTCGCCAAGGAACAACGGAGGCGGTCACAAGGGTGGGGCGCCCATGCCTCGTGGGCCCCCTGTTGCTCCACCGACGTACTCCTTCCTCCTATATATACCTACGTACCCCCAAACGATCAGAGACGGAGCCAAAAACCTAATTCCACCGCCGCAACTTCCTGTATCCACGAGATCCCATCTTGGGGCCTGTTCCGGAGCTCCGCCGGAGGGGGCATCCACCACAGAGGGCTTCTACATCAACACCATAGCCTCTCCGATGAAGTGTGAGTAGTTTACTTTAGACCTTCGGGTCCATAGCTAGTAGCTAGATGGCTTCTTCTCTCTTTTTGGATCTCAATACAATGTTCTCCCCCTCTCGTGGAGATCTATTCGATGTAATCTTCTTTTTGCGGTGTGTTTGTTGAGATCGATGAATTGTGGGTTTATGATCCAGCTTATCTATGAATAATATTTGAATCTTCTCTGAATTCTTTTATGTATGATTGAGTTATCTTTGCAAGTCTCTTGAATTATCCGCTTGGTTTGGCCAACTAGATTGGTAGTTCTTGCAATGGGAGAAGTGCATGGCTTTGGGTTCAATCTTGCGGTATCCTTACCCAAAGATGTAAAGGGTTGCAAGGCACGTATTGTATTGTTGCCATCGAGGATAACAAGATGGGGTATTTATCATATTGCATGAATTTATTCCTCTACATCATGTCATCTTGCTTAAGGCGTTACTCTGTTTTTAACTTAATACTCTAGATGCATCTTTGGATAGCGGTCGATGAGTGGAGTAATAGTAGTAGATGCATAATCGTTTCGGTCTACTTGTCTCGGACGTGATGCCTATATACATGATCATACCTAGATATACTCATAACTATGCTCAATTCTGTCAATTGCTCAACAGTAATTTTTTCACCCACCGTAGAATATCGATGCTCTTGAGAGAAGCCACTAGTGAAACCTATGGCCCCTGGGTCTATTATCATCATATCAATCTCCATCACTTCTATACTTGCTTTGTTTTTACTATGCTTTTTTACTTTTCACTTTGCATCTATATACCAAATATACCAAAAATATTATCTCTATCAGATCTCACTCTCGTAAGTGACCGTGAAGGGATTGACAACCCCTAATCGCGTTGGTTGCGAGTAGCTATCGTTTTGTGCAGTGCTGATGGACTTGTGCGTGGCCTCCTACTGGATTGATACCTTAGTTCTCAAAAACCGAGGGAAATACTTACGCTACTGTGCTGCATCATCCTCTCCTCTTCGGGGAAAACCAACGCAAGCTCAAGACGTAGCAGCGGACGAGGCCGCATGCGGCAATGGCGACGGAGGCACCGCAAGCCATCTACGGTGCATGAGGAGGAACCAGAGGAAGGAGGAGGGTGCGGAGGCATACGGCGCGACACACGAAGGCCCTCGAGTGCTTAGGAGGCCTTGTGGTCAGCAATCGGCGGCAGACGGAAGCGGAGGAGCTCCGGCGATCCACAAATCGTCGGCTCGATCTGGCGATGTAGTGGCCTCCGGTTGACGCCGAGGCTGGGAAGAGGGAGAAGACGTTGACGGTCTTTGGTGGATGTGTCGGAGGACGAGACGACTCCGGTGGCAGCGGTGACGACGGAGGATGGCTGCTTGCGCGCTGGTCGAGAGAGAGGGAGTGGCGGCGACGAAGAGAGAAGGGGGAAATGGCGAGGCGTCCAGGGGGAGTGGATGTGGCGGTAGGTGAGGGGGAGGGCTCGAGGCGTCGCCCTTATCCTTTCTCGGCGAGGCCGGCGAGGTGGTCTGTTGGACACGTGCGCGCGTGTTCGCTCGCACAGTGGGGAGGGGGAAGACGATAGGGGGGAGTGGGCCGGCCTAGCTGGGCCAGTTGGCTCGGGTGGGCCCAAGCCCACTGGGAGGCCAGGGGCTCTGGCCCTTTTCCTTTTTTTTAGATTTTCCTTTTATTTTCAGCAGCTTTTGCATTTTCCTTTTTGCCAATAATGAATTTTCCAATTATGCCACTGGCCAAAACAATTTCAAATAATTAAAGTGCACTGCCACAAAAAGGTTGGGAGGCTTTTGGAATAGTTGCCAATTTTATAAATTAAAAAGGGCATTTAATTTATTGCTTAGGTCACTGTTTTAAGTAGTTTAGGCCACTAAAACCCTTTGCAAAAATGTTGGTTCACCACCAATATTAGTTGTGGAATATTTGGCACATGATGAACATTTTTGTTTTCATGTTTGAGAAATTTTGAATTTCACTTAGCATTTGAATTTGCATTCAAAGGGGAAGTTGAAAGAAATATGAGATAATAATGATCAGGCACATGTTTAGCAAAAAGATTAACTTAACCCCAGGTGTTACTATAGCATCATTACACTAGGGTGTTACATTAACTCACATGCGAGAAACGGCGCGACAAAGCGCGCGTCATCATCTAGTCTATTTTTCAACTGCAAAGAGGTTAAGCATCCGTGGCGTGCATTGGAGATGGAGGATGTATGTCTTCACCTTACTGATAATGGAGGCCCATTGCGTGTTATTCATAATATCCTTGCACTTGCGGAGGATCGACAACCAACAGTTGTGGCTGTTAGAATTGTGTCGAATATTATTGTACAAGGTAGCTTACAGTTGGAGTCTGAGTCGTACAGTGTGTAGATAGGATATGGAGTTGTGTCCGAGTAGGACACTTATATCTTAGGCCTCTTATATATGAGGGGGTAGACACACGATGTAACCTATGCCAACATAATAGCAAAGAAACGCAAGGGAAGCCGGCGGCATGTTCCGGCGTCCAGGGCGACCGGGTGCGGTATTGTAGCGGTGTCATGGGGAGGAGCGCCCATAGTCAGGCCTCGGGGATGTAGCCATATAGGTGAAACTCATTAACAAATCTCGGTGTCGTATTCGTGTGATTGCTTGGTCCTCAGATGATCAACCGTGACCTTGGATTTATCCTAACAAGTGGTATCAGAGCCCAGGTGCCTGAAATGAATCTCGGTGGACTTGCGGGTGGTCGGTCATGGTTGGTTGGCTGGAAATGCTGGTGTTAGCGGGCCCATGGGTGACCGATGTGTGAGGGGGAGATTGTTGGGTTTAGTCCCACATCGGTTGTGGGAGGAGGCATAACACGATTTATAAGGGTGAGAGTGTCCCTTCCTATCAGGCAAGTCTTTTGGGGTGAGAGGGCCTGAGGCCTCTCATAAGTCGGTGTTGCTATGCGGTTGAGCCTGGTTGGCGCATGTGGGTCGGAAACGCTGGTGTAGCGGACCTGGGATTGCGTAACAAGTGGTATCATGAGCAAGGTGTTCGCACACGAACATGTCACCGTGTACCCTCGACGTTGGGGGTGATGCATTGGAGCTCACGTCGAAGGAGACCCGGCCGGATGCGCGGTACGCACGCAATCCGGTGGGCGCTTTTGTACACCCGAAACCCCGCACGTCCGGGAGGGACCCTGTCTGGACGTGCGGCAGCTAAGGGCTGCCGTAGGTCGACCTGATCGCCCCTAGGGCCTCGAGGTTTGCCGCCCTGCAACAAGAAGAACGGACGAAGAACGAGGAAGAAGAGGAACTAGGGTTAAGGAGAAAAAAATAAAAAGTGATAGATGGTTTTTTTGATTGTGTGTTGTTCAATCGGCCGTCACCCCTTAGGTATATAAGAGGCGTCTGGACTTCCCGTGCAAGGAAAAGGTTTGGATTCACGTCCAAAACCCTAGTCAAATTCGGATTGGTTTATCTGAACTTTCCAAAACTGTTCGGTCTAAAACTGGCTGCATCTTGCGGGTCTTTTTTGTGGTGGTAAATGACCATCGATGAAAATGCACCCAAAAGCATATTTACTCGTTTCGACGAGACGAAAAACTTTTATGTTGAACGTTTTTTAATTTTAGGCCATCTTCAAGGCCAAATCGCTCGCGCAAAATAGCTAAATATTAACGCAGCTCATCAGACATACCCACACGTGTGTCTGGTTCCCGCCGTCATATTTTGCCCACTAGAGGGTCGCACTGTGCAGGCTCTAACTTTTGAATACAACCTTCGATTGGAAAATCTTTATATCAAAATCGATTGTTTCGACGAGACGAAGACAATTCATGTAGATCAGTTTTCCACATGGGGCCATCTTGGGGGTGTAATCAGCCGAAAAGTGTTCTGGATACAAAATCTCAGTACTTCGAACACAACTTCAGCCTTAGAGATGAGATCGAATGGCTATCACCAAAAATATCAAAGTTTCTCCTTTCGATGATACAAAAGTTTCTTACTTTGAGAACTTTTCCATTTGAGGCCTTCTTAATTATGTTTTTGTCAATGCCAAAATCTGGCGTCAATACATGCCCCCCTGTTTTTCGGCAAAGCTTGTGTGCCAAAAAATAACTTGCACATAGCTTATTCTAAGGATGATGTCAACACTCTATCGTCCATTTTGCATGTTCTTAGGATGATAAGTACATATCGGCTATTGCTTGTTTGAACCTCTTGATGCAAACTTGGGTGAAAACTTCTCAACTTCCATAACAATCCGGTGATAAGGTTCCATAGATCAAAATCATCCTCCGAAGCATATTGTTCACCTTTTTGCTAGGATTTTGCAGATAATCAAGAATGAACACCTCCAATCCTTACTTCGCCTGCATAAAAGTTTCATTAGTGGCCGAGGTGGTGAGCTCCAATTCGGCCTTACCTATGTTGGCAAGAATAAGCATCGGCTATTGATAGATGTGCAATACACCATGACCGACGTGGTAGTCTGATGCTTACTATGCCAACTCTCTCCAATTATCATGTCTAGATATATGAGCAATGCTAAAATAATCCAAAGTAGAAATTATATCTAGACATTTATCAACATAAACATGAAGTGATTCATCAAAACATTGAAAGACTTTGGATATTAGTTGCACTACTAATAACGAATCACGAAAAGCCTCAATATGTGTAGCACCTATGGCAAACAACATCTCTAAACTGAATAACAATGCTTCATATTCGGCCCGATTATTTGTGCAGAAATACTCCAAACGGCATGAGGCTTCAAAAACAGCACCATGAGGAGATAAATAAACAACACCAACACCTTGGCCATTGCTACAAATTTAACCATCAATATATAATCTCCATTGTACTAGAAAGACAAGGCTAATATCAACATTATGCATGTCATTAATCCGATGTTCAATAATAAAATCAGCTATAATTTGGCCTCTTATAGATCTCAAACATGCATAAGCCAAATCATATCCAAACAAAGTATAAGCCCACTAGCCAATTCTGCAACTATGAATTGGCCTATGCAGCATATATTCAATGACATCGATCATGATGTCTTAATTCCATTCAATCATAATACAGTCATACATATAAATTTCCATGAGCACGTATCTTATATCGCTCTCCAATCAAACTAAGGATGATGTTAGAGTACTACACCGGCCATGCATTGACATAATCTTAGGAGGATAGATAAATATGAGCCATTACCATGTAAACTTCATTCAAAGCACATATAGCCGAAATAAACAAATGAAATGACAAATCAAGTATTTCGGCCCTTTGGATTAGCAACAAACTTGTAGCTAATTAAATGATTTGGCAATACCCTTTCATGATGTAAGAAATTATATTGCATCCATGGATTAAAATAATCCCATTGAGGGTTACCAATCATACCTGATGACGAATTCCATGGCATAGGCGTTAATGGCATAGTTGAAGAATATGGATAATGTGTAGACTGAAGATGTTGAAACCTTCGGCTTGGTCCTTCATAGTTTTCACTCTTTTCCTTCTTCACCTTCGCCGTACTTCTTGTAATGGAAGCTTGCACATAATTATTATTTTGAGTACTTCCTTTGGGAACCCATGCCATGTTCATTTCTCCAAGTTCTTGTGCACTAAGCTCTTATAACTCCTTCTTTTGCCAATACGATAAGCCAAGTGAGAACCTCGACTGTGATTTTGTTTCAACCAATGGCAACTCTTTTTGGGCCTTGTGCACCCTCAACTTCTTTTCTTCAGATTTGGCACTCTGATTTTTATCAATTGATTGCTTCACTTCTTTGCCTTTTGTAGCCAATGTCAACACTTTAATTGTCTCTTTGTTATTTGAGATCAAATCTGAAGTAGCACACTTACGACCATCTCTTTTCACGCGGTAAATTGCTTTACCACCTCTTTCTTCTTCCTTGAGCTCTGGACCGATTCCTTATGATTGAAATGGTCTTTGACACGTGATTATTCAAATGTTGATCTTCTTGGAGCTGCATAGTATTGGTGAGATGGTCTAAAATAAGATGGAGAATGTGCCCTTGTATCATACCCGTCCCATGATGAATATGGATCTATATGAGCATAGGGAGGCATCCACGGCATTGGCATTGGCAGCCCAAAATAAGGATATGAATATGTTGCATTAAAATTCTCACTTTGCCAATACCGATCCTCATATTTGCGCCTTGGGGGTGATCTTGGTTTCTTTACATGCTTTGGCCGATAAGCATTCTTCTCTTCACTCTTCTTTTGATATTTATCCAATAGTTCAGCCAAGGTGATTTTTGATCTCTTACACTTGCGCTTATTTCGGCCTTTGTTTTCTTTTGGTTTGCTTTCATCGATCATTGGATTTGCTTGCTGCCCCCCAGTCCTTGGCGTCTCAATTGTAGCTTCGATGGAATTTTCGCTCTCAAGATTATGTTCATTATGCTCTTCAACAACTTCTTTACTTGAAAGCTTGATCCCATCACCTGCAGTTTTTACCTTCTCTTTAAATGGATCAGCTTGAAGCAGCCGATGCAAAAACTTTCTACCATCGGGACCAATCGGAATAGACTGGTCATCTCTTGGTGTCTCAACAAATTTCAATCGTCCTTTATCAATGGCCGATTTAACTATTTTATGAAACATGTTGCAATCCTCAAAATTATGCTTGGACGAATCATGCAACTTACAATACATTCGTCCCTGGACAGATGGCTCAACATGGTGATCAAGAATTCTAATATAATTATTTCTCAACAACAAATCAAATATTTGATCACACATGCTTGAATTGAAGGTAAACTTTTTATTCTCTAGCCGATCGTGTTGTGAGAACGACTTTGGAGTTAAGCAAACGAATGGTTCAGATTTTGCATCACCCCCATTCGGCTATGCATTGTTTTGCACTCTATCTCTGATGTCTTTGTATAAGAAACTTACTGGCATCGGTTTGCTCAGAAGATTTTAACCTTGGCTTTAAATTTCTGAAATGAAAATAGTTAGAACATACATGTCTCAGTTGAGACCAAGTGTAAGCCAAGTAGAAATAAGCAAAGCTACCCAATTATATATGAGCTTTAGATAAAGCAATGGGGAAGGCCTTGGCTGCAATAATTTTTCGCTATCGGTCTTTCTGAATGGTGCAATGGGTTGATCGATATGCTTTGTGACAATCTGATTGCTAACAAATAAATTACCCTTCTTCATTGGTCTCTCAATATTTCTTATGATGATTTTTCTAATATATGCTAGACATACCTCTTCAAATATGTTGGGAGAGCATGATGGTGGTGTGATTTGAAGAATATCTTGCTCCGCCTTCGGATAGCTCCCCAACGCCTTGTCATCATCTTTTTCTTGATTTTGTGCATCATTAGTTTGAAGATATTTGTCCACCAAACTTTCTTCGGCTACTTGTTCTTGTTCTTGAAGCTCGTCAATTTTTATGGCACGAAACTCATAAGGCAGGAAGTAGATACCATTATCTTCAGAAAAATCAAGTATGGCTATCTTGCTATACTTTCCATGCTCCTTCTCAACAATGTTTGCATCTTTGGATTTGATGGATTGGGCATATATACTACTTGATTCGGCTTTTTCAACTGAAGCACTTTTAGTTTCCGAATCATCATTCTTTTCACCGGTTATATCAATTGGCAAGGCTTCTTTTCTTTAAGCTAATTCCCTATCAATTCTCTCCCTGCGAAGTACTTGCACCCTATCGCGCAAAGCTTTAACTCCCCTCTCAATTTCAGCCCGCTCTAGATTAGTTTGCTCCCCCCCCCCAATGCTTTTAGGATCTTTAGGCAATGAAGTGTTAGTGTTGCCGAAATTTTGCAATTGTGTACGGGGTGTATAATATGTTGCGGTACTAGGTGGAGGTGTATGCACTGCTGTATAACCGTATGCTCTCTCACCAATACTATCAATTGATGAAGTTTCATCTTCGTGCAAAACTCTAGCCTTTATTGAAGCATAATCAGGAAACAACCCCCTTTTCATATTGTTCAAGGCAAAGATCACTAATTCTCTTGTTTTGTGCCAAGCTCTTTTTTAATGCAGCCACAACCGCTTTTGGAAGGGATTGCTCCGCGATATTTTCAGATTCTTTCGGCAATGATTCGTGAGTGTTGCCGAAATTCTTGAATTGCGTAGAGTATTCATTATATGCTACAATATTTGATGACGGCACATGTGTTCCTGTAAAATTTTCACTTGTTCGGCTATGACCATGAAGATGCGGGGCCGAATTATGAACATCTACAACTGCATACGGTGCTGAAGAATTACTAACATGAGGTGTAGCATATGATGGTTGAGAGTAACTAGCCGAATAGCTAGTAGTAGCATGGCCAATTCTCCCATCTATCAGCAAGGTTGGATTCACATACTGCAAATTAGTTGTCGACGAATAAAAAGGTGAAATACTTTCTTGTATGCTATTGGAAATTTTAACATGAGGTGTTTCAAATTGATTAACCAAACCCATCATGTTGTTCATCGGCATATGGATTTGTTGGGTTGCCGATGCATGAGAGTTTGGATACATATGTTGTACGTTGCTAAAATCATAAGAATTTGAAGCATGAATATTGTTTTGCATCGGCCCTTGCGCATAATTAGATGCATGATTGATAAAACTATGGCTAGCCGATACATTATGCTCATTAGATGATCCAACAATAACATATGGATTATTTGCATCTACAAAGGGGAATTGGGTATTCATATTACCTTTGTAGATTGTAGCAACTTGTTGACGATCTCTTCGTAGCAAGAACGGGCCGGAGACCGTTCAAAGCTTCTTCCTCAGCGGAGTCGCCAAAAAGTGTGTTCGCACACGAACACGTCACCGTGTACCCTCGACGCCGGGGGTGATGCACCGTAGCTCACGTCGAAGGAGACCTGGCCAGATGCACGTTACACAGGCAATCCGCGGGCGCTTTTGTACACCCGAAACCCCGCGCGTCCGGGAGGGACCCCGTCTGGGCGTGGGGCGGCTATGGGCTGCCCTAGGTCGACCTGATCGCCCCTAGGGCCTCGAGGTTCGCTGCCCTGCAACAAGAAGAACAGACGAAGAACGAGGAAGAAGAGGAACTAGGGTTAAGGAGAAAAGATAAAAAGTGGTAGATGATTTTGTCGATTGTGTGTTGTTCAATCCGCCATCATCCCTTAGGTATATAAGAGGCGGCTGGACTTCCGGTGCAAGGAAAAGGTTTGAATTCACATCCAAAACCCTAGTCAAATTCGGATTGGTTTTATCCGAACTTTCCAAAACTGTTCGGTCTAAAACTGGCTGCATCGTGCGGGTCTTTTTTGTGGTGGTAAACAACCTCCGATGAAAATGTGCGCAAAAGCATATTTACTCGTTTCGACAAGACGAACAACTTTTATGTTGAACGTTTTTCAATTTGAGGCCATCATCAGGGCCAAGTCGCTCGCGCAAAATAGCTAAATATTCACGTAGCTCATCAGACATACCCACACGTGTGTTTGGTTCCCGGCGTCATATTTTGCCCACTGAAGGGTCGTTCTGTGCGGGCTCTAACTTTTGTATACGACCTTGGATTGAGACGATCTTTATATCAAAATTGATCGTTTCGACAAGATGAAGACAATTCATGTAGGTCAGTTTTCCATATGGGTCCGTCTTGGGGGTGTAATCAGCCGAAAAGTGTTCTGGATA
The DNA here is from genome assembly GCA_021605145.1 of Aegilops bicornis. Lineage (NCBI taxonomy): Eukaryota > Viridiplantae > Streptophyta > Magnoliopsida > Poales > Poaceae > Aegilops > Aegilops bicornis. The sequence continues at coordinate 415,568,299 of CM038674.1, forward strand.
CAAAATCTCAGTATTTCAAACACAACTTCGGCCTTAGAGATGAGATCGGATGGCTACGACCCAAATATCAAAGTTTATCCTTTCGATGATACAAAACTTTCTCACTTTGAGAACTTTTCCATTTGAGGCTTTCTTAATTATGTTTATGTCAATGCCAAAATTTGGCGTCAACACAAGGTTCGATGTTCTAAGGTCTTGGATTGTTGATCTAGAGAGGTGTGCCAATTTCGTATGGTTCGCGTGGAAGCAGAGAGGACCCAAGATCGCATTTAGAGGCGATGGGTTCGACACTATGCGCGGTGTACATGCGACGGCATGGTGAAGCAATTGGGAGCGGTGACACTTCTCGGCGGATTGAACTAGACGGTTTGCATGATGAGACCGATTGGAGGCAGCAACCGGACGTTGGCGGGATGCAGCTTGCTGTGGCGTGAGGCCCATGCGAGGCTGATGGGAGCCACTCAAGCAGGCGGGGCTGATAGATGTTGGAAGTAGGCTGTGAGCTAATTGATCAGGAGCAAGGTTTGTTGGTCTGACGAGAGGCAATGGATCGAGGATTTGTTTAAAGGAAAAAAGAGGCACAAATGTCTTAAGCTTCACATGATATGAGTGTGTGTTTGTGCGCCGCTGAACGTGACCCTCGCCGGCGCGAGGAACGCGACGGTGGCCATGAGGGGCATGGCTGCCGGACGCCTGCCGCCCGTGGCCGCGGAGGCGACGGGGGACTGCGTGAGCATGCTCGGGGACGCCGTCGGCTGTTGGGAAGCGTAGCATGCAATTTAAAAAAAATCATATGCTCACGCAAAAGGAGATGCATAGCAACGAGAGGGGGAGAGTGTGTCCACATACCCTCGTAGACCGAAAGCGGAAGCGCTTGACAACACGGTTGATGTAGTCGAACTTCTTCTCATTCCGACCGATCAAGCACCGAACGTACGGCACCTCCAAGTTCTGCACACGTTCAGCTCGATGACGTCCCAAGAACTCTTGATCCAGCAAACTGTTGAGGGAGAGTCTCGTCAGCACGACGGCATGGTGACGGTGATGGTGAACTGATCCGCATAGGGCTTCACTTAAGCACTACGAAGATATGACCGGAGGCGTAAACTGTGGAGGGGGGCGCCGCACACGGCTAACAATTGTTGGTGTGTGTTCTAACGGTGCCCCCCACATATATATAGGTTGGAGGGGAGGAGAGGCAGCCAAGGGGGCGCCCCAAGTAGGAGGAATCCTACTTGGGGTCCTCCCAATTTGGCCTCCCCCCTTTCCTTTTAACCAGAAGGGGGAAGGAAAGATGGGACAGGGGGGAGGAAGGGGGAATCCTATTACCTCTCTTTCCTTTCCTCATCCCTTTTTCCTTCTCCACTTAGGCCGGCCCATATGGGGGGTGCACCAGCCTCTTGTGGCTGGTGTGTTTCCCCTCTTGGCCCATAAGGCCCACATCTTTTGCCGGGGGTGCCCGGAACCCCTTTAGGTGACTCGATATGTACCCGGTACCCTCTGGAACACTTCCAGTGTGTGAATACCATTATCCTATATATCAATCTTTACCTCTCGACCATTTCGAGACTCCTCATCGTGTCCGTGATCTCATACGGGACTCCGAACAACATCCAGTCACCAAATCACATAACTCATATAATGCAAAATCATCATCAAACGTTAAGCGTGCGGACCCTACGGGTTCGAGAACTACGTAGACATGACCGAGACACTTCTCCGGTCAATAACCAATAGCGGAACCTGGATGCTCATATTGGCTCCTACATATTCTACAAAGATCTTTATCGGTCGAACCATTATGACAACATATGTTATTCCGTTTGTCATCGGTATGTTACTTGCCCGAGATTCGATCATCCGTATCCTCATACCTAGTTCAATCTCGTTACCGGCAAGTCTCTTTACTCGTTCCATAATACATCATCCCGCAAATAACTCATTAGTCACTTTGCTTGCAAGGCTTCTTATGATGTGCATTACTGAGAGGGCCCAGAGATACCTCTCCGATACTCGGAGTAACAAATCCTAATATCGATTCACGCCAACCCAACAAGACACCTTCAGAGATACATGTAGAGCATCTTTATAATCACCCAATTACGTTGTGATGTTTGATAGCACACAAGGCATTCCTCCGGTATCCGGGAGTTGCATGATCTCATAGTCAAAGGAATATGTATTTGACATACATGAAAGCAATAGCAATAAAACTAAACGATCAACATGCTAAGCTAACAGATGGGTCTTGTCCATCACATCATTCTCCTAATAATGTGATCCTGTTATCAAATGACAACTCATGTCCATGGTTAGGAAACCTTAACCATCTTTGATCAACGAGCTAGTCAAGTAGAGCCTCACTAGGGACTCAGTGTTTTGTCTATGTATTCACACATGTATTAAGGTTTCTGGTCAATACAATTCTAGCATGAATAATAAACATTTATCATGAATAAGGAAATTTAAAATAACAACTTTATTATTGTCTCTAGGGAATATTTCCTTCAGTCTCCCACTTGCACTAGAGTCGATAATCTAGTTCACATCACCATGTGATTAACACCAACAGTTCACATCGCCATGTGACCAACACCCAAAGGGTTTACTAGAGTCAATAATCTAGTTCACATCGCCATGTGATTAACACTCAAAGAGTACTAAGGTGTGATCATGTTTTGCTTGTGAGAGAGGTTTAGTCAACAGGTCTGCCACATTCCGTATGTATTTTGCAAATTTCTATGTCTACAATGCTCTGCACGGAGCTACTCTAGCTGATTGCTCTCACTTTCAATATGTATCCAGATTGAGACTCAGAGTCATCTGGATCAGTGTCAAAGCTTACATCGACATAACCCTTTACGACGAAATCTTTGTCACCTCCATAACCGAGAAACATATCCTTATTCCACTAAGGATAATTTTGACCATCGTCTGATGTCTACTACGCAACTTTATTCGTGTAGACACGTGTTGGGCCTCCAAGCGCAGAGTTTTGTAGGACAGTAGCAATTTCCCCTTAAGTGGATGACCTAAGGTTTATCAATCCGTGGGAGGTGTAGGATGAAGATGGTCTCTCTCAAACAACCCTGGAACCAAATAATAAAAAGTCTCTTGTGTCCCCAATACACCAAATACAATGGTAATTTGTATAGGTGCACTAGTTTGGCGAAGAGGTGGTGATAAAAGCGTAATATTGATGGTAGAAATATATTTCTATAATCGGAATAAATAAAAACAGCAAGGTAGCAAATAATAAACGGGCACAAAAACGGTATTGCAATGCTTGAAAATGAGGCCTAGGGTCCATACTTTCGCTAGTGCAATCTCTCAATAGTGCTAATATAATTGGATCATATAACCACCCCTCAAAGTGCGATGAAGAATCACTCCAAAGTTCCTATCTAGCGGAGAACATAAGAAGAAATCATTTGTAGGGTACAAAATCACCTCGAAGCTATTCTTTCCGATCGATCTATCTAAGAGTTCGTACTAAAATAACACCAAATAATTTCAGATTCATAATACTCAATCCAACACAAAGAACTTCGAAGAGTGCCCCAAGATTTCTACCGGAGAATCAAAGACAAGAACGTGCATCAACCCCTATGCGTAGATTACCCCAATGTCACCTCGGAAATCCGCGAGTTGAGTGCCAAAACATATATCAAGTGAATCAAAATAATACCCCATTGTCACCACGAGTATTCATTTGCAAGACATATATCAAGTGCTCTTAAATCCATAAAAGTATTCAATCCGATAAAACAAAATTTCAAAGGGAAAACTCAATTCATCACAAGATAGAGAGGGTAAAACACCATATGATCTGACTATATTAACAAAGCCCACGATACATTAAGATCATGACATCTCAAGAACACGAGAGACAGAGAGATTAAACACATAGCTACTGGTACAAACCCTCAGCCACGAGGGTGGACTACTCCCTCCTCATCGTGGTGGCTGCCGGGATGATGAAGATGGCCACCGGAGATGATTCCCCCTCCGGCGGAGTGCCGTAACGGGGTCTAGATTGGTTTTCGGTGGCTACAGAGGCCTGTGGCGGCGGAACTTCTGATCTAGGTTAACATTTGGGGGTTTCTGTATTTATAGGATTTTTTGGCATTGGTTTCATGCTAAGATGGGCCTCGAGGTGAGCACAACCCATCGGGGCATGGGCAAGGGCCCAGGCGCGTCCCGGTGTCTTATGCCCTACTCCTTCACCTTCTGGTCCTTCCATGAAGCTTCGGGGGTCTCAGTTGGGGAACGTAGTATTTCAAAACAATTCCTACGATCACGCAAGATCAAGCATAGCAACGAGCGGGGAGAGTGTGTCCACGTACCCTCGTAGACCGAAAGCGGAAGCTTTTAGTAACGCGGTTGATATAGTCGAACGTCTTCGCGATCCAACCGATCAAGTACCGAACACACGGCACCTCCGATCTGCACACGTTCAGCTCGGTGACGTCCCTCGTACTCTTGATCCAGCTGAGGCCGAGGGAGAGCTTCGTCGCACGACGGCGTGGTGAAGTTACCGGCGCAGGGCTTCGCCTAAGCACTACGACGATATGACCGAGGTGTGTAACTGCGGAGGGGGGCACCGCACACGGCTAAAAGATCAACTTGTACGCTCTAGGGTGCCCCATGCCCCCATATATAAAGGAGCAAGGGGGAGGCCGGCCGGCCCCTAGGGCGCGCCCCAAGAGGGGAATCCTACTAGGACTCCAAGTCCTAGTAGGAATCCACCAAGAGGAAGAGAGGGGGGAGGAAGGAAGAGGGGGAAGGGAAGGAAAGGGGGGCGCCGCCCCCTTCCCCTAGTCCAATTCGGACCCAGGGGGGCGGCCAGCCCCTCCTGGCCCTTCCTCTCTTCCCACTAAGGCCCATAGAGGCCCATTAGTTCCCCCCGGGGTTTCCGATAACCCCCGGCACTCCGATATTTATCCGGTGACCCCCGAAACTCATCCGGTGTCCGAATAACATCGTCCAATATATCAATCTTTATGTCTCGGCCATTTAGAGACTCCTCGTCATGTCCGTGATCACATCCGGGACTCCCAACTACCTTCGGTACATCAAAACACATAAACCCATAATACCGATCGTCATCGAACATTAAGCGTGTGGACCCTACGGGTTCGAGAACTATGTAAACATGACCGAGACTCACTTCCGGTCAATAACCAATAGCGGAACCTGGATGCTCATATTGGTTCCTACATATTCTATGAAGATATTTATCGGTCAAACCGCATAACAACATACGTTGTTCCCTTTGTCATCGGTATGTTACTTGCCTGAGATTCGATCGTCGGTCTCTCAATACCTAGTTCAATCTCATTACCGGCAAGTCTCTTTACTCGTTTCATAATACATAATCCTGCAAATAACTCATTAGTCACTTTTCTTGCAAGGCTTCTTATGATGTGCATTACTGAGAGGGCCCAGAGATACCTCTCCGATACTCGGAGTAACAAATCCTAATCTCGATTCACGCCAACCCAACAAGACACCTTCAGAGATACATGTAGAGCATCTTTATAATCACCCAGTTACGTTGTGACGTTTGATAGCACACTAAGTGTTCCTCCGGTATTCGGGAGTTGCATAATCTCATAGTTATAGGAACATGTATAAGTTATGAAGAAAGCAATATCAATAAATTAAACGATCATAGTGCTAAGATAACTGATGGGTCAAGTCAATCACATCATTCTCTAATGATGTGATCCCGTTCATCAAATGACAACTCTTGTCCATGACTAGGAAACTTAACCATCTTTGATTAACAAGCTAGTCAAGTAGAGGCATACTAGTGACACTCTGTTTGTCTATGTATTCACACATGTACTAAGTTTCCGGTTAATACAATTCTAGCATGAATAATAAACATTTATCATGATATAAGGAAATATAAATAACAACTTCCTCTAGGGAATATTTCCTTCAGTCTCCCACTTGCACTAGAGTCAATAATCTAGATTACATTGTAACGATTCTAACACCCATGGAGTCTTGGTGCTGATCATGTTATGCTCGTGAGAGAGGCTTAGTCAAGGGTCTGGAACATCCAAATCCGAATGTATTTTGCAAATCTCTATGTCTCCCTCCTTGACTTGATCGCGGATGGAATTGAAGCGTCTCTTGATGTGCTTGGTTCTCTTGTGAAATCTGGATTCCTTTGCCAAGGCAATTGCACCAGTATTGTCACAAAAGATTTTCATTGGACCTGATGCACTAGGTATGACACCTAGATCGGATATGAACTCCTTCATCCAGACTCCTTCATTTGCTTCTTCCGAAGCAGCTATGTACCCCGCTTCACACGTAGATCCCGCCACGATGCTCTGCTTGGAACTACACCAACTGACAGCTCCACCATTCAATTAAAAATACGTATCCGGTTTGTGACTTAGAGTCATCTGGATCAGTGTCAAAGCTTGCATCGACGTAACCATTTACGACAAGCTCTTTGTCACCTCCATAAATGAGAAACATATCCTTAGTCCTTTTCAGGTACTTCAGGATGTTCTTGGCTAACATCCGATGATCCACTCTGGATTACTTTGGTAACTCCCGCTAAACTAATAACAAAGGCACACATCAGTCTGGTACACAATATTTCATACATGATAGAACCTATGGGTGAAGCATAGGGAATGATTTTCATTTTCTCTCTATCTTCTGCGTTGGTCGTGCATTGAGTCCGACTCAACTTCACACCTTGTAACAGGTAAGAACCCTTTGTTTGCTTGATCCATTTTGAACTTCTTCAAAACTTTATCAAGGTATGTGCTTTGTGAAAGTCCAATTAAGCGTCTTGATCTATCTCTATAGATCTTGATGCCTAATATATAAGCAGCTTCACCGAGGTCTTTCATTGATAAATTATTATTTAAGTATCATTTTATGCTATTCAGAGATTCAGTATCATTTCTGATTAACAATATGTCATCCACATATAATATTAGAAATGCTACAGAGCTCCCACTCACTTTCTTGTAAATACAGGTTTCTCCAAAAGTCTGTATAAAACCATATGCTTTGATCACACTATCAAAGCGTATATTCCAACTCTGAGAGGCTTGCACCAGTCCATAAATGGATCGCTGGAGCTTGCACACTTTGTTAGCACCTTTTGGATCGACAAAACCTTCCAGTTGCATCATATACAACTCTTCTTTAAGATATCCATTAAGGAATGCAGTTTTGACATCCATTTGCCAAATTTCATAATCATAAAATGCGGCAATTTCTAACATGATTCGGATGGACTTAAGCATCGCTACGGATGAGAAGGTCTCATCGTAGTCAACTCCTTGAACTTGTTGAGAACCTTTCACAACAAGTCGAGCTTTGTAGGCAGTAATATTACCGTCAGCGTCAGTCTTCTTCTTGAAGATCCATTTATTCTCTATGGCTTGCCGATCAACGGGCAAGTCAACCAAAATCCACACTTTGTTCTCATACATGGATCCCATCTCAGATTTCATGGCCTCAAGCCATTTTGCGGTATCTGGGCTCATCATCGCTTCCTCATAGTTTGTAGGTTCGTCATGGTCAAGTAACATGACCTCCGAGCAGGATTACCGTACCACTCAGTGCGAGATCTTACTCTGGTTGACCTACGAGGTTCAGTAGTAACTTGATCAGAAGTTTCATGATCATCATCATTAACTTCCTCACTTACTGGTGTAGGAATCACTGGAACTGATTTCTGTGATGACCTACTTTCCAATAAGGGAGCAGGTACAATTACCTCATCAAGTTATACTTTCCTCCCACTCACTTCTTTCGAGAGAAACTCCTTCTCTAGAAATGATCCATTCTTAGCAACGGATATCTTGCCTTCGGATCTGTGATAGAAGGTGTACCCTTGATCTCCTTTGGGTATCCTATGAATACACATTTCTCCGATTTGGGTTCGAGCTTATCGTGTTGAAGCTTTTTCACATAAGCATCGCAACCCCAAACTTTAAGAAACGACAACTTGGGTTTCTTGCCAAACCACAGTTCATATGGTGTCGTCTCAACGGATTTAGATGGTGCCCTATTTAACGTGAATGCAGTCGTCTCTAAAGCATAACCCCAGAACGATAGCGGTAAATTAGTAAGAGACATCATAGATCGCACCATATCTAATAAAGTACGATTACAACGTTCGGACACACCATTACGCTGTGGTGTTCGGGTGGCATAAGTTCCGAAAGTATTCCGCATTGTTTCAAATGAAGACCAAAATCGTAACTCAAATATTCTCCTCCACGATCAGATCATAGAAACTTTATTTTCTTGTTACGATGATTTTCCACTTCACTCTGAAATTCTTTGAACTTTTCAAATGTTTCAGACTTATGTTTCATCAAGTAGATATACCCATATCTGCTCAAATCATCGGTGAAGGTCAGAAAATAACGATACCCGCCGCGAGCATCAACACTCATCGGATCGCATACATTAGTATGTATTATTTCCAACAAGTCTGTTGCTCGCTCCATTGTTTCGGAGAATGGAGTTTTAGTCATCTCGCCCATGAGGCATGGTTCGCAAGCATCAAGTGATTCATAATCAAGTGGTTCCAAAAGCCCATCAGAATGGAGTTTCTTCATGCGCTTTACACCAATATGACCCAAACAGCAGTGCCACAAATAAGTTGCACTATCATTATTATACTTATATCTTTTGGCTTCAATACTATGAATATGTGTATCACTACTATCGAGATTTAGTAAAAATAGACCACTCATCAAGGGTGCATGACCATAAAAGATATTACTCATATAAATAGAACAACAATTATTCTCTGATTTAAATGAATAACCGTCTCGCATCAAACAAGATCCAGATATAATGTTCATGCTTAACGCTGGCACCAAATAACAATTATTCAGGTCTAAAACTAATCCCGAAGGTAGATGTAGAGGTAGCGTGCCGACGACGATCACATCGACTTTGGAACCATTTCCCACGCGCATCGTCACCTCGTCCTTAGCCAACCTTCGCTTAATCTGTAACCCCTGTTTCGAGTTGCAAATATTTGCAACAGAACCAATATCAAATACCCAGGCGCTACTACGAGCATTAGTAAGGTACACATTAATAACATGTATATCAAATATACCTTTCACTTTGCCATCCTCCTTCTCCGCCAAATATTTGGGGCAGTTCCGCTTCGGTGACCGGTCCCTTTGCGAGAAGCACTCAGTCTCGTGCTTAGGTCCGCACTTGGGCTTCTTCACTTGAGCAGGAACTTGCTTGCCGTTCTTCTTGAAGTTCCCCTTCTTCCCTTTACCCTTTTTCTTGAAACTGGTGGTCTTGTTAACCATCAACACTTGATGCTCCTTCTTGATTTCTACCTCCGCAGCCTTTAGCATCACGAAGAGCTCGAGAATTGTCTTATCCATCCCTTGCATATTATAGTTCATCATGAAGCTTTTGTAGCTTGGTGGTGGTGATTGAAGAACTCTGTCAATGACACTATCAACTGGAAGATTAACTCCCGGCTGAGTCAAGTGATTGTGGTACCCAGGCATTCTGAGTATATGCTCACTGACAGAACTATTCTCCTCCATTTTGCAGCTGTAGAACTTATTTGAGACTTCATATCTCTCAATCCGGGCATTTGCTTGAAATATTAACTTCAACTCCTGGAACATCTCATATGCTCCATGATGTTCAAAACGTCATTGAAGTCCTGGTTCTAAGCCGTAAAGCATGGCACACTAAACTATTGAGTAGTCATTAGCTTTGCTCTGCCAGGCGTTCACAACGTCCCGCGTTGCTCCTGCAGCGGGTGATGACCCACAAGTATAGGGGATCTATCATAGTCCTTTCGATAAGTAAGAGTGTCGAACCCAACAAGGAGCAGAAGGAAATGACAAACGGTTTTTAGTAAGGTATTCTCTGCAAGCACTGAAATTATCGGTAACAGATAGTTTTGTGATAAGGTAATTTGTAACGGGTAACAAGTAACAGAAGTAAACAAGGTGCAGCAAGGTGGCCCAATCCTTTTTGTAGCAAAGGACAAGCCTGGACAAACTCTTATATAAAGAAAAGCACTCCCGAGGACACATGGGAATTATCGTCAAGCTAGTTTCCGTCATGCTCATATGATTCGCGTTCTTTACTTTGATAATTTGATATGTGGGTGGACCGGTGCTTGGGTACCGCCCTTCCTTGGACAAGCATCCCACTTATGGTTAACCCCTCTTGGAAGCATCCGCAACTACAAAAGAAGTATTAAGGTAAACCTAACCATAGCATGAAACATATGGATCCAAATCAGCCCCTTACGAAGAAACGCATAAACTAGGGTTTAAGCTTCTGTCACTCTAGCAACCCATCATCTACTTATTACTTCCCAATGCCTTCCCCTAGGCCCAAACAATGGTGAAGTGTTATGTAGTCGACGTTCACATAACACCACTAGAGGAAAGACAACATACATCTGATCAAAATATCGAACGAATACCAAATTCACATGACAACTTATATCAAGACTTCTCCCATGTCCTCAGGAACAAACGTAACTACTCACAAATCATATTCATGTTCATAATCAGAGGGGTATTAATATGCATAAAGAATCTGAACATATGATCTTTGTAACATCCCAAAATTCTAAAATTTTAAAATTATTTTCAATTTGGGGTTATTTGGTTTTATCAAATTATTTTTCTCCAAAAATAAAATATATGGAAATTAGGGTAAAATGATTCCCTATATTAGAAAATTAGAGAGAAATAAATTTGAAATCATTTTGGTATTTTTAAAATTATTTTTGTTGGATTTTATTGCAACAGTAGCACACTTGGCTTTATTTAAATTTGTGTGGATTTTATTTGAAGCTAAAAAAATGTTCATATCGTAGAAAATCTTTTTCTGAAAATTTTGATATATAATATGCCTATATTATATTTTGTTTTTATCTCTTTTGTTTTATTTCTTTATCTGTCTGTATAAAAAAAAACTTGCTTCTCGCCGACTAGGCCGGCCCAGCTTCTGCCAGGCCGCGACCCAGCTCGCCCGTCGTCCCCGATCGGGACTCCTCCCGAGTCCGCATCGCCACCGCCGCTCGCCGTGGTTGCCCCGGCCTCCTCTGCCCGCTCGCCCATGCAATGATCTTGCCCCGCCACTCTTAAATACCGGCCCTGGGCCCCGCCTCTCTCTTTTCGCCTCACCTCGCCTCCACGCGCCGAGCCCCGCCGCCATCTCGCCGGACCTCGCCGCCGCTCGATCCGCGCTGGCTGCGCTTCACTTCGCCGCCCGCCTCCGCCCTGCGCCAAGATCGCCCCGCGCCACCGACGCCGCCCTGCCTCGTCCCGCCGACGCCGGAGTTCATCGCTGTCGCTGCCGGTTTTTCGCTGAAAACCGCCCGCATCGGTTAAATCGCTAAACCACCCGATTCCTTTATAGTCTTGGTTTTTCATTTAGATTCGGTTTATTTTTTTGATTAGATTATTTAGTGAGCATTCATTAGTTAGGTTCGGTAGCGACCGATTTTCTTTCGTTAGTTTCTGTTAGCGAGCGTTCACTCGATAGTTTTTCTTTTTATTTTATTTTTCAGTCAGGGACCTGTTAGTAGTTATTTCTTTTAAAGTTTAGTCCCTGATCTTCAAACCTTCGCTACTTTTCGCTCGTTTATCCAAATTCAATGAAACCAACGCCCACTTCTTCATTATGATCTCCTCTATCCAGTTAAACAACTTAAACATATTTTTGAAAGTTTTAAAATTTGAATTCAAACAGATTTATATTCAAACTTGTTTTGTTCATAACTTGAGTTTCGTAGCTCCGTTTGAGTTGATTCTTTTTGCTAATCGAAGCTCTTGACCTAAACTTTCTGATAAGGCCAAATTCACTTAATTTTGGTACTGATAGAAATTGTTTTATGTTGCAAGATTTATTTGCTTGGTTTTGATGTTTCCCGAATGGTCCTCTTCGTTCTTTCAGATCTTTTTGTTTGATTGCTTATGTGTGGTTACTATTGCTTGCTTGCGATAGATTGACCAGAGTGTGACGAGTAGAACTATCAGGAGTTATGGGTGCGAATCATCTTCATCAACAACACAGGCAAGTTCACACTTTGATGATATCCTTTTCATACCCAGTTTTTATGCATTAGTTTCACCCTCAAATATTGCATGAGTAGGATTGATAACATGTGGGTATTGGGAAGTAGTTGATGAGGTAGGAACCTATTGTCCTGCATTCAATCCTGGGAGTTACTTCTACGTTTTGCTCATACTGCTCTGTTATGCTCGTAGACATGGATTGGTTGAGTGTATCCATGACAGATGTGAGATTGTTTACTTAATGGTTCAACCTAAGGTGGCAACTTTAATACACATCTGAGTGGATTGGTAGGGGCACCCTGGGGATATACCAGTGGACTTGCCCGAACACCTGGGGATATACCAATGTTGTCCTAGGAGATCCCGGGGATATACCGTGTGATCATCCTATGGTTCGCCACCCAGGCTCAAAGGGATCATAAGATTATTCATGCTAGAAACTTCCATGTGCAGCCACAAGCCATTATGGGCTCTGGCATAGTTGAGTATGTTGCATGACCTCTTCCAGTGGTAGGCTAGCAGATGTAGGGGGATGTAGGTTGGTACTGTCTACCCGGTGTTAGAGTTAATGCTTCTGAAAGACTGTGTCTCGGTCATCCGTTTCTCAAACATCATGTAGTGCGAGAAATCCAACGGAGGAGATCGAGTCTTGTGGGGAAAAGTGCGCAAACCTCTGCAGAGTGTACAAACTAATCATGGTACCGGACATTTTGAGTATCTGGTTCTTGGATTATCAAGTTGATCTCATCATTCTAAATTAATTTGTTGGGTTGATAATTACTTTTAATTGGGATTGAGATGGGGGTACCATTCTCAATGTTTGTTCAACTACCATGATAGTTAAATAAATTATACTCCTTTGTAGTAGGAAAAAATTGGCTTTTCGAAAAACATTATAACCATAGAGCTTTTCCACCAGCCAAATATGCATGTAGTGATAGTTATTATTCATCATTATCCTATGGTGTGAATTTGCCAGTACATTCAATGTACTGACCCTGTGTGGCTGCAACGTCTCATGTTGCAGGAATCTTACAACGAGTAAGTGATACGTTAGGGTTACCATTTCTACACTCAACTTTGTCGTTGGTGTTGATGGGAATCCACAATCTTGTTGTTACTTCCGCTATTTGGATTGAGGTAATAGTATTTACGTTACTTCATACATGTGGTTTACCTCTGTTATAAATCCTCGAGTACTGTGTGTGTCAGCATACCGATCCAGGGATGACACTTAAGCACAGAGACTTGACCGTCTAAGGTCGGGTCGCTACAATCTTCCACCAAATAAACCAACTAGCATCAACTACAAGGAGTAATCAACACTACTAGCAACCCACAGGTATCAATCTGAGGTTTTGAGACAAAGATTGGATACAAGAGATGAACTAGGGTTTGAGATGAGATGGTGCTGGTGAAGATGTTGATGGAGATTGACCCCCTCCCGATGAGAGGATCGATGGTGACAATGATGGTGATGATTTCCCCCTCCGGAGGGATGTTTCCCAAGAAAACAGCTCACGAGCCCTAGATTGGTTTTCGCCTTGTGTTCCGCCTCGAGACGGCGGTGCTTCATCCCGAAAGCTTCCTTCCGATTTTTTCCAGGCAAAAGACTTCATATAGCAAAAGATGGGCACCGAGGCTGCTAGGGGTCCACGAGGCGGGCGCACCTAGGGGTAGGCGCGCCCCACCCTCGTGGATGTGGTGTGGCGCCCTCTGGTGCTTTCTTCGCCTAATATTTTTAATATATTCCAAAACTGACTTCCCGGAATTTCAGGACTTTTGGAGTTGTGCGAATAGGTCTCTAATATTTGCTCCTTTTCCAAATTTGAGTTTCAATTTGGCATTCTCCCTCTTTATGTAAACCTTGTAAAATAAGAGAGAATAGGCATGAGTATTGTGACATAATGTGTAATAATAGCCCATAATGCAATAAATATCGATATAAAAGCATGATGCAAAATGGACGTATCAACTCCCCCAAGCTTAGACCTCGCTTGTTCTCAAGCGGAAACGGATAACGAAAAATATGTCCACATGTTTAGAGATAAAAGTGTCGATAAAATAAAATACGGACATGAGGGCATCATGATCATTCTTATAACAACAATATATATATATATATATATATATATATATATATATATATATATATAGGGTGGGTCTATTATGATAACACCCTTAAGACCTTATTCGCACACCAAAACACCTTATTCTCGCACACCACCAACAGATCGCGCCGCCGCCCTCCCTCCCGACCTTCTATCATGGCGGCCCTGGCTAAGCCGCCGCCCTCCCTCCCGGCCTTCTTCATGGCGGCGGCTCGAGAGATGCCGCCCTCCCTCCCGCTTTCTCCCTTGACGGCGGCTTGGGAGCGACGCCGCCTCCCTCCGGGCCTTCTTCCATGGCAGCCGGCTAGCGATGTGCCGCCCCTCCTCCGGCCTTCTTCATGGCGGCGGCAGCGACGCCCGTCGCCTCTCGGCCTTCTTCCGCGGCAGGCACCGAGCAACACCAGCCTATCGGCCTTCTTCCACGGCAGCAGCTCGGTAGCGCCGCCACCGAACTCCTCAGGGCCTGCATTTAGCTGTAATTCATCAGATGTGGATTGGTGCTGCCTCGACATCAAACGAATTCGAGCAAGGAGGAGTGTGCGCAAGGTTGCTTCATCCACTGTAGCTTCTTGGGATAAGTCTGGATCAACCTTGAGCAAATCCTCCTTCCCGTTCACATTGAGCAACGTCCGGACCGCCCATGAACTTCTAAAGGGCAAGTGGACTGCAGGCGAACGTGAAAGTTGTGCAGAGGACGAGAAGGAACTTCCTCCAGAACGCAAGAAATCAACGCATCACGAGGTAAGCAGTACACTTCCTAAACCATCTCAGTGTAGTTATCATAAACAAATCAGTACAAGCAGTACAACGCGTGATTATGCAGTACAAAACTTATGCAGTGCGGTTGCTTCAGTTTGTTGTGGGGGAAAATGCGATGCAACTTGTATAGGTTCATTACGATAACGATTCAAAGGCGGTTGCTTCAGTTCACCTTGAGGGGTGATGCAACACCGTGCATTGCTTCTAAGTACCATTTTGAACACATTGCGATTCGCATGATTCAGTTCATTTAACCTCACAATGCAGCTCGGTCATTTTTTGTGCAGGAGATGACGTTCAGCAGATACAAAATGCCGCGCATAATTGACAGCACTGAGAACAACAACTTTCATAAGAGTGGATATTCTTCTGACAGAGATACTGGCTGGGTTACCCCTGAGATTCCTCGTGGATTCTTCACGACGACAAAGCGGTGCGATACTCTCCACAAGAAGATTTTTCCCAGGAAGAAGATGTAGTTGAAGATGACGATGATGTCACATTCATCTGGGAAGGCACTCACCAACGCGATGATGAAGACGATGACGATGAAGATGAGCCAATAACAGTTCTCAACCCAGAGTATAAGCACGAGTTCACTATGTTTGGACAGCATGTCCGAACAGATAATGATGACGCAGATTGAACACGATGTTGCACCGGATGATGATTATGTCTATGATGATGCGCCATCGCTCCAAAATTTTAAAACCAATCCACCGAGACATCGTCACAACACTTTGGATTACCACCACGCCCACCGCCGCACTCCCAAAACAGAGCTCAGCGTCCACCCGCCGCACTAAAAACAGAGCTCCAACCAGACTCACGATCAACTTCGACGTCATGACCACCAACGGTGCCTCGGTCAAAAGTAAACAGCAGGTACAAATCCTCTTCATCTTTACCGCCATGAGATCCTCAACTACACACATCTGCTATAACCCCGCCATGTCCAATACAACCCGGCGAAATGCAAACACCATCGGTGACGACTCTACACACATGTAAGTTTATGGTCCAAAAAATAGTTACGATCCATACAGATAACATTGCAAAGTGCACTGATATTTCTTGTGAGCTTTGGCTAGGAACATTGCAAATGCTTTATTAAACTCGTATGCACTCCTCGTATTCAAAAAACAGAACAAAACAAATTTTCTCATATAGCATTTCAATTAATGCAGGATAAAAACATGCCGCTCAACCTCGTACTGCGCTTTGGAATGAAGTTCACCACGTCACGAAAAAGGCATGGGACTTTTACAACAATTATGCAAGATGTGCGGGGTTTGGTATACGCAAGAGGGCAAAACAGTGACAAATGCCTACATTGTCCGCTCAAGAGAAGGGCTCCACAAGCGGTGTGTCGATTATCACCGGTACGCCGTAAGACATCAAAAAGGATTGGCTGCAATGCAAAGATTAGAGTTAAAAAAGGAAGGATGGCAAATTTGTGATAGAAATGGTTCAACTCAACCACAATCACAAGATGCTTTGGAAAGCCCCGGATGCTTCGCACATGCGATCGCACAAAAGACGATCCTTTGATTGACCGGTTAGAAAGACATGCAAATCGGACAACCACACACATGCTCGGATGATGTCGATCTTTGTCGCGTATGTCCGGTGGTCTCGCAAAGACATGGGACATACTAGCCGCGATCGCTAAACAGTAAGCACGTGTGAGCATATCTCTTGAGCATTCTGCGTAATTATTCCTGTTTGGTGAGATAAGTTTGCATTGTCTCCGAGAATGCAGAAGCAGTTTGCCGGATAAGAGTCTCAAGATGATGTCAAGAAACTTCTGAATTTCTTCGAGAATATGCAAAAGATAAACCCGAGTTCTTCTATGATTATGACGCGTTGATGCGTATAACCGTAAGAAATGTCTTTTGGGCGAACGCAAGTTGCGAGGATCGTATGAAGATTTTGGAGACTGCGTTACATTTGACACGACTTATAAAACTAACAAATTCCACATGCCTCTGGGAGTGTTTGTGGGGGTGAACCATCATCTACAAAGCACCATATTTGCTGTTGCACTCGTGCGAGATGAAACAATACCATCATTTGAGTGGGTTTTCAAAACCTTTCTGAGGTGTATGAACAACAAGCCGCCAATTTGCATGCTCACAGGTACAAAAAATAAAAAACACCTTCATACTTACGTTTTGTTTTGTTTTGTGCACTTATATTTCTTCCATCTATCTTGCAAACACACAAACAACTTAATAAAAAACATCATTTATCTCTTCTCGCAGACCGGTGTTCTTCGATGAAGGCAGCATTAAAAACTATCCTCCCACAAACTCTGCATAAGCCTGTGTCGGTGGCATATCATGAAGAAGTACAAGGACCACCTCGCCTTGATGTATAAAGGCGCACGAGAAGCTCAGGGCGAACTTAATGCAGTCTTTGAACCACCCACTAATGCCGTCGAGAATTTGAACGAGCATGGAAGAACCTCATTCGTGAGGTACAACTTGCAAGACGCAATGAAGTGATGAATTCCTTTGTGGGATGACAGTAGCGAGTGGGTCTCAGCTTACTACAAGGAAATTTTACGTGCTCGGATGACTTCCACACAGAAGCGAGAGCATGAACCGTGACATCAAGAAAATTTTTGTCAGGAGAAGCATGATCTCCATCTGCTTGCTCGGCAGTGGACAAGTGCATTCAGACCGGGAAGGCCGTCGAGCACGCAGAGATGAGCAAATGAGGTAAACAAAATGTCAATCAAAAACTGCTTAAAAATATGACTACAAAAACAAACAATTTTTCATTTCTCCGGATCGTAAAGGCATTTGTGATCATGCGATCGAGGTAAAAACAACAACAAAGTTTGGCTTCAAGTTCACTATCAAAAGTGTATACAAGGGCGGTGTTTGCAGATTTCAAAGAAACACTCTACCGTAGCATCGCATTCAAAGGCGTAATCGGTGCCCTGAGAACCCGACAAAGTATCTCGTACACCACTACAACAGATCGGATGCATTTGACTGGGCAAGGCATAATTTCCAAGTGGTCGCCGATGAAGAGAAAGGTGTCTACGAATGTGAGTGCAAAATCTGGACACACACAGGTGAGACTCCTAGCAAAAAAAATTCTAGATTCTCATAGTCATGCACGAAAGCTAACTTACTGAACTTTAAAAGTACATATGCATGTGTAATTCACAAAACCAAATGAAGTTCACTTCTTTAAAAAAACTAACAAATAATGAAAAAAAATATGTTTACTAATTTCATGCAGTTAAACTACGTAACAAAAAATCATGTGTTTGTCTGCAGCCTCTTCAAGGCCCATGTCTTATGCATGCTTTCTCATTTGAGAGTACTCAACATTCCCGAGGTGTACATCATGAAAAGATACACCCGTAACGCAAGATCGGATGCAACGCGTTTGTGAAGAGACTACGAACAAACGGCACCAGATGGAACCTCGCTTTTTTGCCGTGAAAATTGCTTGTGAAACAGCAATGGACCTTGCAAACAGAGCGACAAGGTCCGACGCTGGGTGCCACAGAGCGTTGTCTGGTATGAGGGCACTGATAGAGGAAGTTGACGTGCTCAACGAAGAAGAAGAAGCGGCAAAACTAAAGCAAGCGGAGAAATCCTAGCATGACAATAATGCCGAGCAAGTAGAAAATACTGAACACATCGGAACTGGTGCTATCAAAAAAGAAACAATTCTTCCACCTCCTGTTTCAAACACAAGAGGAAGGAAGAAAGGGGGAGATGCAACCCAGAAAAAGGTGGCATGCAAGGAGAAAAATGATGACAAAAACAGTAAGCCACAAATTTGGGATAAAGGATGGTCACTCACTGGGAATAAGAAGGTGCAAGACATGTAATGAAATCAGCGGCCACAATTCCAGGACGTGTACAAAAAGGAATGAACAGGAAAAACAAGGACATGGAGATGCACAACAAAACAGAAATTCCACTCACAACACTAAGAAATGGAAGAAATCGAGACGTTGTAGCATCTGCAAAAAGAGGAAGAGACACAATTCAAGAACCTGCCCCAAAAGAAAAAGAAAAAGATCAGAAAATGAGGAAGACGAAGAAGGTGAGATCAAAGAAGAAGATGATGACAGAATCAAGAAGAAATGGCTTATGAAGAAAGCAGATGGAGAAGAGGAGGAAGAAGAAGAGAGTGAAGAGGACGAAGAACGTGAAGAAACTGAAGAAACAGTGGCGTATGAAGAAACATATGATGAAGATGATGAAGAGGAAGAAGAGAGTGAAGAGACTGAAGAGAGTGAAGAGGACGAAGAACATGAAGAAACGGTGTCAACAAGACCATCACAAGGAAATCTTCATGTCTGAGAAAAACCGAGAACAACACCACTTTCAAAAACAAGGTAGGAGCAAAGAAGGATGCGATTCACAAGACCTTTGGAAAACGAAAACCACCATCAACCAGCACGCGGGGATCAAAGAAGGATGCAGTTCACAGCACTGGAAAACCAAAGCAGCCATCAACCAGCACGCGGGGAGCAAAGAAGGATGCAGTCCACAGCGCTGGAAAACCAAAGCAGCCATCAACCAGCACGCGGGGGGCTACAAACACAAAGGTGCAGAGACAAGAACCAGCAACACCGCCATGGAAAACAAAAGAAAAGTGCGACATTAGACACGCCTCCATAATCACACAGCAAAGCAGGTTAACGACCAAATAGATGAACAGACAATAAATTAATCGTATGCATAGCAGTTTGCTTATCTCTATGACTTATGTATCAGTTTAAATTTTGTGTAAACACAAATTTCTCGTTGACTATGACTTATTCAACTAAACCATGTAAAAGAGAAAATGGTATATAGAGTATACCATGTATATAGCGATCTTGAGTAAAACATTGACACATTTTGATTCAAAACCATGTAAAAAATGTTGTTAGCTCATTGCGATCCAACAAGTAGTACATATAAAAAGCATTTCAATATGCAGTATGAAACTTGCAAAATGCAAGACGCTTGAACTATCATGCAAAGATTATAGACTAACTACATGTACTATAGACGGCTTGGTTGACAGTAGCAGTCACGGACATTCTGTTTTTCCATCAAAGGGGACGCCAAGAAACCACCCCCGAACACCCTAAGATAGGCAGGGCGACGGGTATGACGGACTTCGCCTCGCATGCGGCGCCGCGGCAAGCAGCGTCGCCGCTGCCGACTCGTTCGAGGCTCGGCCTCGCGAAGGATGTGGAGGGTCACGACCCCCCTCCCCACCCCTCGCCGCTCGCTTAACGCACGCCGGCGCTTTGGTTGACAAAGCGCACGGACATTCTTTTTTTTCCATCCACGGGGACGCGCGCACAAACCACCCCCCCACCACCCTAAGATAGACCGGGGGCGACGGGGTATGACGGACTCGCCTACGCATGCGGCGCCGCGGCAAGCCGTGTCGCCGCCTGCTCCGGCTCGTTCCAGGCTCGGCCTCGCGAAGGATGTGGAGGGGTCACGACCCCCCCACCCCTGCCGGCCTCGCTTCTTGCATGCAAGGCGCTTGGTTGACAGGCGCAGTGCGGACATTCTGTTTTTTCCATCAAAGGGACGCGCGCAAAAACCACCCCCCCAACACAAAGATAGACAGGGGGGGCGACGGGGTATGACAGACTCGCCTACGCATGCGGCGCCGCGACAAGCCGCGTCGCCGCTGCTCCGGCTCGTTCGAGGCTCGGCCTCGCGAAGGATTTGGAGGGGTCACGACCCCCCCTCCCAGCCCTGCTCGGCCTCGCTAACGCACGCGATGCGCTTGGTTAACGGTAGCGGCGGACATTCTGTTTTTTCCATCAAAGGGGACGCGCGCAAACCCCCCCCCCCAACACCCTAAGATAGACAGGGGGCGACGGGGTATGACGGACTCGGCTATGCTGCGGCAAGCCGCGGCAAGCCGCGTCGCCGCCTGCTCCGGCTCGTTCCAGGCTCGGCCTCACAGGGGGATGTGGAGGGGGGTCACGACCCCCCCTCCCCACCCCCTGCTCGGCCTCGCGCTAACGCAAGCGCGCTTGGTTGACGAGGCGGCGGACATTCCGTTTTTCCATCAAAGGGGCCAGCGCAAACCACCCCCACACCCTAAGATAGACAGGGGGGCGAAGGGGATTGACGGACTCGCCTACGCATGCGGCGCCGCGGCAGGCCGCGTCGCCGCCTGCTCCGGCTCGTTCCAGGCTCGGCCTCGCAGGGGGATGTGGAGGGGGGGTCGCGACCCCCCTCCCCACCCCCGCCGACCTCAAGCTTAACGCCGCGGCGCTTGGTTAACGGTAGCGATGCGGACATTCTGTTTTTCCATCAAAGGGGACGCGCGCAAAAACCACCCCCAACACCCTAAGATAGACAGGCGGCGGGGTATAGCGGACTCGCCTACGCATGCGGCGCTGCGGCAAGCAGCGTCGCCCGCTGCTCCGGCTCGTTCAGGCTCGACCTCGCGGGGATGTGGAGGGTCACGACCCCTCCCACCCCTGCTCGACCTCAGCTTAACGCACGCAGTGCGCTTGGTTGACAGGCGCAGTGCGGACATTCTGTTTTTTCCATCAAAGGGGACGTGCGCAAAAACCACCCCCCAACACCCTAAGATAGACAGGGGGCGGCGGGGTATAGCCGGACTTCGCCTCGCATGCGGCACCGCGGCAAGCCGCGTCGCCGCTCCGGCTTCGTTCAGGCTCGGCCTCGCAGGGGATGTGGTGGGGAGTCACGACCCGCTCCCCACCTGCTCGGCCTCGCGCTACGCATCGCGCTTGGTTAACGGTAGCGGTCACGGACATTCTGTTTTTTCCATCAAAGGGGCCAGCGCAAAACCACCCCCAACACCCTAAGATAGACAGGCGGCGACGGGTATGACGGACTCGCCCTCGCATGCGGCGCGCCAGCAAGCAGCGTCGCCGCTGCTCCGGCTTCGTTCAGCTCGGCCTCGCGAAGGATGTGGAGGGGTCACGACCCCCTCCCCACCCCTGCCGCCTCGCTTAACGCACGCAGGCGCTTTGGTGACGCGCAGTGCGGACATTCTGTTTTTTCCATCAAAGGGGACGCGCGCAAAAACCACCCCCCACACCCTAAGATAGACAGGGGGCGACGGGGTATGACGGACTCGCCTACGCATGCGGCACCGCGGCAAGCCGCGTCGCCGCCTGCTCCGGCTCGTTCCAGGCTCGGCCTCGCAGGGGGATGTGGAGGGGGGGTCACGACCCCCCTCCCCACCTCGCCGCCTCAGCTTAACGCACGCAAAGGCGCTTGGTTAACGGCAATGCGGACATTCTGCTTTTTCCATCAAAGGACGCCACAAGAAAACCACCCCCAACACCCTAAGATAGACAAGGCGGCGGGGTATGCCGGACTCGCCTACGCATGCGGCACCGCTGGCAAGCCGTCGCCGCTGCTCCGGCTTCGTTCGGGCTCGGCCTCGCGGGCGGATGTGGAGGGTCACGACCCCCTCCCACACCTTTCGGCCTCGCGCTTAACGCACGCAAAGGCGTAAAAGAACAATACAAAAATATATATACCCAACCAAAAAATTTTGGGGGGGGGGGAACCCGCCCCCCACCCACCATGTACCTTAACGTACAAACAAATAAAAAACCAACTACAAACCGCAACTATAGACAAAAAGTAATGCGTTTTTTGTTCTCACAGAAAAAAAAGTAGTTCGGTGTCATCAAGCAATGCAGTTTCGGCATGCACACACGCAGCAAAGACTTTGCTTGAATGCCAAAAAATGCGATTCTCTTATATTGGACAAAGAAGTTCGGCATCAAATGCGTCTGATTCATCGAACACATATCATACATATAAGCGTGACAAAAATGCCGATTCGCATAGACCGTGGTAGTCAACAAAAATAAAATTATACACTTATATATATTGTATCGCTTATTGATATAAAAATACACATACATATACAAATTCATCCGGATGCACTTTGCCGCATAAAGCGAACAAGAAGAAAATACAACGACAAAAAGGCTTTTTCATACATAGTCAACAGACACAAACACAACATCAAAACCTAGCTATTGTCCACGCATGTACCTTTTGCACCTAGTAGAAAAACAAAGGCCCCAAATGATCATTCGCTGCGATCAAGGTCTGCGATTGCAACAGGAAGTGAGCCCGAGGTCCGCAATCAGTTCACGTAACTCAAGAGGCATGTCTTCATGACACAACATGTTCAAAGGATTGAACAGCAGCTGGAACATGTACTCCGCCTTCCAATCTTCAGCAGCAGGCTGAATTTTCTCAGCAAAAAGAAAACAAATGCAAACAAGTGATTAAAAAAAAGGTTGTCATATAAAGAAAAAAAAAGTAAAAAGAAAACAGAGAAGCTGTTACGTCGGATTTCAAAATTTTCTCAACTAGACGCGTTGGCGTCATACAAGCGCCATCCTCGTAACATAGATCTCACACTCATTTGCTCCTCATACTGGCACGACCGGTAAGATGGCTTCTCCGCCAATTTAACCCGGTCAGAAGGTTCTTCGATTTATACATTTTTCACCATAATCGCTTCTTCAAAGAAATTTGAGTAATCCTCCTCATCTGGAAAAAAAAGAAGCACAAGGTAAGAATAACACACATCACGGATCAAAAAGTTGATATTCAAACGAACCCAAAAAAAAGTTGCTCTCAAATATCTAAACAATCCCTCTTTTAAGTGCACGTGAGAAAATGTAGCGACCCGACCCGAAAGGATCAAGTCTCTGTGCTCAGGTGTCATCCCTGGATCATTAATGCTGACACCACACAGTACTTCGAAGGATTTATAACAGAGTAGCAATCACACACTTATTACATCGTTGTCCAAAAGAGGACTTATTACAATAAATATGGCTTAAGGCCATCTAATAACGGTAACAACGGAAGACTTGGAAGATAAGTGAGTCCATCAACTCCGGTAACATCATCGAAAGTATAGAACCACGACCTAAAGCACCTTACTCGTCGTCTGAAAAGTCTTCAACATGAAAGTTGTAGCCCGAAAACGGGTCAGCACATGGAATATGCTGGCAAGGTAACACATAGAGAGTAATGAAGGAATAATCCTATACTACATGCATATGTGGCTGGTGGAAAAGCTCTCTGATTCTGATTTTGCATAAAGCCGCTTTTTCCCTCTGCAAAGGAATAAATTTGTTTAACTATCATGGTGGTTGTTAAACATTGAGAATGGTTGACAAGATCCTCAATCCCAATTAAAAGTACTCATTAAAAACCCAACAATATTAATCAGAGTAACATGTTGAGATTCACATGATATTCAAGTACTAGATACTCAAGATGTCCATAACCGGGGACACGGCTAATCATGATTAGTTTATACACTCTGCAGAGGTTTATGACTTTTCCCCACAAGACTCGATCGCCTCCGCTTGGTTTCTCGCACTACATGATGTTTGAGAGACGGATGACCGAGATATAGTCTTTCGTAAGCGCTTAGCACCTTACTTGTGGGTAGACCGTACCAACCTACAACCCCTACATCTGCTAGTCTACCCGTAAGAGTTCGCACAACTTACTCGGCTATGCCAGAGCCCATAATGGCTTGTGGCTGCACACGGAAGTTACTAGCTTGAATGATCTTATGATCCCTTTGAGCCTGGGTGGCGGTCCGAAGAAAAACAGGCAAGTCCTGATGGAAACCAGGTGCCTCAATCCACCCAGATGTGTGTTTAAGTTGCCACCTTAGATAAACCATTAAAATTTAACAATCTCACATCTGTCATGGATATCACTCACCCAATCCACGTCTACTAGCATAGCATGGCATAATAAGCAAACATAGAAGTAACTCCCAAGGTTTCATAAGTAAAACAGGTAATAGGTACTACCTCAATCTACTTCCCATCCCACAATTTAATTAGATCCTAATCATGCAAGTGTTTGAGGATTGATCTAATGCATACAAACCGGTAGTAGAAAAAGTATGATCAAGTGTTACTTGCCTTGTCGACGATCCATGAAACCTAGAGATTCAAATAACAAGCGGCGCACTCCGGGTGATCTATCGCAGACAAACAACAAGCATACAATAAGTACTCATCTAATGCACAGGTAAATCTCGAATAAAAGATCTAACCGTAAAGTTCAACTTAAGAACCACAGGTTGCAAAAGAAAACGAATCAAACAAAACAATAGAAAACATCCGGCGGAAGAAAACAACTCGGTTCTAGCAAGTTGAAACTAGGTCAAAATTTTACAGTAGCAAAACTTTGTTTAAGTTGATTAGTCGAAACGGCGGTTTGGAGACGAAACTCCAGGCGCTTGAATCACCTGATTCCGATAAACGAGCGAGAAGATAAACTAGAACGAAGATCGGATCTGAAATCGAGATCGGAAAATAGCGGAATAAATCCGTTAAAGAAAACCGACGAACGGTTAAACGAACGGACGTTCGTTAACCGGGAATAACCGGTGATCATGTTCGTTAAGACAAACGGTCCGTGACGCCGCTAAACAACAAAACCGAAAGGAAAAAAAACCGATCTAGGGTTTTTAAAAAAAACCGAACAACGGAAAAGAAACCCGGAACGGTTTTTATAGAAAAAACCCGAACCGAGGGGAGGGTGGCGCAGCGGCTACCTCGACGAGGTGGGGCTCCGGCGGGGCGGCGGCTAGGTGGCGGGGCGACGGCGTCCTGGCAGCGGCGGTGGCTAGGCGGCGGCGGCTAGAAGCGGCGGCGGCTAGGCGGCGGCGGCTATGGAGAGGCGGCTGCGGGTTGGGGAGGAGAGGGGGGGTGAGGGGTATATAAAGGGGAAGGGTAGCTTGGGGAGGGCAAGCAAGGAGGAGGAGGAGTCCTCCTCGGACTCGGCAGTGATGTGGCCCAGGCTGTGTGGGCCTTGTGAGGAAAAGGCGGTGGGCCGGGCCCTTGGCCCAGGCGGGCGACATATTTTTAAATAAAATCACAGCAGAAAAATGAATAAAATAAAATCTAAACGAACTCCAAAATTTACAAAGTAAATTTTTCCCGACTCCTAAAAATGAGTCGAACAAAATGAACTTTAACACGGGGCCAAAATGCAATTTTTGAAAACACGCATTTTTCCCTAAAGCAAATAAACTCCGAGAAAAATCCAAAATTTGATTTATTTATTAAATCTTCATTTTTCCTAAATTTTGGGAAAGTCATATTATTCCCTCTCTTATTTTTTATTGGAAAAATATTTGAAGATAAAATAAATAAATCCAATGATCCTCTTTTCAAAATTTGAGAAAACTCAAATATGAAAATAATGAAATCTCCAACTCTCTCCGAGGGTCCTTGAGTTGCGTGAAATTTCTAGGATCGGCAAAATGCAAGAAAATATGTAATGCATGATGACTTAATGTATAACATTCCAAATTGAAAATTTGGGATGTTACAAACCTACCCCTTAAGATGAATCTAGCCCTCGAGATTCGGGTTAACTAGAAAATAGGTGAGGTGGTCCTTGAGCAAATCCTCTTCTCTTTCCCAGGTGGCTTCATTCTCAGTGTGGTGGCTCCACTGAACCTTGCAAAACTTGATAACCTTGCTGCGAGTAACTCTGCTGGCATAATCGAGAATCTTGACTGGTTTCTCCTCATATGTTAAATCATCCGTCAACTGAATTGCTTCAAGTGGCACTGTATCTCTTAACGGTACTTCCGCCATCTCGGCGTGACATCTCTTCACCGAGAAACATGGAATACATCATGAACTCCCGACAGTCCCTCCGTAATTCCAGCTTATAAGCAACTTCTCCCATGCGTTGCAAGATCCTATACGGTCCAACGAAACGTGGGGCTAACTTTCCTTTAACTCCCAAACGCTTAAATCATCGAAGTGTGGATACTCTAAGATAAACACTGTCTCAAACTTCATAATCTATCGCATTGCGTTATGAATCCGCATAGCTTTTACATGCAGGATCGGGCTATCTTGAGCCTATCGCGAATCAACAACCTTACATTGAGTCCTTAATCAAATCTGGTCCGAACAAGCGACGGTCTCGGTTTAGATCCCATGATAACGGTGTCCTGCACCTCCTTCCGCATTACAAAGCCTCGAAAGGTGCCATCTTCAAGCTGGTTTGGTAACTGTTGTTATCTGAAAACTCTGCATACGGCAAGTTATCATCCCAACTAGATCCATAATCTAGTGCACAAGCTCTCGAGATATCCTCCAAAATCTGATTGACTCTCTCGGTCATTCATACATTTGTGGGTGGAAAGTCATCTTGAATTCCACTGGTTCCCAATGTTTCGTGCAACCGATTCCAAAACTTTGAGGTAAATTGGGTTCCTCTATCGTCACGATACTCCTCGGAACTCCGTGTAAACACACAATTCTGGTCATGTATATCTTTGCTAACTTAGCACTGCTATAGGTAGTCTTGACTGGAATGAAATGAGCTACCTTCGTCAAGCGGTCGACTATAACCCAAATCGAGTCATAGCCTGAACGAGTCTTTGGCAAACCTGTGATGAAATCCATGCCTAGTTTATCCCACTTCCATTCGGGTATTGGCAATGGCTGCAACAATCCTGCTGGCTTCTGATGCTCTGCCTTCACTCTCTGACATACATCGCAAACTGCTACATACTCCGCGATATCCTTCTTCATTCCGGTCCACCAGAACATTTCCTTCAAATCCAAATACATCTTGGTATTTCCTGGGTGAATCGAATAGGGTGAATCATGTGCTTCTTGCAAAATCAACTTCCTGATCTCCGGGTCATTTGGCACATAAACACGGTCCTCAAACCATAGGGTATCGTGCTCATCCTCACGAAATCCCTTAGCTTTTCCTTCGCTCATTTTCTCCTTTATAGAGGCAACTTCCTTATCTGCCTTTTGAGCTTCTCTGATTTTATCCATCAACGTAGACTGAATCTCCAATGCTGCTACATAACCTCTCGGTACTATTTCCAAACATAGCTCTCGAAGGTCCTCGGCTAACTGCTTGGGTATTCCTCCCATCATTAGGTCATTGACATGGCTCTTACGGCTCAATGCGTCTGCTACAACGTTAGCCTTCCCGGGGTGATAATGCAATCTCATATCATAATCCTTAATAAGCTCCAACCATCTCCTCTGTCTGAGATTTAATTCCTTCTGCGTGAAGATGTACTTCAAACTCTTGTGATCCGTGTACACCTCACAATGATTTCCAATGAGAAAATGTCTCCGTGTCTTCAATGCATGCACAACGGCTGCTAACTCCAAATCATGTGTGGCATAATTCAACTCATGAGGCTTAAGCTGTCGTGAAGCATACGAAACAACTCTTCCTTCCTGCATAAGCACTGCTCCAAGTCCTCGATGTGAAGCGTCGCAATACACCTCATATTCCTTGGTATGATCTGGCAAAATTAACACTGGTGAGGTAACCAATCTTTTCTTCAACTCCCAAAACTTGCCTCACAATCCTCGATCCATATGAACTTGGTATCCTTCTTCAACAATTACATCATAGGCTTTGCAATCCTTGAGAAATTCTCAATGAATCTTGGTAGTATCCTGCGAGTCCAAGAAAACTCCGGATCTCTCCAACTGTCGTTGGTGCTTCCCATTTGGTTACGGTCTCAACCTTTGTGGGGTCAATCGCTATCCCTTCTCCGGATATAACATGTCCAAGAAATCCAACTTCCTTTAGCCAAAACCCACATTTCTTTGAACTTGGCATATAAGCGATGTTCCCTTAGTTTCTCCAAAACCAATCGCAAATGTTCCTTATGTTCCTCTTCATTCTTCGAGAAAACCAAAATATCATCTATGAACACCACGGCGAACTTATCCAAAACTCCATAAACACTTTGTTCATCGTGTTCATGAAATAGGCGGTAGCGTTAGTCAGTCAAATGACATAACGGTATATTCATACAATCCATATCTGGTGGTAAAAGCCGTCTTAGGTATATCCTGCTCTCGAATCTTCAACTGATGGTACCCTGATTGCAAATCGATCTTGGAAAACACTTTAGCTCCTTGCAAACGATCAAACAGATCATTTATCATTGGTAGTGGGTACTTGTTCTTGATTGTTACTGCAATCAATCCACGATAATCAACAACCATCCTTAACGATCCATCCTTCTTCTCCACTAAAAGCACGGGTGATCCCCAAGGCGAAGAACTTGGGCGTATATAACCTTTATCCAATAGCTCCTTAATCTGCTTCTTGATTTCCGCCAAATCCTGTGCGGGCATCCTGTATGGTCGCTTCGATATTGGGCCTGTACCTGGCAAAATCTCAATCAAAAACTCAATGTCTCTATCCGGTGGCATTCCTGGCAACTCTTCCGGAAATACATCAGGGAAATCCTTCACCACTGGTACTTCTTCCTGCACAACTCCTGATAAGGAATTTACTTGTGCTCTCCTCGGCTCATGCCGTGATACATACTTGATTCTCCTCCCTTCCGGGTGGTAAGCAAAATTGACTTAGTGGCGCAATCTATGTTCCTCCATACTTGATAACCAATCCATGCCTAATATCACATCCAATCCTTGGGATTCCGTAACTATTAGGTCCGATGGGAAAACATAGTGTCCAATCCTTAATGGCGGTCGATCACACCATATACTAGCCATGTATTCTGCTCGGTGAGGTTACTAGCATGGGTGACCTAAGGGCTTGGGTTGGTAATTTGTACTTATCCACAAATCCCTTGATATGTATGAATGCGATGCACCAAGTATCAAAAGAACAACCGCAGAAATGACTTAACCAAAACTTACCGATTCATCGCATCGGGCTGATCTTCAACCTCCTCCACATCAATGTGGTTCACATCCCCTGTTGAAAGGGTTTGGCTTCTTTCCCGAGCTTCCATTGCCATTTCCATTCTGGCCTTCGGACATTCGTTTGCATAATGCCCGGTCTTGCGGCACTTAAAGCAAGTGATGTGGCTCAGTCTACCTTGGATGGTGTTGACGGGTTGGTGCGGTTACATCCATTGCTTCCTCCATTCCCGTTCCCATTCTTGGTGCCATTATGGTTGTGCGAATTACCTCCTCCATGGGTATCTTTGGCCGAACTCCCTGTTTAGGGGTATAACGGGCTTCATTGGGCTCCAGAGTTATACTTCCCCTGCCCATACTTCCTCTTGCGGTTCTCAATTTGCTGCTGCTTTCCTTCAATCATGAGGGCACGGTCTACCAACTCCTGGTAGTTATGAAACTTGCTACCATCAACTGCATGCTTAACTCATCATTCAACCCTTCTAGAAACTTCTCCTGCTTAGCTGCATCTGTAGGAACGTCATCTGGGGCATAACGTGCTAACTTACTAAAATCATCCACATACTTGTGCCAGCCCTTCCTCCTTGGCGTAAGTTGCGAAACTCACGCTTCTTCATGGCCATAGCTCCTGCCGAGACATGGGCGGTCGGAAAGCTTGTTGAAACCGATCCCATGTGGCGGTGTCTGTGGTAGGTGGCTGTAAAATTCTCCCACCATGTGCTGCGGGTCCTTCAAGCTGGTGTGCAGCAAACTTCACCTTCTCTCCATCTCATGCATCCTGCGGTGGTCAACTCCCTCCCTATCTTACGGAGCCAATCATACGCTACTATCGGCTCGGTGCTCTTTGAAAAACACTGGCGGGTTCAGCCTTAAGAAATGAGCCAGATGGTCAACTGGTGGTGGTGGCGGTGGGTTGTTGTTGTTGTCATTGCCTTGGTTCTGTACCAATGTTTGGATCAAAGTGTTCTGCTGCTGAATCAACTGGGTGATCTCTGGCGGGAAAACAAACCCGGGGTCGCGTCTCGGAGGCATCTGATGGGTTTTAGAAAAGATGAGAAATTAAGAATAGAGTGGGGTCTAAGGAGAAACACTACCCAAATGTATATGAGCAAATGCACACAAAATCACTTCATTCAATTCAAACAAAGGGCTTACAACGGTCTAACTATCGCAAAAGTGCGTGAACTAAAATGTTACATGGAGGGAATACTACTAATATGTGGGGGTCATCTACTAATTTGAACCGGTGGAAGACTCCATGATGTCTGCTCCAGCTTCATCTTCGAAGTCGGGTTCACTTGGATCCGAATCGGTGTCGTCGATGTTGATGTAGTTGCTCGGGCAGTCGACGTACTTGTCTTCATTCTTGAGCGCCAATTTCTTCTTGAGTTCTTCAATCTCATACTTAAGATCGTTGTTGTGTCTTGCTAAAGCTACGATCTCGTCCATGTAGTCCTTACGTGTAGACTTTAGTTCTTCTTCAAGTTCGATGATCCTTCCCTTCGCATCCTTCATTTCGATCATATCATTGCACATCTGGTTCTCCTGGCGTCGAATGTGCTGGTTTAACTCCTGGATGGAAGCTGCAATGGATCTATCCTTCTTGGTGCTGACTATCTCCCATTGTTCATCTCGACGTCCACAAATCTGGTAGATGGTGTCTTTGAGGTCTTCTTGGTAAACTTCTCCAATGCGTCCCATGGTGATATGAGCTGCCATGCTCTTTCCCAGACTCCATGTTGGTGCTTTGAAAACACTATCTATAGGCTTGGTGATTGGGGCGAATGTCCTTCCCGAACGTGAGCTTGAATCTTCCAGCCCTCCTCTTGAGCAGAGTGGCGTTGAAAGTCCGGTGAAGCTTGGTAGTCCAATGTTCGTGTACTTGGTGACTTCCTTCAAGTGAAATCCAAAAGGTGTGCCTTCATCCGGTTGGGCGTACTTGATCTTCGCCAAGGCCCTTCATCCTAAAAGAGTAGAAAAGATGAGGAGTTAGAAAATGAGAAGAGAGTAGTGATCTATGGCTTTAACTTAGTGGTCGTGTCCTCATCGGTCGTGTGCTCGATACCATCTCTGTAGCGACCCGACCGAAGGATCAAGTCTACGTGCTCGGTGTCATCCTGGATCGATAATGCCGACACCACACAAGATTACTTAGAAGGATTTATAACGAGTAGCAATCACACACTTATTACATCGTTGTCCAAAAGAGGACTTATTACAATAAATATGGCTTAAGGCCATCTAATAACGATAACGTGGAAGACTTGGAAGATAAGTGAGTCCATCAACTCCGGTATCATCATCGAGTATAGAACCACGACCTAAAGCACCTTACTCGTCAGTCTGAAAAGTCTTCAACATGAAAGTTGTAGCCCGAAACGGGTCAAAGACATGGAATATGCTTTGGCAAGGTAACACATAGAGAGTAATGAAGGAATAATCCTATACTACATGCATATGTGGCTGGTGGAAAAGCTCTCTGATTACAGCTTTGCATAAAGCCAGTTTTTCCCTCATCGCAAAGGAATAAATTTGTTTAACTATCATGGTGGTTGTTAAACATTGAGAATGGTTGTGACATCCTCAATCCCAATTAAAAGTACTCATTAAAACCCAACAATATTAATTAGAGTAACATGTTGAGATTCACATGATATTCAAGTACTAGATACTCAAGATGTCCATAACCGGGGACACGGCTAATCATGATTAGTTTATACACTCTGCAGAGGTTTGCGCACTTTTCCCCACAAGACTCGATCGCCTCCGTTTGGTTTCTCGCACTACATGATGTTTGAGAGACGGATGACCGAGATATAGTCTTTCAGAAGCGCTAGCACCTTACTTGTGGGTAGACCGTACCAACCTACAACCCCTAGATCTGCTAGTCTACCCGTAAGAGTTCGCACAACTTACTCAGCTATGCCAGAGCCCATAATGGCTTGTGGCTGCACACGGAAGTTACTAGCTTGAATGATCTTATGATCCCTTTGAGCCTGGGTGGCGGTCCAAGAAAACAGGCAAGTCCTGATGGAAACCAGGTGCCTCAATCCACCCAGATGTGTGTTTAAGTTGCCACCTTAGATAAACCATTAAAATTTAACAATCTCACATCTGTCATGGATATCACTCACCCAATCCACGTCTACTAGCATAGCATGGCATAATAAGCAAACGTAGAAGTAACTTCCAAGGTTTCATAAGTAAAACAGGTAATAGGTACTACCTCAATCTACTTCCCATCCCACAATTTAATTAGATCCTAATCATGCAAGTGTTTGAGGATTGATCTAATGCATAAAAACTGGGTAGTAGAAAAGTATGATCAAGTGTTACTTGCCTTGTCGACGATCCATGAAACCTAGAGATTCGAAATAACAAGCGGCGCACTCACGGGTGATCTATCGCAGACAAACAACAAGCATACAATAAGTACTCATCTAATGCAGGTAAATCTCGAATAAAAGATCTAACGAGAAAGTTCAACTTAAGAACCCTGGTTGCAAAAGAAAACGAATCAAACAAAACAACGGAAAACATCCGTGGAAGAAAACAACTCGGTTCTAGCAAGTTGAAACTAGGTCAAAATTTTACAGTAGCAAAACTTTGTTTAAGTTGATTAGTCGAACGGCGGTTTCGAGACGAAACTCGAGCGCTTGAATCACCCGATTCCGATAAACGGCGAGAAGATAAACTAGAACGAAGATTGGATCTCAAATCGAGATCGGAAAATAGCGGAATAAATCCGTTAAAGAAAACCGACGAACGGTTAAGCGAACGGACGTTCGTTAACCGGAATAACCGGTGATCACGTTCGTTAAGACAAAGCGGTCCGTGACGCCGCTAAACAACAAAACCGAAAGGAAAAAAATAAAACCGATCTAGGGTTTTAAAAAAAAACCGAACAACGGAAAAGAAAACGGAACGGTTTTTATAGAAAAAAAACCGAACCGAGGGGAGGGTGGCGCGGCGGCTACCTCGATGAGGTGGGGCTCTGGCGGGGCGGCGGCTAGGTGGCGGGCGACGGGCGTCCGGCCAAGGGCGGTGGCTAGGCGGCGGGCTAGGGGCGGCGGCTATGGAGAGGCGGCACTGGGTTGGGGAGGAGAAAGGGGGTGAGGGGTATATAAAGGGGAAAAGGGTAGCTTGGGGAGGGGCAAGCAAAGGAGGAGGAGGAGGAGGAGGAGTCCTCCTCGGACTCGGCGGCAGCATGTGCTTGTGTGGCCATGAGGAAGAAGGGGCAGGCTGGGCCCTTAGCCCAGTGGCGCGCGTATTTTTTAAAATAAAATCACGCATGAAAAATGAATAAAATAAAATCTAAACGAACTCCAAAATTTACAAAGTAAATTTTTCCCAACTCCTAAAAATGAGTCGAACAAAATGAACTTTAACACGGGGCCAAAATGCAATTTTTGAAAACACGCATTTTTCCTAAAGCAAATAAACTCCGAGAAAAATCCAAAATTTGATTTATTTATTAAATCTTCATTTTTCCTAAATTTTGGGAAAGTCATATTATTCCCTCTCTTATTTTTTTTATTGGAAAAATATTTGAAGATAAAATAAATAAATCCAATGATCCTCTTTTCAAAATTTGAGAAAACTCAAATATGAAAATAATGAAATCTC
Organism: Aegilops bicornis; assembly: GCA_021605145.1. NCBI lineage: Eukaryota > Viridiplantae > Streptophyta > Magnoliopsida > Poales > Poaceae > Aegilops > Aegilops bicornis. Next base: position 415,602,579 of record CM038674.1, read on the forward strand.
CAACTCTCCGAGGGTCCTTGAGTTGCGTGAAATTTCTAGGATCGGCAAAATGCAAGAAAATATGTAATGCATGATGACTTAATGTATAACATTCCAAATTGAAAATTTGGGATGTTACAGAAAAATGCAGTCCTGTCGCGCATATGTTGAAGTTCACTACATAAACAATTGCAGTTTATAAAAAAATACAGTGGGAGAAACACAAAGAAAGCTTTACGGCTGGCAAAAGAAAAAATAACATACCACTTCAGTGCAATCTGCGTGGTAGTCGATCCTGCGCCACCTTGTTGTGACATCGGGATGGCGGTGTACTTCCCTCATCATGGATATCAAAGTGCAGCGATGCTTTGGTTCATCGTGTATAAGGAATAATGACCATCCTTGAATCGCGGCATCATAATTTGTTCGCATAAAAAAATGAAATCAAAAGTTCTTTCAACACGTACTACCAGGACCACTGTTCCAAAAATAACTATAAAAAGAAATGCAACAAACCAGGAAGAATAAATGACAAAAAACAATGAATTTACCAGTTTTGCATCCAACAGGTTTTGCTGTCGTTCACAAAAAATTTGAACTGATTAACTGCATCTTCTAAAACAAACGAGCTATGCACAACTGGCAACACATGATTTCCGTCATTATCTCTCGCCACAGAGGTTTCCATTTGAAGAACGTACTGTACACAAAAAAGAACAAAAAAGGACATAAAAAAGAATAAACAATGCAATCGAGGCATGGACATGAAAAAGCCGGTCTGATGGAAAGAATGACAAGAACGTTACCGTGATAAATAAAGGTGAAAGTAGCAAACGCGTTCACCGGATTGATAAGCTAAACCCAATTCGTGGTCTTGCTTCCAGATTTGATAACAAAATCCATGATATACTGAATCCATTAAAGCTCCTTTGCCAAATGTATCATAGATATAGTCGAAATTGTAAGTATCGACATCATCAACAAAAGGACCATGCACCATAAAGAACGCGTTCTGCGGTAAACATACAGCATGGGATCAATAAAATTAGAACTAAAATCAAAACACACAAAAAGCATGAAAGGGCACACGCATCACATAAAAACTTACTCGCGGTGTTTGGTTACAAAATCTTTCTTTGAGAACAAGATCCTTTATTTTTAATCGCCTCATGCATATATCTCGAACCTCGGAGGCTTCAATTTCTCTATAGAGCATCTCAACTTAAAAGCCCTCTCACCGCCCTCTTGTTGAAAATACTTCAACCTCATCCAAATGAGGACGATTAATTGCTGCACTCCTAGTCCTAGTTACACGTGCACACGGTGTAACAAAATCATCATCATCAACATCATATACATCATGTGGAGAGCTAGGTCGAGATACACTTCCACCATCAGGTCCAGACGTCACATTTGTGTTCAAACCAGAATTATCTGGAGAGATTTCAATGACACAATCCTCCATAACCACATCAGAACCCTGGGACTCAAACAATGACGTACAACCTTCATGAAGCCCCCAATCAAAACCTAAAAACGTGCAGAAAAAACATGGAAGCACACAGTACAAAACACAAGAACCTAAAAACATGTATAGAGAAAAATAGAATGCAGCCTTTGTTGTATACATCAATGCAGCCCAAATATATACATTAATTCATCCCAAATATAAAATAACAATGCAGCCCACTTATCTACATCAATGCAGCACACACTTGTATAAAAGCAATGCAGCCCACATATAAAATAACAATGCAGCCCACTTATCTACATCAATGCAGCCCACATATAAAATAACAATGCAGCCCACTTATCTACATCAATGCAACCCACATATAAAATAACAATGCAGCCCACTTATCTACATCAATGCAGCACACACTTGTATAAAAGCAATGCAGCCCACATATAAAATAACAATGCAGCCCACTTATCTACATCAATGCAGCACACACTTGTATAAAAGCAATGCAGCCCACATATAAAATAACAATGCAGCCCACTTATCTACATCAATGCAGCCCACATATAAAATAACAATGCAGCCCACTTATCTACATCAATACAGCTCACACTTGTATAAAAGCAATGCAGCCCACATATAAAATAACAATGCAGCCCACTCCTCTCTGACAATGCAGCCCGCACTTGTATACAAAGAATGCAGCCCACATATAAAAATAACAATGCAGCCCACTTGCCCATAAAGAAGCGGAACCAAGCAGTAGTCAAAAATAAAATAAAGCGAGGATGAAGAAGTTCAATAAAACAACCTTTATCTGCAAAAATTAGAAGTGATGTTAAATCAAGGCAACATTTCCTCGATGTTAGCCAGCTATAGAGCATGGCCTTTTTGATGTAGCCAATGTGCTCCACCCCAAACTTAGCAACTCGAACACCATCCCATGTCTGCAAGAATTGAAACATATAGAATCCACAATCATGCCTGCAATAAAAAGAATAAAAAACATCAGTTTCACAAAAATTAAGTGAAAAAAACTTGAACGGTATGACATGAAGGGTCAGAAGAACGCACCCATTTGGCTGCATTGGGACAATGACATGTTTCAACACAAATCCATCAAGTGTGGGAGGATTTAGCGGCTCATCATAACTCAAGCTACCTTCTTTCCATGCACGCTTGATATTTTTAACCATCCTCCTAAAAACCCTGACCGCATCAGGGCTGCCAGGTTTGTTGAGCGAGTTAAGAAATTCAAACCGCCTTTCTTTCACATTTAACGCAACTACACAATAATGACCAACACCATCCCTCGTATCTGGTGGATCAAAATTTGCAAAAAGGACCTGTTGGAAACATGAATAAATAAATAAAATTATTATAACAAGAAAAACAGAACGCTATAAAAACAAAACAGGAAAAATACACATAAAAAAGTCTCTCACCATATCCTTTTTATCAACACGCTCCTCGGCTTTTGAAGAGAACATCAATTTAACACTCCTGCCTACAGTACCACCATTCCAAATATTTGTCTGCAAAATAAAAACCAAAAATCAAATAAGCAAAACAAGTCGTCGCACAAAATCAGAAAAGAAAAATGAAAAAAATAAAACAAAAATTTATGTATTCTTACACAAATATGGTACGGGACAACCATTGTCGGAGATCTCTTAAACTTATCTACCAGCAAAGAAACCCAAGATCTACAAGCCTTGTAGTGAGCATCCCTTTATCCCAAAAGGATTACCAACTTCGCCAATGCTAATATCACCCATCTCAGTTTTAAAAGCAATCATGTCCCTGAATTTTTCATGAAAAACTCAAACATAAGATACTAAAAAAATAACAACAAATAAAACAGGTAAATACAAAATTAGATAATACATATGAACAAAACAATTTCTAAAAACCATACTTCTTCTTCTTGTCCTTCCGAGCCCTTATAGCAGCGTACAACTCATTGTATCTTTTCGGAAGAAATTTGGATCAATGCTAGACGGTGTCACAACAGGAGTTCATCATCCGCAATAAAAAATGAAGTTCACTTATCCAAACAATGAAGTTTAAATATTAAGATAAGGGAATTCTGCTAGCTATTTTGAAAATCATAGACAAAAGATCAAAGTTTCACTTATCACTTAACATCTAATACATACCATAGTAATTAAACAACATGAATGAGAAAAACATCAAAGCTACTGTTTAAAAAAACACTTGCCTTGATTAGTCGAGTCTTGTTCTTTGTTCTTGAATCGAGCAAAATATTTTCTTGCATAGGTTGCGACGAATCCACCACAACCTCACTGGACTTTCCTTCTGCAGCAACATCAGCATTCTCTCGATTTACAATAGTCTGGTCAACAGCAGCTTCCTTAGATACTTCAACTACATGAGGCTCCACTATCAATACTTCCGGAACATCATTGGACACCAGAGACACGGGGAAGAAACAACACTAGCGGCGGGGCAACATTCTCCGGTGGCTTTCAATGCCAACATCGTAATCTTCATGCCGATCGGTGGGAACGACATCATGGGATCCTTGAGCTACGAAGGATCTGCACACTCAACGGCAACCGACATGAAGCATCAACATAGCACGACCATCAACAAAGACAACCCCTTCGATTCAGATCAACGTGGACTTCCACGTTTGGTTCTCCAACCTGTGGAAAGTTTAAAAAACACCCAGTAACACAAAAATAAGCATGGGGATAACTAACACAACAACACACATCACACTTATGTCAAAAGACTGCTGGCAACATACACATACAACTACAGTCCACATATACAAAACAACACCAACACACGTGTGTCATACACAACTACATCTGCAACCCACGTATACATAAAAAAACAAATGCAGTTCCATTTGACAAACGCTGCAGTTCAGTTATGTTAATTACTGAAGGTCACTTATGTAAATAAGTATGGATCACGCATGCCAAAAAGAACAGCAATTCACTTATGTCAAACAAAGGAAGATCATACATGTAAAACTATTGCAGCTAACATATAAATGAAAATGCATATGGATGAGCGTAACGGCGTACATCAAGTTTATAACAGACAACAAAAAATTAGATTATAACCCACTAACGTAACAAGTAATACAATTATACCTTATCGGCTACAACATCAAGAGGGGACGCATCACCCAAGACCTCATCCTTTCCAGAGCCATCGTAAGTCTCTTTGTGCACATCACGGCAATGACACCGGTCTCTACGGGCATAGAACAAACCAAAAAGAGAAATAAAATGGTACCGACCAAAAAGAAAAAACTCCAACCATGCACAAGCGGTACACACTTCACAACAGAGAAGTACACAAGAAAAATATGGGAACCAAACAAATGTAAGTTCAAAGAAAAAGGGAAGCATGGCGAAGCAGGACATGGCGAGTATTTATACCGACCAACCCCATCGTCTCTAGTTCCGTCGACACCGTAAGATTCCACTCCAGCCTATAACAAAAAAAAAGAGGAGCAACAACATAATACACAAAAAAGAGGTCCAAAGCCACAAAAAACATAGAACATACATTATCAGCACCAACGCCAGCGTCCTGACGGATCATTTCATCCACAATATGCCCAGCATCCTTCTCATACTGACCGCATTTTTCTTCTTGTGAATGTCTCAGTTGAGCATACTAAGAACGAACATTTGTCACTGCAATCTTCAGGCTTTCGATCACACCACAATCAAAATTGTGAGCAGCAACAATATCTTCATCTCGTGGGCCATGGCCAACAGGGAAAAACCAGCAATTGTCCTCAACCTGTCACCAGAGGTTAGCAAATCTTCGATCGACTTCAAAACCTTCAAGAAGCTCATCAATCTCCTCATGCTTTTTGCCGCCAACAAATGTCTGCATTTATAAGAGCTTGTATTATCAAACATCCGTCGAGGCATGAAACCACGCAGTATGCGGCACCTCATCATCACAGCCAGGAAGCTGACTACAGATAGGCTCATAAAACCTATCATGGGTGCTAGGCCCCGCATCAGAGCTGCCGTGTACAACTGCAACAAGACGGTTGTACACAATATCACCTGACGCCTTCCACTGCAAAAAAGAGAGCACGCAAAGAGAAGTACACATGTGAGTACTAGAATAGGTCACATTTATAATGATCGCACATTTTTTAAAATCTGATATTAAAAATCGGGTGCACTAACCGGCAACTTCCCAAATTTGTAACTTTCCAAGTAAATCTTTCCCTTCACAAGCACATCCTCATTGTACAACTTCGCCAGGTCCTTGGTCGCCGGTATGGCCTTGCGTGGCGTCAACGTGTGCATATTTGAAAATTTGCGAAGCTTCAAGCGATCAAGATACATAATCGAGGGGACAATGGCACAACCCTCTGCACAATTCTGCTTGCTTGCCTTGATTGCCACCTAACTACAAATGCACGCAACTCATCAACAACAAGTCGACAAAAGTCCATCCGAGCCATAGCCGCATAATCCATGTTCTCTACCATCGCAAAGAACTCTACCCAAACGAATCAAGCAAGCGGGCACGGCAAATTACTGGTAAAGTATAAGGAAGAACACCTTCACAAAGAAGGTCAACACTCACATAATCATCTTCCTCCACCAACACCTTCAACTTCTCAAGCAAGTCCTTGACACCTATACTTTTTGAACGGTCAAAGCCAAGCTCATCCTTGAGGGCGATCAACGATTCATCATGACCGCCGAAGCGAGCATGGAGTGCGATGTGACTTCCCATAGGTAAATCAAAAATGTGATGAAGCGCATCACGATTGATTCAAGAACCCTGCCATTCCCAAAGTCCATTAACATAGTGGCCGGGTCAATCACTCCCATCAAATAGCACATAAGAATGCGCGACACATTTTTCTTTCTTGTCGGATCAAAGACAACACCAAATCCAAGATCCCTAACACGGCTGCAATGCGCCTCTTTCAACAAAGAAGCAGCCTTGCAAGCGGTGGGAAGTGACAAACGCACGGTCTTGTTAAATGGAGAATCATCTCCCTCACCATCATCTTCAGTTGCATTGCTCTTACTAGACTTCTTCCTCTGTGTAAAGGGAAATGCAGTCCACATTAGAAGATTAGGCATAAAAAAAAGAAAATACAGAAAGAATAACAAAATGAAGGAAACAAATGCAGTGCACTTCAACAAACCTTTGGAGCAGCATCAACCTCTTCGCCGGAATCACCACCAACATCTTCGTCGACATCATCATGGGCACGCTTGGGTACAGTCTTAGATGAACCACAGTCTTTGCGCCTAGAAGGATGAACACCCTTCACATAATCAGCAAGCAAAAAGTCGTCGTCATCAGAATTGGGACCTTCAGTGACATGTAGTCGTTTGCGCTGAGGATCATCACTTCCGCCAGCTTCAGCGGTTCTCTTGCCAAGATTCTTCTTCATTCCAGCAACACGTGGACTCCGCCGAGGTGTACCACCTTCCTCAGCAACAGTACTCAACCTCTTCTTCATCTTGCCAAATTTACCACCATTGCCACCATCTCCAGATCTCCTCCGCTTCTCCTTCTCAGAAACTCTTTTGACTCAATTTCAAACCTCAACTTCCTCTTGCTTTGCTTCAACTCATATTGACGAACCTGTTAAGGACCATCCAATCACTGTGTAACTTCCTCTGTACCATCAACAGATCGCGGCGTGTTTCGGACAAGACAGACGCGTCTCGATCAAAGCTCACACCAACATTACCCTCTGCAAAATAATGGTCAATCAATTGAGTAACCTCCTCAAACCCAAAGCGCCCAAAGATGGAAAAAAGACAATCGTCAAAATAAAGTTTGACTATCCTCGTTAAAAATTGCACAAAAGAACAAATGCGATGCAGGTTATACATATAAATGCGGTGCTCCAACCATAAACTCAAAATAAAAAATAATGCATTGCACAAAAACTTGAATAAAACAACAATGCAGTTCACACATACATACAGTGGAGTTCACATACAAAATAAATGCAAAGGTCTTGCACATGCTAAATCCACGGTTGTTCGCAACAAAAATGTCGAACTAGATAAAACAAAGCATACACAAAAATAAACAAATTAATCACATACCAGAAGGAGGGGCCACACTTATAGGAGAAGATTCAATCGGCGAATTCACTTGATGTCCTGCCTCGACACCATGATCCTTACCACCAGGACAAGGAGAGACAATTGGTGTATCATTATGAGCACCGCAATCACCGGATTAAAAAAACAAGAAAAAAGAAATTACAAAAACATCACATGACAAAATAATGCAAACGAGCAGCGACAACTAACGAGCATAACCCAATATGCAGGATGAACTAGGAAACTAGATAAACACCAAACAAAATAAACAAAGCCTAAGGAATAAGCACTCCACATACCACGAACTCCTTCTCCTGCACCTTTCGGCGAAGACATAGAGTTTCCACGCAACACAAAGGACGAAGTGACAGACATAAGCAACAAAATCGGCGAAAATCTCACGAAACCCTAGATCCGCATTGCTACACACAACTATCGACTTCAAAACGAGATAAAATCGACTGCCTACGAAAAGTTACACAAGAATAAAGAGCTAAAGCAACTACAAGAATAACAAAAACGAGGCGAGGGGACAATCAACACCGAGCCAAGCGGAACGTACCGAAGAAAAGTATGCGGACGGCGGCGGGAAGGGGGAAGGGGGCGTCGATGGGAAAGGGCTGCGGGAGCGCAGCGGCAAGGGCTCACGAAGCGGACAGCGACGCCGATTGCAGGAATAAGGACCTCTTGAGGGCGGCGGTTCTCCGGTCGGCGGTTCTTCTTGTAGCAGACGGCAGTTTTGCTCAAGGGAGAGATGCCTCGGGAGAATCTATAAGAGAGGAGAGGGGATTGTTCTCGGTCTCTTTCTCTGACACCGGAGCGGTGGAATAGCGTGGAAACGACACGCAGCAGGCCCGCGTTTCGCAAAAAGCGTCACAAATAACGGGCCGGCCCAAAAACAGCCCGGACAAAATAAACCAGTCTACATCAAAACGCACATATTACTAAAAACAACAAAAAAAACACATGATGCAGTTCTTTGTTAAGAATCATGAAATTTCAAAACGGTAAAACAACAAATAAAATACATACAGTTCATAAAAAAAAGTTAAAATGAAAAACAAAACGCATGTTAAGAGAACACATCCAGAAGAAAAAAAGTCTACCTTCAATTAAGTGCCACACAAAAAAATGTGCCCCGCCCCTCCGCTCTCCCCTTTAACCTCCCGTCAAAGTGAAGTAAGCACGGGCAAAAAACAAATGCATTACGCCTTCTTTGGAAAAATGCTGCATTTCTATACGGGATGCAAGACGCCATTATGCATTTCTTTTCGAGTGAAGAAAACGCATAAGCGTGGAATAAGTTAACGCGGTCTGAAGTAAACGAACTTGCGATGCAAGATCATAAACAATGTAGTACAACGTATTTTGCTAACGGTGTAGTCCCATACATTCGAAAATTACAAAAAAGTAAAAACACGGGATCAAAAATGAGAACTGTACATGCGAAGGAATGAAGTTCACACCTAGTACATAACCATGATCAATGCACTGCACCGATGATTTACCAAAAATCAGTGCACTCCACGTCATAAAAAAACATACAAAGAATAAAAACTGATCACCCAAATGATACCGGCACCAGGCAACCAAAAATTGACAACGTACATGCGTCTCTAAAATACCCGAACACAGGCCCAACAAAACCGACCAAGAAAAAACAATAAGTTCAAAAAAAAGTGGGGGGGCCCCCACCCCCCCTCCCATTTCCTATTCGTCCCGTGCCAGGGACTGCAATAAGTACCGGCAAAAACAAGATGCAGTACGGGTCGGTAGAAGTATGCAATGCATTCCGGTCTTGCAATGCAGAGCCAAGCATATAACAAAGACACGCAAAAAACGATGAAGTACACACATGTATACAATGTTGCAGTTCTGATTTGTACGAGACGCAGTGCGTAATTGTAAACAATGCAGTTATGTTGTCATGCAGTATACATCTATAAAACATGACAAAATGCCCACTCGAATATAAAAAGGTGACGCATGCAGTGCAAGTTGCGCACGAATGCAGTACACTGAATTTGTCGAATGAAGTCTTAACATACCCAACAAAGCAGTGCACGAACATAAATTTGAAAAAAGGAATACATAAGAGCAAAAACACAAATAGAAAAACACAAAACACGTAAAATAATTCAATACAGTATGGAAGTACACGAAAGTACAAAGACGTAACCATAATGAGTGAAATGCAATTATGATTTACAAAGCAGTGAACTCCCATACATTGGGAAAAAAGATTAACTGATAGCAAAAAGACGGAAACAAAAAAATGACAACTGTACATGCAGCACGCAGTGCGTATACAATGCAGTACAGAACACTGATCAATGCAGTGCACACTCCAACATTGAAAAAAAAACACAGGGCAGAAATATAAAAAGAAAAAAAAATTGACCACCCAGGTGGCACCGGCCCCAGCCAGTCTCGTAATAGGTCTACGCCCACAGAAGGCGAGTCGTTCTGAGTCACAGTGCATGAGGCCGGTTGCACATGGGCCCATAGGTCATAGAGCATATAGCAGCGAGCGCCGTGTATAAGCGCCCAGATAAGTATACAGAGGAGTTCGACCAGTATGCCTCGCCAACGCTTATAAACAGTGCAGCGCGCCTTCCATGGCGAGGTGGGACTAAACATTAGGACTCACACACAGCAAAATAGGAACCAGCCGTGTGCTCACAGGCCGACCTGGGCCCAATTGCGTCTTCACTACCAGAACACAGGGCCAACAAAAAAAAAGAGAGGCCACTGAAAATTTAAAAAAAATGCCACATACCATACACAAACACAGGCCCAACCACGCGTTCGCAGTTCGTCGTGATATGACAATACAGTTCGCTATTCTCAAGTAAGCGATCGTTCCTTCTTGAATGCTTTCGTGTTCACTGAATCAGACCCAATCCACCACCTAACGCCAACCACAACATTTATTACTTCCATTGCTCGATTGGTTGCATAAAAACTTATCCATTCGTGCTACAGACTAACAAAACTCCTCCCCCCCGTTCCTCATTTTCCTCAAAACGTAGATCTAGGGTTCATCACATCCTGACTCTTCTCCGAATTCCACCGAACCCGCCATGGACTGCAAGTGCGGGTGCTTGGCAAGGATGGCGCCGATGGCGGACACATGCGTCTCACGCAGAAGGCCTCTGACTCACCAACACCGAGTGGCGCAAAGCATGCTCGGCCTGATGATACCCAACATGGGGTTTCGTCGCCATTTCTTCATCGCCTCACAACCCACAGATCTACAGGAAAGTTGGGTATGTTTTCCACTCACAATTTTGGAAATAATCTAGACTGCAAATACACATCTGAATATATAGTTCAATCAATTTGTTAAGTAATATCAACAAAAAATACAAAACAGAATTTGTATTGTTGTTCAGATCTGTTAGCTATTAAGACTAGATGCTTCCACCTATCTTTCTTCAGTACCACACCATCTATCGACATATGTACAAAAAAGGGTCAGTAGATAAGCGTTGCAGTTATATTAACATGCTGGAGAAGTACACTGTTACTGACATTGTAGTGCACACATGTTGCAGTATAATATATATCACAGTAAAACTAGGAATCAATTGCGTATATAAGTTTGTTCATACATTGCAACTACTTTACAAAATATAATCATATGTATGTAACTATTTAAGTAAACATAAACAAATCATACTAAGTATAAAACAAAAACATTTGCTATTTACTTATAAATTCTTTATCCACCCATGACAATATGCAGAAACTGCCATCCGCAATAAAAATTCATGCTCCGAGTTCAGGGAAGCTTACTTTGGAGACAGAACACAAAAATGGCTATGGAGACATGGAAGCTGACTACCACATTGACTCTGAAGACTGCGTCAACATAACTACTGGTTGGAAAGATTTTGTCTCCCAGAATGGCTTTGAGGCCGAGAAGTGGCCATGGTCTTTTTCTACAAAGAAGAAGACTCCATCAAGTTTACAATATTTGCACTCTAGGCTGTCTAATATAAAGCAACCAATATTTCTAATGCTTTGCTTATGCTGTATGCTTTTAAAATTATGTCAATCAGAAAAAATGAACAATGCCTATTTAAAGTATGCAACCTCAACTACGTCATTTTGTCATCCTTTTTAGACAAAGTTGTTGTTGGCGATGTCGATTCTCTCGAACACATAGTGTGGTACTAATAATAACAAAAGGCAGCCCTCCGAGCAGTAACAAGGAAATGCAAATGGTGAAACTTTGCGGTTAACATATGATGCTCAAAAACAATTCTCATAGTATGCATTTCAAAAAATTCTTATAATAACTATTCAGCTAACACAAGCGTATCATGGACCATCCCTTCTAATAGCGAGAATAGAACATTAACAACACTTTGCTAATGCAAGATGTAAATGCATATTATGCAGTCATCTATAACACATAATGTAGTAAACACAGAATGTAGTTTACGAAAAGGAGAAATCTCATAAACAGCCATAACCACTGTAATAAAACTACAACGAAGTACGCTACCAAAGAAAATGCAGTGCACTACAACGTATGCCGCGACTACAACAAATAAAATTAAAGCAGTAAAACTACAGACAATGTGATAGACTCATAGAGGTGTCAATTTCACTCGCACTTCCATAACTCGCCTAAAAATTCTACAGCCACTAAACCATCGAAAAATACACCCGCAAAAATTTACATGGAAGATATGGCAACTTGACGAACAGCATCACCTTTCATTTAAAAACGCGATTCAAAAAATGACAATTATACCCGCAATACAATGAATTCAATCCTACTGAACAGTAATTACAATATTCAAACACGCGTGGACGGGCAAAAATCAAAAAATCAACAAGAACGGAGGAGCCACGAATCTCACAAGCCCGCACAACCAACATATCAAGAATTGAAAACTAACTCCTAAAATTAACAATTATAGAGTGAACGGACCGATTAAAACGAATGCAATCAAAGAATTCCTACTAAATAACAACATCCGAGCACAAAAAAAATCGCATCTGACGCGAACACGAACGAACAGAGAAAGCTCGTCCGCCAAATCCATCGATTTGCAAGCACTCTAGTATATTTTCCTGTAAATCAGAAAGAATAAAGCTAAAATGAGATGCAGACACAAACTGAATCATCCCGCGACACCCGATTCCACATAGAACGCAGGCGGAAAACCGGAAAATGAAGCGGTTCTCCGTGAAGCATTGCGATTGCTCAACGTAAAGAAGATGCGGTGCACTTTCATTCAGCGTCAAAGGCGAAGCGGTGTGCGAATAGTTATTACGCTAATATTAGCAGAATAGAGCGTCTGTATATATATATATATATATATATATATATATATATATATATATATTGTCATATGATTTCTTATGCTAAAGTAACAATCTATTCGCAATGTCAAGTATGAATCAAAAACTTCATTGAAAACTAACAAACTATGATCTCGGTCATTGAAGCAATTGCAATTTATCATAACATCGGAAAGAGTCAATATAAGTGCTTTTTAGCAAGTCCACATACTCAACTATCATTTAGTCTTTCACAATTGCTAACACTCACGCAATACTTATGGGTATGGAGTTTTAATCAGACACAGAGAAAGATAGGGGCTTATAGTGTTGCCTCCCAACCTTTTACCTCAAGGGTAATCTCAACAATAATTTATGATAACTTACATCCAATTGGATATATATATCCGGATCTTTCCAACACAATGTGCTTGCCAAAGGATAAAGTGTAAAAAGGAAAGGTGATGATCACCATGACTCTTGTATAAGACGTAAGACAAAAATAAAAGATAGGCCCTTCGCAGAGGTAAGCAGAGGTTGTCATGTGCTTTTATGGTTGGATGCACAAAATCTTAATGCAAAAGAACATCACTTTATATTGCCACTTGTGATAGGGACCTTTATTATGCCGTCCGTCGTTTTTATTGCTTCCCTATCACAAGATCGTATAAAACTTATTTTCTCCACACTAATAGATCATACATATTTAGAGAGCAATTTTTATTGCATGCAACAATGACAACTTACTTGAAGGATCTTACTCAATCCATAGGTACGTATGGTGGACACTCATGGCAAAACTGGGTTTAAGGATATTCGGAAGCACAAGTAGTATCTCTACTTGGTGCAAAGAATTTTGCTAGAATGAGGGGGAAAGGCAAGCTCAACATGTTGGATGATCCATGACAATATACTTTATTTCGGATATAAGAAAACATAACCCACTACGTTGTCTTCTTTGTCCAACATCAACTTTTTAGCATGTCATATTTTAATGAGTGCTCACAATCATAAAAGATGTCCAAGATACTATATTTATATGTGAAAACTTCTCTTTCTTTATTACTTCCTATTAATTGCAACAATGACCAAAAATATGTTTGTCAACTCTCAACAACTTTTATTCACCATTCTTTATATGTGAAGTCATTACTCTCCATAAGATCAATATGATCTGTCTATTTATTTTTATTCTTTCTTTTATTCCCTCAAAATCATAGCAAGATAGCAAAGCCATCGACTCAAGACTAATCTTTATTATATATAGCTCACGAACTCGATTACATAGAAGGATCATAAAGCAAAACTCAAAACTATATCATACTAAAACTTTATTCTACTAGATCAAGATATTACCAAAAGGATCAAACTAAGAAAAATGGTAAAGATAGAAGTGTGATGGTGATACCGGGGCACCTCCCCCAAGCTTGGCAGTTGCCAAGGGGAGTGCCCATACCCAATACTCAGTTCTCCTTTGGTGGTGATGAAGGGATTATTGATGACGTAGGCTTGTCATCCAACATCGAGCGTAGGAGGTGCTCCAACTTATGAATAATGCCCTTGAGTGCGATATGCTCTTGCAACAGAATATTTTCACGAGTTAGATACTTGTTATGCACCCGAACTATTTCAATCATCTTGAAAGCTTCAATTTCAGTAGGGGTAAGAAGATTGTAATGAGGTTGAAGGATGTCTTCTTCTACTCCCGGAGCTTGATCCTCCGTGGCCTTCTTGATCCTATCGTCCTTGTTGATCTCCCCAGGTTCTTCTCTCTTCAGCTCTATCTTCATTAGCCAAGCATCGTCGCCCTCATTGTTGGAGGAGGGGGATGACATGATGCCTGGCCTTGACAATTATGGCAGAAAACAGCTCAAAACAAAAGTAGGAGATATTTGCGTGGTGTGGTGGTCAAAACCTTCGGGAGATCATGTAATGAATTTTTACCGACCAAAAGAAGTATCGTGCACGGAGTTCGAAGAGTACACGAGGTGCCCACGAGGCAGGGGGCGTGCCCTCCACCCTCATGGATGTCTCGTGTCCTTCCCAGACTACTTCTTATTTTCCTATTTTCTCAAATATTCCAAAATAGAGAAAAATTGCCATTAGAACTGTTTTAGAGTCGGTTTACTTACCGTACCACATACCTATTCCTTTTCAAAGTCTGAAACATTTTGGAAAGTGTGCCTTATGTACTTCTCCGGGGTTACGGTATCAATAACATTGGTTTCAACATTTATGGGATTACCTGAGATATAATGTTTGATTCTTTGACCGTTCACCACCTTCGGATTTGTGCCTTCGAAGTTGTTGATTTTTATGGCACCGGAATGATAGACCTCCTCGATAACGTAAGGACCTTCCCATTTAGACAGGAGTTTTCCTACAAAAAATCTTTTGTATCCTTTTTGTACGTAAGAGTTGTATAGCAAAACATAATCACCTACATTAAACTCACACTTTTGTATCCTTTTGTCATGCCATCTTTTAACTTTTTCTTTGAACAGTTTGGCATTCTCATAGGCTTGGGTTCTCCACTCATCAAGTGAGCTAATGTCAAATAGCCTCTTCTCACCGGCAAGTTTGAAATCATAGTTGAGCTCTTTAATGGCCCAATATGCCTTATGTTCTAGTTCGAGAGGTAAATGACATGCTTTTCCATAAACCATTTTATACGGAGACATTCCCATAGGATTTTTATATGCAGTTCTATAGGCCCATAATGCATCATCAAGTTTCTTGGACCAATTCTTTCTAGATCTATTAATATTCTTTTGCAAAATTAATTTTATCTCTCTATTACTCAGTTCTACTTGACCACTAGACTGTGGGTGGTATGGAGATGCAATTCTATGATTAATATCATACTTAGCAAGCATTTTACGAGAAGCACCATGAATAAAATGTGAACCACCATCAGTCATTAAATATCTTGGGACTCCAAACCTCGGAAAAACAACTTCTTTAAGCATCTTAATGGAGGTGTTATGATCAGCACTACTAGTTGGAATAGCTTCTACCCACTTAGTGACGTCATCAACAGCAACTAGAATATGTGTATACCCATTAGAGGAAGGAAACAGTCAAATATAATCAAAGCCCCAGACATCAAATGGTTCAATAACAAGTGAATAGTTCATAGGCATTTCTTGACATCTACTAATATTACCAATTTGTTGACATTCATCACAAGACAAGACAAACTTACGGGCATCTTTGAAGAGAGTAGGCCAATAAAAGCCGGATTGCAATACCTTATGTGCAGTTCTATCTCCAGCGTGGTGTCCTCCATTAGCCTCGGAGTGACACTTGCGTAGGATCTGTTCATGTTCATGCTCAGGTACACAACGTCTAATAACACCATCTACTCCTTCTTTATAAAGGTGTGGGTCATCCTAGAAGTAATGTCTTAAATCACAGAAAAACCTTTTCTTTTGCTGGTATGTGAAACTAGGTGGTATAAATTTAGCAACAATGTAATTAGCATAATCAACATACCATGGAGCAGTATGAGAAGCATTTATGATAGCTAATTGTTCACCGGGAAAGCTATCATCAATAGGTAGTGGGTCATCAAGAACATTCTCTAACCTAGATAAGTTGTCTGCAACAGGGTTCTCAGCTCCCTTTCTATCTATAATATGCAAATCAAATTCTTGTAGTAGGAGAACCCATCTGATAAGTCTAGGTTTAGCATCTTTCTTTTCCATAAGATATTTAATAGCAGCATGATCAGTGTGAACAGTTACTTTAGAATCAACAATGTAAGGTCTGAACTTATCGCAAGCAAATACAACTGTTAAAAATTCTTTTTTAGTAGTAGCATAATTTCTCTGAGCCTTTGTCTAGAGTTTTACTAGCATATTGGATAACATTTAATTTCTTATCAACTCTTTGTCCTAGAACAACACCTACAGCATAATCACTAGCATCACACAAAATTTCAAAGGGTAAATTCCAATCAGGTGGCTGAATGATAGGTGCAGAAATCAAGGCTTTCTTAAGTATTTCAAATGCTTCTACACAATCATCATCAAAGAGAAAAGGAACATCTTTTTGTTAAATATTAGTCACAGGCCTATAATTTTTTTAGAAGTCCTTAATGAACCTCCTATAAAAACCGGCATGACCAAGGAAACTTCTTATACCTTTAATGTCCTTTGGACACGACATCTTTTCAATAGCATCAACTTTAGCTTTATCAACTTCAATACCTCTTTCAGAAATTTTATGCCCCAAGACAATACCTTCATTAACCATAAAGTGGCACTTCTCCCAATTCAAGACAAGATTAGTTTCTTCACATCTCCGCAAAACTCGATTACGGTTGCTTAAGCAATCATCAAAAGAAGTTCCATACATCGAGAAATCATCCATGAAAACCTCAACAATCTTTTCACAAAAGTCATAGAATAATAGCAGTCACACATCTTTGAACGGTAGAAGGTGCATTGCATAAACCAAAAGGCATACGTCTATAAGCAAAGGTACCAAAAGGGCAAGTAAAGGTGGTCTTTTCTTGATCCTCTTTTGACACAGGTATTTGAGAGAAACCGGAATAACCGTCTAGAAAGCAAAAATGTGTATGTTTGGATAATCTTTCTAGCATTTGATCAATAAAAGGTAAAGGGTAATGATCCTTTTTAGTAGCTTTATTTAGTTTGAGGAAATCAATTACCATTCTATAACCTGTAACAGTTCTTTGTGGAATCAATTCATCTTTATCATTAGGAACAACAGTAATACCTCCCTTTTTAGGGACACAATGGACAAGACTTAGCCACTAACTATCAGCAACATGATATAATATATCTGCCTCCATAAGCTTTAGTATTTCATTTCTTACCACTTCTTTCATCTTAGGATTTAACCGTGGTTGGTGATCAACAACCGGTTTAGCCTCTTTCTCCAATTTTATTTTGTCTTTGGCATAGAGTGGGACTAATGCCCTTAAGATCATCCAGTATATCCAATAGCGCACGATGCTTCTTCAAAGTTTTCAATAATTTCTCTTCTTCACCTTTCTGAAAGGTTAGCACTAATAATAACAGGATATATCTTCTTTTCATCAAGATAAGCATATTTAAGAGTATCAGGTAATGGTTTAAGCTCAAACACGGGGTCACCCTTGGGTGGAGGAGGATCCCCTTGAATTTCAACAGGCAAGATGTGTTTCAAAATAGGTCCCTGTTTAAAGAATACTTCATCTATTTCCCTTCTTTCATTCATAAACATATCATTTTCATGGTCTAGCAAATATTGTTCTAAAGGATCATTAGGAGGCACGACAATAGAAGCAAGACCAATAATTTCATCTTTACTAGGCAATTACTTATCATGGGGTTGTCTACGAAATTTAGCAAAATTAAAATCATGAGACATATCCCCTAAACCAATAGAAACAATATCCTTTTTGCAGCCTATCTTAGCATTAACAGTATTCAAGAAGGGTCTACCAAATATAATGGGACAAAAGTTATATTGCGGGGAAGCAAGAACAAGAAAATCAATAGGATATTTAATTTTCCCACGTAAGACTTCAACATCTCTAACAATCCCAACCGGTGAGATAGTATCTCTATTGGCAAGCTTAATAATAACATCAATATCTTTTATCTCAGTAGGTGCAATATCATGCATAATTTCTTTATATAAGGTATAAGGTATTGCACTGACACTAGCACCCATATCACATAAGCCATGATAACAGTGATCTCCTATTTTAACCGAAACAACAGGCATGCCAACAATAGGTCTATGTTTATCTTTAGTATCAGGTTTAGCAATTCTAGCAGCTTCATCATAGAAGTAAATAACATGCCCATCAATATTATCAACCAATAGATCTTTAACCATAGAAATACTAGGTTCAACTTTAATTTGCTTAGAGGGTTTGGGTGT
Organism: Aegilops bicornis; assembly: GCA_021605145.1. Classification (NCBI taxonomy): domain Eukaryota; kingdom Viridiplantae; phylum Streptophyta; class Magnoliopsida; order Poales; family Poaceae; genus Aegilops; species Aegilops bicornis. The sequence goes on from CM038674.1 coordinate 415,621,305, forward strand.
TCTAATATTACTTCTGTTGACCACAGTTGAAGCTTTAGCATGATCCTTTATTCTAACAGGGATAGGTGGTTTCTCAATATAAGCGGTAGGAACAATAGGATCAACATTATAAGTGATAGTCTTTTCTTCAACTTTAATAGGTTCAACTACTTTTAATTCAATGGGAGGATGATATTTAAACCACTTCTCCTTAGGGAGATCAACATGAGTAGCAAAGGATTCACAGAAAGAAGCTACTATCTCAGAGTCAAGTCCATATTTAGTGCTAAATTCACGGAAAACATTGGTATCCATAAAAGATTTAACACAATCAAACTTAGGCGTTATACCTGACTCCTTACCTTCGTCGAGTTCCCAATCGTCAGAGTTGCATTTAATTCTTTCCAATAAATCCCATCTGAATTCAATAGTCTTCATCATAAAAGAACCAGTACAAGAAGTATCGAGCATGGAGCGATTATTGAGAGAAAGTCGAGCATAAATTTTTTGAATAATAATTTCTATTGAGAGCTCATGATTGAGGAATGAATATAACATTGACTTAAGCCTCCCCAAGCTTGAGCGATGCTTTCTCCTTCGCGAGGCCAAAAATCATATATATAATTATGATCACGATGAACTAGATGCATAGGATAAAATTTCTGATGAAATTCCAATTTCAATCGGTTGTAGTTCCATGATCCAATATCATCACTTAGACTAAACCATGTCAATGCCTTTCCCTTCAAAGATAAAGGGAAGACCTTCTTCTTGCTAACTTCCTCGGGCATACCTGCAAGCTTAAATAATCCACAAACTTCATCCACATAGATTAGGTGCAAATCGGGATGTAATGTTCCATCTCCTGTAAAAGGATTAGCTAGCAGTTTCTTTATCATACCCGAACGAATTTCAAAGTAAACATTTTCAGTAGGTTCAGTAGGTTGAGGAGAAATTCTTTGCTCTACTGGTCGGGGTGAAGATGCCCTGAACAAGCCCCTCAAAGGATTACTTTCCATAGTAACAAGTGACAGTAAATTTCAGCACACTATATAAAATTTTCCTTACCAAATTCCACTTACCAAAGGCGCTTCAATCCCCGGCGACGGCGCCAGAAAAGAGTCTTGATGACCCACAAGTATAGGGGATCTATCGTAGTCCTTTCGATAAGTAAGAGTGTCGAACCCAACGAGGAGCAGAAGGAAATGACAAGCGGTTTTCAGTAAGGTATTCTCTGCAAGCACTGAAATTATCGGTAACAGATAGTTTTGTGATAAGGTAATTTATAACGGGTAACAAGTAACAGAAGTAAACAAGGTGCAGCAAGGTGGCTGATACGTCTCCAACGTATCTATAATTTTTGATTGCTCCATGCTACTTTATTTACTGCTTTGGACTATATTGGGCTTTATTTTCCATTTTTATATTATTTTTGGGACTAACCTATTAACCGGAGGCCCAACCCAGAATTGCTGTTTTTTTTGCCTATTTGATGTTTTGAAGAAAGCGGAATATCAAACGGAGTCCAAAGCGGAATGAAACCTTCGAGCGTGATTTTCTCACCGAACATCATCCAGAGACTTGGACCCTACTCCAAGGAACAAAAGAGGCGGTCACGAGGGTGGGCGCGCCCCCGCCTCGTGGGCCCCTGTTGCTCCACCGACATACTCCTTCCTCCTATATATACCTCATTGCCCCCAAAGCGATCGAATCTGAGCCAAAAACCTAATTCCACCGCCGCAACTTTACAGATCCACGAGATCCCATCTTGGGGCCTGTTAGGAGCTCACTTTGAGGGGCATCCACCACGGAGGGCTTCTACATCATCATCATAGCCCCTCCGATGAAGTGTGAGTAGTTTACTTCAGACCTTGGGTCCATAGCTAGTAGCTAGATGGCTTCTTCTCTCTTTTGGATCTCAATACAATGTTCTCCCCTCTCGTGGAGATCTATTCGATGTAATCTTATTTTTTGCGGTGTGTTTGTTGAGACCGATGAATTGTGGGTTTATGATCAAGTTTATCTATGAACAATATTTGAATCTTCTCTGAATTCTTTTATGTGTGATTGGTTATCTTTGCAAGTCTCTTCGAATTATCCGTTTGGTTTGGCCAACTAGATTGGTAGTTCTTGCAATGGGAGAAGTGCTTAGCTTTGGGTTCAATCTTGCCGTGTCCTTTCCCAGTGACAGAAGGGGCAGCAAGGCACGTATTGTATTGTTGCCATCGAGGATAACAAGATGGGGTATTTATCATATTGCATGAATTTATTCCTCTACATCATGTCATCTTGCTTAAGGCGTTACTCTGTTTTTAACTTAATACTCTAGATGCATCTTTGGATAGCGGTCGATGAGTGGAGTAATTGTAGTAGATGCGAGGCGAGTCGGTCTACTTGTCTCGGACGTGATGCCTATATACATGATCATACCTAGATATTCTCATAACTATGCTCAATTTTGTCAATTGCTCAACAGTAATTTGTTCACCCACCGTAGAATACTTATGCTCTTGAGAGAAGCCACTAGTGAAACCTATGGCCCCCGGGTCTATTTTCATCATATCAATCTCCATCACTTTAATACTTGCTTTGTTTTTACTTTGCCTTTTACTTTACACTTTGCATCTCTATATCAAAATACCAAAAATATTATTTATCATCTCTATCGGATCTCACTCGTAAGTGACCGTGAAGGGATTGACAACCCCTAATCGTGTTGGTTGCGAGGAGCTATTGTTTTGTGCAGGTACGAGGGACTCGTCGTAGCCTCCTCTTGGATTGATACCTTGGTTCTCAAAAACTGAGGGAAATACTTACGCTACTTTGCTGCATCATCCTCTCCTCTTCGGGGAAATCCAACGCAGTGCTCAAGAGGTAGCAAGAAGAATTTATGGCGCTGTTGCCGGGGAGGTCTTCGCTCAAGTCAAGACATACCAAGTACCCATCACAATCCCTATCTCCCGCATTACATTATTTGCCATTTGCCTCTCATTTTCCTATCCCCCACTTCACCCTTGCCGTTTTATTCGCCCTCTCTTTCCCGATCTCCTCCTCTTTTTCCGTTTGCCTTTTCTCGCTTGCCTTTTGTTTGCTCGTGTGTTAGTTTGCTTGTTTGTCGCGATGGCTCAAGATACTACCAAATTGTGTGACTTCACCAATACCAATAATAATGATTTCCTTAGCACTCCGATTGCTCCTCTTGCCAATACTGAATCTTGTGAAACCAATACTGCTTTGTTGAATCTTGTTATGAAAGATCAATTCGCTGGCCTTCCTAGTGAAGATGCCGCTACTCATCTGAATAGCTTCATTGATTTATGTGATATGCAAAAGAAAAAAGATGTCGATAATAATGTCGTTAAGTTGAAGCTATTTACTTTTTCGCTTAGAGATCGTGCTAAAGCGTGGTTTTCATCTCTGCCTAAAAATAGTATTGATTCTTGGAACAAGTGCAAAGATGCTTTTATCTCTAAGTATTTTCCTCCATAAAAATTATCTCTCTTAGGAACGATATTATGAATTTTAAGCAACTTGATCATGAACATGTTGCACAAGCTTGGGAGAGAATGAAATTAATGATACGTAATTGTCCTACTCATGGTTTGAACTTGTGGATGATTATACAAAACTTTTATGCGGATTGAATTTTGCTTCTAGAAATCTTTTTAGATTCGGCCATGGAGGCACTTTTATGGAAATCACTTTAGGAGATGCTACTAAACTCCTAGATAATATTATGGTTAATTATTCTCAATGGCATACCGAAAGATCTTCTAATAAAAAGTGCATGCGATAGAAGAAATCAATGTTTTGAGTGGAAAGATGGATGAACTTATGAAATTATTTGCTACTAAGAGTGTTTCTTCTGATCCTAATGATATGCCTTTGTCTACTTTGATTGAGAATAATAATGAATCTATGGATGTGAATTTTGTTGGTAGGAATAATTTTGGTAACAACGCGTATAGAGGGAATTTTAATCCTAGGCCGTATCCTAGTAATTCCTCTAATAATTATGGAAATTCCTACAACAATTCTTATGGAAATTTTAATAAGATGCCCTCTGAATTTGAGAGTAGTGTTAAAGAGTTTATGAATTCACAAAAGAATTTTAATGCTTTGCTTGAGGAGAAATTGCTTAAAGTTGATGATTTGGCTAGGAACGTTGATAGAATTTCTCTTGAGGTTGATTCTTTAAAGCTTAGATCTATCCCTCCTAAGCATGATATCAATGAGTCTCTCAAATCTATGAGAATTTCCATTGATGAGTGCAAAGAAAGAACCGCTAGGATGCGTGCTTCCAAAGATGCCTTTATTAAAGCGTGTTCTTCCAATTCCTCTGAAATTCAAGATGAAGATCTAAAAGTTATTGATGTGTCCCCATTAAATCTTTGTTTTGCAATATGAATCTTGATGAAACTGAATATGATCTTCCCTTACCTAGAAGGCGTTCTAAGAATTCGGAGTTTTTAGATCTTGATGATGAAATTGATAAATGTGGGATTGAAAGAAATAAAAACTTAGATGTTGCTAAACCCACTATATTGGATCTCAAGGAATTTAATTATGAAAATTGCTCTTTAATTGATTGTATTTCCTTGTTGCAATCCGTGCTAAATTATCCTCATGCTTATAGTCAAAACAAAGCCTTTACTGAACATATTGTTGATACCTTGATGCAATCTTATGAAGAAAACTTGAGTTGAAAGTTTCTATCCCTAGAAAACTTTATGATGAGTGGGAACCAACTATTAAAATTAAAATAAAAAATTATGAGTTTCATGCCTTGTGTGATTTGGGTGCTAGTGTCTCCACTATTCCCAAAACTTTGTGTGATTTGCCAGATTTCCGTGACTTTGATGATTGCTCTCTAAACTTGCATCTTGCGGATTCCACTATTAAAAAGCCTATGGGAAGAATTAATGATTTTCTTATTGTTGCAAATAGGAATTATGTGCCCGTAGATCTTATCGTTCTTGATATAGATTGCAATCCTTCTTGTCCTATTATTCTTGGTATACCTTTCCTTAGAACTTAGAACGATTGGTGCAATTATTGATATGAAGGAAGGGAATATTAGATTCCAATTTACCTTAAAGAAGGGCATGGAACACTTCCCTATAAATAAAATAAAATTACCATATGAATCTATCATGAGAGCCACCTATGGATTGCCTACCAAAGATGGCAATACCTAGATCTATCCTTTCTTTTATGCCTAGCTAGGGGCGTTAAACGATAGCGCTTGTTGGGAGGCAACCCAATTTTATTTTTAGTTTTTTTTATTTTGCTTCTGTTTAGTAATAAATAATACATCTAGCCTCTGTTTATATGTGGTTTTATGTTTTAATTAGTTTTTGTGCCAAGCTAGACCTATTGGATCTTCTTGGATGATAGTTATTTGATCTTGCTGTAATTTCCAGAAACTTTGCGCTCAGTGCCCGAATTATTAAAAATCACCAGAACGTGATAAAATACTGATTCCAATTGCTTCTGATCAATAAACAAATTGTCTAGGTCGTCTAATTTTTGTAGATGTTTTGGAGTTGCAGAAGTTTGCGTTAGTTACAGATTACTACAGACTGTTCTGTTTTTGACAGATTCTGTTTATCGTGTGTTATTTGCTTATTTTGATGAATCTATGGCTAGTAAAATAGTTTATAATCCATAGAGAAGTTGGAATACAGTAAGTTTAACACCAATATAAATAAATAATGAGTTCATTACAGTACCTTAAAGTAGTCTTTTGTTTTCTTTCTCTAACGGAGCTCACGAGATTTCTATTGAGTTTTGTGTTGTGAAGTTTTCAAGTTTTGGGTAAATTCTTTTGATGGATTATGGAACAAGGAGTGGCAAGAGCCTTAGCTTGGGTATGCCCATGGTACCCCCAAGATAATCCAAGGACACCAAAAAGTCAAAGCTTGGGGATGCCCCGGAAGGCATCCCCTCTTTAAATCTACTTCCATCGGTAATTTACTTGGAGCTATATTTTTATTCACCACATGATATGTGTTTTGCTTGGAGCGTCTTGTATTATTTGCGTCTTTGCTTGTTAGTTTACCACAATCATCCTTGATGTACACACCTTTTGAGAGAGCCATACATAAATTGGAATTTGATAGAATACTCTATGTGCTTCACTTATATCTTTTGAGCGTGATAATTTTTGCTCTAGTGCTTCACTTAGATCTTTTAGAGCACGGTGGTGGATTTGTTTTAAAGAAACTATTGATCTCTCATGATTCACTTATATTATTTTGGGAGTCGTTAATAGCATGGTAATTTGATTAATGTTAATATACTTGGTATTCAAGATATGTGAAACTTTCTTTTGAGTGCGTTGAATACTAAGAAAAGTTTGATGCTTGATAATTGTTTTGAGATATGAAGATGGTGATATTAGAGTCATGCTAGTTGAGTAGTTGTGAATTTAAAGAATACTTGTGTTGAAGTTTGTGATTCCCGTAGCATGCACGTATGGTGAACCGTTTTGTGATGAACTCGGAGCATGATTTGTTTATTGATTGTCTTCCTTATGAGTGGCGGTCGGGGGAATGACGATGGTCTTTTCCTACCAATCTATCCCCTAGGAGCATGCGCGTAATACTTTGCTTTGATAACTTCTAGATTTTTGCAATAAGTATATGAGTTCTTTATGACTAATGTTGAGTCCATGGATTATACGCACTTTTTCCATCCTTCCACCATTGCTAGCCTCTCTAATACCGCGCACTTTTCGCCGGTATCATACACCCACCATATATTTTCCTCAAAACAGCCACCATACCTACCTATCATGGCATTCCCATAGCTATTCCGAGATATATTGCCATGCAACTTTCCACCGTTCCATTTATTATGACACGCTTCATCATTGTCATATTGCTAGCATGATCATGTAGTTGACATCGTATTTGTGGCAAAGCCACCGTTCACAATTCTTTCATACATGTCACTCTTGATTCATTGCATATCCCGGTACACTACCGGAGGCATTCATATAGAGTCATACTTTGTTCTAAGAATCGAGTTGTAATTGTTGAGTTGTAAGAAAAATAAAAGTGTGATGATCATCATTCTTTAGAGCATTGTCCCAAGTGAGGAAAGGATGATGGAGACCATGATTCCCCATAAGTCGGGATGAGACTCGGACGAAAAAAGAAGAAAAAAAGAGGCCATAAAAAAGGCCCAAATAAAAAAATGAGAGAAAAAGGGAGAAGGGACAATGTTACTATCCTTTTACCACACTTGTGCTTCAAAGTAGCACCAAGATCTTCATGATAGAGAGTCTCTCATTTTGTCACTTTCATATACTAGTGGGACTTTTTCATTATAGAACTTGGCTTGTATATTCCAATAATGGGCTTCCTCAAATGCCCTAGGTCTTCGTGAGCAAGCGAGTTGGATGCACACCCACTTAGTTTCTTTTGTTGATCTTTCATATACTTATAGCTCTAGTGCATCCGTTGCATGGCAATCCCTACTCACTCACATTGATATCTATTGACGGGCATCTCCATAGCCCGTCGATACGCCTAGTTGATGTGAGACTATCTTCTCCATTTTTCTCTTATACACAACGACCATTCTATTCCACATATAGTGCTATATTCATGGCTCACGCTCATGTATTGCGTGAAGATTGAAAAAGTTTTGAAAATGTTAAAGTATGAACAATTGCTTGGCTTGTCATCGGGGTTGTGCATGATTTAAATATTTTGTGTGAGGAAGATGGAGCATAGCCAGACTATATGATTTTGTACGGATAACTTTCTTTGGCCATGTTATTTTGAGAAGACATAATTGCTTAGTTAGTATGCTTGAAGTATTATGATTTTTATGTCAATATGAACTTTTGTCTTGAATCTTTCAGATCTGAATATTCATACCACAATTAAGAAGATTTACATTGAATTATGCCAAAGTATCACTCCGCATCAAAAATTCTCTTTTTATCATTTACCTACTCGAGGACGAGCAAGAATTAAGCTTGGGGATGCCTGATACGTCTCCAACGTATCTATAATTTTTGATTGCTCCATGCTACTTTATTTACTGTTTTGGACTATATTGGGCTTTTTTTTTCCACTTTTATATTATTTTTGGGACTAACCTATTAACTTTGAGGCCCAGCCTGTAATTGCTGTTTTTGCCTATTTCAGTGTTTGAAGAAGCGGAATATCAAACAGAGTACAAACGGAATGAAACCTTCGGGAACGTGATTTTCTCACCGAACGTGATCCAGGAGACTTGGACCCTACTCCAAGGAACAAAAGAGGCGGTCACGAGGGTGGGGGCGCGCCCCCTGCCTCGTGGGCCCCCTGTTGCTCCACCGACGTACTCCTTCCTCCTATATATACCTACGTACCCCCAAACGATCAGATACGGAGCCAAAAACCTAATTCCACCGCCGCAACTTTCGGTATTCATGAGATCCCGTCTTGGGGCCTGTTCCGGAGCTCCGCCGGAAGGGGCATCCACCACGGAGGGCTTCTACATCATCATCATAGCCCCTCCGATGAAGTGTGAGTAGTTTACTTGCACCTTGGTCCATAGCTAGTAGCTAGATGGCTTCTTCTTTCTTTTTTGATCTCAATACAATGTTCTCCCCCTCTCTCGTGGAGATCTATTCGATGTAATCTTCTGTAACACCCCCAGTGTCATGCTACAGTAATCCCCTATTAATGGGGGCCATGTCATCATGTTACTTTTGCTAATCTTCACTTGATCCAAATCACAATTCAAATTCAAATCCAATCTAAAGTCAAAAAATCATATTTGTCAGACATGAAATCTAAAATGTTCATTCTGTGGCAAATATTCCATAACTAATTATGTTGGTGAACCAACATTTTTGTAAAGTGTTTAAATTCCCTAAACTAATTAAAAAATGGCCTAGATAATAATTAATTGCTTTTTAGAGCATAAAAATATTAAACTAGTTTATTTTGGGTCCAAACTAAATTTGGCAGTGTTCTATATTAATGATAATAATTTAGGTGCTAACTTGGTTTTTTATAAAACTAAAATAATTGAAACTAGAATTGAAGTGAGAAAGTTTTAAAGAAAGGAAAATGCAAAAGTTCAAAACAGGAAAAGCCCCTAGGCCCTCCCCTGTCCTCGACCCACTCCAGCCGGTCTAGTGGCCCACTCCTCCTCCCCGGTCAACTCTCTCCTCCCCCTGTTCCCTCGACCCAAGCCGGGCGCCCGTTCCCGCCGGACCACCTCGACGGCTTCGTCGCTACAGCGTCGCCACGGAGAGGATAAGGCCGCCACGAGCGCACCTCGGGACGCCTCCCCTACCACTCGCTCCTCCCCCTCTCCACGTCGCTCGCTCCGCCGGCCTCACCTCGCCAGGCGCAGTCAGGACCTCGCCACTGTAGGAGCCGCGACCACCGTCCTCCCCACGCCTCGTGACCCTACTCAGAAGATGCGCCGCCGTCCGCTACTTCCTCCACGCCCAGGAACGCGAGCCGGGGAGCACTCCGTCGCCAGATCGCCTTCGTCTTCCTCCCCGACATCGACGAACTCCGCCACCTCGATTCGCCGCCCTTCTGCGCTCCTAAGCTCTCAACGAGCCTCCGTGCGCTCCTCGGTGAGCCCCGTGCCTTTCACCTCCGCCTCCCCTTCGATCTGCTATCCCTAGCCGCCGCGCCACCCTTGCTGTAGTTCGTCGCCGCCGTCGTGCTTGCTGCCGTTGCTGTAGTGCTTCCTCGGCTCAGGCGAGCACACCACGGTGCTCCTGACATCGCGTGGGAGCTGCCTAGCCGTTCGGTGCTTCACGTGCGTACTCCTAGCACCGTACCCCTCGAGTTCTTGCTCCGGCAGCCGCTCACCGTCGTCGCTGCCGTCGCCTTAAGCCGTCCCCGCCTGATCCAGTAGCACTAGTGGACGTGCGACGTCTTGCTCGCCCCCGACCGCACTCGTCACTGCCCCACGGCCATCTGCGCGCGCGCCCGCCACGCCCGGCGCTGGTCGCCGCTCGCCCTTCCCGCGTCCAGGGCGTGCCCCCGCCAGCCGCCCGCGGTCCCTGCTCCGCCTACTGTCGTTGCTGTTGTGCCGCTTCAGCTTGCCGCTGCAGCTCCTGCTGTTGGAGTTGTGGCGCTGCAACTGCTCTGCTTACCGCTGCTCTCTGCTCCGCTGCCTTGGCCGCCTGTGCTCTCCTGCTGCTGCTGACGCTGCATAGCCGCCGCCGCCGCCGCTGTTCCTTAGCTGCTGCCGCTGCTGTTTGCTGGTCGCTCTCGCTCGTAGCTGCAAAGTTGTTTGCTAAAGAAATAACTGACGAAACTGAATTGACGTATAAGGTACTGAAGAAACCCATCAGACTACCAGAGAGCTTGCCCCGTCCAAGCTTGGTCTTGTGCGTTGTGTGCATGCGTTGTGTGTGCGAGGGTTTGACCGGCCCTGTAGTTAGCTATAATTAGTTCTCCTACTAGTTAAAGCTAATTAGTAGTTAGTGGTAGTGTCCATGACGTGTGGCCCCCACTGCTCATTAGTGTAATTTAATTAAATCCTAACTAGGTCTAGTCAATGGCAGGTGGACCCAAGTCAACCTTTGACTAGTCTACGTTGACCAGTCAAATGCTGACTGGGCATTCGACTGGCCCCATCTGTCAGCCTCATGTGCAAAAGTGTGGGTACACTTTGGGTACCTGTAGCAATTAGGTATTAAATGATTTTCGAATTAAAATAAATCTGTAATTGCATAATATGTTTAAATCTTTGAAAAATCATAATAAATAATCCGTAACTCGGATGAAAATATTTTCTACATGAAAGTTGCTCAGAACGACGAGACGAATTCGAATACGCGGTACGTTTGTCTGCCACACATTCCTAGCATAGCGAACATGCAACCTTTCCCCTCTGTTTCATCGGTCCGAAGATGCCAAACTTCGGGGAAACATCCCTGGATGTTATCCCCTTCGCCGGTAACGTATAGCTCCGCGTAGAACACGTCTAGCTCTGCCTGTTGTCCTGTTATGCACTTGCTTGCTATGTATTTACTGTTTCTTCCCCCTCTTCTCTCCGGTAGACCCCCGGACTGATGATGCCCCTGTGATCGACTACGTCAACGACAACCCCTCCTTGCCAGAGCAACCAGGCAAGCCCCCCCTTTGATCATTCCGATATCGCCCATTCCATTCTCTCATGCTTGCATTAGAATTTGCTACTGTTATTGTTTGCTCCTATTTTGATGCATAGCACCTTTTGTATCTCTGTTGTACCTTACACCTTATCCTAAACTGCTTAGTATAGGTTGGTTAGTGATCCATCAGTGACCCCCACCTTGTCCTTGTTGCCCCTGCTTCATCATTGAAGACCCGATCAACGAGATCGAAGACCAGGCCCCGGCACCGCACATCACTTTCCCCTTAGTTGCTCGACACTACTAGGTTACTATCGAGTGCCGAGGGTGAGACCTCTTCAGCACTTCTAATGTTAACCTGTAGTGTAGCTATTCGGTCGTGGTCATCGAGGGTGATTTCCTCCTTAACCACTTTCGATACGGCTCTGTCGTGCAACCCCTCAAGTGTGAACCTCGAGGGTGGATCCTCTTACGTTCACCTTGATGATTACATCGAGTGGAATTCACCGGGGGTGATTCCTCGGGTTTTCCCCTTGATGTTTGGACACACGGATACTTGGACCTTACCACTGTTACTTGGAAAGACGGGTCGAATACGAGGGGTACCAGCGAGCTTAATTGCGAGTGATGTGGAGTCGGGTTGACACGGAGGGTGCCAGCGAGATAATTACGAGGCATGGCGGGCATTCCTAGCCCTTGCCGCAAGTCCTCGAGGACGGGCAACGGGGTCACATCTTCCGTGAGTCTCGCTTGTTACCGCTGCGTTCCTAATCCACTACGATTTGGATATTTGATCTGAGGGGTCTCTGGCCTGATAACACTAACCATCACGTGGGCATAGTATGGGCGTTATGCGTCGTATGCATCAGCCGAAGCTTAATAGACGTCGGCCCGGCGGCGCTGGCCGGGTTACCGCTGTAAGCACCTGCCTTGTTGAAGGAGGTAGCTAGGTCTGCTCACCGGCCGCGTTACGCAACGTGCGTAAGTTCCCGGGAGATGGCCCATGACCCTGAGGGCATAGGTTTAGTCCGGCGTCTTGGCCTCTCTATTAAGCCTAGGTCGGGTTGCGGCGTATTGTTTGGCCGAGGCCGCATAACCGAGGAAAGTGTGTCCGGCCGAGTTAATCGAGCGTGGTGGGTAAGTTGGTGCACCCTGCAGGGAAGAAAACATCTATCGATAGTCATCCTCTGATAGCGGACACTTGGAGTTGTATCCCGATCGATACAACTAGAATCGGATACTTGTGATGAGAATTGGATGGTGATGAGAATTGGATTGTGATGATAAGCTGGATAGTATGGCTGCGGGATTTCTTTCTCACGAGGTGTCGAGAAAGGATCTCCGGCCGAGGTTGATAACACTACTACTACTTTACTTTATGCTACTCTACTCCTTCCGGTTCTTTGCCAAGATGGTGGTTTCAGGTAAGATGCTAGTCTTCGATAGGACTAGGCCTTCTCTCTATTCCGGCATTTCTGACCAGGCCACATATACACCTTCCTTTGATAATGTTGCATATGTAGTGTAGATCCTTGCTTGCGAGTACTTTGGATGAGTACTCACGGTTACTTTGCTTCCCCTTTTCCCCTTCTTTCTTCTTTTACGGTTGTCGCAACTGCATGGTGGAGCCCAGGATCCGCATTTACACCACCGGGCGACTACTACTACCCCGAGGGTACCTACTACTACGTGGAGGCCGCCGACGACCAGGAGTAGTTAGGAGGCTCCCAGGCAGGAGGCCTTGCCTTTTCGATCGTTGCTGCTTTTGTGCTAGCCTTCTTAAGGCAAACTTGTCTAACTCATGTCTGTACTCAGATATGGTTGCTTCCGCTGACTCTTGTGTATTCGAGCTTATGTATTCGAGCCCTCGAGGCCCCTGGCTTGTAATATAAAGCTTGTATTATTTTAATTTGTGTCTAGAGTTGTGTTGTGATATCTTCCCGTGAGTCCTTGATCTTGATCGTACAAATTTGCGTGCATGATTAGTGTATGATTGAATCGAGGATGTCACATCTTCTTTTGCGGTGTGTTTGTTGAGACCGATGAATTGTGGGTTTATGATCAAGTTTATCTATGAACAATATTTGAATCTTCTCTGAATTCTTTTATGTGTGATTGGTTATCTTTGCAAGTCTCTTCGAATTATCCGTTTGGTTTGGCCAACTAAATTGGTAGTTCTTGCAATGGGAGAAGTGCTTAGCTTTGGGTTCAATCTTGCGGTGTCCTTTCCCGGATGTATAGGGCAGCAAGGCACGTACTTTATTGTTGCCATCGAGGATAACAAGATTGGGTATTTATCATATTGCATGATTTTTTTCCTCTACATCATGTCATCTTGCTTAAGGCGTTACTCTGTTTTTAACTTAATAATCTAGATGCATACTGGATAGCGGTCGATGAGTGGAGTAATAGTAGTAGATGCATGCAGGAGTCGGTCTACTTGTCTCGGACGTGATGCCTATATACATGATCATACCTAGATATTCTCATAACTATGCTCAATTTTGTCAATTGTTCAACAGTAATTTGTTCACCCACCGTAGAATACTTATGCTCTTGAGAGAAGCCACTAGTGAAACCTATGGCCCCCGGGTCTATTTTCATCATATCAATCTCCATCACTTTAATACTTGCTTTGTTTTTACTTTGCCTTTTACTTTACACTTTGCATCTCTATATCAAAAATACCAAAAATATTATTTATCATCTCTATCAGATCTCACTCTCGTAAATGACCGTGAAGGGATTGACAACCCCTAATCGCGTTAGTTGCGAGGAGCTATTGTTTTGTGCAGGTACGAGGGACTCGTGCGTATCCTCCTACTGGATTGATACCTTGGTTCTCAAAAACTGAGGGAAATACTTACGCTACTTTGCTGCATCATCCTCTCCTCTTTGGGGAAATCCAACGCAGTGCTCAAGAGGTTTTGAGACAAAGATCGAATACAAGAGATGAACTAGGGTTTGAGATGATATGGTGCTGGTGAAGATGTTGATGGAGATTGACCCCCTCCCGATGAGAGGATCATTGGTGATAACGATGGTGATGATTTCCCACTCCCGGAGGGATGTTTCCCCGGCAGAACAGCTCCGCCGGAGCCCTAGATTGGTTTCGCCAGGTTCCGCCTCGAGCCGACGGCGCTTCGTCCCGAAAGCTTCCTTCTGATTTTTTTCCAGGGCAAAAGACTTCATATCGCAAAAGATGGGCACCGGAGGCCTGCCAGGGGGCCCACGAGGCAGGGGCGCGCCCCCACCCTCGTGGATAGGGTGTGGCCCCCTCTGGTGATTTCTTCGCCCAATATTTTAATATATTCCAAAACTGACTTCCGTAGAATTTCAGGACTTCTGGAGTTGTGTAGAATAGGTATATAATATTTGCTCCTTTTCCAGCCCAGAATTCCAGCTCCCGGCATTCTCCCTCTTCATGTAAACCTTGTAAAATAAGAGAGAATATGCATAAGTATTGTGACATAATGTGTAATAACTAGCGCATAATGCAATAAATATCGATATAAAAGCATGATGCAAAATGGATGTATCAGCGGGTCTTGCACCTAGCGGTGCTTTCAGGACGTAATTCTTCTGCGCAACAATGAGGATAATCCTCAAGTTATGGACCGAGTCCGTGTAATTGCTACCATCATCTTTCAACTTAGCTTTCTCTAGGAACGCATTAAAATTCAACGGAACAACAACACGGGCCATTTATCTACAACAACATAGACATGTAAAATACTATCAGGTACTAAGTTCTTGATAAATTAAACTTCAATTAATCATATTACTTAAGAACTCCCACTTAGATAGACATCCCTCTAATCGTCTAAGTGATCACGTGATCCATATCAACTAAACCATGTCCGATCATCACGTGAGATGGAGTAGTTTTAAATGGTGAACATCACTATGTTGATCATATCTACTATATGATTCACGCTCGACCTTTCGGTCTCAGTGTTCCGAGGCCATATCTGCATATGCTAGGCTCGCCAAGTTTAATCCGAGTATTCTGCGTGTGCAAAACTGGCTTGCACCTGTTGTATGTGAACATAGAGCTTATCACACCCGATCATCACGTGGTGTCTCGGCACAACAAATTGTAGCAACGGTACATACTCAGGGATAACAATTATACCTTGAAATTTAGTGAGAGATCATCTTATAATGCTACCGCCGTACTAAGCAAAATAAGATGCATAAAGGATAAATGTCACATGCAATCAATATAAGTGATATGATATGGCCATCATCATCTTGTGCCTTTGATCTCCATCTCCAAAGCACCGTCATGATCATCATCGTCACTGGCTTGACACCTTGACCTCCATCGAAGCATCGTTGTCGTCTCGCCAACTATTGCTTCTACGACTATCGCTACCGCTTGGTGATAAAGTAAAGCAATTACACGACGATTGCATTTCATACAATAAAGCGACAACCATATGGCTCCTGCCAGTTGCCGATAACTGTGTTACAAAACATGATCATCTTATACAACAATTTATATAATCACGTCTTGACCATATCACATCACAACATGCCTTGCAAAAACAAGTTAGACGTCCTCTACTTTGTTGTTGCGAGTTTTACGTGGTTGCTACGGGCTTAGCAAGAACCGTTCTTACCAACGCATCAAAACCACAACGATTTTTCATCAAGTTTGCTGTTTTAACCTTCAACAAGGACCGGGCGTAGTCACACTCGATTCAACTAAAGTTGGAGAAACAGACACCCACTAGCCACCTGTGCGCGAAGCACGTCGGTAGAACCAGTCTCGCATAAGCGTATGTGTAATGTCGGTCTGAGCCGCTTCATCCAACAATACCGCCGAATCAAAGTATGACATGCTGGTAAGTAGTATGACTATTATCGCCCACAACTCTTTGTGTTCTACTCGTGCATATAACATGTATGCATAGACCTGGCTCGGATACCACTGTTGTGGAACGTAGTATTTCAAAAAAAAAATCCTACGATCAGGCAAGATCTATCTAGGAGAAACATAGCAATGAGCGGGGAGAGTGTGTCCACGTACTCTCATAGACCGAAAGCGGAAGCGTTTAGTAACGCGGTTGATGTAGTCGAACGTCTTCGCGATCCAATCGATCAAGTACCAAACGCACAGCACCTCCGCGATCTGCACACGTTCAGCTCGGTGACGTCCCTCGTACACTTGATCCAACTGAGGCCGAGGGAGAGTTTCGTCAGCACGATGGCGTGGTGACGGTGATGATGAAGTTACCGACGCAGGGCGTCACCTAAGCACTACGACGATATGACCGAGGTGTGTAACTATGGAGGGGGGCACCGCACACGGCTAAAGAGATCAACTTGTATGTTCTAGGGTGCCCCGTGCCCCCGTATATAAAGGAGCAAGGGGGAGGCCGGCCGGCCCCTAAGGCGCGCCCCCAAGAGGGTAATCCTACTACGACTCCAAGTCCTAGTAGGAATCCACCAAGAGAGAGAGAGAGAGAGGGGGAAGGAAGGAAGAGGGGGAAGGGAAGGAAAGGGGGGCACCGCCCCTTCCCCGACTCCAGTTCAGACCCAGGGGGGCGGCCAGCCCCTCCTGGCCCTTCCTCTCTTCCTACTAAGACCCATAGAGGCCCATTAGTCCCCCCGGGGTTTCCGATAACCCCCCGGCACTCCGATATTTATATGGTGACCCCCGAAACTCATCCGGTGTCCGAATAACATCGTCCAATATATCAATCTTTATGTCTCGACCATTTAGAGACTCCTCGTCATGTACGTGATCACATCCGGGACTCCGAACTACCTTCTGTACATCAAAACACATAAACTCATAATACTGATCATCATCGAATGTTAAGCGTGCGGACCCTACGGGTTCGAGAACTATGTAGACATGACCAAGACTCACTTCCGGTCAATAACCAATAGCGGAACCTGGATGCTCATATTGGTTCCTACATATTCAATGAAGATCTTTATTGGTCAAACCGCATAACATCATACGTTGTTCCCTTTGTCATCGGTATGTTACTTGCCTGAGATTCGATCATCGGTATCTCAATACCTAGTTCAATCTCGTTACCGGCAAGTCTCTTTACTCGTTTCGTAATGCATCATCCCGCAACTAACTCATTAGTCACATTGCTTGCAAGGCTTATAGTGATGTGCATTACCGAGAGGGCCCAAAGATACCTCTCCGACAATCGGAGTGACGAATCCTAATCTCGATCTATGCCAACTCAACAAACACCATCGGAGACACCTGTAGAGCATCTTTATAGTCACCCAGTTACGTTGTGACGTTTGATAGCACACAAAGTGTTCCTCCGGTATTCGGGAGTTGCATAATGTAACGCCCCCGATGCGGCTATATCTCCCACATGTCGAAGCACGACTTAGAGGCATAACCACATTGAAAGCAATGTCGCAAGTGAGGTAATCTTCACACAATCCATGTAATACATAAGGGAAAGAGATACATAGTTGGCTTACAGTCGCCACTTCACACAATACATAAATAAACATCCATCATCCGTAATACACTCAAGGTCCGACTACGGAACCAAAATAAAAGAAGATACCCCAAATGCTACATGTATCCCCGATCGTCTCCAACTGGGCACCACTCACTGATCATCAGGAAAAGACACATAGTAACGACCACGTTCCTCGTCGAACTCCCACTTGAGCTCGGTTGCGTCACACCCGTGACCGCATCGCTTTCGGCACCGCAATCTGTTTTGGTAGAATCATGAGTCACAGGGACTCAACAATCTCACACCCATGAGATCAAGACTATTTAAGCTTATAGGAAGGACAGAGTTGTGAGGTGGAGCTGCAAGCGACTAGCATATATGGTGGCTACATTCGCAAAAGAGAGCGAGAAGAGAAGCAAGGCACGGTCGTGAAGCTAGTAGCGATCAAGAAGTGATCCTGAACTACTTACGTCAAACATAACTCCAACACCGTGTTCACTTCCCGGACTCCACCGAGAAGAGACCATCACGGTTACACACGCGGTTGATGTGTATTAATTAAGGTCAACTTCGGGTTTTCTACAACCGGACATTAACAAATTCCCATCTGCCTCATAACCGGGGGCACGGCTTTCGAAAGATAATACCCTGCAGGGGTGTCCCAACTTAGCCCATAATAAGCTCTCACGGTCAACGAAGGATATTCCTTCTACCGGAAGACCCGATCGATCTCGGAATCCTGGACTACAAGACATTTCGACAAAGAATAAAACAAGACCAGCAAAGCCGCCCGATTGTGCCGACAAATCCCGATAGGAGCTGCACATATCTCGTTCTCAGGGCACACCGGATAAGCTAAGCGTACAGGAACCGACGTAATCCGAGTTGCCAAGGAATGGTCCCGCACGGTGCTCTAGTTTGGACCAACACTCGAAGGAGCACTGGCCCGGGGGGGTAAATAAAGATGACCCTCGGGCTCGCGAAAACCCGGGGGAAAAGGCTTAGGTGGCAAATGGTAAAACCAATGTTGGGCCTTCTTTGGAGGAGTCTTATTCAAAGCGAACTGTCAAGGGGGTCCCATAAATCACCCAACCGTGTAAGGAACGCAAAATCAAGGAACATAACACCGGTATGACGGAAACTAGGGTGGCAAGAGTGGAACAAAACACCAGGCATAAGGCCGAGCCTTCCACCCTTTACCAAGTATATAGATGCATTAATTATAGCAGATATATTGTGATATCCCCAACAAGTAAACATGTTCCAAAAAGGAACACCATCTCCATGTTCCAACAAGGAACAAACTTCATCTTCACCGCAACTAGCAACGCTATAAGAGGGCTGAGCAAAGCGGTAACATAGCCAATCAACGGTTTGCTAGGAAAAGGATGGTTAGGGGCTGACATGGCAATATGGGTGGCATGATAAGCAAGTGATAGGCATCGTAGCATAGGCATAGCAAAAGAGCGAGCATCTAGCATAGCAAAGATAGAAGTGATTTCGAGGGTATGGTCATCTTGCACGCAAGGTTCTCGAGTTGTCGAAAGCTTGATCCTCGTAAGCGTTCTCAACAGGTTCCTCGTTCACGAACTCGTCTCCGGCTCTACCCAAAGCAAGAACACAAACAAAGGAACCACAATAAATCACGGTGCAATGCACAAGCAACATGATGCAATATATGGCATGATATGCGGGATGTGATATGCAATGCGTGCGTGCTCGGAAGAAAATGATGAACCAGGCATCAACTTGGCAAACCAAGTGTGCCGCTGGAAAGATGAGATGATTTCGGTTGAAATCGATATAAAGATAACCGGAATCGGATGCACGGTTTGCAAATGACAAGCAAAACAAGAATGACACAAATCTGCCATTAACAACATGATACCACTTAGCGAGCAACAAGAAATTAAGCTACTGCACCCAAACGTACCATAAAAGCATATGGCAGTGATCTACTCAAGATGCTTGACAAAAGATGAACACTGAGCTACAGCTAAATCACATCATAACAGGTCCAAACAAGCATGGCAAAAGTGCAAAAAATATCAGGCTGGACATGGCAAAAACAGCATCAGGTAGCAGTGTTCAGAGCAAGAAAACAACATGCTACATGAACTTATAATATCAGAACAAGGCATGGCTTGAATCTACTCAAAGCATAGAACAAAAGTCCCTTACTGACCATAAGCCAAAAAGGATCAGAAAATATAATAACATCCATGTCAACATAGCAAGTTCCGTTAACAGATTCAGCAACAGGGCATGACAAAAACAGATAACAAGTAGGAATGTTTAGGAGCTCGATGCACTCACTACAGAGCATCTCATGATAAAATAAGCATACATACATCAAGAAGACATGGCATAGAAGCTACACATGGCAAGAATAACATCATAGCATACACGGATCAACCACAACAACCTTGGCAAAATTGAATAACATGTAAACAATCTGCCAGGAAACATTTTATAGCAAAAGTAGAGCTCGATTGACTCAAGCTATGGCACTCTATAATTGCAAACAAGGGCATGGATGGATAGAGAATAACCATATGTTCAAAACATCCTTACTGAAGTATCTCAAAATAAGCATGGATCTCTCGGTAGCATCAAGTTAACATGGCATAAAAATATCAGCAAAACTGGGGCTGAAATCAGCAACATCATGAAGCCTAGTTTGCATGCTTGTGATATCAAAAAAATACATGGCATACACCCCTGTAAATATGGCATGGTATATTACAAAACACATGTAGGACTCAAGTTCATAGGATGCACACATCAATCATGGCAAAAATGACAAAAGTGCATGTTCTGTTACGAAACAGAAACTAACATCACATAGCCCTCTTCCAACAGCATTTCGGGCATCAAGATGAACTCAAATGAAAATGACGCAATGAGATTAAATGATATACTCTTCGGGCGAACATTTTGACATATTACACGCACGAAACGGAGCTACAGATGCAAAGTTATGATGCGTTGAAAAAGCCACAAATTAATCACCGAAATAAAACTTAGACGAATTTGGAAGTAAGTCAACCGGCTTGGATCCAGATCTGGCCGAGCTCGAGGTCGAGGTGGCCGGCCGAGCGGTTGCTCACGGAGCGCTCGGGCCGGAGGCGAGGGCCGGCCGAGGAGGGCGAGGCCGGGCGAGGAGGAGGGTGCGGCGCGGCGCGGCCGGGCGGAGGAGGGCGCCAGGCGACTGGTCAAGGCGTCTGCGCGGCGACCAAGGCGGCGGCGGCGCAGGGCGGCGCGGGCGGCCGGTCGGGAGCGGCTGGCCGGGAGCGGCGGCGCGGGCGCGGGCGCCGGGAGGGTTTCGCCTGGCCGGCGGCTGGCGGCGAATGGGCGGGACCGGGGCTATGTGGCGCTAGGCCGAGAGGCGGTGGGCGGCGGCGACGTTGTCCGCCTTTCTCTGCATAACGTCCGCGGCGCGGATCGATTTATAGGGTTAGGGGAGAGGATCCGCGAATTTGGAATGGGGGGTGTATATATAGGCATAGAGGGGGCTAGGAGAGTCCAAATGAGGTGTAGTTTTACCACACGATCGTGATCGAACGACGGAGAGCATGGAAGTGACTTAGATGGGTTATTGGGCTGTTTTGAAAGGGTGTTGGGCTGCAACTTAAAAGAGGCCTTTTGCGAGTGCGGTTAACCGTTGGAGTACCAAACGAGCTCCAAATGACCGAAACTTGACAGGTGGTCTACCGTGGTATACCAAGGCCACTTGACAAACCTCGGTCCATTCCGAGAAAGTTTAGTACCCGCTCACGGAAAAACATAAAAGGGGCGCCGGGGAGATAGGAGTGCCGGATTGCAAAAGCGGACAACGGAAAAATGCTCGGAATCATGAGGCGAACACGTATGCAAATGCGATGCACATGATGACATGATGTAAAATGCATGACATGGACAAAATGCAAAAAGGAGAAAAACCCAACCACGGAGGGAATATCATATCACAATGCCGAAAATGGCAAGAGTTGGAGTTACAAATATGGAAAGTTACATCCGGGGTGTTACAACACTCCACCACTACAAGAGGATCTCGTCCCGAGATCTAGGACTGAAAAAACTCCGGATATTCGGAACGGAGGTGATCCTCGCGCTCCCGTGTGGCTTCTCGGTGAATGGTGTGACCACTTCACTTTCAGGAATTTGATTGACTTGTTGCGAGTCTTGCGCTCGGTTTCTTCAAGAATAGCAACGGGTGCTCATGATAAGAGAGATCTTCTTGAAGGTCAATTTCTTGAAGTTGATAGTGCGTTCAGAGTCTTGAAGCACTTGCGAAGCTGTGACACGTGAAACACGTCGTGCACATTTGGCGGTTGGAGGAAGCTCAAGTTGATAGGCGAGATCGCCTCTTTTGCCAATGATCTTGAAAGGACCCACGTATCTAGGGGCAAGCTTCCCTTTGATACCGGGCGACGAGTGCCTTTCATTGGAGAGACGCGGAGGTAGACATGGTCTCCGATTTCAAAAGCCACATCACGGTGCTTATCATCATAATAGCTCTTCTGGCGCGATTGCGCGGCTTTGAGATTCTCACGAATGACTTTGCACATTTCTTCTGCTTCTGTGATCAAGTCATTGCCAAGAAGTTGGCGTTCACCTGTCTCAGACCAATTGAGAGGAGTACGACACTTTTACGCCATAGAGAATTTCGAATGGGGCCATGCCCGAACTCGCTTGGAAGCTGTTGTTGTAGGAGAACTCGGCGTATGGAAGACAATCTTCCCACTTCATACCGAAGGAAATGACACAAGCCCTGAGCATATCTTCAAGGATTTGATTAACTCGCTCAACTTGGCCACTTGTTTGAGGATGGAAAGCTGTGATGAAATGAATGTTGGTGCCCATGGCCTTCTGAAAAGAATCCCAAAACTTGGAGGTAAAGATGCTGCCACGGTCTGAAGAGATCAATTGTGGAATGCCGTGCAAGGAGACAATCCTCGAGGTGTATAGCTCGCCAACCGAGCTGCCGTGGATCGATTCTTTGATAGGAAGAAAATGAGCCACTTTAGTAAGCTTGTCAATGACAACGAAGATAGCATCATTTCCACGCTTGGACTTTGGAAATCCAGTCCACGAAGTCCATTTCGATATGATCAAACTTCCATTACGGAATAGCAAGAGGTTGAAGGAGACCAGCTGGTCTTTGGTGTTCTGCTTTCACTCTTCTGCAGACATCACACTCATTCATGAATTGAGCAATTTCTCGCTTCATTCGAGTCCACCAATATGACTGCTTGAGGTCATGGTACATCTTCGTACTTCCAGGATGAATGGATAGAAGCGAATTGTGAGCCTCGTTCATAATGACTTTTCTCAGATCACCCTTAGGAACCACAATCCGGTCCTCGAAGAAAAGAGTATCTTTGTCATCAACGTGGAAGCACTTGTATTTGGAAATGCCCTTGTCGATACCACGTTTCACCTTTTTCACCATGGTATCCAGGAGTTGAGCCTCACGAATCTGATCTTCCAAAGTAGGAGAGACTATGAGGTTGGCAAGAAAGCCTTGAGGAACAACTTGAAGATTCAGCTTGCGGAAAGCTTCACAAATATCCGGTTGGAAGGGCTTGAGGATTAAGCTGTTGCAATAAGCCTTCCTGCTCAAAGCATCTGCAATGACATAGGCCTTGCCAGGAGTATATTCAATACTTGGGTTGTACTCTTGAATCATTTCGACCCATCGAGTTTGCACGAGGTTGAGGTTGGGTTGAGTGAAGATATACTTGAGACTCTTGTGATCGGTGAAAATGTCCACTTTCCTTCCCAACAAGAGATGTCTCCACGTTATCAATGCACGGACAACTGCCGCCAACTCAAGATCGTGAGTGGGGTAGTTCTTTTCGTTGGGCTTCAACTGACGAGAGGTATAGGCCACAACCCTCTTCTCTTGCATTAACACAGCACCGAGACCTTGAAGAGAAGCATCACGAAAACTTCAAGCGGCTTGGATTCATCAGAGGAGTCAAGACAGAGAGGCACGAGTTTCTCTTTGAGAGTATTGAAAGCAACGTCAAACTCAGGAGACCAGACATACTTCACATGCTTCTGGAGAAGGTTGGAAAGAGGCTTTGCAATCTTGGAGAAGTTCTCAACGAATCTTCGGCAATAGCTTGCAAGACCAAGAAAATCATGGAGTCGCTTGACATTCTGAGGAGGTTCCCAATTCACAATTGCAGACACCTTCTCGGGGTTAACAGCGATGCCCTTGGCGGAGATGATATGACCAAGATAAAGCACTTCATCAAGACAAAATTCACATTTGGAAAACTTCGCATAGAATTGATACTCTCTGAGCTTGTCTAGCACCAATCGCAAATGTTTGGCATGATCCTTCTTATTCTTGGAGAAGACCAAAATATCATCAAGATAGATCAAGACGAATTCATTGGTGTAGGGATTGAAAATGAAGTTCATCATCCGAGAGAATGTTGGAGGAGCATTGACAAGGCGAAAGACATGACAAGATATTCATAAGAACCAAAGCTTGTTCTGAATGCTGTCTTGGGAATATCTTGTTCACGAATGCGAATATGATGATAACCCATACGAAGGTCAAGCTTGGAGAACACTTTAGCACCTTTGAGTTGCTCGAAAAGCTCATTGATGTTGGGAAGTGGATACTTGTTCTTGATAGTCTTCTTATTCAATGGACGGTAATCGACGAAAGTTGGTCCGTGCCATCCTTTTTACGGACAAAAGAACACCACAACCCCAAGGAGATGAACTCGGTCCGATCAAACCCAGACGCTCTTGTTCATCGAGCTGCTTCTTCAATTCCTTCAGCTCATTAGGTCCAAGCTTGTATGGACGCTTGCAAACGGGTTCAATGCGTGCTCAAGATCGATAACCAACTCAACTGGCCGATGAGGAGGCATACCCGGAAGCTCTTCTGGAAAGACATCTTGGTACTCACAAATGACTGGAATTTAAGAGATAGCATCCAATTCGCCCTTCTCATTGAGAGAAAACAACCGAATGGTTTCATCACGAGCGGCATAGATGATCACATCATTAGAAGAGTGAGTCAATTGAATTTCCCTGGCAGCACAATCAAGCTGAGCTTTGTGCGAGAAAGCCAGTCCATCCCGAGAATAAGATCAATATCCGAGTCACCAAGAACCATTGGAGAAGAAAGAAATCTATAGTTGCCCATCTTGATAGAAACATCCGGAATCATTGTGGTAGCCCTCATAGAAGAGGCTGGAGAAACAACTCCCAAGGGTTTTCCAACATTTCCGAAATGAAATCATGCTTTGCAACAAATGATCTAGACATGAAACAATGCGATGCACCGGTATCAAATAAAACTTTTGCAGGAATATCATTAACTGGAAGATTGCCCATAATCACATCAGAAGAATCCTCTGCCTGAGCTGCATTCATCATGTTCACCTTTGCAAACTTGGGATTATGCTTGACCACTGCATTGCTGGAAGATTTCACAGGAGGAGGAGGCGGAAGGCGCCTTTGAAGCATTTGTTCGCATAGTGACCTTTCTGCTGACATTTGTTGCAAGTCACCTCTGAGAGCGGACGGTGGTAAGGAGCACTTGACCTTGGAGCTTGAGAATTAGACTTGTTCTGATAGCCAGGGTTGGGCGGGTGGGAAGATCCACGACCACCTGAGTTCTTCTGCTGATAAGGGTGACGGAACGGAGGAGGAGGAAGATAGAACGTCTGCTGCTTAGTTGCCACTTGAGAGGAAGAAGAAGACTGAACTGCATCCCTGATTCTCTTCTTAGAAGCCTCACATTTGAGCTGGGCAGCTTCTTGCTTCAGTGCCATGTTGTAGAATTCATCATACTTTTCTCGCTCAAAAAGCACGAGAGCTAATTGCAGATCTTCTCTGAGACCACCTCTGAATTGATAGATCATACTCTTTTCATCGAGGACGTCTTGCTTAGCAAAGCGAAGCGAGTTTCGGAATTGGATATTGTATTGATAGACGGACATGTTGCCTTGCTTGAGATTAGGAACTCCTCACGCTTGCTCTCAACAACACTTTTCTAATGTGGTGAGCTCTGAAATCTCGGTGGAACTCATCCCTGTAATGACACGACCTCCTCTGGAATCTTTGTATTGCGGTACCACTCGGCAGCTTGGTCCTTGAGTTGAAACGAAGCAAACTTGACAAAGTCCTCGTGTCGACATTGCTACATTCAAAATGTTTGCAGATGTCCACAAGCCAATCGTCGAAGGCCTCGTGGCCTCGACACAGAAACTGAAAGACTTCGGCTGATTAGCGAGGAACTGATTGAGGGTAGCAAAGTGCGGCTGGTTGTTGCCTTGACCTTGATTGCCTTGATTGCCTTGCCCTTGAGTACGCTCTTGCAAGAGTTGCAAAATCATCTGAGCATTGGCATTGGTGGCTGCCATGATAGCTTGCCATGCCTCCGGAGGCGGAGGTGGAGGTGGAGGGTTCGACTGATTCTCATCATTGTGATCCGGATTCAGACGCGTTGGCGGAGCCATCCTGAAGAGGGTGACATCCGTTAGCACTTTGATAGACAGATAGACAAGTTGAATCAACGGATAGAAATTGCAACATATAGTCTTCACAATAAACATTCGAACAAGGATGATCGAATGAATTCCAAAAGCTAACATCACACGTCCATTAAGGTGAGAAGCCACTTAGATAAAGGTATGGAATCATCATCTGACTTTGAAACAACT
The DNA here is from genome assembly GCA_021605145.1 of Aegilops bicornis. Taxonomy (NCBI): domain Eukaryota; kingdom Viridiplantae; phylum Streptophyta; class Magnoliopsida; order Poales; family Poaceae; genus Aegilops; species Aegilops bicornis. The sequence goes on from CM038674.1 coordinate 415,647,518, forward strand.
CGAATAGCACAACTGAAAACAAAACAAAAGATTGGCTTCTAGAATAATCCGGAACAAACACATGATAGAGATTTACGCCCAAAGTGTTCATGGGGCCCTGCACGAACCTGACGTCTGACGGCAAATCACGAATGACAAACAAGACGTCCCGAATCAGCATAGCCAAGGATTCTTTAAGGCGCCTCGCGACCACTGTAAATCGATCGTGGATGGGCGGACCACTGAGACGTTGGACCCCAATCTCAAATCATACATACATCGGAAAGATATCCTATAAGCTACTAGAATTCCCACCTATAAACTCCCGAAACTTTACGGTTATGCAATCTGGTGTTGGGGATCTGAGGACACAAAATATATCACCCAAACTAAGAATACCTAGATCCAGCTGTATTCATCCGTCAACACATAATCAAGAAACCTTCGGAAATCGTGTACCTCGACCTTCGAAAAGCATCCGTTATACGAGTCATGGCAATACTCCCGAGCTCGCCCCAAGATCTTTGGGTTATCGGGTTATCTCACCAACAACTGCACAAAAGAGATTTCGATGTCGGCAAAACTCGTGTATTCCAGAATCGCAACGATAAAATTGTGACGACAACACCTCGGAGCTCAACTCCCGAGACACCGCCACAACCCCTAAATGTCGAGGCACCAAGAACAATGTTCTCGTCACAAAACCATCGGAACGATCCCAAGATACCAGCGTGATCCTAAATTTTTTTTTAGTGAAATTTGAGGAGAGGAGAGTCAAAACTTCTCGTCGGGGAGACCTCACAGAGCGAGGAAGGACCGGGAGTAAAAGAAACCTACTCTCCGATATATATAATCCTAAGACTCAAAACATTTTTCCGTTCTAGACTCAACAACGCCAAAGAAACAATCAAGTAGGGGGCTCCTAAGTCGGGAAGGCTCGATTACCAACTTGTAGCGCCCCGATGCGGCTATATCTCCCACGTGTCGAAGCACGACTTAGAGGCATAACCGCATTGAAAGCAATGTCGCAAGTGAGGTAATCTTCACACAATCCATGTAATACATAAGGGAAAGAGATACATAGTTGGCTTACAGTGCCACGTCACACAATACATAAATAAACATCCATCATCCAGAATACACTCAAGGTCCGACTACGGAACCAAAATAAAAGAAGATACCCCAAATGCTACACAGATCCCCGATCGTCCCAACTGAGCACCACTCTTGATCATCGTGAAAAAGACACATAGTAACGACCACGTTCCTCGTCGAACTCCCACTTGAGCTCGGTTGCGTCACCGGCATCGTCGGCACACCTGCAACTGTTTTGGTAGAATCTGTGAGTCACGAGGGACTCAGCAATCTCACACCATGAGATCAAGACTATTTAAGCTTATAGGAAGGACAGAGTTGTGAGGTGGAGCTGCAGCAAGCGACTAGCATATATGGTGGCTACATTCGCAAAAGAAAGCGAGAAGAGAAGCAAGGCACGGTCGTGAAGCTAGTAGCGATCAAGAAGTGATCCTGAACTACTTACGTCAAACATAACTCCAACACCGTGTTCACTTCCCGGACTCCGAGAAGAGACCATCACTTACACACGCTTGATGTGTGTTAATTAAGGTCAACTTTGGGTTTTCTACAACCGGACGTTAACAAATTCCCATCTGCCTCATAACCGCTGCACGGCTTTGAAAAGATAATACCCTGCGGTGTCCCAACTTAGCCCATTATAAGCTATCACGGTCAACGAAGGATATTCCTTCTACCGAAGACCCAATCGATCTCGGAATCCGGACTACAAGACATTTTCGACAGCAATAAAACAAGACCAGCAAAGCCGCCCGATTGTGCCGACAAATCCCGATAGGAGCTGCACATATCTCGTTCTCGTGGCACACCGGATAAGCTAAGCGTCTGAGGAACCGGCGTAATCTGAGTTGCCAAGGAATGGTCCGCATACGGTGCTCTAGTTTGGACCAACACTCGAAGGAGCACCGCCCGGGGGTAAATAAAGATGACCCTCGGGCTCGCGAAAACCCGGGAAAATGCTTAGGTGGCAAATGGTAAAACCAATGTTGGGCCTTCTTTGGAGGAGTCTTATTCAAAGCGAACTGTCAAGGGGGTCCCATAAATCACCCAACCGTGTAAGGAACGCAAAATCAAGGAACATAACACCGGTATGACGGAAACTAGGGTGGCAAGAGTGGAACAAAACACCAGGCATAAGGCCGAGCCTTCCACCCTTTACCAAGTATATAGATGCATTAATTATAGCAGATATATTGTGATATCCCCAACAAGTAAACATGTTCCAAAAAGGAACAACATCTCCATGTTCCAACAAGGAACAAACTTCATCTTCACCGCAACTAGCAACGCTTATAAGAGGGCTGAGCAAAGCGGTAACATAGCCAATCAACGGTTTGCTAGGAAAAGGATGGTTAGGGGCTGACATGGCAATATGGGTGGCATGATAAGCAAGTGATAGGCATCGTAGCATAGGCATAGCAAAAGAGCGAGCATCTAGCATAGCAAAGATAGAAGTGATTTCGAGGGTATGGTCATCTTGCTGCAAGGTTCTCGAGTTGTCGAAAGCTTGATCCTCGTGGCGTTCTCAACAGGTTCCTCGTTCACGAACTCGTCTCCCGGCTCTACCCAAAGCAAGAACACAAACAAAGGAACCACAATAAATCACGGTGCAATGCACAAGCAACATGATGCAATATATGTCATGATATGCGGGATGTGATATGCAATGCGTATGCGTGCTCCGGAAGAAAAATGATGAACCAGGCATCAACTTGGCAAACCAAGTATGCCGCTGGAAAGATGAGATGATTTTGGTTGAAATCGATATAAAGATCACCGGAATCGGATGCACGGTTTGCAAATGACAAGCAAAACAAGAATGGCACAAATCTGCCATTAACAACATGATACCACTTAGCAAGCAACAAGAAATTAAGCTACTGCACCCAAACGTACCAGAAAAGCATATGGCAGTGATCTACTCAAGATGCTTGACAAAAGATGAACACTAAGCTACGGCTAAATCACATCATAACAGGTCCAAACAAGCATGGAAAAAGTGCAAAAAATATCAGGCTGGACATGGCAAAAACAGCATCAGGTAGCAGTGTTCAGAGCAAGAAAACAACATGCTATAGGAACTTATAATAGCAGAACAAGGCATAGAACAAAAGTCCCTTACTGACCATAAGCCAAAAATGGTTAGAAAATATAATAACATCCATGTCAACATAGCAAGTTTCGTTAACAGATTCAGCAACAGGGCATGACAAAAACAGATAACAAGTAGGAATGTTTAAGAGCTCGATGCACTCACTACAGAGCATCTCATGATAAACTAAGCATACATACATCAAGAAGACATGGCATAGAAGCTACACATGGCAAGAATAACATCATAGCATACACGGATCAACCACAACAACCTTGGCAAAATTGAATAACATGTAAACAATCTGCCAAGAAACATTTTATAGCAAAAGTAGAGCTCGATTGACTCAAGATAGGCACTCCATAATTTCAAATAAGGGCATGGATGGATAGAGCATAACCATATGTTCAAAACATCCTTACTGAAGTATCTCAAAATATGCATGGATCTCTCGGTAGCATCAAGTTAACATGGCATAAAAATATCAAGAAAGCGGGGCTGAAATCAGCAACATCATGAAGCCTAGTTTGCATGCTTGTGCTAGTCACCACAGAGATCACAAAAATACATGGCATACACCCCTGTAAATATGGCATGGTATATTACAAAACACATGTAGGACTCAAGTTCATAGGATGCACACATCAATCATGGCAAAAATGACAAAAGTGCATGTTTTGTTACGGAACAGAAACTAACATCACATAGCCCTCTTCCAACAGCATTTAGGGCATGAAGATGAACTCAACTGAACACTATGCAATTATATGAAGTGATCTACTCTTCGAGGCGAACATTTTGACATATTACACGCACGAAACGGAGCTATAGATGCAAAGTTATGATGCGTTGAAAAAGCCACAAATTAATCACCGAAATAAAACTTGGACGAATTTGGGGGGGGGGGGGGGGGGGGAAAGTCAACCGGGCTTGGATCCAGAGCTGGCCGGAGCTCGAGGTGGGGGTGGCCGGCCGGGGCGGCTGCACGCCGGCGCGGCCGGGCGGAGGAGGGCGCCGGCGACCATGGGCGGGCGGCCGGCGCCTGGCGGCGCGGGCGGCTTGGGGAGCGGGCGGGCGCGGTCATGGGCGCGCCGCCGGGAGGGCTCACTGGCCCCGCGGGCCGGGCGCATGGGCGGCGAACTGGGGACCGGGGCCCACGTGGCGCGCTGAGAGGCGGTGGCGGCGGCGGACGTTGTCCGCCCGCTCGGAGACGTCCCGGCGGCGACCGGGTATTTGCTAGGGTTAGGGGGGAGAGGATCCGCGAATTTGGAATGGGGGGGGGGGTGTATATATAGGCATAGAGGGGGCTAGGAGAGTCCAAATGAGGTGTAGTTTTCGCCCACACGATTGTGATCGAACGACGGAGAGCATGGAAGTGACTTAGATGGGTTATTGGGCTGTTTTGAAAGGGTGTTGGGCTGCAACTTAAAAGAGGCCTTTGCGAGAGTGCGGTTAACCGTTGGAGTACCAACCGAGCTCCAAATGACCCGAAACTTGACAGGTGGTCTACCGTGGTATCTGAAGGCCACTTGACAAACCTCGGTCCATTCCAAGAAAGTTTAGTACCCGCTCACGGAAAAAGCGTAAAAGGTGCCGCCGGGGGAGATAGGAGTGCCGGATTGCAAAACGGACAACGGGAAAAATGCTCGGAATCATGAGACGAACACGTATGCAAATGCGATGCACATGATGACATGATGTAAAATGCATGACATGGACAAAATGCAAAAAGGAGAAAAACCCAACCACGGAGGGAATATCATATCACAATGCCGAAAATGGCAAGAGTTGGAGTTACAAATATGGAAAGTTACATCCGGGGTGTTACACATAATCTCATAGTCATAGGAACATGTATAAGTTATGAAGAAAGCAATAGCAATAAACAAAACAATCATAGTGCTAAGCTAACAGATGGGTCAAGCCAGTCACATCATTCTCTAATGATGTGATCCCATTCATCAAATGACAACTCTTGTCCATGGCTAGGAAACTTAACCATCTTTGATTAACGAGCAAGTCAAGTAGAGGCATACTAGTGGCACTCTGTTTGTCTATGTATTCACACATGTACTAACTTTCCAGTTAATACAATTCTAGCATGAATAATAAACATTTATCATGATATAAGGAAATATAAATAAAAACTTTATTATTGCCTCTAGGGCATATTTCCTTCAGTCTCTTTTGTTCCAAAAAAAATCGTCAAAAAGTTTTAGCTCATTTGGAGAACTTTAATTTCTGCACAAAAAACAACACCACGGTAGTTCTGCTGAAAACAGAGTCAGTCCAGGTTAGTTACATGCAGATCATACCAGAACCATATAAAATCGTTGTAAACATGGCATGAATACTTCATAAATTATAGATACGTTGGAGACGTATCAGCATCCCCAAGCTTAATTCCTACTCGTCCTCGAGTAGGTAAATGATAAAACAAATAATTTATGAAGTGTGAATGCTAACATAGTGCATAAGTTTGATCATTGATAATTTCAGTCACTTTTCCTAGCATCATAACAACAACTATTTCTCATAAAACTCATCATGATAAAGTAGCAACCAATTCACATGTTAAGGTTCAAACAATGAATTCTCTTGAAACTCAACAACCTATGTTCTCAATCACCAAGCATTTGCAATTCAACTTATTCAACAAAGTCTAAGTAAGAGCTCCACATACTCAACTATAATATAGTCTTCTATGATTGCTAACACTCACTACATACACATGAGCAAAACGTTTCAACCGGACACATAGAAAGATAGGGGCTTATAATTTCGCCTCCCAACGTATCCACCTCAAGGGTGATGTCAACAGTAATAACTCATGCTACCCATATTCAACTCGACATATGTGCCTATATCTTTCCTCGCCACATGATGCTTGCCAAAGGAGAAAAATAAAAAGGAATGGAGAGAAAAACTTTGACTCTTGCATAAAACTAAATACATAATAGTAAAAGATAGGCCCTTCGCATAGGGAAGCAGAGGTTGCCATGCGCTTACTTGTTTGTATGCTCAACCCCTTAGTGCAAAAGAACGTCACGTTATTTTGCCCCTTATGATAGCAACCTTTATTACGCAGTCTGTCGCTTTTATTCTTTGCCATCACAAGTTTGTACAATGCTCAACTTTCTCTTACACTAAATGATCTAACACTTTTAGAAGCAATTTTTATTGCCTTATTGCACCGCTGGCAACTTACTTGAAGGATCTCACTCAATCCTTAGGTAGGTATGGTGGACTCTTGAAAATAAGATTTGGGTTTAAGGTTTTTGGATGCACAAGTAGTATATCTACTTGGTGCGGAATTTTAATAGCAAAGATGGGGGTCAAACACCACATGTTGAAGGATCTATGACAATAGAACTTCTATGTGAATATGAACAAACATAAACCATTACGTTGTCTTCCTTGTCCAACGTCAACAATTTTGGCATATAACATTTTGACGGGGGCTCACAATCAAAAAAGATTTCCATGATAGTGTATTTGCATGTCAAAGTTCTCTTCCTTATAGTAATCATTCAGGAATTGCTTCTATGACTAATATTATGATTTTCAAGCTTCAAAATATTTCACTTTCTAAACCCAATGTGAAGCTACCACTAGGCATGATATGCACATATAATTTCAACTTCATGATATTCAATTCATACGACAATTTACTCATAGGATATAAGTGAAGCACAAGAGTAAATGACAAACTACTCCAAAAAGATATAAGTGAAGATCATGCGAGTAGTTAAGTAAATGGGTAGCTAATTGAGGACTCTATCTTATTTAAAACTTTCAGATCTAAGTATTTTATTCAAACACCAAGCAAAACAAAATAAATTGACATTTCAAGAATATCTCAACTCACGTGAAGAAGCAAAAACTTAGGCTACTCAACCGATACTAACTGATAATTGTTGATGAAGAAAGGTGGGATGCCTACTGGGGCATCCCCAAGCTTAGATGCTTGAGACTTCTTGAAATATTATCTTGGGACGCCTTGGCTATCCCCAAGCTTGAGCTTTTGTGTCTCATTAATTCCTTTTAGATCACGGTTTCCCTAAATCTTAAAAACTTCATCCACACAAAACTCAACAAGAACTCGTGAGATAAGTTAGTATAAACCAATGCAAAAACCTTATTGTTCTATACTGTAGAAAATCACTAAAATTATTATTCAACATTGCATACTAAATGCCTCTGCATGTTTAATACTCCTATCCTCAAATATAATCATTAAACAAGCAAACCTATGCAAACATAACAGCAATCTGCCAAAATAGTACAGTCTGTAAAGAATGCAAGAGTATCAATACTTATTTAACTCCAAAAATTATGAAAATTTACCACAATGTAGAAAATTTATCAGAGCTTATTTTGCAAAAAGTTTCAACATTTTAGCACATTCTGACTTTTCTAGGGAATTGCAACATTGATAAACTTTCTGTTTTGAAACAACAACATGTAGACTTGCAAAATAAGCATGGTAAAGGCTAGCCTTGACATTTTTATTGAAAAGAAAGATGCAAAACATTATTCTAGATAACGACAAGCAAATCCTAACAAAATAAAATGACGCTCCAAGCAAAACACATATCACGAGATGAATAAAAATATAGCTCCAAGTTAGGTTACCGATAATGTTGGAGACGAAAGAGGGGATGCCTTCCGGGGCATCCCCAAGCTTAGGGTCTTGTCACTCCTTATTCTCCTCATATTGATATCTCACCCAAAACTTGAAAACTTCAATCACACAACTTAATGGAACTTCGTGAGATAGGTTAGTATGATAAAGCGCAAACCATTTCACTTTGGTACTGTCAAAGACAAGATTCATGATTTTTTCCACACAATGCCTACTGTAGCATATCATTTCCACAATTTATATTGAGCAATATAAGCCATAGAAACTAAAAAGAAAGCAAACTTTGCATTGAAAACAGAATCTGTCAAAAACAGAACAGTCTGTAAAGATCTGAATTAACGTCATACTTCTGTAACTCCAAAAATTCTGAAAAATTAGGACAATGTAAAAAATCTGTATAACCATTAACTGTATAAATTTCAGAATTTTCTGGCGCTCCAGTGAATTTAAACAATTCTGTCTCTGCAAGCAAAAGTTTCTGTTTTTGCACAGAATCAACTCAACGATCATCCACACTATCCCAAAGGCTTTACTTGGCACTTTATTGAAACACAAGCAATAAAACATGATTAATACAATATCATAATCATGTGAACACACAAAAACATTAGGTAAAAGTGTTGGGTTGTCTCCCAACAAGCGCTTTTCTTTAATGCCTTTTAGCTAGGCATGATGATTTCAATGATGCTCGCATAAAAGTTAAGAATTGAAACATAAAGAGAGCATCATGAAGCATACGACTAGCACATTTAAGCCTAACCCACTTCCTATGCATAGGTATTTTGTGAGCAAACAACTTATGGGAACAAGAATCAACTAGCATAGGAAGGCAAGACAAGCATAACTTCAAAACTTTCAACACATATAGAGGAAACTTGATATTATTGCAATTCCTACAAGCATAAGTTCCTCTCTCATAATAATTTTCAGTAGCATCATGAAGAAATTCAAAAATATAACCATCACATAAAGTATTCTTTTCATGACACAAAGGCATAGAAAACTTATTACTCTCCACATAAGCAAATTTATTCTCATCAATAATGGTGGGAGCAAACTCAACAAAATAACTATCATGTGATTGAAAATTAAAATCATGATGACAAGGTTCATGGTTATCATTATTCAATATAGCATACATGTCATCACCATAATCATCATAGATGCAACCTTGTTCTCATAGTCAATTGAAGCCTCATCCAAAATGGTGGATTCATCACTAAATAAAGTCATGACCTCTCCAAATCCACTTTCATCATTATAATCATCATAAATAGGAGGCACGCAATCATTATAACAAATTTGCACATCAAATCTTGGGGCACTAAAAATATCATCTTCATCAAACATGGCATCCCCAAGCTTATGGCTTTGCATATCATTAGCATCATGGATATTCAAAGAATTCATACTAACAACATTGCAATCATGCTCATCATTTATACCAAACATTCTATTGAATTCTTCTTCTATCAATTGAGCAAAATTTTCCTTTCCATCATTTTCACAGAAGACATTATAAAGATGAGCAATATGATGCAACCACAATTCCATTTTTTTGTAGTTTTTACAAACCAAACTAGTGATAAAGCAAGAAACTAAAAGATTAAATTGCAAGATATAAATATATACCTTCATGCACTCACCTCCCCGGCAACGGGCGCCAGAAAAGAGCTTGATGTCTACTATGCAACTTTATTCTTATAGACACGTGTTGGGCCTCCAAGCGCAGAGTTTTGTAGGACAGTAGCAATTTCCCCTCAAGTGGATGACCTAAGGTTTATCAATCCGTGGGAGGCGTAATATGAAGATGGTCTCTCTCAAACAACCCTGCAACCAAATAATAAAAAGTCTCTTGTGTCCCCAGCACACCAAATACAATGGTAATTTGTATAGGTGCACTAGTTCGACGAAGAGGTGGTGATAAAAGTGTAATATTGATGGTAGAAATATATTTTTATAATCTGAATAAATAAAAACTTTCAGGTAGCAAATAGAAAACAGGCACAAAAACGGTATTGCAATGCTTGAAAATGAGGCCTAGGGTCCGTACTTTCGCTAGTGCAATCTCTCAATAGTGCTAATACAATTGGATCATGTAACCACCCCTCAAAGTGCGATGAAGAATCACTCCGAAGTTCCTATCTAGCGGAGAACATAAGAAGAAATCGTTTGTAGGGTACGAAACCACCTTGCAGCTATTCTTTCTGATCGATCTATCCAAGAGTTCGTACTAAAAATAACACCAAATAATTTCAGATTCATAATACTCAATCCAACGCAAAGAACTTCAAAGAGTGCCCCAAAATTTCTACCGGAGAATCAAAGACAAGAACATGCATCAAACCCTATGCGTAGATTACCCCAATGTTTGTTGGGGAACGCAGTAATTTCAAAAAATTTCCTACGCACACGCAAGATCATGGTGATGCATAACAATGAGAGGGGAGAGTATTGTCCACGTACCCTCGTAGACCGAAAGCGGAAGCATTATGACAACGCGGTTGATGTAGTCGTACGTCTTCACGATCCGACCGATCCTAGTACCGAAAGTACGGCACCTCCGCGATCTGTACACGTTCGGCTCGGTGACGTCCCACGAACTCTTGATCCAGCTGAGTGTCGAGGGAGAGCTTCGTCAGCACGATGGCATGATGACAGTGATGATGATGCTACCGGCGCAGGGCTTCGCCTAAGCACTGCAACAATATGACCGAGGTGGATTATGGTGGAGGGGGGCACCGCACACGGCTAAGATAATGTCTGTTGTTGTGTGTTCTAGGGTGCCCCCCTGCCCCCGTATATAAAGGAGCAAGGGGGAGGCCGGACCTGGGGGCGCACCAAGGAGGGGAGGATTCCTCCTCCTAGTAGGAGTAGGACCCCCCCTTTCCTAGTCCAACTAGGAGGAGGAAGGGGGAATGAAGGAGAGGGGGAGAGGGGGCGCCGCCCCCCTCCTTGTCCAATTCAGACTCCTCAAGGGGGGGGGGGGGGAGCCCAATGGCCCCCTCCTCTCTCTCACACAAGGCCCATGTTGACCCATTAGTTCCCCCGAGGGTTCCGATAACCCCCCGGCACTCTAATAATTATCCGGTGACCCCGGAAACTCATCCGATGTCCGAATATAGTCATTCAATATATCAATCTTTATATCTCGACCATTTTGAGACTCCTCGTCATGTCCGTGATCACATCTGGGACTCCTAACTATCTTCGGTACATCAAAACACATAAACTCATAATACCGATCGTCACCGAACGTTAGCGTCAAGGACCCTACGGGTTCGAGAACTATGTAGACATTACCGAGACACATCTCCGGTCAATAACCAATAGCGGAACCTGGATGTTCATATTGGCTCCCACATATTCTCCGAAAATCTTTATCGGTCAAACCGCATAACAACGTACGTTGTTCCCTTTGTCATCGGTATGTTACTTGCCCGAGATTCGATCGTCGGTATCTCAATACCTAGTTCAATCTCGTTACCGGCAAGTCTCTTTACTCATTCTATAATGCATCATCCCGCAACTAACTCATTAGTCACATTGCTTGCAAGGTGACGGTGTCCTGGACTAGGGGGTACTCACCACGTCGTCTCTCGATCAGTTGGATTGGGCCGAGGATCCCCATGGTCGTATACTCATGGGCCAGTCCGGATAGTTGCCGCATACAAGGAAGATTCCACAAGACTTGGCGATCAAGACAAGGACTCCTCCCCCAACGGCGTATTCGGCTAGGACTCTTGTTATCCTAGGCCTCTAGTGCATTATATAAACCGAGGCCAGGCTAGTCGACATATACAACAACAATTATACCATAGGTTAGCTTCTAGGGTTTAGCCTCCTTGATCTCGTGGTAGATCTACTCTTGTACTACCCATATCATCAATATTAATCAAGCAGGAGTAGGGTATTACCTCCATCGAGAGGGCCCGAACCTGGGTAAAAACATCGTGTCCCTTGTCTCCTGTTACCATCCGCCTAGACGCACAGTTCGAGACCCCTACCGAGATCCGCCGGTTTTGACACCGACATTGGTGCTTTCATTGAGAGTTCCGCTGTGTGTTCGGCAAAAGGTCGACGGCTCGCCTGCAGATCAACTGCGACTTCGGCATCTTCGTCACCAGCTCGACTGGTCACCTTGGTTCGACCAAGAACTGCGCCCTACCTCCGATCGTCATGTTCGGATGAGGACCTTTATCAACATCAACTCCGATCTCTATCAAGATCATGGAGGAATCATCCAGGGTGCCCGGGGGATCAACGTCAACATTGCCCTTGGGCGACCGTACTGTTTTTCTGGACAACGGACTTGTGTCCGCCGCCACCGCTTCCTCAAGTGTTGTTTTAACGATTGCTTCGGTGGAATTGTGCGGAATTGAGTCTACAACAACCCTGGAAAATTTCGTCGAGTTCCGATGGAGGAATCTCTGGCAATCTCCGGTATACCGGAGCCGCATTGAATCTGGACGAGAATCCGGACGAGTTTAGGGCGTGGTGTCCAGCTTCTAGCTCGGACTTCCTTTGGAAGATCCAACCATTGATCGGTTGCGGAATTCCTATATCTGCCACCCCTTAAAATTTCAGCTCGATCCGACCTCCAAACTCCGGGAACCTTCCGATTAGTGCACCACTTTTCGGATCTATTTTCTACGCGAAAACGAATCCGACCCGAGTTCGTCTTTTTTATGAACGGGATTTCAGACATCCTTTTTGAAGGAAGTTTTGTATGGGGTATTGTGTTTTGTTCACGAACACATCTCGCTAACTTTAAAATCTTTTGAACATGATCTTCAATATCATGATGGTGTCAAACCAGTCCAGCAATAATGCTCCACGGCTGCCGACCTGCGCTAGACACGTCGTCACTTTGTTGAGCCGAGATCAACTTCTTCGGATCATCATCTCGGCAAGCCGAACAAGAGTCCGGCATCGCGAAGGATAAATCATCACCAACATCGCCGCCCCACGGATTACACAGAGCGGGCATACCGGCATCACCGCACGGTCGCTTCATCAAGCCGGCATCGACCACGTCAAGACCTGCATCGGTAGGGCCGCACTATTGCTTCTTCAAGATGGTGTCCATCACGCCGACCTACTTCGACATCTCGGCTGGACCGGGGGCTTCGCCATCTCTTCATCAACCTACTCCGAACACTTCGGCGTCACTAGCCGACCAGGCAATGGGTGCGCGGATCGAGTCCCAATTTTGGGAATCACCTTCCTTCGGATTGCTACAACAAATAAACCAGGTGTTATTAATCCTAGTATTTCTTTTGCTTGTTTGGGTTAATTTTTCCCAAGGAATTATTACTCTGGTTTGTCCATCATATGTACACAGGTCTATCAAATGGTGGCCGCATTATCGACGGTCGCATGATGATTCGGTCAGTTTCCGTACATAGTCCGTGACGCCGCATCCTAACTTCGGACCGACCTGTGAATCCAGGCTTTGCCATGCCTTTATTGCATTACGCCGACGACCTGCATCGACATCGACTTCGGCGCCAGGCCATATTTCTTTTATTACTCACTTTGCATAAATTATTTGTTATGCAACGAATTTTTTTTAATCTTATTATTACTATTACCCCCGGTCTGCACTATTTTTTGTGCACAGGAAAATGATCCAGCCGGACTATATCCTTTGGCGTCACCTCGGCTGGACGGGGGGCTTCGTCAACACTTCATTACCCCATGCAGGGACTTCGCATCACTGTCGTCCTGCATTGACCGTGCTATGTCACCACTTCGGAGTGCCGAGCTCTTTGCTCCGCCACCTCAGGATCGGCTTGGGGGATGGAACCTTGTCCCGCATCAAGCTCGGACCGCGTCGTCAATATCGAACACATTAACCAGCTAAGTTGCCTTCATGCTCAAAGTTTTAAATTTTTAACTTGTGTTCGGCTCAACCAAGCGTTATACTTTTTTGGGAAAAAGTTGCTTGTAAAAATTTTCCTTGTACAAACTTTGTTTGTGACGCGCAAATTCAAATACCCCGTTTACTTGGGGGCTTCCTTCATGAAGCTTTTTCCTCTTGCACATGATTATACTTATGCGGCTTCGTTCCTTGTTCGTGTATTACGCCACAATATGCACCATATTGACTTAAGTGATTTGCAAGCTGGGTTGCCTTGCTCCTGTGTTTACCCCTCGTTCCCGATTGTTCGGCTAGGGAGTAAAGGAGCACCTCTGCGATTGTCACGATCGGGTCACCCGAGCCGGACCTCGGTGGGTGAAGCCGAAAGCTAAGCGCTCTTACTGTTTTCAATAATGGTCGGCACAACGGAATTCATGAGTACAAAAATCTATTGCACAAGTCTCATATTAACAATGAGCACCGAAGAAAGGTATCGGTGGGGTACTATTTTCTTCGAAGATGCTTCTTACACTTTATCAGTAATATAGCATAAGTTCCCTGAGCGCGCTTTGTTTGTTACAGCCTTATGACCTGATTGCCTGGTTATTGGAAACACCGTCGATATTCTCGATAGATGGAGTACATAGCACTTTCCGGTCCTTGACCGAAGAGGGAGAAGCCGACGGTCGGTTAAGACGCGTTTAAAGTTCGGTTGAACATAGATATGATATAAGTACTTCGGTACATAGAATCATTCTTTTACCCAAGTCACTTGGGGGCTCTTATGTTTATTTGAGCCGTTTTATAAAAGTGTTTTTCTTCTTAGTCGTTGCGGAGTTTTTATTATTATTTATCACTCCTTTTCTCGACACGAGTGTGCGGTCACTAGTCAGAGCCTAACTTCTCTCTCAAAACCGCTAGAGTTTAGTTTTCTAAACTGGCCTAATGAGAAGTACTCCGCCTTCGGATGGGAGATCAGCCGTAGGCTGACCCGCTTGAAGTCTTGAGATAGGATGTGTCATGTTAAAGCACGGCAGAAGCACTTTTTTTTCTAAAGTCCAATTTTGGATTGGCACGAACACTTGATCTTGTTCGGACGTCATGTTTTTCTTGACGCTTTTTGGTTTTCCAAGCTTTTGGCACTTTTAAACTATTTGTGTGTTTTCAGCACAAGTCTCGCAGCGCAACGCCGACACCTTTAGAGATTCGCAAAAACATTCTCGGATATTGCTATATATGCATCAGTTTGAATTGTGTCTTGGTCAATAGTTGGGTTGCCCGGCTCCAGCGCTTGCCTCCTACGTTCCGCTTTGTTCGGCTAGATGTGCAAAGGAGAACCATCACGATTGTGCTTCCAGCTTGCATGGTCAAGCACCTCAGTGGAGAAAGCCAAAAACTGACTGTCACAATAGGTGTAAACTGGTCAGCGATCCGATGACTATGTTAAATGATGGGCCATTCATAAAATTGGCCGAAGTGTTTCCGGCTTGACCTCGACTGTCGCCGAACACTACCGGGGGCTAGTAACTGGCCTCCCAAACTAAATCCTCAATATTTTGCTCTTACATTAGAGCTGAGGTTTCATGATCATGCTTAGCATGACAACCCAAAGAAAGGAACCGAAAGCGGGACTATTTTCTTTGGAAGACATTTCTTCTGTTAAACAGTAATATAACATATCTCTCTGCGTACCTTTGTTTATAAAACCGTATGGCCAGATTGCCTTGTTTGTCGTAAATCTTTGCCCTCATAAAGGCTTTATAAAGTAGGACAGACACTCCTCGGCTACTGCCCGAGGAGGTTGAAGTCGATGGTCGGTCAACAAAGTTTTGTAAAATGCGGATCCGAGCATTAATGACATAAAGTACTTGGATACATTGAGTCATTACACATAATTTGTGATTTTACTATGGATATCGATCCTTAATTGACCACCCGTGCCTCGCATTAAGGCTCGGGGCCTCTTGGGCTTCGGGCTTATTATTTACAAATATTAAAGGGCACATCAATCCCCGATCTGGTGTTTCCACCCGACCGGTGTCTCGGGGCTCTTGCATTGCTCATCCAATGCGTAAAATTTTAAGTGTAATACAGATCTCCGAGGAGATTTTGATCCTCAGTTGGTCGGCCGCACCCAACCCGAGTCTTGAGGATCGAAACACGCCGCTTTTGTGTCCGAAGTATTCTGCCGAGCTAGGACTTGATCCTCGGACCGATTTTGCAAATCAACCTTTCGAGTCTCGTGACTCTGTGGATCAGCGGTCTTATGTCATCCTTCATGTGCATCTCGGGTTTTAGACCGATACCCACCTTGAGGGCTACGGCTATGTATCTCGGCAGAGAATAAATTGCACCAATCAGAAATATTGACAAAAAATCAGCCCACATTCGGTGGTGCACCACCTTGAAGCAGTCCGGCATAAAGCTCGGGACGCTAGTGGCTGGCTCCATAGAGGGCATTTCCGGCATTAAGCTCGGCTAAAATCCTTCAAACTTCTTTGAACCAAGGTGATTTACGACACCTCGGATACAGTCCGGCGTTGGAGCTCGGATACATAGTCCGCCGTTGGAGCTCAGATACCGTCCGACGTTGGAGCTCGGATACATAGTCCGGCGATAGAGCTGGGAATCAGTCCGGCGTTGGAGCTCGGCTGCAAAAGATACCTCGAATGCAGTCCAGCGTTAGAGCTCGGATGCAAGAGGACACTGCCTCCCGGGAATAACTTCAAACCCGAGGCGTGGCATAAAAATAACAAGGCATTGATAAAGGCCGTAAACTTAAAGGGGCTCCTCGGATACCCAACGTGTAAACTCTTCGTATGCACTTAGGCGATCCTCAAGATCGAAGATTTGTTGAACCAGTTTTCAAGACCGATGACCAAAGATGAAGAACAGTTCGGAAGAATCAAGGAGCGTCCCAACTTGAAGACCGGTTCAGGGGGCTACTGACGGTGTCCTGGACTAGGGGGTACTCACCACGTCGTCTCCCAGTCAGTTGGATTGGGCCGAGGATCCCCATGGTCGTATACTCATGGGCGATCCGGACGATTGCCGCATACAAGGAAGATTCCACAAGACTTGGCGATCAAGACAAGGACTCCTCCCCCACCGGCGTATTCGGCTAGGACTCTTGTTATCCTAGGCCTCTGGTGCATTATATAAACCGAGGCCAGGCTAGTCGACATATACAACAACAATCATACCATAGGCTAGCTTCTAGGGTTTAGCCTCCTTGATCTCGTGGTAGATCTACTCTTGTACTACCCATATCATCAATATTAATCAAATAGGAGTAGGGTATTACCTCCATCGAGAGGGCCCGAACCTGGGTAAAAACATCGTGTCCCTTGTCTCCTGTTACCATCCGCCTAGACGCACAGTTCGAGACCCCCTACCCGAGATCCGCCGGTTTTGACACCGACACAAGGCTTATAGTGATGTGCATTATCGAGAGGTCCCAGAGATACCTGTCCGATCGAAGTGACAAATCCTAATCTCGATCTATGCCAACTCAACAAGTACCATCGGAGACACCTGTAGAGCACCTTTATAATCACCTAGTTACGTTGTGACATTTGGTAGCACACTAAGTGTTCCTCCGGTATTCGGGAGTTGCATATTCTCATAGTCATAGGAACATGTATAAGTCATGAAGAAAGCAATAGAAATATACTAAACGATCAAGTGCTAAGCTAACGGAATGGGTCAAGTCAATCACATCATTCTCTATTGAATTGATCCCGTTAATCAAATGACCACTCATGTCTATGGTTAGGAAACTTAAGCATCTTTGATTCAACGAGCTAGTCAAGTAGAGGCATACTAGTGACACTCTATTTGTCTATGTATTCACACATGTACTAAGTTTCCGGTTAATACAATTCTAGCATGAATAATAAACATTTATCATGATACAAGGAAATGTAAATAACAACTTTATTATTGCCTCTAGGGCATATTTCCTTCAGTCTCCCACTTGCACTAGAGTCAATAATCTAGTTCACATCGCCATGTTATTTAATATCAATAGTACACATCACCATGTGATTAACACCCATAGTTCACATCGCTATGTGACCAACACCCAAGGGGTTTACTAGAGTGAGTAATCTAGTTCACATCGCCATGTGATTAACACCCGAAGAGTACTAAGGTGTGATCATCTTTTGCTTGTGAGAGAAGTTTAGCCAATGGGTCTGCCACTTTCAGATCCGTATGTATTTTGCAAATTTCTATGTCTACAATGCTCTGCACGGAGCTGCTCTAGCTAATTGCTCCCACTTTGAATATGTATCCGTATTGTGACTTAGAGTCATCCAGATCGGTGTCAAAGCTTGCATCGACGTAACTCTTTATGACGAACCCTTTATCACCTCCATAACCGAGAAATATTTCCTTAGTCCTCTAAGGATAATTTTGACCGCTGTCCAGTGATCTACTCATAGATCACTATTGTACTCCCTTGCCAAAGTCATGCTAAGGTATACAATAGGTCTGGTACACAACATAGCATACCTTATAGAACCTATGACTGAGGCATAGGGAATGACTTTTCATTCTCTTTCTATTTTCTGCCGTGGTTGGGTTTTGAGTCTTTACTCAACTTCACACCTTGCAACACAGGCAAGAACTCCTTCTTTGACTGATCCATTTTGAACTCCTTCAAAATCTTATCAAGGTATGTACTCATTGAAAAATCTTATCAAGCGTCTAGATCTATCTCTATAGATCTTCATGCTCAATATGTAAGCAGCTTCACCGAGGTCTTTCTTTGAAAAACTCCTTTCAAACACTCCTTTATGCTTTCCAGAAAATTCTACATCATTTCCGATCAACAATATGTCATTCACATATACTTATCAGAAAGGTTGTAGTGCTCCCACTCGCTTTCTTCTAAATACAGGCTTCACCGCAAGTATGTATAAAACTATATGCTTCGCTCACACTATCAAAGCGTACATTCCAACTCTGAGATGCTTGCACCAGTCCATAAATGGATCACTGGTGCTTACACACTTTGTTAGCATCTTCCGGATTGACAAAACCTTCTGGTTGCATCATATACAACTCTTCTTTCAGAAATCCATTAAGGAATGCAGTTTTGACATCCATTTGCCAATTTTCATAAAATGTGGCAATTGCTAACATGATTGGACAGACTTTAAGCATAGGTACGAGTGAGAAACTCTCATCCTAGTCAACACCTTGAACTTGTCGAAAACCTTTTGCGACAATTCTAGCTTTGTAGATAGTAACACTACTGTAGGATCAAAAGTATGTCTAGAGGGGGGTGATTAGACTACTTGACCAATTAAAAATCTAGCCTTTTCCCAATTTTAAGTCTTGGCAGATTTTAGCAACTTAGCACGAGTCAAGTAATCAACCTACACATGCAATTCTAAGAGTATAGCAGCGGAATGTAAAACAATTGCATATGAAGGTAAATGGAGGAGTTTGGAGGGAGCAAACGCAATGTAGACACGGAGATTTTTTATCCGTGGTTCCAATATGTGGTGCTATCGTACATCCACGTTGATGGAGACTTCAACCCATGAAGGGTAACGGTTGCGTGAGTCCACGGAGGGCTCCACCCACGAAGGGTCCACGAAGAAGCAACCTTGTCTATCCCACCATGGCCATCGCCCACGAAGGACTTGCCTCACTAGGGTAGATCTTCACGAATTAGGCAATCTCCTTGCCCGTACAAACTCCTTGGTTCAACTCCACAATCTTGACGGAGGCTCCCAAGTGACACCTATCCAATCTAGGAGACACCACTCTCCAAAAGGTAATAGATGGTGTGTTGATGATGAACTCCTTGCTCTTGTGCTTCAAATGATAGTCTCCCCAACACTCAGCTCTCTCTCATAGGATTGGATTTGGTGGAAAGAGGGTTTGAGTGGAAAGCAACTTGGGGAAGGCTAGAGACCAAGATTTATGTGGTTGGAATGGAATATCTTGACCTCAACACAAGTGTAGGTGGTTCTCTCTCAGAAAATGTATGCTGGAAGTGTAGGCATGTTCTGATGGCTCTCTCCACGAATGAAGAGTGGGTGGATGGGTATATATAGCCTCCACACAAAATCTAACCGTTACACACAAATCACCAAACTCGGTGGGACCGAATCAGAAAACTCGGCAAGACTGATTCAGTTCAAAATGTGAACGTTAGGATTTTCAGTGGGACCGATATGTCAACTCGGT
This sequence comes from Aegilops bicornis, assembly GCA_021605145.1. Classification (NCBI taxonomy): domain Eukaryota; kingdom Viridiplantae; phylum Streptophyta; class Magnoliopsida; order Poales; family Poaceae; genus Aegilops; species Aegilops bicornis. Next base: position 415,667,396 of record CM038674.1, read on the forward strand.
GGGACCAATTTCATTAGGGTTAGGGCATAACGTAATCTTGGTGAGACCGATTACACAAACTCGGTGGGACCGATTTTGGTAATAAGCAAACAGAGAGTTGGTCAGGCAAACTCGGTGGGACCGATTTGCTCATTTCGGTTAGACCGAAACGTTACGAAGGGGAAACAGAGAGTTTGCATTGCAATTTCGGTGGGACCAGTCGCTCATCTCGTTTGGACCGAAACGTTACGAAGGGAAACAGAAGAGGTTGCAATCCCATCTTGGTGAGACCGAGATCCCTATCGGTGAGACCGAAATGACTAGGGTTTGTGGCAGTGGCTATGTCAATGAACTCGGTGGCGCCGGATAGGAAATTTTGGTGGGGCCGAGTTTGACTTTTGGTTTGGGACATATGTGGATATGAGAAAGTAGTTGAGGGTTTTGGAGCATATCACTAAGCATTTTGAGCAACTCATTAAGCAACACCTCACCCCCTTTTAATAGTATTGGCTTTTCCTATGGACTCAATGTGATCTTGGATCACTAAAAGTAAAATGTAGTGTCTTGATCTTGAGCCAACATGTGTCCTTAGTATTTTGAGGGGTCCACATTCCTAATCCATGCCATGCCAAACATTGAGCTTTCCTGAAATATTTATCTTGAAATAGCATTAGCTCAATGAGCTATATGTTGTTAGGAATTACCAAAACCACCCATGGATAGTTGCACTTTCAATCTCCCCCTTTTTGGTAATTGATGACAACATATAGATCAAAGCTTCGACAAATGATCATAAGATAGAAAAGCATCGTTGCTTTGAGAAGTATGTGATAAGCAAGAGCTCCCCCTAAATTTGTGCATTATTTAAAATTTGATTTTGAATGCAAATGCACAATCGATTAGGATCATGGGTTACTCTTCCATGTCACATACATCTTGGTGGAGCGCTCAAAATGATAGAAATTAAAAGCATGCACTCATCACCAAGCAAAGTGAATGATCATATATGAGATATAAAAGACAATATCATCCAAACAAGCATTAAGGTAGCAAATGATCAAACACATGATCAAATAAGTATCTCACACAAGCACACAATGAAAAAGTTCAACCAAAGGCAAAGAAGCAAAACACTCTCTCGAAGCCTATGATATATACATATTTCTCCCCCTTTGGCAACAAGTTACCAAAAAGTTTAAATATGCATAGTGCTATGCGTCTCTCAGGCTTGGTCTTCAGGAGATGGTGTAGATAGAACTCCAAGGACGAAGGCATCTGTTGATGTAGTTGGAGCTGGTGGAGTGGTCACTAGAGGTGGCACTTTGGAGTCAGTAGCCGGTGCCGATCTTTGTAGCTCTAGAATCATCCTTGCACTGCAGCAGACCTCTGACTCCTTGGCACTCGCTGAAATGCATCTGTAGTTGCCTTGCCTCTCTTCTCTTCTGCTTCCTCTTGAAGCTGCTCAACTGCTGTTTGAATCTTAGTTACCTTCAGATCAAGATCATAAAATTTGGTTTCTATGATCCTCTCCAAGCTCTCCTGGTTTTGAGTCAGGATGGCCAAGCCCTTCTCAATCCTCAGTGTAGACTGGATCAGATATGCAAGTTGATCTTGCTTGCTCTTCAGGAAAACTTGAGATGCCTCCTCAACACTTGGCATCTTGGCAGCTTTTTCAGCCTTTGCTTTGGCTCTCTTCTCCTGTGCTTGCTCAGATGTGGGGTCTTCCTCATTCATCACAACAGTATCATCTTCAAAATCAGGATACAGGGGTAGATACTCCTTATCCAACAGATATGTTCCTGTGCCCATCTTGGAGTTGATGAGCTCCTGAATGTGTGGAGCATACCCACAGCTTCTCTTCTGGTCAGCAGGAGTCCTCTTGATTGTTTCTATAATCAAACTCATAACCTTGAACTTCTGAGGGACATCAAAAAGCTATAGCAGGTTGATAGAATGCCCTCTGATCATCTTGTGATCTCCTGACTTGGGTAGCAGAGTGTGCCTAAGGATTGTGTTGATGGTAGGCAGACCAGACAACAGGAAATGTACAGATCCAATCTTGTGAGTCTCCAAAGCCTTATCTGGGATCTCCTTGTACATGTTTGCCATAGTGTTGTGGTCCTTCTTCTTCTTGGCATACACATCCAAGTCATCTTCATGTTCCTCTGGGGCATTTATCAATTTTTCCCATTCTTTAACAGTGGACTGGTACCTAGTACCTTCTGACATCCAAACTATCCTCCCATATGGATAGAAGTGAGCAGTGGAGTAAAACTGCATGATCAGCTCATCATTCCATTTTGTGAACTTCTTTCCAACAAATTTGTCAACTCCACATGCCTTGAAGCTGTCATAAACTCATGGGAAGTGATCTTATTCCTCCTCGATGTATTCCCAATCCACCCATCTCATGTCACAGACAATGGGCTTCTTGTCAAGCAAAATAGTTTCATAAAACTCTTGTTGTTCCTTTGTGTGAAACCTGTAATCAACTGTTGTCCTCCTCCTCACAGAATATGGACCAGACTGTCTCCACAATCTCAGTCCAGCATCCTTTCTGATATGCATGTCTTCAGCCACTGGATGAGCATCATTGTGGTCTAGAATCTTGGGGCTTCAATTTCCTCAAAACAAGTGATTCATCATCCTCTTCTTCAGCTTAAGGCACGGGGGCCTTGTTCTTCTCTTCAGCAGGTATACTTTTGGTGTTCCTCTTGGGCTTTGGGGGCTTCTGAGCTTGAGCTTTGGGAGCAGACTTGGGCTTTGATGGAGCAACCTCTGCCTTTATAGCATCTCCCATAAGCTTCTGAGCTTTGGGTCTTTGGTCTGACATCCTCTTCCTCTTCCTCTTCTTCAGAGGGATCTCTCATCATGGAGGACTTGCCAATGACTCTGGCAATGGTCTTCTTGACCCTCTCCTTCCTCTTCTTGCCTTCTCCACCTTCTTTGGGTTCAAGAGTGAACTCCATTATCTCTTGAGTAGAGGCTCTGGCCTTAGACATAGGATTTCTCCTTGCTGGTGCCTTTTTGTTCAAGCCTGGCTTAACTGCAGCAACTGTGCCATACTCCTTTTTCAGCACCTTCTTCTTGGAGCTTACTTCCTCCTCAGTGGCAACATAATCCTCATCCTTAGATTCTGAGGTTCTCTTCTTCCTGGTTCTAGTGGCTGCCTTTGGCAAGTTGCTTGGAGTGCTTCTGCTGCCATCATCAGAAGTGCTTGAGGGATCTGAACCCTCACTCATCTGCACATGTTCCTTAGACCTGTTCTGACTGTCACTCTTATTAGACATTTCTGCAAACTTACAGACAACAGACCCTGTGAATAGATGTAGATGAGGTAGAGTGGATGAGCATCACAAAGTGCAGAGTTTTTGCAAAACAGATGACTTAAAAACTTAGTTTTAGTTCTCCACAGAAAGCATTTCGGAGCTACCGATTTGTAAAGTCGGTGATACCGAAGCAGCTTTCGGAACCTAAACTAGTGAACTCGGTCAGACCGAGTCACAGTTCGGTGGCACCAAGACTGCTAGGGTTTCACAGAGAATCGAACTCGGTCACAACGATTTGCAGTTTTCGGTCAGACCAAAAATCGCAAGTGCTATGGCCTAAGCCAAATCGGTGAGACCGATATCTACAACTCGGTCGGTCTGAGATGGGTTCGGCGGAGACCTAACCCTAAATTTTCAAATCAAATCTAACCTAAAGGATGTTTCCAATGGATAGAGTGTTTTCATACATGGTGATGATCATGGCAGAGCAATGTGCTACGAATCGGAGTTAAAGGAATAGCACAAAGAGACGAACTCGTACCCTAGTTCGGCGGAGTTTGCTATGGCGGCAACGGAGGAGCAGAATACTGTTGACGGCGATGGAAACCAGCGGCGGGAGGTCGCTGGCAGCAAGGAGATGATCCAGAGACCCGAGGCGGCAGAGCAGGATACACACGGGCTGAGAAGTTTTGAAGAAATTTCCAAAATCTCACCCGTGGGTTTATATATCCCGACCCTGTCGGTGTGACCGAGTGGAACAACTCGGTGGCACCGAGATGCGGAATCGCAAGCGGTTAGTGCAACTCAGTGTGACCGAAAAGTTCAAATCGGTTGCACCGAGATTGAAAACCTAGGTCAACTTAGTGAACTCGGTGTGACCGAAATGGATGACTCGGTCATACCGAAATGCAAAAAGGGTTTTGGAATTTTAAGTCTATGATGAATCGGGGACTCCGAGTGCTCCTCACACAGAGTGGTTCGAATCTGACTTTATCAAAGTTTGTGATGCAGCATGAATGGAGTTTGAGACGAGAAAAGCATAGATAGCTAGAGGGAGTTCTTCGGCATTCTTGTCCATCCATTTGGCAAAAGAGAAAATCCAAACAATCAAAGCAACAAATGGATGTCCTCGAATGAGTAAAATATGCATCCAACATGCTCACACAATAAAATGACAAATGAAATATGTGACAAAGCATGCACAATCACTCTAGCATCTATCGAGCAATTTGGCGATGACTAGGTCATCTATATATGAGTATATTGACTTAGGAGTCAAATGAGAACATTTGATCATAGGTCATACTCATCGTTTAAGCACAAGAGGGTTTACCACTTTTACATAAAGCATTGTTGTGTTCACATCATTAGAGTTGCTTTATCTCAATTGATTAGAGTAAAGCTCCCCCTAGATGTGATATCCCCCCTAAGAGGGATGAACTAACCTTGGGTTTGGTCGAGATGACTTCATGTAGGTGTTGAAGATGTAGATGCTCAATGTTGATGTAGATCATTTGGAGCAATCCTTTGGAGTGAGTTGCACTTTCAATACCTACACAGGTTAGTCCCACAAGGAACAAACAAGGATATCCATAGACATAGAATGATATTCACATGAGATGATGTCCATGAATGCATTAGGTTACCTTGTCCCTTGCCTTACCAACAAGAGGGTTTGTGACTCCTTGAACTAGTGCAAGATATGGAAGTTGTTTGCACTTGTCCTTGCCAAAATGATAAGAGTAAAGTATGTTGGCAGTGTCACCCTCAAGAGCTCTCTAGTTCTTCTTCTTCGGGATCCACACCATCTTGATGGGAATCCTTGGAGTTGCAGTCGTACTTGATGAAGTGGAACTTGATGTAGTCTTGGGAACCCACTTGACCAAGGCCTTAGGAGCTTCTTCAAATGCATCAATCTCCTCTTGAAGCTTGTCCTTGCCCTTTAGCTTGTGGTCTTGTGGTGGAAGATTATCTTGAGCTTGTGTTCCTTGGAAAGAAGTAGGATCATACTTATCTTGTTGAGGAACAAACTTCGTCTTGGGGTATTAATCTTTTTCCCACTCAACTCCATTGGCATTGAACTTTCGTTCAAAACCAACACCTTGATTCTTCCGGTGTCTTCCTTGCTAGCGTACAATTTCCTCAAATTGCTTACTTTCGGTAAGACTCTTGTAAACACCTTTCTCTATAACTCCCTTCAATAAGCTATTTTCTTGCTCAAGTGTAACTTGGCTAAGAGAATCAATAGTGGAATCAAGAGAACTACCAGAAGCAACAACATTGGATTTAGCATGATTGTTGTTACTACTAGATGAAGAATCTTTCTTGTTCTTGTTGCTAGATTTAACTTGTGGCATGTAAGTAGACAAGAGTAAATGCTTGGCAATGTAAGAAGAATTTTTCTTGTGAAGATCATCATTGATTGCTTTTAAGAACTCATGCTCTTGCTCAAGGTTGAGCCTTTCAAACCGTAGCTTCTCATGAGTCTTTAAAAGTTCTCGATGATCTTCCAAGGTAGTTTCATGAGCTAACTTAAGAGTGTTTAGTTCTTTAGTTAGACGCTCAATCTCCTTCTTATCATCGTCATTTGTTTTATCTTGATTAACATGATTAATATCAAGTTCATCATAGTTTCATAACTATAATTGTTAACAAGTAAATCATCATCTCCTAGCAAATCATCTTCATCACTATTGAAATCAACATACTCAGGGTGTGTTACCTTTGGACCTTTAGCCATGAAGCATCTTCCAATTCCCTCATTTGGTGAGTCAAATATGTCATAGGAGTTGGTTGACACAAGAGCTAGACCAACAACACCTTCATCTTGAGTATATTCAGAGTCGGAGTGACAACTTCTTTCGGAGTGATGGTCGGAGTCGGAGCCGGATACCCATTCACCAACATGAGCTTGATGTCTTCTTTTTGTGTAGCTCTTTGATGACTTGTCCTTCCTTTCTGAATCCTTGCTTCTCCGAGAGGGTCTTCGCTCATAACGATAATATCTACTCCTCTCTCTAGGTGGTGATTCTTCTCTTCTACTTCTTCTTTTGGGAGAATCTTCTCTTCTTTTGTAGGGAGCCGTACACTCATTGGAGTAGTGTCCGGGTCTTCCACAATTGTAGCAATTTCGTTCACGACTTGAAGATCTCTTGTCATTGTAGGACCTTGACTTGGAGCTTCTTTCCTTGCTTCTACTCTTGTAGAACTTGTTGAAGTTCTTCACCATTAGGCTCAATTCTTCATTGAAGGTTTGTTTCTCACTTGATGATGTGGGAGCTTCACATGAGGCTTTGTAAGCACCACTTGACTTGTTGTGGAGCTCTTCCTTATCCTTAGTGACATCTCATGAGCAACAATTCTTCCAATGACTTCCGTTGGCTTGAGATCTTTGTAATTGGGCATAATTTGGATCAATGTGCACACGGTATCATATTTTCCATCCAAGGCTCTTAGGATCTTCTTGATGATGAATCTATCGGTCATCCCTTCACTTCCTAAGCCGGCAATCTCATTTGTGATGAGAGCAAGCCTAGAGTACATTTCAGCGACACCTTCACCATCCTTCATTTTGAACTTGTGAAGTTGACTTTGAAGCACATCCAATTTGGATTCCTTGACGGAGTCGGTACCTTCGTGCATATCAATCAAAGTATCCCAAATTTCCTTTGCATTCTCAAGGCGGCTGATTTTGTTGAATTCTTCGGGGCACAATCCGTTGAAGAGAATTTCACAAGCTTGAGCATTGTATTGCAGCATCTTCAACTCTTCCGTGGTAGCTTCACGGTTCGGTTCTCTCCCATCAAAGAATTCACCTTGCAAGCCAATACACACAATAGCCCAAACGGCGGGGGTATGTTCAAGAATATGCATTTTCATCTTATGCTTCCAACTAGCAAAATTAGTACCATCAAAGTGAGGACCTCTATGGTGGTAATTTCCCTCGCTAGATGCCATACTCTCCTAGGTTGTGAAACGAAGGCTATGATCACCAAAAGCTATGGAAATAAAAGCAAATGGAGACCAAAGCTCTGATACCACTTGTAGGATCGAAAGTATGTCTAGAGGGGGGGGGGGGGGGATTAGACTACTTGACCAATTAAAAATCTAGCCTTTTCCCAATTTTAAATCTTGGCAGATTTTAGCAACTTAGCACGAGTCAAGTAATCAACCTACACATGCAATTCTAAGAGTATAGCAATGAATGTAAAACAATTGCATATGAAGGTAAATGGAGGAGTTTGGAGGAGCAAACGCAATGTAGACACGGAGATTTTTATCCGTGGTTCCAATATGTGGTGCTATCGTACATCCACGTTGATGGAGACTTCAACCCACGAAGGGTAACGGTTGCGTGAGTCCACGGAGGGCTCCACCCACGAAGGGTCCACGAAGAAGCAACCTTGTCTATCCCACCATGGCCATCGCCCACGAAGGACTTGCCTCACTAGGGTAGATCTTCACAAAGTAGGCGATCTCCTTGCCCGTACAAACTCCTTGGTTCAACTCCACAATCTTGACGGAAGCTCCCAAGTGACACCTATCCAATCTAGGAGACACCACTCTCCAAAAGGTAATAGATGGTGTGTTGATGATGAACTCCTTGCTCTTGTGCTTCAAATGATAGTCTCCCCAACACTCAACTCTCTCTCATAGGATTGGATTTGGTGGAAAGAGGGTTTGAGTGGAAAGCAACTTGGGGAAGGCTAGAGACCAAGATTTATGTGGTTGGAATGGAATATCTTGACCTCAACACAAGTGTAGGTGGTTCTCTCTCAGAAAATATATGCTGGAAGTGTAGGCATGTTCTGATGGCTCTCTCCACGAATGAACAGTGGGTGGAGGGGTATATATAGCCTCCACACGAAATCTAACAATTACACACAAATCACCAAACTCGGTGGGACCGAATCAGAAAACTCGATCAGACCGATTCAATTCTAAATGTGAATGTTAGGATTTTCGGTGGGACCGTGTCGGTGTACAAAAAGAGGGGTGCGTTTTGTACCCTTTACTGCACCACGGCAGCCGGAGCTGCGCCCATGGTCACACCAAGGTAACAGGGAGATGAGCCAAAGGTAAGACCGAAGCCCAAGACAATCGTGAGCAACGCCAAGGCCAAGACCACAAAGAGTGTATGATCTTAAGCAGGTTCCCCCAGCAAGACCCTTGCCGGGGCAGCCTCTGCAGCCCCGGCAAGACCCTTGCCGGGGCAGCTCGCCCCACACCAACAGAGCGGCAGACTAAGGCATAGCCGAGTGGTGGGAAGGGGTTGATGCCTTCCCACCCACCCAGGTTCAAGGCATGGTACTTGCAATTTGGGTTTGTTGCACCAATTATACTGTAGGGGGTTCCCATACAGTCTTTCTATAAAAAAAAACACCAACAGAGCGAGCCACCCTTGAGCCCACGGTCCCCAATGCCATCATCCACGTGGGGTCAGGGCTCGGGAGGCACCTCCGTGGTGGCATGCAGATATTTGTGAAGACATATTCAAGATCAGATGAGGATTAGAAGACGATGATCCTCGGCAAGATCCTTGCCGAGGAAGGCCACAGACCCGGCAAGGCCCTTGCCGGGGACGACAGCGCGCCACGGCAAGACCCTTGCCGGGCCACACGGCAAGACCCTTGCCGGGCCACCCGGCAAGGCCCTCACCAAGGATGCCAGCAGGGCCACCTCCAGGCCCGCTCCAACCAAGCTTCCACCACCGTTCCCATGCAGCTGCCAGCCCAACCAGCTGGGCAGGCACCTGCGTGGCAACATGCAGCTCCCAGGACAACTCATCGAGCGCCTGCGTGGTGGCATGCAGATCTTCGGGAAGGCTCCGCCACTGCGCCACCTCAGCTGCCTGCCTGCCTACCTGGCACCATGTGCCTCACTGGCCAGGGCGCGTGTCAAAGCGAGGAGGAGCGGCAACGGATGGGACGGGCCTCGCCCCTGTCCCCAATAAAGCAAGGGGACACCTAAGCTATGCATTAAGTGTGTCTTGTCCTGTAATACGAGCGATAAGCTCAGGGCACTGTACGCCTTTCCACCTCCTGTGTGCCACTATGGCAGCCCCTTCTGACTATAAAAGGAGGCCCATGGCATACTGGAGAAGGATTTGGCTCTTTTGAACCACGCACTCACCACAGCTAGTTCGAGAGCTCAAGAACTCTCTGAAATACACCCACCAAAGCAGGACTAGGGTTTTACGCATCCTCGCGGCCTGAACATGGGTAAAAGATTCTTGTGCTATCTACTAGCCCTGCTCTTCTTGCAACCCTGCGCCCCGGCAACCGTAGTAGGGATTCTTGTGATCCCATAGGTGTCGTTCCACACCGACATCTTTGGCGCGCCAGGTAGGGGGCGCAATTGTGAGAATCTGGTCTAGTAGTTAGCCTAGCAGTTCTTCGTCGCCATGGCTCCTAAGAAGAAGACGGCCATGGCGGTCGGCTCATTGGGAGCCAAACGGCACGTGCCGGTGCGGGCGGGCAGTGGACCGGTCACAGACAGGACCCGGGCCGCGGTCCGCGAGCATCAGCATCGCCCTGGTAGTCAGAGCCTGGCGAGCGGAGTCATTCACGCACCAGACGACCGGCCGCACGAGCCAGATCCAAAGACGGAGCTGTTTCGCAGCGGGCGGGCCTTACAGTGTGTCGTTGTGCCACCTCCGGCGGCATAAATACCTCCAAGACGCCCACGCCGCGACCATCGCGCGCTCTTCCCATGGTGTGCGCGTCGAAGCGCCACCACGCCTGGTGACCACAGCCACCGCCGTGGGAAGAGCCCTGTGCGTCATCCGCGGGATGAAGGGGTTCAGCATGCCCGCTGAAGCGCTGGCGAAAACGGTACGCAGCCGCTGGGTTGTAACGGAGATCCTTCTAACATAGTTAGAAGTCGAAGCGCACCGCAATCCACGCAGCTGTCGCCGCCGCCCACGCCAGTAGAAGCTTTGGCGCGCGCGTAGCTGCACCTCGACTTCCCTCCTGCTGCAGAGAAGCTCGGCGAGTGGAGGGCCACCATCCGGAGCCTCGTCGCCGTCGCCAACAAAGACGATCCACGACCAGCGGGGCCCTCGGGTCGGCGCTCCACCGAGCCACCACGTGATGGCACTGGGAGGACTAGGGGAGCTGCGGCCACGGTGCACTCTCCTCCTCCTCGCCAGCCGCCGCGGGCGTCTGCCCGTCGTGACGACGCTTGTGATAACATCTCTATAGCGTTGTTCGACCCGCGGACCCACCGCAACCAGTGCCAGGTCCTTCGGGAACGAGCTCACGAAGACGCTCGAACCACCGTCGAGCGCCGGCGTGAAACGCGCCGCCAGTCGGACAAGCGGGCGGGACCCGCTATGGACCACCCGGCACCGGGGGCTCCGGCGGCCTACCTTACAAGGTGGGCTGCCCGGCCTTTACCCGTGAGCTACGGCAGTTCCAGTGGCCGTCCCACCGCACGTTCAAGCCCGACGTCGCCGAAGTACACTGGCAAGACCCATCCGTCCGAGTTCCTCAGCATCTACACCATCGCGATGCAGGCTGCTGGTGCTCGCGACGACAAGGTGCTTGCCAACTATTTCCCGCTGGCGCTCAAGCCCAATGTGATGTCTTGGTTGATGCACTTGCCGGTGGATTCCATTTATTCTTGGTCGGATTCGTGCCATGAGTTCGCTACGCCTTCACAGGAGGCCACCAAGCTCATGGCCGTGCTAGTGATCTGCATATCATTCCCCGTAAGGAAGGGGAGACCATGCGCAAGTACATCCAGAGATTCAGCCGGTGCGCATAACATCCCCGACGCTCATCCCGTCGCTGTGATTAGCGCGTTCCACCAGAACGTGCGCAATCGCAAGATGCGCGAGGAGCTGGCGATGACCAAGATTAAGGATGTGGCCGAGCTCTATGTTCTGGCCGGTAGATGCGCCCAGGCTGAAGAGGGAAGGAAGTACCCCAGCGAAGACGCCGGCGCGGAAACCGACTCTACCGATGAAGATGCCACCACCCCGACGAAGAAGGGCCGTCGTCGCAACAAGAAACGCAAAGGCAAGGCTGTACTTGCCGTTGAGGGATCTGACGATACCGGTGCCGGCAAGAAGGTCAAGGAAGACGCCCCCGGCAAGGAGATTGTCGGGTGTGCCGCCTGCCGGGCCTTGGCAGCCACCGACAAGCCAGGAAACTCCGATAAGCAATACTGCAAGATCCACCGCACCAAGGGCCACAACCTCCAGAACTGCCGACAAGTCGAGCTGCTTGCTGAGAAGCAAAAAGCTGAGTACGAGAGGCGGGACAAGGAGAAGGACCAGGACGGTGCTGAGGGATCCGGCAAGGACAACCAGCAAGAGAGGCCCGCCCGGGGCCGCGACAAGAAAGAAGAAGACGATGATCACGACGAGGATGATGAGTCTGGTGAGCAAGGGTTCCAGAAGGCTACGGAGGCCATGTGCGTCGATGGTGGTGCCTCGCTGCATACCTTTCACCGCCAGCTCAAGTAATGGGCGCGTGAGATTACAGCAGCAGAGCCGTCGTTCGACGCCGTAGTCAAGTGGTCCAGCACGCCCCTCATCTTTGACGCTGAGGACCACCCTGACCGCACTACCGCGGTCGGGTGTTTGCCATTGTTGGCCTCACCAACGATACGAAACCTCAGGGTGAACAAGATGTTGGTTGACGTCGGGGCCGGCCTAAACCCGATCTTGTCTGTCGTGATCAAAAGGTTGCAAATCCCTGATGGATACCTCGAGGAAACGGGCACGTTTCAAGGGGTCAATCCGGGGAGGAGCCAGCTGAAGGGAAAGGTCACACTGCCCATGACGTTTGGAGGAGAGTTTTTCCATAGGACGGAGAGGATCGTCTTCGACGTCGCCGAGATCCCCTTGCCCTACAACGGGATCCTCGGCCGCCCGGCACTAGCCAAGTTCATGGCGGTGTCACACTACGCCTACAACATGCTAAAGATGCCCGGGCCGTTGACCATCATCTCCGCCCCTCCGACAAGAAGGACGCGCTGATTTGCGCCGACCAACTCTACTGGAGGCGATTCTGCCGGGCTGCCAAGGCACCTGCCGTGTTACTGAAGCCCCTGGGGGAGGAGGAAGAAGCCCGGCAAGACCTCTCGCACCCACTCCGGCAAGCGCACCTCTTCAGAGTGTTGTGCTTCCGTCGATGTAGGACCTTGAAGTATGTCTAGAGGGGGGGGGGTGATTAGACTACTTGACCAATTAAAAACTTAACCTTTTCCCAATTTTATAGTTTGGCAGGTTTTAGCTATTTTAGGACAAGTCAAGCAATCATCACACAATTCAGGCAAGCATGCAAAGAGTATATTGGCAGCGGAAATTAAAGCATGCAACTTGCAAGAAAGTAAGGGGAAGGGTTTAGAGGATTCAAACGCAATTGGAGACACAGATGTTTTTGGTGTGGTTCCGATAGGTGGTGCTATCGTACCTCCATGTTGATGGAGACTTCAACCCACGAAGGGTAACGGTTGGTCAGGTAAACTCGGTCGGACCGATTTGCTCTTTTCGGTGAGACCGAAATGTTACAAAAAGGAAACAAAGAGTTTACATTGTAATCTCGGTGGACCGATCGCTCACTTCGGTTGGACCGAAACGCTTCTGAAGGGAAACAGAGAGATTGTAACCCCATCTCGGTGAGACCGAGATCCCTATCGGTAAGACCGATTTGCTTAGGGTTTGTGGCGATGGCTATGACTTTTGGAATCGGTGGCGCCGATAGAAAGAATCGGTGTGACCGATTTTGGCTTTAGGTTTAGGTCATTTGTGGATGTGGGAAAGTAGTTGAGGGTTTTGGAGCATATCACTAAGCACATGAAGCAAAAGGCTCATTAAGCAACACCTCATACCTTCTTGATAGTATTGGCTTTTCCTATAGACTCAATGTGATCTTGGATCACTAAAATGTAAAATGAAGAGTCTTGAGCTTTTGAGCTTGAGCCAATCCTTTGTCCTTAGTATTTTGAGGGATCCACTTTCATCATCCATGCCATGCCATTCATTGAGCTTTCTGAAATAATAGTCTTGGAATAGCATTAGCTCAATGAGCTATATGTTGTTATGAATTACCAAAACCACCTAGGGATAGTTGCACTTTCAATCTCCCCCTTTTGGTAATTGATGACAACATATAGATCAAAGCTTCGACTAATGATAATAAGATTTAAATAACATCGTTAAGCTTTGAGAAGTATGTGATAAGCAAGAGCTCCCCTAAATTTTTGCATAGTTTTAGATTTGCTTTGGACTGCAAATGCACAATGAATTAGGCTCATGGGTTACTCTTCCATGTCACATACATCTTGGTGGAGCGCTCAAAATAGTAAACAATGAATACATGCACTCATCACCAAGCATAGTGAGTGATCACATAAGATAGATAGGATAATATCATCAAACATGCATAAGTGTAGCTTATGATCAAACACATGATCATCAATGTCTCACAAACATAGTATCTCAACCAAAAGCAAACAAAGTTTGAAAAACACCAAATAAATCAAGAGAGAACAAAAGCAACACTCTCTCTCTCGAAGCCTATGATCTATACATTTTTCTCCCCCTTTGGCAACAAGTTACCAAAAAGTTCATAGAAAATGCATAGTGCTAGATCGACTCTCATGCTTGATCTTCTGGTGGTGGTGTAGAGATGGCTCCTAGGACGAAGACTTCAGTTGATGTAGATGGAGCTGGAGCTGATGTAGGTGTCGGAGCTGGTGGCACCGAGGCTGTAGCTGGTGCGCAAGTTGCTCTTGTGTCGAAATCGCACAACCGATGACCTCTGGGCTCTAGGCACTCCGCAAACACATTTGTTGTTGTCTTGCCCTTCCTCTCCTGCATGTCCTCTTGTAGCTCCTCCACCGCAGCCTCAATCTCAGCTTGCTTTCACATCTAAGTTATAGAACTTTTGTTCTATGATTCTCTCAAGCTCTCCGATTTTGAGTAAGGGTGGCCAATCCCTTCTCAATCCTCAAGGTTGATGCTATCAAGTAACCAAGCTGCTCCTGCTTGTTCTTCAAGAAGTATTCAGATGCCTCCTCTTGAGTTGGCATCTTGGCAGCCTTCTCCCTCTTTGCCTTCTCCTTCTTCTCCGAGCTTGAACTGATTGTGGATCATCTTCATTCATGACAACCTCATTGTCCTTAAAGTCCGGATAAAGTGGAAAGTGTTCCTTATCCAACTGATATTTTCCTGTGCCCATCTTTGAGTTTATCGGTTCTTGAATCGAGGTGCATATCCACGCTCCTCTTCTGATCTGCTGTAGTCCTCTTGATAGTTTCAATGATCAGGCTCATGTCTTTAAACTTCTGTGGCACATCAAACACCTGCAACATGTTGATGGCATGCCCTCTGATCATGTTATGGTCACCAGACTTGGGAAACAAAGTGTGCCTCGAATCCAATTTATAGTTGGCAACCCCGACAAGAGATAGTGAACTGATCCAAACTTGTGAGTTGCTAATGCCTTGTTTGGAATTTCCTTGTACATGTGAGCCATTGAATTGTGATCCTTTTCTTCTTTGCATAGATGTCTAGGTCATCCTCATTCTCCTCTGGGGCATTTATCGACTTGCCCATTCTTCAACAAATTGACTGGTATCTTGTACCTTCAGACATCCAAACAATTCTCCCTTGTGGGTAGAAATGTGATGTGGAGTAAAACTGCATGATAAGCTCATCATTCCAATTTGTGAGCTTCTGCCCAACAAAATCTGCAACTCCACAACTCACAAAGCTGTCCTGCACTCCAGGATAGTGCTCTTCATTCTCCTTGATGAAGTTCCAGTCAACCCACCTCATGTCACAAACAATGGCTTCTTGTCCAACAAAATGGTCTCATAAAAGTCCTGCTGTTCCTTTGTGTGGAACCTGTAATCAACATCAGTTCTTCTCCTTGTGGCATATGGATCTTCCATTCTCCATTTCCTCAGCCCTGAGTCTTTCCTGATTCTCATGTTCTCAGCCACAGGATGGGTATCATTGTGGTATGGTATCTTTGGCTTGAGCTTCCTCAGAACTTGTCCTTCTTCATCTTCTTCATCAACCTCAGGCACTGGGGCCTCGTTCTTCTCAGCAGCTGGAATACTCCTAGTATTCCTCTTTGGTGCAGACTTGGCCTTGGGGGCAGCTTTGGGTGCTTCCTTGGGCTTAGATGTGGCAGCCTCGATCTAATAGCATCACCGATAAGCTTTGGTGCCTTTGGTGCTTTGGTGCAGCGGCTCTTCCTCTTCCATCATGGAAGGCTTCCCAATAACTTTGGCCATGGTCATCTTGACCCTTTCCTTCCTCTTCTTGCTCTCAAAGAATCGGCTCTTTGGGATCAGGATTTTCGTGTAGTTGAGTTGATGTTCGGCCTTAGACATTGGTTGTCTTCCTGCAGTCCTTTTGGTCTTCATGACCCTTTCCTTCTTGAGCACAACTTTCTTGGAAGTAGCCTCATCTTCCTCAGCTTTGTAATCTTCATCCTCTGAATCTGAATTTCTTTTCCTCCTTTTCCTAGTAGCAGCCTTAGGCAAGTTGCTAGGAGTACTTCTGCTCCCTTCATCCGATGTTGAGGGACTAGTGCCCTCACTCAAGTCTATCTGCTCTTCTCGACTGCTCGATCATCACTTTGATCGGACATACCGCAAAGCTGACTGCAACCACTGTGAAGAGTTTATAGATGAGATAGAAAAGATGAGCATCACAAAATGCAGAGGTTTTTGCAAAGAATGACTCAAAAGTTCAGTTTTAGTTTTCCACAGAAAGCATTTCGGATCCACCGATTTTCAAACTCGGTGATACCGAAGCAGTTTTGGAACCTAAACTGATGATCTCGGTTGGACCGAGTTTCAGTTCGGTGGCACCGAGACTGCTAGGGTTTCACTGAATCCTCAAATCGGTTGCACCGATTAGTAATTCTCGGTCAGACCGAGAGTCACTTGTGCAATGGCATAAGCCAAATCGGTGAGACCGAGTTTTTCAACTCGGTGGGTCCGAGATGGTTTCGGCGGAAACCTAAACCTAAAAATTGAATCTCATCTAATCTATGAACTACTTTGGCTGGATAGATGAGTTGCAATCGTGGCAAGATTCAATGTGAAAACAATGTGCTAGGAATCGGACATGGATAGCACAAAGATCAAGTCCATACCCTAACTTGGCGGTGGACTTGCTACTACGGCTGCAACAATGAGGGACGAAATCCGTTGACGGCGGCGAAGACCAGCGACAGGAGGCAGCTGGCGACGAGGAGACGATCCGGAGACCACGATGGCAGAGCGAGCTGATGCGCGAGCGAAGGGTTTCGGAGAAATTTCCAAAATTTTGCCCGTGACTATATATATATATGCCGACTGCCGGTGTGACCGAAAGTGGAACAACTCGGTGGCACCAAGATGCATAATCGTGTTCGATTCTGACAACTTCGGTGAGACCGAAAAGTTCAAATCGGTTGCACCGAGATTGAAAACTAAGATCAACTTGATGATCTCGGTAGGACCGAAATGGAAAGATCGGTCAGACCGAGAATCATTAAGAGGTTTTGGAAGTTTAAGTCTATGACGAATCGGGGACTCGAAGTGCTCCTCACACGCAGTGGTTCGAATCGACTTGATCAAATTTTGTGATGTAGCATGAATAGAGTTTGAGACGAGAAAAGCATAGATAGCTAAAGAAGGTTCTTAGGCATTCTTGTCCATCCACTTGGCCAAAAGAAGAAAGAACCAAACAAACAAAACAACAAGTGGATGTCCTTGAATGAGTAAAATATGCACCAACATGCTCACACAATAAGATGGCAATTGAAATATGTGACAAAGCATGCACAACCAATTCTAGCTTCTATCAAACAATTGGCGATGACTAGGTCATCTATATATGAGTATATTGACTTAGGAGTCAAATGAGAACATTTGATCATAGGTCATACTCATCATTTAAGCTCAAGTAGGGTTACCACTTTTACATAATGCATTAATGTGTTCATACCATTAGAGTTGCTTTGACTCAATTCTTAGAGTTAAGCTCCCCCTAGATGTGAGATCCCCCCTTAGAGGGTTGAACTAACCTTGGGTTTTGTCGATGATGACTTCATGTAGGTGTTGAAGATGTAGATGCTCAATGTTGATGTAGATCATTTGGAGCAATCCTTTGGAGTGAGTTGCACTTTCAACTTGCCTACATGGGTTAGTCCAGAAGGAACAAACAAGAATATCCATAGACATAGAGTGATGCACACACAAGATGATGTCCATGAAAACATTTGGTTACCTTGTCCCTTGCCTTACCAACATGAGGGTTTGTGACTCCTTAAACTAGTGCAAGATGTGAAAGTTGATTGCACTTGTTCTTGCCAAAATGATATGAGTGAAGAATGTTGGCGGAGTCACCCTCATGAAATCTCTAGTTCTTCTTCTTCGGGATCCACATCATCTTGATGGGAATCCTTGGAGTTGCAGTTGTACTTGATGAAGTAGAACTTGACGTAGTCTTGGGGACCCACTCGAACGAGGCTTTAGGTGCTTCTTCAAATGCATCAATCTCTTCTTGAAGCTTGTCCTTGCCTTTGTTCTTGTGGTCTTGTGGTGGAAGATCATCTTGAGCTTGTGTCCCCTTGAAGGAAGTAGGATCATACTTCTCTTGTTGAGGAACAAACTTTGTCTTGGGGTATTGATCTTCTTCCCACTCAACTCCATTGGCGTTGAACTTTCGTTCAAAACCAACACCTTGATTCTTCCGGTTCCTTCCTTGCTTGCGTACAATTTCCTTGAATTGCTTACTCCCGGCAAGGCTCTTGTAAACACCTTTGTCTATAATTCCCTTCAATAAACTATTTTCTTGCTGAAGTGTAACTTGGCTAAGAGAATCATTAGTGGAATCAAGAGAACTACTAGAGGAAGTATCTTTCTTGTACTTGTTACTAGACTTGACTTGAGGCATGTAAGTATATAAGAGTAAACGCTTGGCAATGTAAGAAGAACTTTTCTTGCGGAGATCATCATTGATTGCCTTTAAGAACTCATGCTCTTGCTCAAGATTGAGCTTTTCAAAGCGTAACTTCTCATGAGCCCTTAAAAGTTCTCGATGATCTTCGAAGATAGTTTCATGAGCCAACTTAAGAGTGTTTAGTTCTTTAGTTAGAAGCTCAATTTTCTCCTTATCATTGTCATTCGTTTGATTAGCATGATTAATTGACATTTCATCATAGTATTCATCACTAGAGTTGTCAACAAGTAAATCATCATCACCTAGCAAGTCATCTTCATCACTATTAAAATCAACATACACTGGATGTGTTACCTTTGGACCTTTGGCCATGAAGCATCTTCCAATTCCTTCATTTGGTGAATCAAATATGTCGTAGGAGTTGGTTGACACAAGTGCTAGACCGGCAACACCTTCATCTTGAGTATATTCGGAGTCGGAGTGATAGCTTCTCTCGGAGTGATGGTCGGAGTCGGAGCTGGAAACCCATTCACCAACATGAGCTTGATGTCTTCGTTTTGTGTAGCTCCTTGATGACTTGTCCTTCCTTTCTGAATCCTTGCTTCTCCGTGAGGGTCTTCGTTCATAACGATCATCTCTACTCCTCCTCTCTTGGTGGTGATTCTTCTCTTTGCTTATTCTTTTGGAGAATCTTCTCTTCTTTTGTAGGGTGTCGTACACTCATTGGAGTAGTGTCCGGTCTCCCACAATTGTAGCAATTGCGCTCTCGACTAGAAGATCTTTTGTCATTGTAAGACCTTGACTTGGAGCTTCTTTCTTTGATTCTACTTTTGTAGAACTTGTTGAAGTTCTTCACCATTAAGATCAATTCTTCATTGAAGGTTTGTTTCTCACTTGATGATGTGGGGGCTTCACTTGAGGCTTTGTAAGCACCACTTGACTTGTTGTGAAGTTCCTCCTTATCCTTGAGTGACATCTCATGAGCAACAATCCTTCCAATGACTTCCGTTGGCTTGAGATCTTTGTAGTTTGGCATCATTTGGATCAATGTGCACACGGTATCATACTTTCCATCCAATGCTCTTAGGATCTTCTTGATGATGAATTTGTCGGTCATCTCTTCACTCCCTAAGCCGGCAATCTCATTTGTGATAAGAGCAAGCCTAGAGTACATTTCAGCGACACCTTCACCATCCTTCATTTTGAACTTGTCAAGCTGACTTTGGAGCACATCCAACTTGGATTCCTTGACGGACTCGGTACCTTCGTGCATATCAATCAAAGTATCCCAAATTTCCTTTGCATTCTCAAGACGGCTGATTTTGTTGAATTCTTCGGGCACAATCCGTTGAAGATGATGTCACATGCTTGAGCGTTGTATTGTAGCATCTTCAATTCTTCCGCATTAGCTTCACGGTTCGGTTCTCTCCCATCGAAAAATTCACCTTGCAAGCCAATACAAATAATTGCCCAAACGGCGGGGTTATGTCCAAGAATATGCATTTTCATCTTATGCTTCCAACTAGCAAAATTAGTACCATCAAAGTAAGGACCTCTACGGTGATAATTTCCCTCGCTAGACGCCATACTCTCCTAGGTTGTGAAACCAAGGCTATGACCACCAAAAGCTATGGAAATCAAAGCAAATGGAGACCAAAGCTCTGATACCACTTGTAGGACCTTGAAGTATGTCTAGAGGGTGGGTGATTAGACTACTTGACCAATTAAAAACTTAACCTTTTCCCAATTTTATAGTTTGGCAGATTTTAGCTATTTTAGAAAAAGTCAAGCAATCATCACATAATTCAAGCAAGCATGCAAAGAGTATATTGGCAGCGGAAATTAAAGCATGCAACTTGCAAGAAAGTAAGGGGAAGGGTTTAGAGGATTCAAACGCAATTGGAGACACAGATGTTTTTGGTGTGGTTCCGATAGGTGGTGCTATCGTACCTCCATGTTGATGGAGACTTCAACCCACGAAGGGTAACAGTGTGAGTCCACGGAGGGCTCCACCCACGACGGGTCCATGAAGTAGCAACCTTGTCTATCCCACCATGGCCGCCGCCCACGAAGGACTTGCCTCACTAGCGGTAGATCTTCACGAAGTAGGCGATCTCCTTGCCCTTACAAACTCCTTGGTTCAACTCCACAATCTTGTCGGAGGCTCCCAAGTGACACCTAGCCAATCTAGGAGACACCACACTCCAAGAAGTAACAAACGGTGTGTTGATGATGAACTCCTTGCTCTTGTGCTTCAAATGATAGTCTCCCCAACACTCAACTCTCTCTCATAGGACTTTGATCTGGTGGAAAGAAGGTTTGAATGGAAAGCAACTTGGGAAGGCTAGAGATCAATATTCATATGATAGGAATGGAATATCTTGGCCTCAACACATGAGTAGGTGGTTCTCTCTCAGAAATGGTAAGTTGGAAGTGTAGGTTTAGTCTGATGAATCTCTCCACGGATGAAGAGGAGGTGGAGGGGTATATATAGCCTCCACACAAAATCTAACCGTTACACACAATTTACCAAACTCGGTGGGACCGAATAGTTAAACTCGGTCAGGCCGATTTAGTAAACCTAGTGACCGTTAGTGATTTTCTTGGTATCGACATGCATCTCGGTGAGACCGACATGGTTAGGGTTAGGGCATAACGTAATCTCGGTGAGACCGACATACAAACTCGGTGAGACGATTTTGGTAATTAGCTAACCAGAGAGTTGGTCAGGTAAACTCGGTGGGACCGATTTGCTCTTTTCGGTGAGACCGAAATGTTACAAAAAGGAAACAAAGAGTTTACATTGTAATCTCGGTGGGACCGATCGCTCACTTCGGTTGGACCGAAATGTTACGAAGGGAAACAGAGAGATTGCAACCCCATCTCGGTGAGACCGAGATCCCTATCGGTAAGACCGATTTGCTTAGGGTTTGTGGCAGTGGCTATGACTTTTGGAATCGGTGGCGCCGGATAGAAAGAATCGGTGTGACCGATTTTGGCTTTAGGTTTAGGTCATTTGTGGATGTGGGTAAGTAGTTGAGGGTTTTGGAGCATATCACTAAGCACATGAAGCAAAAGGCTCATTAAGCAACACCTCATACCTTCTTGATAGTATTGGCTTTTCCTATAGACTCAATGTGATCTTGGATCACTAAAATGTAAAATGAAGAGTCTTGAGCTTTTTAGCTTGAGCCAATCCTTTGTCCTTAGTATTTTGAGAGATCCACTTTCATCATCCATGCCATGCCATTCATTGAGCTTTCCTGAAATAATAGTCTTGGAATAGCATTAGCTCAATGAGCTATATGTTGTTATGAATTACCAAAACCACCTAGGGATAGTTGCACTTTCACTCGAGGACGTGCCAGAGAGCTCTACCGACAAGAGCAAGAGATCCAGAGCCGAGCCACCGCAAACCAAGAAGGTGTCCGCCAGGGAGGATGGCACGGGAGGGGCCTTCACCATAGGCTCCACCCTTGGCAGCAAATAGGAAGGCGCGCTCGTCACCTTCCTGCGGGCGAATGTCGACGTGTTTGCATGGCAAGCATCCGACATCCCCGGTGTTCCCAGGGAGGTGATTGAGCACCACCTAGCTGTCTGCCCTCATGCGCGGCCCGTCAAGCGTAAGGTCGAGCAGGCTCTGGAGAGGCAGGAGTTCATCACAGAGGAGATCAGGAAGTTAGAAGCAGCAGGTTTGGTGAGGGGAGTGCTCCACCCGATGTGGTTGGCCAATCCGGTAATGGTGCGCAAGGCGAATGGGAAGTGGAGGCTGTGTATTGATTACACAGATATCAATAAGGCTTGTACTAAGGACCCCTTCCCGTTGCCGTGCATCGACCAGATTGTTGACTCCATGGCTGGTGTGATCTGTTGTCGTTCCTCGACGCTTACTCGGGCTACCACCAGATCTTCATGACAAGAGAGGATGAAGAAAAGACAACGTTCATCACCCCATGTGGTACGTATTGCTTTTTACGGATGCCTTTCGGGTTGAAGAGCGCTGGCTCAACATTTGCAAGAGCAGTCCAGATTGGTTTTGAACCTCAGCTCCATAGAAATATGGAGGCCTACATGGATGACATAGTGGTCAAAACCAAGGACGGGCCAACTCTTGTGCAAGATCTGGAAGAGACATTTGCCAACCTGCGCAAGATCAACCTCAAGCTGAACCCTGAGAAGTGTGTCTTCGGCGTTCCGTCCGGCAAGCTTCTCGGGTTCTTTGTGTCACAGCGCGGGATCGAGGCAAACCCAGACAAAATCAAGGCTATTGAGCAGATTGAGGCGCCCAAGCGGATCAAAGATGTGCGTTGGCTCACTGGCTGCGTCGCCGCCATGAGCCGATTCATCTCCAAGTCCGCTGAGCGCGCCCTTCCTTTCTTCAAAATCTTGAAGAAGGCGGGCCCAATGGAGTGGACCCCAGAAGCCGAGGAAGCATTGCAGGATCTGAAGAAATACCTTTCCTCCATGCCAATACTGGTTGCGCCTAAACCCCAAGAGCCGTTGCTGCTATATCTGGCGGCGGCGAATCAAGTGGTCAGCGCTGCATTGGTGGCACAGAGGGAGGTCGACGAGGAGGCAGTGACGGCGGCAGAACCAGCGGATGGCAAGCCAAAGATTCCCTCGGCAGGGCCTGGTGCCGGCAAGGCACGCCCCCGGGCAGAGTCTGATGCCACCAAGGCAGCGCCCGCACA
The DNA here is from genome assembly GCA_021605145.1 of Aegilops bicornis. Lineage (NCBI taxonomy): Eukaryota > Viridiplantae > Streptophyta > Magnoliopsida > Poales > Poaceae > Aegilops > Aegilops bicornis. The sequence continues at coordinate 415,690,252 of CM038674.1, forward strand.
GTCAAGTGAGGTGGTGCGAAAGAAGAAGATGATGCAGCACCCGATTTACTTTGTCAGCTCCCTCTTGCAGGGTGCTAGGTCGAGGTATTCCGGTGTGAAAAAATTGCTCTTCGGCCTCCTTATGGCCTTGAGGAAGCTGCGTCATTACTTCCAAGCCCACGAGATCACTGTCGTCACCCGCCTCCCGTTGCAACGGATACTGCATAACCCAGATGCAACCGGAAGGATTGTGGAATGGGCCTTGGAGCTATCAAGTTTCGGTTTGAAGTTTGAAAGTACCTCGACAATCCAGAGCAGAGTCTTGGCGGAGTTCATTGCAGAATGGACCTCAACGCCTGACGAAGAAATCCAGGAGACCACCCTCCCCGGCAAGGAAGCAGACCGCGATCGGATCATGTACTTTGATGGGGCTTTCGCCATGTATACCGGTGCGGTGTGCTGATCGTCGCGCCTATCGGAGAGCGCCTCAAGTACGTGATCCAGATGCACTTCCCCAGGGAGATGTCCACCAACAACACTGCTGAGTACGAGGGATTGCTCGCCGGTCTCAGGATCGCGGCAGACCTCGGGGTTAAGAAGCTCATCGTCAGGGGTGACTCGCAGCTTGTTGTTAGGCAGGTCAACAAGGATTACCAGAGCCCATTGATGGAGGCCTACGTAGATGAGGTGAGGAAGCTGGAGGAACGCTTTGACGGTATTCAAGCGGAGCACGTCCCTCGAATGGAGAACGACATCGCCGACACTGTCAAAGCATGTCAGATTCAAGCTACCTGGGGAACCAGGTACCTGTTTTCTCTGGTTAACTCAACCATCCGTCTAGCCATCAACGGGGCAGAACAAGCGGAGGAAGTCAGGTCCCGGCAAGTACTTTCCTACCGAGCCCCCTGGGGCTACCGGCAAGGGTGCTGCCGCGGACGTTGAGTCTGCCCAAGAGCAACTGGCTCCGGCAGGGCGTCAAGCCCTGGCCGTAGAGACAACCGCTCCCATGGCGGAAGAAATGCCTTTGGTTCGGCAAGGGCGCATCATACCGTTCAATTCCTCCAAACAGGGGAGCTTCCTGAGGAGCAGGAAGAAGCGGAGAAAGTAGCCCGTCGGTCCGCCCTGTACCAGTTCGTCGATGACGTCCTATACAGGAGAAGGCCGAATGGTGTGAAACTAAAGTGCATCCCCCGGGAGAACGGACTGGAGCTGTTGGCAGAGATACATGGAGGCATATGTGGCTCCCACGTAGGGTCGAGGGCCCTTGCTGGAAAGGCGTTCCGACAAGGTTTCTTCTGGCCCACCGCCCTCCAGGATGCGACGGCACTAGTAACCAAGTGTGAAGCGTGTCGGGCCCATTCAAAGAAGCTTCATCAACCAGCTCAAGCCCTTCAAACAATCCTCTCTCTCCGCCATTCTCACTGGGGATCGATATATCGGGCCCTTTCTCACATTGTCGGGGGCTTTGAGTACTTGTACGTTGCAATAGACAAGTTCACAAAGTGGCCGGAGGTGGAAGCAGTGAGAAAGGTGACTGCTCAGTCAGCCGTTAAGTTCTTCAAGGGACTGGTCTGCCATTTTGGTGTGCCAAACAGAGTCATCACTGACAACTGCACACAGTTCACAAGCCACACCTTCATGCAATACATTCAAGACCTCGCTAGCAAGGTCTGTTTTGCTTCCGTGGCACACCCACGGAGCAACGACTGCCGGAGAGGGCAAATGCAAGTGTTGCGAGGCTCGAGAACGAACACCTTTGACAAGCTGCACAAGAGTGGAAGGCGCTGGATTGATGAGTTGCCGACGGTTCTTTGGTCGATCAGACGACGCCAAATCGAGCCACCAGCCGCACACCTTTTGCTCTGGTCTACGGGCGTAAGCAGGTCTCCCCACGGAACTCATATACGGGTCACATCGAGTGCTCACTTATGATGAGCTTGAGCAAGAGTAGTTGCGCCAAGATGACGCGATGCCCCTTGAGGAAGATCGTCTTTGGGCGGCTGTGAGAGCAGCGCGCTACCAGCAAGCCTTGCGCCGCTACCAAAGCCGCAAGGTTCATGACTGAAGCTTTGAGGAAGGCGACCTTGTTCTTCGATGCGTTCAGTTGGCCAAGAATACCAACAAGTTGACGTCGAAGTGGGAAGGCCCTTATCGGGTAATACGAGTCACCAGGCCCGGCGTAGTCCGCCTGGAGACCGAAGATGCCGTCCCAGTGAGCAGCTCCTGGAACATCGAGCATCTTTGCAAGTTTTACCCATAAGGCGCGGCTTGCCGGGCCTCCCGACAAGCCACCTTTTGTACAAGCTTTGCCGGCAAGGCATGTGACCCTTTGTACAAAATAAATGAAGCGCTGGCGCCCTAAGTCATAGCATGCATGCTAGGTCGAGTCTCTTCCTTGGTTAGGGTTGATAGTGCTTAGCGGTGACTAACCCCTAGCTTAGAGGTCGAGTGCGCGTCTATCTGTTTCTCTTCTGTCCTCTTTTGGTTCGCAGGGCACACGAGCACTTCTGCTGAGCTACTTGAAAAGAAGGAAACGAACCAGCGTCCCGACCCCGGCAAACCAGAGTTGCCGGGGGCTGCGAGCACAAGGATCCAACCGCGGCAAGATGAGATTGCCAGGGGGGCTGCAGATCCAGATGAGTCTTTTATCCTCTGTCATGCATTTTGGAACCGGACTGGGGCATATGAAACCTCGTTTTTATCTCTAGGTTGCCGTGGTCCCCTTTTTCCTATACCTAAGGATTATTTCCTGGGTCCGGATTTGGTTGTAGCCGCGGCGGCAAGGAGGTAGAACGAGGAGCCTAAAGCCCACTTCATCCCTGCCTCCGCCAAGAGCGCGAGAACGGTCGTCTGGAGTGGGGGGACGGCAAGGCCTGTTGTCGCTTAAAACGTTTATCTTAAACAATAACAAGGATTCGCTCCTTGTCGCGGGATTTACCCACGAACGAAAAACCCGGCAAGCATCCCTTTTTCATTAAAAACATCCCATACAGGTACAGTTCGTACGAAATGAAAAACATGAGCAAGGGGATTACAAGTTCTAAATTTAACAAAGGCCCGCAGGCTTACAAACTAAAAAAGAGATAAGGTGCTCGTAATCCCTTTCTTGTCCATCTCCTCAGGAGGCAGGTCAAGGAGGCGAGAGGGTAAAAGGGGCGCCTAGGCGAGCTACGAGCGGCAGAAAGCACCAAGAGAACACCTTGGTGGCCGCCCACGGGTGGGCCGATGATGATGGTGCCGGGAAAGGAGCTGGAAGACGAGGCGGCAGGACCGGCAATACGCGATGAAGGCGTCAGTGCCCGCGTACTCCGAGTTGACGGCCTTGTCGCCTGCCCTCTTCCTCTTTCGCAGCCTCCCGATGCCAGCCACCCAAGGAGACGGCCCCGAGAAGTTCAGGGAGCTGGCCCCGCCTCCGGCAAAACCCTGCCGGAGGAGCGGCCAGGTGCAGATGTTGCTGCTGCCGCACCCGCCTAGGAGCGGGGCGTCCGACGCCTAGTTGGACTCATCCCCGTCATCTGCCCCGCTGTCCTCCTCATCACTTTTGCTCGAGGAAGAGCTTCCATCGTCGGAATCTCCATCGGAGGAGCTCTCCACGCAGCACTTCAGGCGAGTCCTGATCTCTCCGAATACCTTGACGGAGAGTAGGCCGTCCTCCATTAATTTGAAGTAGAGGACGAGCCCCGCTGTCAAGCTGTGGATGCGAGCGAACGTCTTCCACCCGCGACGGAGGTACATGACCCGAGGAGCCAGGAAGTCGACGTCGACCCGCGTGCCCCCATTCTCGCAACCCCTCATGTGCAATCTGAGGGATTGGGGCCGGTCAGGCTCCATCTCCCGAGCGAACGGGGCGGGAGGACGAAGACGGCGACTCGGAGGCTGGCGCAGCCTGATGAAGAACTCGCGGGGCTGGTCTCCGACATGGCCTTCCATCAGAAAAGGCATCATTGGCGGGGGCGAAGCCGGCGCGCCGCCCCGTCCTCCTCTTCCCCGAGCACTGCGACCTCTGCCCTGGCCTCGCCCACGGCCTCGCCCCCTCCCCCTTCCCCTCATGGCCGGCTCCACCACTGCGGGCTCAGGAGGAGGAGGGACGCGTTGTCGAGCGGCGACCCTCGCCGCCACCGTCGAAGGACTAGGATTCCCTTTCTCCATGGCGAGTGAAAGGAAGAAGCAGAAGCAAGAGGATATAGATGACAGAAGAGTGCGGGATTCCACCTCCCCTCCCCCTCCTTATAAAGGAGCGGGGTCGGGGCTTGTCCGCCCCGCTCGGACAATCCAGCCACCAGAGGCGCAGGGAATCGGGACTGACCCGCTGCCCCAACCAGCGACGGCCCGGTTTCCCGCCTCCTCCGCTTGCCACCCCAAGTGCATGGAGGACGCGTGGCGGACGTGCAGAACCGAGGGGACGGGCGAAGCGACCTCTCCCCACCTCGTGATCATGGGGAGTGGACGCCTTGAAGACCGCGCCCCGGCCCCGTTCAGTAAATGAGCCGCGCCTCCACGCCTCCCTCTTTTTACGAGGAAGGTGCGAGGCGCCTCTTTACTGTGATGTGACACATGTTTGTGGAAACCGCCCCACGCATGCCACCCACGTCACGCACACCCCTCCACGCCGCGCCACGCGCACGGGTCGTGGGAAGCGCAACGCGCGAAAAGTTTTACCGCGGTAAAAACCGCCCCGCCTGCCCGCACACCGTTTTGGGCCTGGGCCAACAACGTGTCACGCTTATGTGTGGCCCAGGCCCGGGGGCTCCTGTCGGTGTACAAAAAGAGGGGTGTGTTTTTGTACCCCTTTACCTGTGAACGGGCAATCGGAGCCGTGCCTGCGGTCACACCAAGCAGAACAGGGGAGATGAGCCAAAGGTAAGACCAAAGCCCAAGACAATCAGAGCAACGCCAAGGCCAAGACCACGAAGAGCAGAGGGACGAAGCAGGTTCCCCCGACAAGACCCTTGCCGGGGCAGCCTCAGCAGCCCCGGCAAGACCCTTGTCGGGGCAGCTCGCCCCACACCAATAGAGCGAGCCACCCTTGAGCCCACGGTCTCCAACGCCATCATCCACGTGGGGCCAGGGCTCGGGAGGCACCTCCGTGGTGGCATGCAGATCTTTTTGAAGACATATTGAAGATCAACTGAGGATTAGAAGACGACGATCCTCAGCAAGATCCTTGCCGAGGAAGGCCACCTGACCCCCGGCAAGGGCGACAGCGCGCCACGACAAGACCCTTGCCGGGCCACCCGGCAAGGCCCTCACCAAGGACGCCAGCAGGGCCACCGCCAGTTCGGCCAACCAAGCTTCCACCATCGTTCCCATGCGTTGCCAGCCCAACCAGTCAAGGTGCACTGCGTGGCAACATGTAGCTCCCAGGCCAACTCATCGAGCGCTTGCATGGCGGCATGCAAATCTTCGTGAAGGCTCCGCCACTGCGCCACCTCAGCTGCATGCTTGCCTACATGGCACCACGTGCCTCACTGGCCAGGGTGCGTGTCAAAGCGTGGGGGAGCGGCGACGGACGGGACGGGCCTCGCCCCCGTCCCCAAAGCAAGGGGACACCTAAGCTACGCATTAAATGTGTCTTGTCCTGTAATACGAGCGATAAGCTCATGGCACTGTACGCCTTTCCACCTCCTATGTGCCACTGTGGCAGCCCCTTCCGACTATAAAAGGAGGCCCATGGCATACTGGAGAAGGACTCGGCTCTTTCGAACCACGCACTCACTGATGACCCACAAGTATAGGGGATCTATCGTAGTCATTTCGATAAGTAAGAGTGTCGAACCCAACAAGGAGCAGAAGGAAATGATAAACGGTTTTCAGCAAGGTTTTCTCTGCAAGTACTGAAATAAGTGGTAACAGATAGTTTTGTGATAGGATAATTTGTAACGAGCAAAAAGTAACAAAAGTAAATAAAGTGCAGAAAGGTGGCCCAATTCTTTTTGTAGCAAAGGACAAGCCTGGACAAACTCTTATATAGGGAAAGGCGCTCCCGATGACACATGGGAATATTGTCAAGCTAGTTTTCATCACATTCATATGATTCGCGTTTGGTACTTTGATAATTTGATATGTGGGTGGACCGGTGCTTGGGGTGCTATTCTTACTTGAACAAGCATCCCACTTATGATTAACCTCTATTGCAAGCATCCGCAACTACAACAAAAGTATTAAGGTAAACCTAACCATAGCATGAAACATATGGATCCAAATCAGCCCCTTACGAAGCAACGCATAAACTAGGGTTTAAGCTTACATCACTCTAGCAACCCATCATCTACTTATTACTTCCCAATGCCTTCCTCTAGGCCCAAATAATGGTGAAGTGTTATGTAGTCGACGCTCACATAACACCACTAGAGGCTAGACAACATACATCTCATCAAAATATCGAATCTAATACCAAATTCACATGACTACTAATAGCAAGACTTCTCCCATGTCCTCGTGAACAAACACAACTACTCACAAAGCATATTCATGTTCATAATCGAAGGGGTATTAATATGCATATAGGATCTGAACATATGATCTTCCACCAAATAAACCAACTAGCATCAACTACAAGGAGTAATCAACACTACTAGCAACCTACTAGTACCAATCCCGGACTTGGAGACAAGAATTGGATGCAAGAGATGAACTAGGGTTTTGAGAGGAGGTGGTGCTGGTGAAGATGTTGATGGACATTGCCCTCTCCCGATCAGAGGAGCGTTGGTGATGATGATGGCGGTGATTTCCCCCTCCCGGAGGGAAGTGTCCATGGCAGAACAGCTCTGCCGGAGCCCTAGATTGGTTCCGCCAAGGTTCCGCCTCGTGGTGGCGGAGTTTCGTCCCAAAAGGTTGCTTATGATTTTTTCCTTGACGAAAGACCTTATATAGCAGAAGATGGCCATCGGAGAGCCAACAGGGGGCCCACGAGGCAGGGGGCGCGCGGTCCCCCTCTGGTGTACTTCCTCCGCTCAATATTTTTTATTATTTCCAAAAATGACTTTCGTGGAGTTTCAGGACTTTTGGAGTTGTGTAGAATAGGTCTCTAATATTTGCTCCTTTTCCAAATTTGAATTTAGGTCACCGCATTCTCCCTCCTTATGTAAACCTTGTAAAATAAGAGAAAATAGGCATAAGTATTGTGACATAGCGTGTAATAACAACCCATAATGCAATAAATATCAATATAAAAGCATGATGCAAAATGGACGTATCAACTCCCACAAGCTTAGACCTCGCTTGTCCTCAAGCGGAAGCCGATAACGATAAATATGTCCACATGTTTAGAGATAGAGGTGTCGATAAAAACAAAATACAGACATGAAGGCATCATGATTATTCTCATAACAGCAACATAGATGAATATTATCATATGATTACTTATGCTCAAGTAATAATTATTTCACAATGCAAAAGTATGAATCATAAACTTTATTGAGAACTAACAAACTATAATCTCAGTCATTGAAGCAATTGCAATTTATCATAACATCAGAGCCTATGTCAGAGCTTAATAGCAAGTCCACATACTCAACTATCATTTAGTCTTTCATAATTGCTAACACTCACGCAATACTTGTGGTTACGGAGTTTTAATCGAACACAGAGAAAGATAGGGGCTTATAGTTTCGCCTCCCAACCTTTTACCTCAAGGGTAATGTCAACAATAATAACTCATGCTCCCCTACATCCAATTAGATATATCTATCAGGATCTTTCCAACACACTGTCCTTGCCGAAGGATAAAATGTAAAAAGGAAAGGTGAAGATCACCGTGACTCTTGCATAAGGTAAAGGAATATAGTAACAGATAGGCCCTTCGCAGAGGGAAGCAGAGGTTGCCATGTGCTTTTATGGTTGGATGCACAAAATCTTAATGCGAAAGAACGTCACTTTATATTGCCACTTGTGATATGAACCTTTATTATGCAGTCCGTCACTTTTATTTCTTCCACATCACAAGATCGTATAAAGCTTATTTTCCCCACACCAATCAATCATGCATATTTAGAGACCAATTTTTATTGCTTGCACCGATGAAAACTTACTTGAAGGATCTTACTCAATCCATAGGTAGATATGGTGGACTCTCATGGCAAAACTGGTTTAAGGGTTTTTGTGTTGGGGAACGTTGCAGAAAATTAAATTTTCCTACAGTTTCACCAAGATCCATCTATGAGTTCTACTAAGCAACGAGTCAAGGGAGAGAGTTTGCATCTACATACCACTTGTAGATCGAATACGGAAGCGTTCGATGGAGTGGTGATGATGAAGACGTTCCCAACGTGATTCCGATCACCGATGACCAAGTGCTGAACGGACAGCACCTCCGCGTTCAACACACGTACGAGACGATGGCGTCTCCTCCGTCTTGATCCAGCAAGGATGAAGGAGAGGTTGAGGAAGACAACTCCAATGGCAGCACGACGGCGGGGTGCGCTTGGTACGGCAGTTCTCCCAAGCAGGCTTCGCCAAGCTTCACGTGGAGAAAGAGAGGTGTTGGGGATGGGAGGGCTGCGCCTTCAATGGTGTTAGCAGCCCTCCCCCACCCCTCTATTTATAGGAGGAAGGGAGAGGGCGGCCCCTCTAGATGGCATCTAGAGGGGGGGCGGCCAAGGGAGGAGGAAAGGGTGGCTTGCCCCCTGCCGGGGCGCCTTTGCCCCTTTAGGGTTTCCCTCCCCAAGCCCTAGCCGCATGGGCCTAGGTGGGAGGCGCGCCCAGCCCACCAGGGGCTGGCTCCCTCCCACTTAGCCCATGTGGCCCCCCCGAGGGGTGGCCCTCCCTGGACCTCCGAACTCTCCCGGTGGCCTCGGTACATTACCCAGTATACCCCGAAACTTTCCGGAGTCCATTTAACCACTTTCCATATATAAATCTTTACCTCCGAGCATTCCGAACTCCTCGTGACGTCCCGGGATCTCATCCGGACTCAACAACATTCGGTAATCACATACTTGTCTTCCTATTAACCCTAGCGCCACCGAACCTTAAGTGTGTAGACCCCACGGGTTCGGGAGACATGCGCATATGACCGAGACGCTCTCGGTCAATAACCAACAGCGGGATCTGGATACCCATGTTGGTTCCCTACACGCCTCGATGTTGTCATCGGATGAACCCACGATGTCGAGGGTTCAAGCAACCCCGTATGCTATTCCCTTTGTCGACGGTATGTTACTTGCCCGAGACTCGATCGTCGGTATCCCAATACCTCGCTTAGTCTCAGTTACGGCAAGTCACTTTACTCAGACCGTAATGCATGATCCCGTGACCGGACACTTGATCACTTTGAGCTCATTATGATGATGCATTACCGAAAGTGGGCCCAAGTGATACCTCTCCGTCATACGGAGTGACAAATCCTGTCTCGATCCGTGTCAACCCAATGCAGACACTTTCGGAGATACCTGTAATGCACCTTTATAGTCACCCAGTTACGTTGTGACGTTTGGTACACCCAAAGTATTCCTACGGTATCCGGGAGTTACACGATCTCACGGTCTAAGGAAGAGATACTTGACATTGGAAAAGCTCTAGCAAAACGAACTACACGATCTTTGTGCTATGCTTAGGATTGGGTCTTGTCCATCATGTCATTCTCCTAATGACGTGATCCTCATTGTCAATGACATCCGATGTCCATAGTCAGGAAACCATGACTATCTGTCGACCAACAAGCTAGTCAACTAGAGGCTCACTAGGGACGTATTGTGGTCTATGTATTCACACGTGTATTACGATTTCCGGATAATACAGATATAGCATGAATAAAAGACAATTGTCATGAACAAGGAAATATAATAATAATGCTTTTATTATTGCCTCTAGGGCATATTTCCAACAGTCTCCCACTTGCACTAGAGTCAATAATCTAGTTCCATTGTGATGAATCGAACACCCATAGATTTCTGGTGTTGATCATGTTTTGCCCACGGAAGAGGTTTAGTCAACGGATCTGCGACATTCAGATCCGTATGCACTTTACAAATTTCTATGTCTCCATCCTGAACATTTTCACGGATGGAGTTGAAGCGACGCTTGATGTGCCTGGTCTTCTTGTGAAACCTGGGCTCCTTGGCAAGGGCAATAGGTCCAGTGTTGTCACAGAAGAGTTTGATCGGCCCCGACGCATTGGGTATGACTCCTAGGTCGGTGATGAACTCCTTCACCCAAATTGCTTCATGTGCTGCCTCCGAGGCTGCCATGTACTCCGCTTCACATGCATATCCCGCCACGACGCTCGCTTGGTACCGCACCAGCCATCGCTTCCACCATTCAACATATACACGTATCCGGTTTGCGACTTAGAGTCATCCAGATCTGTGTCGAAGCTAGCGTCGACGTAACCTGCTACGACGAGCTCTTCGTCACTTCCATAAACGAGAAACATGTCCTTTGTCCTTTTCAGGTACTTCGGGATATTCTTGACCGCTGTCCGGTGTTCCTTGCGGGATTACTTTGGTACCTTCCTACCAAACTTACGGCAAGGTTTACATCAGGTCCGTACACGGCATGGCATACATAATAGATCCTATGGCTGAGGCATAGGGGATGACGCTCATCTCTTCTTTATCTTTTGTCAGTGGTCGGGCATTGAGCTGAGCTCAATTTCACACCTTGCAATACAGGCAAGAACCCCTTCTTGGACTGATCCATTTTGAACTTCTTCAAAATCTTATCAAGGTATGTGCTTTGTGAAAGACCTATGAGGCGTCTCGATCTATCCCTATAGATCTTGATGCCTAATATATAAGCAGCTTCTCCAAGGTCCTTCATTGAAAAACACTTATTCAAGTAGGCCTTAATGCTGTCCAAGAGTTCTATATCATTTCCCATCAAAAGTATGTCATCTACATATAATATGAGAAATGCTACAGAGCTCCCACTCACTTTCTTGTAAACGCAAGCTTCTCCATAAGTCTCAAGATAACCCAAACGCTTTGATCATCTCATCAAAGCGAATGTTCCAACTCAAGATGCTTGCACCAGCCCATAAATGGATCACCGGAGCTTGCATACTTTGTTAGCGCCCTTAGGATCGACAAAACCTTCCGGCTGCATCATATACGCCTCTTCCTTAAGATAACCGTTAAGGAATGCTGTTTTGACGTCCATCTGCCATATCTCATAATCATAGTATGCGGCAATTGCTAACATGATTCGGACGGACTTAAGCTTCGCTACGGAGAGAAAGTCTCATCGTAGTCAATCCCTTGAACTTGCCGATAACCCTTAGCGACAAGTCGAGCTTTATAGATGGTGACATTACCATCCGCGTCCGCCTTCTTCTTAAAAATCCATTTGTTTTCTATCGCTCGCCGATCATCGGGCAAGTCACCAAAGTCCACACTTTGTTTTCATACATGGATTCTATCTCGGACTTCATGGCTTCTAGCCATTTGTTGGAATCTGGGCCCGCCATCGCTTCTTCATAGTTCAAGGTTCTTTGTTGTCTAACAACATGATTTCCAAGACAGGTTGCCGCATTCACTGCAGTGCGGAACGTGTCCTAGTGGACCTACGAAGTTCAAGAGCAACTTGATCCGAAATACCTTGATCATCATCATGAATTTCCTCTTCAGTTGGTGTAGGCATCACAGAACATTTTCCGAGCTGCACTACTCTCTGCTCAAGAGGTAGTACTTCATCGAGTTCTACTTTCCTCGCACTTACTTCTTTCGAGAGAAACTCTTTTCCGTAAAGGATCCGTTCTTGGCAACAAAGATCTTGCCCTCGGATCTTAAGTAGAAGGTATACCCAATGGTTTCTTTAGGGTATCCTATGAAGACGCATTTTTCCGACTTGGGTTCGAGCTTTTCAGGTTGAAGTTTCTTGACATAAGCATCGCATCCCCAAACTTTTAGAAACGACAGCTTAGGTTTCTTCCCAAACCATAATTCATACGGTGTCGTCTCAACGGATTTAGACGGTGCCCTATTTAAAGTGAATGTAGCTGTCTCTAGAGCGTATCCCCAAAATGATAGCGGTAAATCGGTAAGAGACATCATAGATCGCACCATATCCAATAGAGTGCGACACGACGCTTCGGACACACCGTTACGCTGAGGTGTTCCAGGCGGCGTGAGTTGTGAAACGATTCCACATTTTCTTAAGTGTGTACCAAATTCGTGACTTAAATATTCTCCTCCACGATCTGATCATAGGAATTTTATTTTTCGGTCACGTTGATTCTCTACCTCATTCTGAAATTCTTTGAACTTTTCAAAGGTCTCAGACTTGTGTTTCATTAAGTAGACATATCCATATCTACTCAAGTCATCGGTGAGAGTGAGAACATAACGATATCTTCCGCGAGCCTCAACACTCATTGGACCGCACACATCGGTATGTATGATTTCCAATAAGTTGGTTGCTCGCTCCATTGTTCCAGAGAACGGAGTCTTGGTCATCTTGCCCATAAGGCATGGTTCGCATGTGTCAAATGATTCATAATCTAGAGACTCCAAAAGTCCATCAAGATGGAGCTTTTTCATGCGCTTGACACCAATGTGACCAAGGCGGCGGTACACAAGTATGTGGGACTATCGTTATCAACTTTACATCTTTTGGTATTCACACTATAAACATGTGTAATACTACGCCGAGATTCATTAAGAATAAACCATTGACCATCGGAGCATGACCATAATACATATCTCTCATATAAATAGAACAACCATTATTCTCGGATTTAAATGAGTAGCCATCTCGCATTAAACAAGATCCAGATACAATATTCATGCTCAAACTTGGCACCAAATAACAATTATTGAGGTTCATAACTAATCCGTAGGTAAATGAAGAGGTAGCGTCGACGGCGATCACATCGACTGGAACCATTCCCGATGCGCATCGTCACCTCGCCCTTTGCCGCTTCGCTTATTCCGCAGCTCCTGCTGTGAGTTACAAATATGAGCAACGGCACCGTATCAAATACCCAAGAGTTACTACGAGTCTTGGCAAAGTACACATCAATTACATGTATATCAGATATACCTTTGGTGTTGTCGGCCTTCTTGTCCGCTAAGTATTTGGGGCAGTTCCGCTTCCAGTGACCCCTCCCCTTGCAATAAAAGCACTCAGTCTCGGGTTTGGGTCCATTCCTTGACTTCTTCCCGGCAACTTGCTTACCGGGCGCGGCAACCTCCTTGCCGTCCTTCTTGAAGTTCTTCTTACCCTTGCCCTTCTTGAACTTAGTGGTCTTATTGACCATCAACACTTGATGTTCTTTCTTGATTTCAACCTCGGTGACTTCGGCATAGAGACTACTTCAGAATGGTCTTTACCATCCTCGCATGTTGTAGTTCATCACAAAGCTCTTGTAGCTTGGTGGGAGCGATCGGAGGATTCTGTCAATGACCGCCTCATCGTGAGTTAATATTCAGTGGGTCATACGGTTGTGCAACCCGGACATCTTCGTAATATGCTCAACGACAGTAACTGTTTTCCTCCATCTTACAACTATAGAACTTGTCGGAGATGTCATATCTCTCGACCGGCGTGAGCTTGGAAAACAAGTTTCAGCTCCTCGAACATCTCATATGCTCCGTGATGCTCAAAACGCTTTTGGAGCCCGGTTCTAAGTCAGAAGCATGCCGCACTTTGAACGAGGGAGTAATCATCAAGACGAGACTGCCAAGCATTCATAATGTCTTGGTTCTGCAGGGACGGGAGGCGTCACCTAGCGGTCCTTCTAGGACATATTGTTTCCTGGCAGCTATGAGGATGATCCTCAAGTTCCGGACCCAGTCTGTATAGTTGCTGCCGTCATCTATCAGCTTGGTTTTCTCTAGGAACGCGTTGAAGTTTAGGTTGACATGAGCGTTGGCCATTTGATCTACAAGACATATTTGCAAAGGTTTTAGACTAAGTTCATGATAATTAAGTTCATCTAATCAAATTTAAATGAACTCCCACTTAGATTAGACATCCCTCTGGTCATCTAAGTGTTACACGATCCGAGTCGACTAGGCCGTGTCCGATCATCACGTGAGACGGACCAGTCTCGTCGGTGAACATTCTCATGTTGATCGTATCTTCCATACGACTCGTGTTCGACCTTTCGGTCTCTCGTGTTCCGAGGCCATGTCCGTACATGCTAGGCTCGTCAAGTAAACCCTAAGTGTTTTCGCGTGTGTAAATCTGTCTTACACCCGTTGTATGTGAACGTAAGAATCCATCACACCCGATCATCACGTGGTGCTTAGAAAGCGAGCGAACTTTGGCAACGGTGCACGCTTAGGGAAACACTTCTTGAAATTGTTGTAAGGGATCATCTTATTTACTACCGTCGTTCTAAGTAAACAAGATGTATAAACATAATAGACATCACATGCAATTATATAGTAGTGACATGATATGGCCAATATCATAAAGCTCCATTGATCTCCATCTTCGGGCTCCATGATCATCTTGTCACCGGCATGACACCATGATCTCCATCATCATGATCTCCATCATTGTGCCTCCATGAAGTTGTCACGCCAACGACTACTTCTACTTCTATGGCTAACGCGTTTAGCAATAAAGTAAAGTAAGTTACATGGCGTTCTTCAATGACACGCAGGTCATACAAAAATAAAGACAACTCCTATGGCTCCAGCCGGTTGTCATACTCATCGACATGCAAGTCGTGATTCCTATTACAAGAACATGATCTCATACATCACAATATGTCATTCATCATTCATCACAACTTGGCCATATCACATCACATGTCAATTGCTGCAAAAACAAGTTAGACGTCCTCTAATTGTTGTTGCATCTTTTACGTGGCTGCAATTGGGTTCTAGCAAGAAAGTTTTCTTACCTACGAATAACCACAACGTGATCTTGTCAACTTCTATTTACCCTTCATAAGGACCCTTTTCATCGAATCCGCTCCAACTAAAGTAGGAGAGACAGACACCCGCCAGCCACCTTATGCAACTAGTGCATGTTAGTCGGTGGAACCGGTCTCACGTAAGCGCACGTAAGGTTGGTCCGCCGCTTCATCCCACAATACCGCGGAAGCAAGATAAGACTAGTAGCGGAAAGTAAATTGACAAGATCCACGCCCACAACTAAATTGTGTTCTACTCGTGCAATAGAGAACTACGCATAGACCTAGCTCATGATGCCACTGTTGTGGAACGTTGCAGAAAATTAAATTTTCCTACGGTTTCACCAAGATCCATCTATGAGTTCTACTAAGCAACGAGTCAAGGGAGAGAGTTTGCATCTACATACCACTTGTAGATCGAATACGGAAGCGTTCGATGGAGTGGTGATGATGAAGACGTTCCCAAGGTGATTCCGATCACCGATGACCAAGTGCTGAACGGACAGCACCTCCGCGTTCAACACACATACGGGACGATGGCGTCTCCTCCGTCTTGATCCAGCAAGGATGAAGGAGAGGTTGAGGAAGACAACTCCAATGGCAGCACGACGGCGTGCAGTGCGGTTGGTACGGCAGTTCTCCCACAGGCTTCGCCAAGCTCGCGTGGAGAAAGAGAGGTGTTGGGGATGGGAGGGGCTGCGCCTTCAATGGTGTTAGCAGCCCTCGCCCCCACCCCTCTATTTATAGGAGGAAGGGAGAGGGGGCCGGCCCCCTCTAGATGGCATCTAGAGGGGGGGGGGCGGCCAAGGGGAGGAGGAACGGGGTGGCTTGCCCCCCGTGGGGGCGCCCTTGCCCCTTTAGGGTTTCCCTCCCCAAGCCCTAGCCGCATGGGCCTAGGTGGGAGGCGCGCCCAGCCCACCAGGGGCTGGCTCCTCTCCCACTTAGCCCATGTGGCCCCCGAAGGGTGGCCCCTCCCTGGACCTCCGAAACTCTCCCGTGGCCTCGGTACATTACCAGTATACCCCGAAACTTTCCGGAGTCCGTTTAACCACTTTCCATATATAAATCTTTACCTCCGGACCATTCCGGAACTCCTCGTGACATCCGGGATCTCATCCGGGACTCCGAACAACATTCCGTAATCACATACTTGTCTTCCTATTAACCCTAGCGTCACCGAACCTTAAGTGTGTAGACCCTACTGTTGGGGAACGCAGTAATTTCAAAAATTTTCCTACGATCACGCAAGACCATGGTGATGGCATAGCAACGAGAGGGGAGAGTGTCCGTCCCACGCACTCGTGAGACCGAAAGCGAAGCGTTATAACAACGCTGTTGATGTAGTCGTCGTCTTCACGATCCGACCGATCCAAGCACCGAACGTCACGGCACCTCCGAGTTCTGCACACGTTCAGCTCGATGACGATCCCGGACTCCGATCCAAAGCAAAGTGTCGGGATGAGTTCCACAAGACGACGGCGTGGTAGGACGATGTTGATGCTCCACCGACGCAGGGCTTCGCCTAAGCTCCGCGACGATATGACTTCTCCGGCGCAGGCTTCGCCTAAGCTCTCTGACGATATGACCGAAGTGGAATATGGTGGAAGGGGCACCGCACACGGCTAAGGAAAGATCCGTAGATCAACTTGTGTGTTTTGGGGTGCTCCTGCCTCAGATATAAAGGAGCCAAGGGGAGGTGGCCGGCCCAAGGGGGAGGCGCAAGGAGTCCTACTCCTCCGAGTAGGACTCCCTCCAATCCTAGTTGGATTAGGATTCCTGAGGGGAAAGAGAGAGAGGGGCGGCCCACCTTTCCTAGTCCTAATAGGACTAGGGAAGGGGGGGCGCGACCACCTAGGGCTGGCCCTCTCTCCTTTCCACTAAGGCCCACTATGGCCCATGTAGTTCCCGGGGTTCCAGGTAACCTCCCTAAGATTCCAGAATTCGATTTCACTCGGAACCCTTCCGATGTCCAAATGTAGGCTTCCAATATATCAATCTTTATGTCTCGACCATTTCGAGACTCCTCGTCATGTCCGTGATCACATCCGGGACTCGAACAAACTTGATTGCATCAATACTTATAAACTCATAATGAACTGTCATCGAAGCGTTAAGCGTGCGGACCCTACGGGTTCGAGAACTATGTAGACATGACCTAGAACCATTCTCGGTCAATAACCAATAGCGGAACCTGGATGCCCATATTGGTTCCTACATATTCTACGAAGATCTTTATCGGTCAAACCGCATAACGACATACGTTGTTCCCTTTGTCATCGGTATGTTACTTACCCGAGATTCGATCGTCGGTATCCAATACCTAGTTCAATCTCGTTACGGTAAGTCTCTTTACTCGTTCCGTAATACATCATCTCACAACTAACTCATTAGTTGTAATGCTTGCAAGGCTTAAGTGATGTGCATTACCGAGAAGGCACAGAGATACCTCTCCGAGCAATCGGAGTGACAAAACCTAATCTCGAAATACGCCAACCCAACAAGTACCTTTGGAGACACCTGTAGTACTCCTTTATAATCACCCGATTCGTTGTGGACGTTTGGTAGTACCCAAAGTGTTCCTCCGGTAAACGGAGTTGCATAATCTCATAGTTACAGGAACATGTATGGGTCATGAAGAAAGCATTAACATACTAAACGATCAAGTGTTAAGCTAACGGAATGGGTCATGTCAATCAGATCATTCTACTAATGATGTGACCTTGTTAATCAAATAACAACTCCTTGTTCATGGTTAGGAAACATAACCATCTTTGATTAACAAGCTAGTCAAGTAGAGGCATACTAGTGACATACTGTTTGTCTATGTATTCACACATGTATTATGTTTCCGGTTAATACAATTCTAGCATGAATAATAAACATTTATCATGATATAAGGAAATAAATAATAACTTTATTATTGCCTCTAGGGCATATTTCCTTCAGTCTCCCACTTGCACTAGAGTCAATAATCTAGATTACAATGTAATGATCCTAACACCCATGGAGTCTTGGTGCTGATCATGTTTTGCTCGTGGAAGAGGCTTAGTCAACGGGTCTGCAACATTCAGATCCGTATGTATTTTGCAAATCTCTATGTCTCCCACTTGGACTTGGTCCCGAATGGAATTGAAGGCGTCTCTTGATGTGCTTGGTCCTCTTGTGAAATCTGGATTCCTTTGCCAAGGCAATTGCACCAGTATTGTCACGGAAGATCTTCATCGGTCCCGATGCACTAGGTATAACACCTAGATCGGAAATGAACTCTTTCATCCAGACTCCTTCATTTGCTGCTTCAAGCAGCTATGTACTCCGCTTCACATGTAGATCCCGCCACGACGCTTTGTTTAGAACTGCACCAACCGACAGCTCCACCGCTTAATAAAAACACGTATCCGTTTGCGATTTAGAATCGTCTGGATCGATGTCAAAGCTTGCATCGACGTAACCATTTACGACTAGCTCTTTGTCACCTCCATATACGAGAAACATATCCTTAGTCCTTTTCGGGTATTTCAGGATGTTCTTGACCGCTGTCCAGTGATCCATTCCTGGATTACTTTGGTACCTTCCTGCCAAGCTTACAGCTAAGCATACGTCAGGTCTGGTACACAGCATTGCATACATGATAGAGCCTATGGCTGAAGCATAGGGAACATCTTTTATTTTCTCTCTATCTTCTGCTGTGGTCGGGCATTGAGTCTGACTCAATCTTACACCTTGCAACACAGGCAAAAAACCTTTTTTGCTCGATCCATTTTGAACTTTTTCAAAATTTTATCAAGGTATGTGCTTTGTGAAAGTCCAATTAAGCGTCTTGATCTATCTCTATAGATCTTGATGCCCAATATGTAAGCAGCTTCACCGAGGTCTTTCATTGAAAAACTTTTATTCAAGTATCCTTTTATGCCATCCAGAAATTCTATATCATTTCCAATTAATAATATGTCGTCCACATATAATATCGTAAATGCTACGTAGCTCCCACTCACTTTCTTGTAAATACAGGCTTCTCCAAAAGTCTCAGATAAACCCATATGCTTTGATCACATTATCAAAGCGTTTATTCCAACTCCGAGAGGCTTGCACTGCACCATAAATTGATCGCTGGAGCTTGCACACTTTGTTAGCACCTTTTGGATCGACAAAACCTTCTGGTTGCATCATATACAACTCTTCTTCTAGAAATCCATTCAAGAATGCAGTTTTACATCCATTTGCCAAATTTCATAATCATAAAATGCGGCAATTGCTAACATGATTCGGACAGACTTAAGCATCGCTTCTGGTGAGAAAGTCTCATCGTAGTCAACCCCTTGAACTTGTCGAAAACCTTTACGCAACAAGTCGAGCTTTGTAGACGGTTACATTACCATCGGCGTCGGTCTTCTTCTTAAAGATCCATTTATTTTCAATGGCTTGCCGATCATCGGCAAGTCAACCAAAGTCCAAACTTTGTTCTCATACATGGATCCCATCTCAGATTTCATGGCTTCCGACCATTTCGCTGAATCTGGGCTCACCATCGCTTCTTCATAGTTTGTAGGTTCGCCATGGTCAAGTAACATGACTTCCGAATAGGATTACCGTACCACTCGTGCGTATTTTATTCTCGGGTCGACCCTCGAGGTTCAAGAGTAACTTGATCTCAAGCTTCATGATCATCATCATTAGTTTCTTCACTAATTGGTGTAGTTGTCACAGAACCATTTCTTGTGATGAACTACTTTCCAATAAGGGAGCAGATACGATTATCTCATCAAGTTCTACTTTCCTCCCACTCGGTTCTTTCGAGAGAAACTCGTTCTCTAGAAAGGATCCGAATTTAGCAACGAAAAACTTGCCTTCAGATCTGTGATAGAAGGTGTACCCAACAGTTTCCTTTGGGTATCCTATGAAGACACATTTTTCCGATTTGGGTTCGAGCTTATCTGGTTGAAGTTTCTTCACATAAGCATCGCAGCCCCAAACTTTAAGAAACGACAACTTTGGTTTCTTGCCAAACCACAGTTCATAAGGCGTCGTCTCAACGGATTTTGACGGTGTCCTATTTAACGTGAATGCGCCGTCTCTAAAGCATAACCCCAAAACGATAGCGGTAAATCGGAAATAGACATCATTGATCGTACCATATCTAGTAAAGTACGATTACGACGTTCGGACACACCATTTCTGTGGTGTTCCGGGTGGCGTGAGTTGCGAAACTATTCCATATTGTTTCAAATGAAGACCAAACTAGTAACTCAAATATTCTCCTCCACGATCAGATCGTAGAAATTTTATTTTCTTGTTACGATGATTTTCCACTTCACTCTGAAATTCTTTGAACTTTTCAAATGTTTCAGATTTGTGTTTCATTAAGTAGATATACCCATATCTGCTCAAATCATCTGTGAAGGTGAGAAAATAACGATACCGGCCAAGGCGTGCCTCAACATTCATTGGACCACAAACATCGGTATGTATGATTTCCAATAAATCTGTTGCTCGCTCCATAGTTCCGGAGAACGGCGTTTTGGTCATCTTGCCCATGAGGCATGGTTACTTAAGTACCAAGTGATTCATAATCAAGTGATTCCGAAGCCCATCAAGATGGAGTTTCTTCATGCGTTTTACACCGATATGACCTAAACGGCAGTGCCACAAATAAGTTGCACTATCATTATCAACTCTGCATCTTTTGGCTTCAACATTATGAAATATGTGTATCACTACTGTCGAGATTCAACAAGAATAGACCATTCTTCAAGGGTGCATGACCATAAAAGATATTATTCATATAAATAGAACAACCATTATTCTCTGATTTAAATGAATAACCGTCTCGCATTAAACAAGATCCAGATATAATGTTCATGCTCAACGCCGCACCAAATAACAATTATTTAGGTCTAAAACTAATCCCGAAGGTAGATGTAGACGTAGCGTGCCGACCGCGATCACATCGACTTTGGAACCGTTTCCCACGCGCGTCGTCACCTCGTCCTTTGCCAGTGCTCGTTTATTCCGTAGTCCCTGTTTCGAGTTGCAAATATTAGCAACATAACCAGTATCAAATACCCAGGTGCTACTACGAGCTCTAGTAAGGTACACATCAACAACATGTATATCATATATACCTTTGTTCACCTTGCCATCCTTTTTATCCGCCAAATACTTGGGGCAGTTCCGCTTCCAAAGGTCGGTCTGCTGCAGTAAAAACACTTTCGATTTCAGGCTTAGGTCCAGACTTGGGTTTCTTCTCATGATCAGCAACTTTCTTGCTGTTCTTTTTGAGGTTCCCCTTCTTCTTTCCTTTGCCCCTTTTCTTGAAACTGGTGGTCTTGTTGACCATCAACACTTGATGCTCTTTCTTGATTTCTACCTCCGCGGCTTTTAGCATTGCGAAGAGCTCAGGAATTGTCTTAGTCATCCCTTGCATATTATAGTTCATCACGAAGCTCTTGTAGCTTGGTGGTAGTGATTGGAGAATTCTGTCAATGACACTATCATCCGGAAGATTAACTCCCGGTGAATTAAGTGATTGTTATACCCGGACATTTTGAGTATGTGCTCACCGATGTAACTATTCTCCTCCATCTTGCAGCTATAGAACTTATTGGAGACTTCATATCTCTCAATCCGGCATTTGCTTGAAATATTAACTTCAACTCTGGAACATCTCATATGCTCCATGACGCTCAAAACGCCGTTGAATACCCGGTTCTAAGCCGTAAAGCATGGCACACTGAACTATAGAGTAGTCATCGGCTGCTTTGCCGACGCTCATAACTTCTCGCTCAAAGATCTGCGCAGCAGTTCGCTACCCAAATGGTGCTTCCAGACGTAATTTTTACGTGCAGCAATGAGGATAATCCTCAAGTTACGGACCCAAATCCGTGTAATTGCTACCATCATCTTTCAACTTTGCTTTCTCAAGGAACGCATTAAAATTCAACGGAACAACAAAGACGAGCCATCTATCTACCGTAAACATAGACAAGCAAAATACTATCGTGTACTAAGTTCATGATAAATTTAAGTTCAATTAATCATATTAAAAACTCCCACTTAGATGTACATCTCTCTAGTCATCTAAGTGATCACGTGATCCATATCAACTAAACCGTGTCCGATCATCACGTGAGACGGAGTAGTTTCAACGGTGAACATCACTATGTTGATCATATCTACTATATGATTCACGTTCGACCTTCGGTCTCCGTGTTCCGAGGCCATATCTGTTATATGCTAGGCTCGTCAAGTTAACCTGAGTATTCCGCGTGTGCAACTGTTTTGCACCGTTGTAGATGGACGTAGAACTTATCACACCCGATTATCACGTGGTGTCCGGGTACTACGAACTTTGGCAACGGTGCATACTCGTGGAGAACACTTCTTGATAATTTTAGTGAGAGATCATCTTATAATGCTACCGTCAATCAAAGCAAGATAAGATGCATAAAGGATAAACATCACATGCAATCAATATAAGTGATATGATATGGTCATCATCATCTTGTGCTTGTGATCTCCATCGCCAAGCACCGTCATGATCACCATCGTCACCGGTAGCGACACCTTGATCTCCATCGTAGCATCGTTGTCGTCTCGCCAATCTTATGCTTCCACGACTATCACTACCGCTTAGTAATAAAGTAAAGCATTACATCGCGATTGCATTGCATACAATAAAGCGACAACCATATGGCTCTCGCCATTGCCGATAACTCGGTTACAAAACATGATCATCTCATACAATAAAATATAGCATCACGTCTTGACCATATCACATCACAACATGCCCTGCAAAAACAAGTTAGACGTCCTCTACTTTGTTGTTGCAAGTTTTACGTGGCTGCTACGGGCTGAGCAAGAACCGTTCTTACCTACGCATCAAAACCACAACGATAGTTTGTCAAATAGACTCCGTTTTAACCTTCTCAAGGACCGGGCGTAGCCACACTCGGTTCAACTAAAGTTGGAGAGACAGTCTTCCGCAAGCCATCTATGTGCAAAGCACGACGAGGGAACCGGTCTCGCGTAAGCGTCACGCATAAGGTTGGTCCGGATCGTCTCGTCCAACAATACCGCTGAACCAAAGTATGACATGTTGGTAGGCAGTATGACTTGTATCGTCCACAACTCACTTGTGTTCTACTCGTGCATATGACATCAACGCATAAAACCTGGCTCGATACCACCGCTGGGGAACGCAGTAATTTCAAAAATTTTCCTACGATCATGCAAGACCATGGTGATGGCATAGCAACGAGAGGGAGAGTGTCCGCCCACGCACTCGTGAGACCGAAAGCGGAAGCGTTATAACAACGCTGTTGATGTAGTCAGACGCGTCTTCACGATCCGACCGATCCAAGCACCGAACGCACGGCACCTCCGAGTTCTGCACACGCTCAGCTCGATGACGATCCCGGACTCCGATCCAGCAAAGTGTCGAGGATGAGTTCCACAAGACGACGGCGTGGTGACGATGTTGATGCTCCACCGACGCAGGCTTCGCCTAAGCTCGCGACGATATGACTTCTCCGGCGCAGGCTTCGCCTAAGCTCTACTGACGATATGACCAAGTGGAATATGGTGGAAGGGGCACCGCACACGGCTAAGGAAAGATCCGTAGATCAACTTGTGTGTTTTGGGGTGCTCCTGCCCCGTGATATAAAGGAGCCAAGGGGAGGTGGCGGCCCAAGGGGGAGGCGCGCAAGGAGTCCTACTCCTCCGGGAGTAGGACTCCCCTCCAATCCTAGTTGGATTAGGATTCCTGAGGGGGAAAGAGAGAGAGGGGCGGCCCACCTTTCCTAGTCCTAATAGGACTAGGGAAGGGGGGCGCGCGCCACCTAGGGCTGGCCCTCTCCTTTCCACTAAGGCCCACTATGGCCCATGTAGTTCCCGGGGGGGTTCCGGTAACCTCCCGGTACTCCGGTAAATTCCCGATTTCACTCGGAACCCTTCCGATGTCCAAATGTAGGCTTCCAATATATCAATCTTTATGTCTCGACCATTTCGAGACTCCTCGTCATGTCCGTGATCACATCCGGGACTCCGAACAAACTTCGGTGCATCAATACTTATAAACTCATAATGAACTGTCATCGAAGCGTTAAGCGTGCGGACCCTACGGGTTCGAGAACTATGTAGACATGACCTAGAACCATTCTCGGTCAATAACCAATAGCGGAACCTGGATGCCCATATTGGTTCCTACATATTCTACGTAAGATCTTTATCGGTCAAACCGCATAACGACATACGTTGTTCCCTTTGTCATCGGTATGTTACTTACCCGAGATTCGATCGTCGGTATCCAATACCTAGTTCAATCTCGTTACCGGTAAGTCTCTTTACTCGTTCATAATACATCATCTCACAACTAACTCATTAGTTGTAATGCTTGCAAGGCTTAAGTGATGTGCATTACCGAGAAGGCTGGAGATACCTCTCCGACAATCGGAGTGACAAAACCTAATCTCGAAATACGCCAACCCAACAAGTACCTTTGGAGACACCTGTAGTACTCCTTTATAATCACCCGATTACGTTGTGACGTTTGGTAGTACCCAAAGTGTTCCTCCGATAAACGGAGTTGCATAATCTCATAGTTACAGGAACATGTATGGGTCATGAAGAAAGCATTAACATACTAAACGATCAAGTGTTAAGCTAACGGAATGGGTCATGTCAATCAGATCATTCTACTAATGATGTGACCTTGTTAATCAAATAACAACTCCTTGTTCATGGTTAGGAAACATAACCATCTTTGATTAACAAGCTAGTCAAGTAGAGGCATACTAGTGACATACTGTTTGTCTATGTATTCACACATGTATTATGTTTCCGGTTAATACAATTCTAGCATGAATAATAAACATTTATCATGATATAAGGAAATAAATAATAACTTTATTATTGCCTCTAGGGCATATTTCCTTCACCTACGGGTTCGGGAGACATGCAGACATGACCGAGACGCTCTCCGGTCAATAACCAACAGCAGGATCTGGATACCCATGTTGGTTCCCACACGCTCCTCGATGTTGTCATCGGATGAACCACGATGTCGAGGGTTCAAGCAACCCTGTATGCTATTCCCTTTGTCAGATGGTATGTTACTTGCCCGAGACTCGATCGTCGGTATCCCAATACCTCGTTTAGTCTCGTTACGGGCAAGTCACTTTACTCGTGCCGTAATGCATGATCCCGTGACTGCACACTTGATCACTTTGAGCTCATTATGATGATGCATTACCGAGTGGGCCCGATGATACCTCTCCGTCATACGGAGTGACAAATCTGTCTCGATCCGTGTCAACCCAATGTACACTTTCGGAGATACCTGTAATGCACCTTTATAGTCACCCGATTACGTTGTGACGCTTTGGTACACCCAAAGTATTCCTACGGTATCCGGGAGTTACACGATCTCACGGTCTAAGGAAGAGATACTTGACATTGGAAAAGCTCTAGCAAAGCGAACTACACGATCTTTGTGCTATGCTTAGGATTGGGTCTTGTCCATCACGTCATTCTCCTAATGACGTGATCCTGTTGTCAATGACATCGATGTCCATAGTCGTGAAACCATGACTATCTGTCGACCAACAAGCTAGTCAACTAGAGGCTCACTAGGGACGTATTGTGGTCTATGTATTCACACGTATTACGATTTCCGGATAATACAGTTATAGCATGAATAAAAGACAATTATCATGAACAAGGAAATATAATAATAATGCTTTTATTATTGCCTCTAGGGCATATTTCCAACATTTTGGAAGCACAAGTAGTATCGCTACTTAGTGCTGAGAATTTGGCTAGCATGAGGGGGGAAGGAAAGCTCAACATGTGGGATGATCCATGACAATATACTTTATCTCAGATATAAGAAAACATAACCCATTACGTTGTCTTCCTTGTCCAACATCAACTCTTTAGCATGTCATATTTTAATGAGTGCTCCCAATAATAAAAGATGTCTACGATAGTATATTTATATGTGAAACCCCTCTTTCCTTATTACTTCCTATTAATTGCAACGATGACCAAAGCTATGTTTGCCAACTCCCAACAACTTTTAATCATCATACTCTCTCTATGTGAAGTCATTAGTCTCGGTAAGATCAATATGATCTCTTTATTCCTTTTTATTCTTTTTTTCTTTTCTTTTATTCATTCAAGATCATGGCAAAATAATCAAGCCCCTGACTCAACACTAATCTTTATTATATAGCTCACGGACTCGATTACATAGAGAGATCATAAAGCAAAAACTCAAAGCTAGATCATGCCATAAACTTTATTCTACTAGATCAAGATACTACTAATAGGATCGAACTAAGAAAAATGGTAAAGATAGGAGATGTGGTTGTGATACGATACCGGGGCACCTCCCCCAAGCTTGGCAGTTGCCAAGGGGAGTGCCCATACCCATGTGATTATGTCTCCTTCTTTGGTTATGAAGAAGGTGGATGTGTTGTTGATGATTTAGCCTTCTTCCTTAATTTGCGCTTGAGGACAGAATTTTGATCCCTCAAGTCATTAATCTCCTGTTCCAGGCTTAATATCTTTTTGCATAATTCCTGCTTGTTTTCCCCGCAAGAGACGAAAGGGATAAACTCGATCTTAAATTTCTTTGCTCTATCAGGGAGGCTTGACTTTTTGAACTCCACATGCATGTCCCCAGGTTGAGGTAGTGGGACTTCATATTCATTCGAGCTCGTCTCCTCCTTTCTCTTGGGTTCATAGTCTTCTTCTTCTTCCGTGGTCCAACAATAGTTCTCCACATCTCCATAGACCTTAGGATTTGCAAGGTAATCATCCACATAACTTTCTCCTTAAGAATCCTGGGACGACATGTTGCTCTAATATGCAGCAGAACAGCCCGAAAGGAAAACAGAGAATATTTGCGTGATACGGGAGTCAAAACCTTCGGGAAAAATATATAGTGAATTTTTACCGACCAAAGATGTATCGTGCAAGAAAACGGAGTCCGGAAGGCACACGAGGTGCCGACGAGGTAGGGGGGTGCGCCCAGGGGGGTAGGCCGCGCCCTCACCCTCGTGGGGCCCTCGTGTCCTTCCCGAACTGCTACTTATTTTTCTATTTTTCTAAATATTCCAAAACAGAGAAATATTGCCTTAAAAATTGTTTTGGAGTCGGTTTACTTACCATACCACATACCTATTCCTTTTCGGAGTCTGAAATGTTCCGGAAAGTGTCCCTTATGTATTCCTCCGGGGTTACGGTTTCAATAACATTGGTTTCAACATTTATAGGATTACCTGAGATATAATGTTTGATTCTTTGACCGTTTACCACATTCGGATTTGTGCCTTCGAAGTTGTTGATTTTTATGGCACCGAAATGATAGACCTCCTCGATAACGTAAGGACCTTCCCATTTAGAGAGAAGTTTTCCTGCAAAAAATCTTAAGAGAGTTGTATAGCAACACATAATCACCTACATTAAACGCACGCTTTTGTATCCTTTTATCATGCCATCTTTTAACTTCTTCTTTATACAACTTGGCATTTTCATAAGCTTGGGTTCTCCATTCATCAAGTGAGCTAATATCAAATAACCTCTTTTCACCGGCAAGTTTGAAATCATAATTGAGCTCTTTAGTAGCCCAATAAGCCTTATGTTCTAGTTCGAGAGGTAAGTGACATGCTTTTCCATAAACCATTTTATACGGAGACATACCCATAGGATTTTTATACGCAGTTCTTTAGGCCCATAATGCATCATCAAGTTTCTTGGACCAATTCTTTCTAGACCTATTGACTGTCTTTTGCAAAATTAATTTGAGATCTCTGTTGCTCAATTCTACTTGACCACTAGATTGTGGATGATAAGGAGATGCAATTCTATGATTAACATCATACTTAGCAAGCATTTTACGGAAAGCACCATGAATAAAGTGTGAACCACCATCAGTCATTAAATATCTAGGGACTCCAAACCTCGGAAAAATAACTTCTTTAAGCATCTTAATAGAAGTGTTATGATCAGCACTACAAGTTGGAATAGCTTCTACCCACTTAGTAACATAATCAACAACAACTAAAATATGTGTGTATCCATTAGAGGCAAGAAAAGGTCCCATATAATCAATGCCCCAAACATCGAATGGCTCAATAACAAGTGAATAGTTCATAGGCATTTCTTGACGTCTACTAATATTACCAATTCTTTGACATTCATCACAAGATAAGACAAACTTACGGGCATCCTTGAAGAGAGTAGGACAATAAAAACTGGATTGCAATACCTTATGTGCAGTTCTATCTCCAGCATGGTGTCCTCCATAAGCTTCGGAATGACATTTGCGTAGGATCTGTTCCTGTTCATGATCAGGTACACAATGTCTAATAGCACCATCTACTCCTTTATAAAGATGTGGGTCCTCCCAAAAGTAATGTCTCAAATCATAGAAGAACTTTTTCTTTTGCTGGTATGTGAAACTAGGTGGTATAAATTTAGCAACAATGTAGTTAGCATAATCGGCATACCATGGAGTAGTACGAGAAGCATTTAAGACATTTAATTGCTCATCAGGAAAGCTATCATCAATAGGTAGTGGGTCATCAAGAACATTTTCTAACCTAGACAAGTTGTCCGCAATGGGGTTCTCGGCTCCCTTTCTATCAACAATATGCAGATCAAATTCTTGTAGCAAGAGAACCCATCTAATAAGTCTAGGTTTAGCATCTTTCTTCTCCATAAGATATTTAATAGCAGCATGATCAGCGTGAATAGTTACTTTAGAATAAAAAATATAAGGTCTGAACTTATCACAAGCAAATACAACCGCTAAGAATTCCTTTTCAGTAGTAGCATAATTTCTTTGAGCATTGTCTAGAGTTCTACTAGCATAGTGGATAACATTTAATTTCTTATCAACTCTTTGCCCTAAAACAACACCTACAACATAGTCACTAGCATCACACATAATTTCAAAGGGTAAATTCCAATCATGTGGCTGAACAATAGGTGTAGAGATCAATGCTTTCTTAAGTATTTCAAATGCTTCTATACAATTTACCAATGCATTATGTTCCTATGGATTCAACGTGTGAGTGAATACTCGCAGTCATCATTTAACGCTTAGAAATTTTCTTTCCGGCTCCGGCATCTCTCCGGTTATGAGCTGGTTCTTGCCCAATCAAGATTTGATCGGGTGCACCTATAAGTCTATTCTACTTACTCATCTTTTGATCAGAGCCTCTGCTTCTGATCCTTCGACTTGAAATCATAACTCCTTTATACTCAAGCATCGAATTATTCAGATGTTTCTATAATCCAATGCCTTTGCATCCTTTCCTTCTTCTGATTGAGTACTGATACTCACATCAGATCCATTAAGGACCGCTGAATCCTTTGTTGGATTATTGTCCGACAGTTTCCTTCATATTCAAAATTTTGTGCGTTCCCCGATACATATTGCCTTTGGTAAATTGTATTCTCTTCTTTATCAACCATGCTCTGCTTCCGAGCTTGAGTTAATTACCTCTGAAGTTTGTGATATATGTTCCTAAGATACCTCGATGGGTTAAATCTATGCCTTCTTAATCTGTGTGAACCCGAGAGTTCTCACGAGTCTTACTCTTCTGGTATTTGGCCAGATAAATCTTCTGCACTACAATTTCTTCAAAAACGAGGAGTGAATGAAAGGTTATGCATTGAAGAAGTGGGAGTCGACCTTGAACCCTTGTGTTCATGCCCATGGACCCGATGTAGATCTTATCATGGAATCTTCTCTTATAATCAAATGCTCCCTTGGTATGAGCTCATCTTGCATCTGTAAATTGATTCTTTGCAATCGTGGTTCCGACCATATTTTTCTCCTTGATTCCATTTCCCAGACAAGTTAAAATACTTGTCTTCTGCAGATCATTTCATCTGTCCAACCTCTATTTTGATCTACCTCGAGTATTGCCCCCTGTTAGCTCGAGGATATTGTGTCATTGCACTACCTCTTGTAAATTCTTAATTGGAGTGATACTCCGTCATCTCATTCCTAGCCTGATCAACTAAATCATTATCGTGCTAAGTCTAACTGTGCTACCTGGTCCTTATGCTTGGAGCAACTTCCGTCGACGAGTTAAGCCTACGTCGATCTCCCTCATCTTATCATTTCACCTCGAATAACAAGCTTGATTTCAAGCTTGTGCCAAATCCGTGGTTCTCATAGCCTTTCACTTCATCCTTCCTTTTGCTTGATGTTGTCGCTGCTCGATGGCATCTTCATAGAGTCTCTCAACAAAATTTGTCGTGATCACCGTCAACACTTTGGCTTCTTCAGAGATGTCAATTGAATTCATGGCTAGAAATACCATCCCTGCCCCTCGATGGTTTGTGATATCATCGATAACATCCTTGAATTTCTGCCAACACTGACCTGCTTGTATTCAGTTATTTCTTACGTTCCAAGATAATCTTGGAAATGTTCCTTTGTATCTCTTGTGATCTTTAGATCCAACCTTACTAGAAACACCATATCAATGCTACCACGAAGCATGACTATGGTATTCCAACTATCGAAAAGAACATTGGTAGCACATTACTAAAGGTTCTTGATCTATCATACGGACACCGTTGTATGGGTAAACCTCATAAATTCCTTGCCCCTTTGTCTAAATGGTTTAATACTTGGAGCCCTATCATGCTCTGCCTTTCCTTGGGAAAGTTATACTCCAATACTTGGGTATAAAAACCTTTCCTTTCCATTGGTCTGATTATCATAATAATCACATTTTCCTTTCCATTGTTTTGTTTCACCTTTCTTGTAATCTAACTTGTCTGAGCAGAGATAAACCCCTACTTAAGTAAGCACCTCGGTGTACAACTCTGTCAGTAAGACCTTGTTACTATTGTTGATGACATTTCGGTAACCACCGATGGACGAAAACTTTGCCTATTGGTCCACCTCGTTCAACGAGCAGGAAAATGGTTCTCTTCGTCCCCCGCCCTTGGTACCAACGTTGTTGCCGACATAACTGACAGGCTATCCTCTGCCATGCCTTGCTACCATGACCGTGCAATATGTCGGCATCCTTCCTGCTTTTAACCCACATGGTGGGCTCATAACCCACAGATCCACAGGGTCGAAACCTGACTCTCTTGTACATCCCTGTTTTCCAAAATTGTTCCCCGCTCTTGGCTTTGTATGTATATCACGAGCCACCTTCCTAGTGACCTATACTGGTATCGCACGCCATACTTATTCTCATTGCTCGAAATCACATTCACCCTCTGTTCTAGGCAATGAATGATTGCCTACCCAGTTGAAGCTTCTTATTGCACCTTCTTACCTTGCTCCCGATGACTTTCTTGGATTTCAACTCGAGAGATGCCTCTATGCCACGTTCATCGAGATAGCCCTGTGTACCTATCTTGTGTTGAGCTCCGTCCTTCCCGAAGTCTTT
Organism: Aegilops bicornis; assembly: GCA_021605145.1. NCBI lineage: Eukaryota > Viridiplantae > Streptophyta > Magnoliopsida > Poales > Poaceae > Aegilops > Aegilops bicornis. The sequence goes on from CM038674.1 coordinate 415,721,458, forward strand.
CTTACTTACTACACCTCTTAAATCTCGGGACGAGATTTCTTGTAGTGGAGGAGATTTGTAACACCCCGAGAATCATGCTACAGTAATCCCCTTCTAATGATGCCTTGTCATCATTGTTACTGGTGCTAATATTCACTTGATCCAAATCCCAATTCAAATTCAAATCCAATCTGAAGTCAAAAATTCATAATTGTCAGACATGAAAACTAAATGTTCATCAGGTGGCAAATAATCATTTGTTAATATTGGTGGTGAACCAACATTTTTGTAAAAGGTTTGAGTGGCCTAAACTACTTAAAACATTGACCTAAGTAATAAATTAAATTTCTTTTTAATTTTTTTAAAAATTGCAAACTATTTCAAAGGCCGCACACTCCTTCTTGTGGCAGTGCCCAATCATTCTTTGAACTTGTTTTGGCCGGTGGCATAATTTTGCTAAGTCAATAGTGGCTAAATGCAAATGCAAAAGCTGCTGAAAAAAAAGAAAAACAAAGAAAAGGAAAAATGAAAAGCAGAGGGGAGAGAAAGCCCATGCCCTACTGGGCTTTAGCCCACCTCGGCCAGCTGGACGGCCCACGACCCACCCCCTGGGTCGTCTCTATCCCGTCACACTGTTCGACCAACCGAACAGCGCACGCGCGCGCCCGCGCCCGGTTGCCATCACGCTGCCTCGGAGTCGCCGGCGAGGGGATAAGACCCCGACGCCTCGGTCCTCTCCCCCACTCTCCACTTTCACCCGCTCCGCCTCTCCCTCTCCCCACCAGATCCCTCCTCGCTCTCCTCCTCGTTCCCCACCGCATCCGAGCGCCGCCATTGCCTCGCCGCCGTAGAACCCGCGGCCACCAGCGCTCGTTCGTCCTTCCGTGCTGCCTCGGAGCTCCGCCGGCCTCCGCCTCATCATCCGGCGCTGCTCGCTAGATCTGACAAGCCCTGGAGCGTCGGATCCCCTTCTTCCTCCTCCGCGGGTCGTAGGACGCCGTCGTCGATTCGACCTCCCCTGCGCTCCCGACCCCCCCCCCAAGGGGCCTACATGTGCCCGCGCTGTAAGCTCCGCCCCTTTTCCTCCTTCTCAGCGCGCTGCTGCACCGCCCTAGCTAGCAGTACGCGTCGCCGCCGCCATTGCCATAGCTTGCCTCCGCCACCGTACTCATCACCGTGGCCACAAATCGCCGTCAAGCTCAAACGAGCTCGGGTTCGTGCTCAGCACTCCCGTGCGAGCCCGGAGCACCCCTTCCCACGCTCTGCCGAGCTTCGTAGTGCCAAACCAGAAAGCGGCCGAACTCCGCCGACCGCCCCGCCTCTCGCGGGCGTCGTTTCGATCATCCCCGAGACCAACTCAGAGCATGCGGCGACGCGACGCAGCGACGTCGCTAGCTGAACGCGAGTAGCCACGCCTGCTTTGGGCCACCGTGGCGAAATAATCCCGAGCTGTGGCCGCGCTCCGTCGCGTTGTGGGTCGCCAGAGCCAACTCCGGTGCCGGCGTCCGACGTGGCCGGCCTGGGGCCACCCCAGGGCCACTGCCAGTGGGCCCCGCGAGTCCTAGTTGACTGGGTTGACCCATTCAACTGCTGACCAGGCAGCCCAGTGCCACTGACACGCGGGCCCCACCGCCTATATTAATTAATTAAAATGTTTTAATAATTAAAACCTAATTAGTTACTAATTAGAGACTGACATGTGGGGCCCAATAGGTATTTAACCTCAGATTAGTTTAAATAACTCTGTTAATTACAGTGGCTGACATGTGGGCGCCACCTGTCTGGTTTGACTGGTCAGCCGACCTGTTGACCTGCTGATGTCAGCATTGCATCATGCTGATGTCATAATTCCCTTTTTCGTTAATTTAAATAATTCCAGAAAATGTTTAAATATTTGAAAATTCATAGAAGATAAACCGTAGCTCGGATGAAAATGTTTTCTACATGAAAGTTGCTCAGAACGACGAGACGAATCCGAATACGCGATCCGCTTACTCCGCCGATGCCTCTAACTATCTGAACATGGAACATTCCCCTCCAAATATCTCGTTCGACATTAGTCCGAACCGGAAAACATTCCTGCTGAATTCCCCCATCGCCAGTATCGCCTAGCACTACGTTAGAACACCTCTAGCCCCGCTTATTGTCTTGTTATGCTATGTTTGCTTTGTATTGACTGTTTCTCCCCCCCCCCCTCTTCTCTTCGGTAGACCCCGAGACCGATGCTGCCCCCTGTGATCGACTACGTCGACAATGACCCCTCCTTGCCAGAGCAACCAGGCAAGCCCCCCCTTTGATCATCCCGATATCGCCCATTCCTTCTCTCATGCTTGCATTAGATTTTGCTACTGTTATTGTTTGCTCCTATTCTGATGCATAGCCTGCTTGTGTATCATTGTTGTACCTTACCGCTTATCCTAAACTGCTTATCATAGGTTGGTTAGTGATCCATCGCTGACCCCACCTTGTCCTTGTTGCCCTTCGCTTCATCATTGAAGACCCGATCAACGGGATCAAGAACAGGCCCCTACCACACATCACTTTCCCTTAGTTGCTCGACACTCTTTGGGTTACTATCGAGTGCCAAGGGTGAGACCTCTACAACACTTCTGATGTTAACCCTGTAGCGTAGCTATTCGATCGTGGTCATCGAGGGTGATTCCGCCTTAACCACTTCCGATACGACTCTGTCGTGCAACCCCTCAAGTGTGAACCTCGGGGTGGTTCCTCTTACGTTCACCTTGATGATTTCATCGAGTGGAATTCACCGGGGTGATTCCTCGGTTTTCCCTTGATGTTTGGACACACAAGCATTATGGTTACTATGACTTTACACTGGACCATGTTACTAAAGACGGGTCGACCCTGAGAGGTACCCGCGCGAGCATAATTGCAAGTGATGTGGAGACGGGTTGACCTGGAGGGTGCCCGCGAGATAATTACGAGGCGTGGCCGGGCATTCTTAGCCCTTGCCGCAAGTCCTCGAGACGGGCGACGGGGTCACATCTTTCGTGAGTCTCTGCTTGTTACCGCGCGTTCCTAATCCACTACGATTTGGATATTTGATCCGAGGGGCCTCTGGCCTGATAGCACTAACCATCACGTGGGCATAGTATGGGCGTTCTGTCACACCCTGATTTTCATGGAACAACACTTAAGATTATAAATCATGATAAAATGTGGTTTGACAAAAACTTTTGAGTGTTTTGGACTTTGCATTGATTGGATTTTGTCTGTTGTTTGCATGTGCTCTAAAAATCAAATAAATCCTTCAACTCCTATACTTCAGCTCCTTGCTCAAAACTCTTGAGCCAATGATCATGCCATGTGTATAGGACATAAAAATAATTTCTTACAAAAATAATTTGGCCAAATAGTATTTTCAGAAATTAGTTTTCCCAAAAACCCCTGAATTGAGATTAGCACCGCAAGTACTTATTTAAGGGCAGTAAAAATCTTTCCAAAAATATATTTGACTCCTATTAGATATAGGATACCCAGAAACCATAAAAATATAATTTTAAAATTTATTTTCCTATTTTATTTAAAGGTTTTTCTTAAGGCCAGAAATGGTCTTTAATAGGTTAAAATTATTTTAATTCTTTTAAAATATTTGGAAAAACCTAGGGAAACTCAGTGGACATATATTGTCCATATATAAGAGTTTGAACACATGGTCATGTTCAAAATATTGGTCAAATCCCTCAAAAACCGTTTCTGGATATTTCAAGCTTTTGAAATATTTACAAAGGAAATATTCCCCAAAAATTCCAAGAAAATTCTAGCATCTCACATATGACATGTTTGATGATCTTGCCAAGTCTCATGTCATGGAGAACATCATAACCCCATGAAACCCTCTCAAAACCACTTCTGTCCTTTTCCAAATTTGAACAACTTTGCACTGTCAAATATGTCCAAATGCTCTCACACTTGGTGCACATGCTCAAATGGTGTAATAATGCATCTAGACCAAGTGGCACAAGTTGGAGAGAATGTTATCTTGATCAAAGTGCCCCAAAACCCTCTCTGTCCAGAACCAAATTCGAACAACTTTACATTGGAATCTTTCTCCTTTTGTTCTCAACTTTTGTGGACATGTTCAGAACCTCAAATGATGACACTACACCAAGTGTTGCATCAAGGAGAATTGATTTGCATGACTAAATCTTGGTAAAGTCATTTCTGCTAATTTCTAAGGTTTACCAAAGTTGCATTGTCAACTTCCTCCAAATGAGCTCCAACTTGGTGATCAACCTCATTTCTATATGCTACTTGATCCTGTTAATCTTCATATCATTTGGAATCCATTTGCTTGCTCAAACCACCATCAAACACCTTCTGGCAGAAATTTAAAATGCATGTTTTGTCCATTTCCACTAATCTCCATGAGCTCAACTTGTTCCCACAGCCTCATCTGCTCCTCCTCTACCTCCTGCATGCTTGGCTGCCCAAGGAGCAATGATTAAGGGGGCAGAGACCCATTTGCCCTCTCTGGACAACCACTTCCCCCTCCCTTTCTCATCTCTCTCTCACTCCTGGCAAGTTCCAGAGCATCCAAGGCCTCCACCCCTCTTGTTTATTCCTCCTTCAGACGCCAGACACAAGTGGGCGCGCAAGTGCGCACGGAAAAGCCGCGGATGCCGACCAAAGACGCGCTTTGGAGCACGTCATCGCGCTCCCGACCGTTGACGCCGCATCCCCCGACCACCTCGAGCCCCCCCCCTCGCGCCAGTCGAGGTGCCTCGACGTCCGCAACACGCCACCGTGCAGGCCCCCTCGTCTCTCCCTCTGTCTCACCTCCTGCGGCACGTGCCCAGAGCCGCCCGGCTCGGCCAATGCCTCGGCCTCAAGACGCGTGAGCACCCGAGCCTCGCCCGCTCCCTCTCTCTCTTCCCGGCACCCTACTCGACTCCCACGAACGTCAGAGACAGCCCTCTCCCTCCCTCCGGCCTCCCGAGCCGTTGCTGCTGACCACTGCGCCAAGGCGTCCACGGTGAGCCACAGGTCGGCTATTTATGGCCACCCCCGAGCCCCCTCTCTACTCCTTTGGCTCTCTCTCCCTCCCGTGCACCCATGGACCAGCCCACACCTCTCCTCGAGTCCTCCATCCACCACCATGACCGGGGCCTTGCCGTCGGCCTCCGCCTAAATTCGCACCCACCGCTCCTCCTCCTCCCCTCTAGACCGCACCAGAGCACCTTCACCATCACCTCGAGCCCCTCCCGTGCTTCTTCGTCTCCTCCCCGTGGTCGTGCCGTCAAGCTCCATCGTCACCGTCAGCCTCGTCCGCCGCGGCCGATGCCCTTCTCAACCCGGTGCCCCTGGGCGGCCGTGCTGCCCACGGTTGGACGCGGCCGGATCCCCTAAGCACGCCCGTGGCCAACTCATCGGGAACGGTGGCCTGTGGCGCCAGCAAGACGCCGTCGACACCGCCCTTGCCTCTGCTCTGTTCGAGCGGGAGGTTGAGGACGAACCCGACTGGCGGGGCCCGCCTGTAAGCGACCTGGCAGTCGGGCCCGTGCATAAGTGGAGGCGGCTTCTCCTTGCCCGCCTCCCTGCTGCGAGGACGCACAGGCTGAATTCTCCTTCGACGTCGCCCGAGCGCCTGCGCGACCGAGCCACTGGGCCGGCCCACGGTCTATCTGTCGCCCCGTACGCAGGATAAGGTTAAAGCCTTATTTCCTTTTTCTTTTTCCAATCAACTTCAAAATCCATAAATAATTCAAATTAACTCCAAACTTGATGATTCAAATTTCTAGTAGTTTTTAAATTCATGCCCTATCTCATGGTGCTAGTTGCACATTTTTCTATAAATATTTCTTTCACAAATAATTATCAAAATACCAATTTTCCATCTCTGTCATAAACTTTAGAAAATCATAGAGAGCTCAAAATTGATCCAAATGGCATGATTCAAATTCCTAGATGCTTCTAAGTTCATAACTTAGTTTATGAACATTTTTCTTAATACTTTCTGTGCAACACAATATAATGAGCCATTTCTTCATATTTGTCAACTTTGCAAATTCATAGGAAATTCATTTGAACTCCAAATCCAGTGAAACCAACTCCTAGATGCTTCTAAAATCATGGTTTGTTAAATGGGTACCTTTGCTGATTTTTCAAAAATATATTTCTGTACACTTCTTGCAAATCCATAAACCCCTTGATTCCATCATATCAAAATGTTTAGAAATATCCACTGGCCCAATTCCAATGAAACCACTCAGGTTATTTTTCATATAACCAGAGATGTCCTAGAAACGTCAAATTAATAATGTTAGAGCACTTTTATTTCCTGCCTTGTTGCGTTGCTTATCATGGTTGCTTTCAACGATAGTTGACGAAGTAGACGAAATGCTTGGAGTTGGACCAGAGATATTTGAAGACCTCGAAGAATTTGTTAAAACAGGCAAGCAACCCTTTGACCATGACACCCCTCTTGTTCATCGGTACCCTTTTTCCGATTGCACGATGATGAAATATGACGGTGGTAAACTTGTTGTGAACCACCACATGATGCATACCCCTACTTATGACCTTACCTTGTTCATGATTGCATTGTCAAGAGACTAGACGATGCATAATGATGCATGTGTACCATGAACTCTTCGTGGTTACATTCTTTCGAAAACCCCTTCGGGTACCCCTAATGCCCTTGGGAGATGTTGAACTAAGGTCACCACTTGAAGAAGAAGTGGTGTACCGAAGAGAGCTTTTGGAGTGTGTAAAATAATGGATTAGATTTATGTGTGATTACCGTCCCAACCAAACATCTTCAACCACTTTACCCCTTTATGGGATGGGGCATTATTGATTACTTGGACTGATACTAGCATGGTGCCCACATTACTAGTGACGGGGGTGACTTGAGGTCACTCTCGGGACGGGGTCGTGCTTGGATAGGCGGCCATGACTGTTTTCACAGGGCACCGGACACACCGTTGGTCCCTTCGTGTATGCGTGATAATGTGAAAAGGGCAGAGTCCCACGATCTTTTGCTTATACACGAGGGCTGTGTATCAACGAGTGGACCCTATGTTAGTATCGTCTAGGGAAAGGTAATGATCGGGTGCTTCCCCCGAGTACTTGAGGTACTGCGGGATCGTGGGTGACACGAAAGCTTCCCAGATCTTGTGGGTAAAGTGCGCAACCTCTGCAGAGTGTCAAACTATTCGAATAGCCGTGTCCACGGTCAGGGACAGTTGGGAGGTGCTACTTAAACTATGTCCAGAAATTTTACAATCCCGATGCATGTGTGTGTGGAAAGGAACTATTTGTGTCAAGGTGGTGACTTGACATGTTGAATGGCATGTCATTGATTCAAGCTCCATTTATGTTGATATATGTAATCTGTTCTCAAGGTTACCCAAGTTCATTGAAGCATATCTCACAAGTTGTTAGGACATCCCAACTAGCTCGAAGATAGGTTGCTTACTTGTTGTACCATTGCATTGTTACTTTGAACCAAATCATGGGTTGCTTGCGAGTACATTCAAAGTACTCATTGGCTTGCCACCGGGTTATTTTATTGGCCAGGCATGAAAGAACAAGATATATTGAAGAGTTCCTTGGTGACGATCGTATGAAGCTAGGACGCTTTCCTACCGTAATGCCTGTAGGGTTAAGGCAGATGGCATGGGTCCAAGATATTAACGAAGATTTCTGCTGCAATGTTATAATCAAGACTTGACCATAATGGTCATAATTTATGTAAGACGGTATGTATGGATGTAAGACTCTTGTTATTCAGCTTCTGTGTGTTCAGTGAGCATTGATCTCTGGGATCACTGTACACGTGCATTCGGTGATCACGACTTATGAGTCGGGGTCCCCACACGTTCTGCGTCGTATACATCAGCCGAAGCTTAATTGACGTCAGCGACTGAGCGGTGCGCGCCGGGTTGAACTGGTAAGCTCCTACCTTTTTAAGGAGGTAGATAGGTCTGCTCACCGGCCGCCCCCGCAACGTGCATGAGTTCCGGGGGCGATGGCCCATGACCCCTGGGGGCATAGGTTTAGTCCGGCATGCTGACCTCTCTATTAAGCCTAGGTCGGGTTGCGGCGTATTGTTTGGCCGAGGCCGGGCATGACCGAGGAAAGTGTGTCCGGCCGGAGTTAATCGAGCGTGGTGGGTAAGTTGGTGCACCCTGCAGGGAAGAAAACATCTATCGATAGCCTGTCCCTACGGTAACGAACACTTGGAGTTGTATCCCGATCGATACAACTAGAATCGGATACTTGTGATGAGAATTGGATGGTGATGAGTAATGTATTGTGATGATAATCGGATAGTATGGCTCGGGATTTCTTTCTCGTAGGGAGTCGAGAAAGGATCTCCCACGAGGTTGATAACACTACTACTACTTTACGTTATGCTACTCTACTCCCTACTGCTTGCTGCAAGATGGTGGTTTTAAGATGCTAGTCTTTGATAGGAGTAGGCCTTCCCTCTATTCTGGCATTTCTGCAGCCCAGTCCACATATACAGCCTTCCTTTGATAATGTTGCATATGTAGTGTAGATCCTTGCTTGCGAGTACTTTGGATGAGTACTTGATACGTCTCCAACGTATCTATAATTTTTGATTGCTCCATGCTATTTTATCTAATGTTTTGGACTATGTTGGGCTTTATTTTCCACTTTTATATTATTTTTGGGACTAACCTATTAACCGGAGGCCCAGCCCAGAATTGCTGTTTTTTGCCTTTTTCAAGTTGTTTCGAAGAAACAGAATATCAAACGGAGTCCAAACGGAATGAAACCTTCGGAAACGTGATTTTCTCACCGAACGTGCTCCAGGAGACTTGGACCCTACGCCAAGGAACAACGGAGGCGGTCACGAGGGGGCCCCCTGTTGCTCCACCGACGCATTCTTCCTCCTCAGATATATACCTACGCACTTCAAACGATCGTAACATGAGCCAAAACCTAATTCCACCGCCGCAACTTCCTCAGCATCCACGAGATCCCATCTTGGGGCCTGTTCTCGAGCTCACGCCGAGGGGCATCCACCACGGAGGGCTTCTACATCAACACCATAGCCTCTCCGATGAAGTGTGAGTAGTTTACTTCAGACCTTCGGGTCCATAGCTAGTAGCTAGATGGCTTCTTCTCTCTTTTTGGATCTCAATACAATGTTCTCCCCCTCTCTCGTGGAGATCTATTCGATGTAATCTTCTTTTTGCAGTGTGTTTATTGAGACCGATGAATTGTGGGTTTATGATCCAGCTTATCTATGAATAATATTTGAATCTTCTCTGAATTCTTTTATGTATGATTGAGTTATCTTTGCAAGTCTATTCGAATTATCCGTTTTGTTTGGCCAACTAGATTGGTAGTTCTTGCAATGGGAGAAGTGCATGGCTTTGGGTTCAATCTTATGTGTCCTTACTCAAAGGATGTAAAGGGTTGCAAGGCACATATTGTATTGTTGCCATCGAGGATAACAAGATGGGGTATTTATCATATTGCATGAATTTATTCCTCTACATCATGTCATCTTGCTTAAGGCGTTACTCTGTTTTTAACTTAATACTCTAGATGCATGCTGGATAGCGATCGATGAGTGGAGTAATAGTAGTAGATGCAGAATCGTTTCGGTCTACTTGGCTCGGACATAATCTTACCTAGATACTCATAACTATGCTCAATTCTGTCAATTGCTCAACATTAATTTGTTCACCCACCGTAGAATACTTATGCTCTTGAGAGAAGCCACTAGTGAAACCTATGGCCCCCGGGTCTATTCTCATCATATCAATCTCCATCACTTTTATAATTGCTTTGTTTTTACTTTGCATTTTACTTTTCACTTTGCATCTATATACCAAAAATACCAAAAATATTATCTCTATCAGATCTCACTCTCGTAAGTGACCGTGAAGGGATTGACAACCCCTAATCGCGTTGGTTGCAGTAGCTATCATTTTGTGCAGGTACGAGGGACTTGTGCGTGGCCTCCTACTGGATTGATACCTTGGTTCTCAAAAACTGAGGGAAATACTTACACTACTGTGCTGCATCATCCTCTCCTCTTCAGGGAAAACCAACACAAGCTCAAGACGTAGCAGTACTGACGGTTGGTTTGCTCCCCCTTTTCCCCCTTTCTTCTTTTTCCAATTGATGCAACCAGATGTTGGAGCCCAGGAATCAGATGCCACCGCCGATGCCTACTACTACGTGGAGACCATCGACGACCAGGAGTAGTTAGGAGGTTCCCAGGCAGGAGGCCTTGCCTTTTCGATCAATGTTGCTTTTGTGCTAGCCTTCTTAAGGCAAACTTGTCTAACTTATGTCTGTACTTAGATATTGTTGCTTCCGCTGACTCTTGTGTATTCGAGCCCTCGAGGCCCCTGGCTTGTAATATAAAGCTTGTATTATTTTAACTTGTGTCTAGAGTTGTGTTGTGATATCTTCCCGTGAGTCCTTGATCTTGATCGTACACATTTGCGTGTATGATTGAATCGAGGGCGTCACATCACCTCGCCCTTAACTAGTCTCTGTTTATTTTCCAACTCCCACTTCGAGTTACTACTCTTAGCAATTGAACCAGTATGAAATACTGAGGGGTTGCTATAAACACTAGTAAAGTACATATCAATAACATGTATATCAAATATACCTTTGCTCATTTTGCCATCCTTCTTATCCGCCAAGTATCTAGGGCAGTTCCACTTCCAGTGATCATTTCCTTTGCAGTTAGAAGCACTCAGTTTCAGGCTTGGGTCTAGCTTTGGGCTTCTTCATGGGAGTGGCAACTTGCTTGCCATTCGTCTTGAAGTTCCCTTTCTTTCCCTTGTCCTTTTACTTGAAACTGGCGGTCTTGTCAACCATCAACACTTGATGCTTTTCTTGATTTCTACCTTCGCCGATTTTAGCATTGCAAAGAGCTTTGGGAATTGTTTTCGTCATCCCTGGCATATTATAGTTCATCACGAAGTTCTAGTAACTTGGTGATAGTGACTAGAGAACTTTGTCAATTACTATCTTATCTGGAAGATTAACTCCCACTTGATTCAAGCAATTGTAGTACCCAGACAATCTGAGCACATGCTCACTGGTTGAGCTATTCTCCTCTATCTTTTAGGCAAAGTATTGTGAGAGGTCTCATACCTCTCGACACGGGCATGAATTTGAAATACCAACTTCAACTCTTGGAACATCTTATATGTTCCGTGGCATTCAAAACATTTTTGAAGTTCTGGTTCTAAGCCATAAAGCATGGTGAACTAAACTATCAAGTAGTAATCATACCGAGCTTGTCAAAATGTTCATAACGTCTGCATCTGCTCCTGCAATAGTTCTGTCACCTAGCGGTGCATCAAGGACATAACTTTTCTGTGCAGCAATGAGGAAAATCCTCAGATCACGGACCAAGTCCGCATCATTGCTACTATCATATTTCAACTTATATTTCTCTAGGAACATATCAAGAATAAACGGGGAGCTACATCTCGAGCTATTGATCTACAACATAGTTATGCAAATACTACCAGGACTAAGTTCATGATAAATTAAAGTTCAATTAATCATATTACTTAAGAACTCCCACTTAGATAGACATCCCTCTAGTCATCTAAATGATCACGTGATCCAAATCAACTAAACCATGTCCGATCATCACGTGAGATGGAGTAGTTTTCAATGGTGAACATCACTATGTTGATCATATCTACTATATGATTCACGCTCGAACTTTCGGTCTCCAGTGTTCCGAGGCCATATCTGCATATGCTAGGCTCGTCAAGTTTAATCCGAGTATTCCGCGTGTGCAAAACTGGCTTGCACCCGTTGTATGTGAACGTAGAGCTTATCACACCCGATCATCATGTGGTCTCTCGGCACGACGAACTGTCGCAACGGTGCATACTCAGGGAGAACACTTATACCTTGAAATTTAGTGAGAGATCATCTTATAATGCTACCGCTGAACTAAGAAAAATAAGATGCATGAAGGATAAACATCACATGCAATCAAAATATGTGACATGATATGGCCATGATCATCTTGTGCCTTTGACCTCCATCTCCAAAGTACCATCATGATCTCTATCATCACCGGCATGACACCATGATCTCCATCATCTTGACCTCTATCAACGTGTCGTCACATGGTCGTCTCGCCAACTATTGCTCTTGCAACTATTGCTATTGCATAGCGATAAAGTAAAGCAATTATTTGGCGCTTGCATCTTATGCAATAAAGAGACAACCATAAGGCTTCTGCCAGTTGCCGATAACTTCAACAAAACATGATTATCTCATACAACAACTTATATCTCATCACGTCTTGACCATATCACATCACAACAAGCCCTGCAAAAACAAGTTAGATGTCCTCTAATTTGTTGTTCCAAGTTTTACGTGGCTGCTATGGGCTTAGCAAGAACCGTTCTTACCTACGCATCAAAACCACAACGATTTTTCGTCAAGTTTGCTGTTTTAACCTTCAACAAGGACCGGGCATAGCCACCCTCGATTCAACTGAAGTTGGAGAAACTGACACCCGCCAGCACCTGTGTGCAAAGCACGTCGATAGAACCAGTCTCGCGTAAGCGTACGCGTAATGTTGGTCCAGGCCGCTTCTTCCAACAATACTGCCGAATTGAAGTATGGCATGCTAGTAAGAAGTATGACTATTATCGCCCACAACTCACTTACGTTCTACTCATTCATATAACATCTACGCATAGACCTGGCTCGGATGCCACTGTTGGGGAATGCAGTAATTTCCTACGCACACGCAAGATCATGGTGATGCATAGCAATGAGAGGGGAGAGTATTGTCCACGCACTCGTGAGACCGAAGCGTTATGACAACATGGTTGATGTAGTCGTACGTCTTCACGATCCGACCGATCCTAGTACCGAAAGTACGGCACCTCCACGATCTGCACACGCTCGGCTCGGTGACGTCCCATGAACTCTTGATCCAGCTGAGTTTCGAGGGAGAGCTTGTTGCTGGCGTGATGATGGTGATGATGAAGCTACCGGCGCAGGGCTTTGCCTAAGCACTGCAACGATATGATCGAGGTGGATTATGGTGGGGGGGGGCACCACACACGGCTAAGATAATGTCTGTTGTTGTGTGTTCTAGGGTGCCCCCGCCTCAGAGCATAAAGGAGCAAGGGGGAGGCCGGCTGCCCTTGGGCGCGCCAAGGAGGGGAGGAGTCCTCCTCCTAGTAGGAGTAGGACTCCCTTTCCTAGTCTAACTAGGAGGAGGAAGGGGAAGGAAGGACAGGAGAGAGGGAGGGAAGAGGGCGCCGCCTCCTTGTCCAATCGGACTCTCAAGGAGGGGGGGCGCGCGGCCAGCCCAATGGCCCCTTCCTCTCTCTCTCACAAGGCCCATGTTGGCCCATTAGTTCCCCCGGGGGTTCTGATAACCCCCCGGCACTCTCATAATTATCTGGTGACCCAAGGAACTCATCCGGTGTCCGAATATAGTCATCCAATATATCAATATTTTTGTCTCGACCATTTCGAGACTCCTCGTCATGTCCGTGATCACATCCAGGACTCCGAACTATCTTTGGTACATCAAAACACATAAACTCATAATACCGATCGTCACTGAACGTTAAGCGTGCGGAACCTACGGGTTCGAGAACTATGTAGACATGACCGAGACACGTCTCCGGTCAATAAATAATAGCGGAACCTGGATGTTCATATTGGCTCCCACATATTCTACGAAGATCTTTATCGGTCAAATCGCATAACAACATACGTTGTTCCCTTTGTCATCAGTATGTTACTTTCCCGAGATTCAATCGTTGGTATCTCAATACCTAGTTCAATCTCGTTACCGGCAAGTATCTTCACTCGTTCCGTAATGCATCATCCCGCAACTAACTCATTAATCACATTGCTTGCAAGGCTTATAGTGAGGTGCATTACCGAGAGGGCCCAGAGATACCTCTCCGACAATCGGAGTGACGAATCCTAATCTCGATCTATGCCAACTAAACAAGTACCATCAGAGACACCTGTAGAGCACCTTTATAATCACCCAGTTATGTTGTGACATTTGGTAGCACACTAAGTGTTCCTCCGGTATTTGGGAATTGCATAATCTCATAGTCATAGGAACATGTATAAGTCATGAAGAAAGCAATAGCAATATACTAAACGATCAAGTGCTAAGCTAACGGAATGGGTCAAGTCAATCACATCATTCTCTAATGATGTGATCCCGCTAATCAAATGACAACTCATGTCTATGGTTAGGAAACTTAACCATCTTTGATTCAACAAGCTAGTCAAGTAGAGGCATACTAGTGACACTCTGTTTGTCTATGTATTCACACATGTACTAAGTTTCCTATTAATACAATTCTAGCATGAATAATAAACATTTATCATGATATAAGGAAATAATAATAACAACTTTATTATTGCCTCTAGGGCATATTTCCTTCAATGTTACCTCGGGAATCCGCGAGTTGATTGCCAAAACATATATCAAGTGAATCAAAATAATACCCCATTGTCACCACGAATATTGATTTGCAAGACATATATCAAGTGCTCTCAAATCCATAAAAGTATTCAATCCGATAAAACGAAATCTCAAAGGGAAAACTCAATTCATCACAAGATAGACAGGGGAAAACACCATATGATCCGAATATATTAACAAAGCCTGTGATACATCAAGATCGTGACATCTCAAGAACACGAGAGAGAGAGAGAGAGAGAGAGAGAGAGAGATTAAACACATAGATACTTGTACAAACCCTCAGCCCTGAGGGTGGACTACTCCCTCCTCATCGTGGTGGCCGCCGGGATGATGAAGATGGCCACCGGGGATGATTCCCGCCTCTGGCGGAGTGCCGGAACGGGGTCTAGATTGGTTTTCGATGGCTACAGAGGTCTGCGGCGGTGGAACTTCTGATCTAGGTTAACATTTGGGGGTTTCTGTATTTATAGGAATTTTTGGCGTTGGTTTCACGCTAATATGGGCCTCGAGGTGAGCACAACCCACCGGGGCACGGGCAAGGGCCCAGGCGCGCCCCGGTGTCTTGTGCCCTACTCGTTCACCTTTTGTTCCTCCCACGAAGCTTCGAGGGTCTCTTTTGTTCCCAAAAAATCGTCAAAAAGTTTCATCTCATTTGGAGAACATTCAGTTCTGCAGAAAAAACAACACCACAGTAGTTCTGCTGAAAACAACGTCAGTCCAGGTTAGTTCTATGCAAATCATACCAAAACCATATAAAATTGTTGTAAACATGGCATGAATACCTCATAAATTATAGATACGTTGGAGACGTATCATTTTCCAGCGATCCACTCCTGAATCACTATTGTACCCCCTTGCGAGACATGTGGCAAGGCACACATTTGGTCCGGTACACAGCTTGGCATGCTTTATAGAATCTATGGCTGAGGCATAGGGAATGATTTTCATGCTCTCTCTATTTTTCTGCCGTGGTCGGGCTTTGAGTCTTACTCAACTTCATACCTTATAATTCAGGCAAGAACTCCTTCTTTGACTGATCCATTTTGAACTCCTTCAAAATCTTATCAAGGTATGTACTCATCGAAAGTCTTACCAGACGTCTTGATCTATCTCTACAGATCTTGATGTCCAACATGTAAGCAGCTTCACCGAGGTCTTCCTTAAAAAAACTCCTGTCAAACACTCTTTTATGCTTTCCATAAATTTCTACATATTTTCCGATCAACAATATGTCATTCACATATAATTATAAGAAAGGCTGTAGTGCTCTCACTCACTTTCTTGTAAATACAGGCTTCACCGCAAGTCTGTATAAAACTATATGCTTTGATCAACTCATCAAAGCATATATTCCAACTACGAGATGCTTGCACCAGTCCATACATGGATCGCTGGAGCTTGCTGTTGGGGAACGTTGCAGAAAATTAAAATTTTTCCTACGGTTTCACAAAGATCCATCTATGAGTTCATCTAAACAACGAGTCAAGGGAGAGAGTTTGCATCTACATACCACTTGTAGATCGAGTGCAGAAGCGTTCAAGGGGATTGTGATGATGGAGTCGTACTCGCCGTGATTCGGATCACCGATGACCAAGTACTGAACGGACAGCACCTCTGTGTTCAACACACGTACGGTACGGACGACATCTCCTCCGTCTTGATCCAGCAAGGAGGAAGGAGAGGTTGAGGAAGACAGCTCCAACGGCAGCACGACGGCGTGGTGTTGTTGGTGCAGCAAGATCTCGGCTGTGGCTTCGCCAAGCACGTACGGAGGAGGAGAGGTGTTGGGGAGGGGAGGGGCTGTGCCTTGGCTTGGGTTTTCAGCCCTCCCCTCACCCCTCTATTTATAGGGGAGAGGGCAAGGGGGGCCGGCCCCTCTAGATGGCATCTAGAGGGGGGGCGGCGGCCAAGGGGAGGGGGGCTTGCCCCCCAAGCAAGGGGGTCGCCCCCTCTAGGGTTCCCCCCCCCCCCAACCCTAGGCGCATGGGCCCAAGGGGGGGGGGCGCCCCGCCCACCAGGCTGTCCCCTTCCCACGCAGCCCAAGTGGCCCCCGGAGGGGTGGCCCCTCCCTGGACCTCCTGAACCCTTCCGTGACCCCAGACAATACCGATCTGCCCCGAAACTTTTCCGGTGTCCGTTTGACAACTTCCCATATATAAATATTTACCTCCGGACCCTTCCGGAACTCCTCGTGACGTCCGGGATCTCATCCAGGACTCCAAACAACATTCGGTAATCACATACAAGTCTTCCTAATAACCCTAGCGTCACCGAACCTTAAGTGTGTAGACCCTACGGGTTCGGAGACATGCGCATATGACCGAGACGCTCTCAGGTCAATAACCAACAGCGGGATATGGATACCCATGTTGGCTCCCACATGCTCCTCGATAATGTCATCGGATGAACCACGATGTCGAGGATTCAAGCAACCCCGTATACCATTCCCTTTGTCAGACGATATGTTACTTGCCCGAGACTCGATCGTCGGTATCCCAATACCCCGTTCAGTTTCGTTACCGGCAAGTCACTTTACTCGTACCGTAATGCATGATCCCGTGACCAGACACTTGGTCACTTTGAGCTCATTATGATGATGCACTACCGAGTGGGCCTAGTGATACCTCTCCGTAATACGGAGTGACAAATCCTGTCTCGATCCGTGTCAACCCAACAGACACTTTCGGAGATACCTGTAATGCACCTTTATAGTCACCCGATTACGTTGTGACGCTTTGGTACACCCAAAGCACTCCTACGGTATCCGGGAGTTACACGATCTCATGGTCTAAGGAATAGATACTTGACATTGAGCTCTAGCAAAACGAACTACACGATCTTGTGCTATGCTTAGGATTGTCTTGTCCATCACGTCATTCTCCTAATGACGTGATCCCGCTTGTCAATGACATCTAATGTCCATAGTCGTGAAACCATGACTATCTGTTGACCAACGAGCTAGTCAACTAGAGGCTCACTAGGGACGTATTGTGGTCTATGTATTCACACATGTATTACGATTTCCGGATAATACAATTATAGCATGAATAAAAGACAATTATCATGAACAAGGAAATATAATAATAATGCTTTTATTATTGCCTCTAGGGCATATTTCCAACAGTCTCCCACTTGCACTAGAGTCAATAATCTAGTTACATTGTGATGAATCGAACACCCATAGAATTCTGGTGTTGATCATGTTTTGCCCACGGAAGAGGTTTAGTCAACGGATCTGCGACATTCAGATCCGTATGCACTTTACAAATTTCTATGTCTCCATCTTGAACATTTTCACGGATGGAGTTGAAGCGACGCTTGATGTGCCTGGTCTTCTTGTGAAACCTAGGCTCCTTGGCAAGTGCAATAGCTCCAGTGTTATCACAGAAGAGTTTGATCGGCCCCGACGCATTGGGTATGACTCCTAGGTCGGTGATGAACTCCTTCACCCAAATTGCTTCATGCGCTGCCTCCGAGGCTGCCATGTACTCCGCTTCACATGTAGATCCCGCCACGACGCTCGCTTTGCAGCTGCACCAGGTTACCGCTCCACCATTCAACATATACACGTATCCGGTTTGTGACTTAGAGTCATCCAGATCTATGTCGGCTTGGCGTCGACGTAACCCTTTACGACGAGCTCTTCGTCACCTCCATAAACGAGAAACATGTCCTTTGTCCTTTTCGTGTACTTCAGATATTCTTGACCGCTGTCCGGTGTTCCTTGCCGGGATTACTTTGGTACCTTCCTACCAAACTCACGGCAAGGTTTACATCAGTCCGGTACACAGCATGGCATACATAATAGATCCTATGGATCGAGGCATAGGGGATGACGCCATCTCTTCTTTATCTTTTGCCGTGGTCGGGCATTGAGCTGAGCTCAATCTCACACCTTGCAAAGACAGTAAGAACCCTTTCTTGGACTAATCCATTTTGAACTTCTTCAAAATCTTATCAAGGTATGTGCTTTGTGAAAGACCTATGAGGCGTCTCGATCTATCTCCATAGTTCTTGATGCCTAATATATAAGCAGCTTCTCCAAGGTCCTTCATTGAAAAACACTTATTCAAGTAGGCCTTAATGCTGTCCAAGAATTCTATATCATTTCCCATCAAAAGTATGTCATCTACATATAATATGAGAAATGCTACAGAGCTCCCACTCACTTTCTTGTAAACGCAGGCTTCTCCATAAGTCTGCATAAACCCAAACGCTTTGATCATCCCGTCAAAGCGAATGTTCCAACTCCGAGATGCTTGCACCAACCCATAAATGGATCGCTGGAGCTTGCATACTTTGTTAGCATTCTTAGGATCGACAAAACCTTCCGGCTGTATCATATACAGCTCTTCCTTAAGATAACCATTAAGGAATGCTGTTTTGACGTCCATCTGCCATATCTCATAATCATAGTATGCGGCAATTGCTAACATGATTCAGACGGACTTAAGCTTCGCTACGGGAGAGAAAGTCTCATCATAGTCAATCCCTTGAACTTGTCGATAACCCTTAGCGACAAGTCGAGCTTTATAGATGGTGACATTACCATCCGCGTCCGCCTTCTTCTTAAAGATCCATTTGTTTTCTATCACCGCCGATCATCGGGCAAGTCACCAAAGTCCATACTTTGTTTTCATACATGGATTCTATCTTGGATTTCATGGCTTCTAGCCATTTGTTGGAATCTGGGTCCGCCATCGCTTCTTCACAGTTCGAAGGTTCACCGTTGTCTAACAACATGATTTCCGTGACAGGTTGCCGCACCACTGCAGTGCGGAACGTGTCCTAGTGGACCCTCTGAAGTTCAAGAGAACTTGATCCAAGTACCTTGATCATCATCATTAATTTCCTCTCCATTGGTGTAGGCACCACAGGAATATTTTCCTGAGCTGCACTACTTTCCGGTTCAAGAGGTAGTACTTCATCGAAGTTCTACTTTCCTCCCACTTACTCCTTTCGAGAGAAACTCTTTTCCGTAAAGGATCCGTTCTTGGCAACAAAGATCTTGCCTTCGGATCTAAGGTAGAAGGTATACCCAATGGTTTCCCTAGGGTATCCTATGAAGACGCATTTTTCCGACTTGGGTTCGAGCTTTTTAGGTTGAAGTTTCTTGACATAAGCATCGCATCCCCAAACTTTTAGAAATGACAGCTTAGGTTTCTTGCCAAACCATAATTCATACGGTGTCGTCTCAACGGATTTAGACGGTGCCCTATTTAAAGTGAATGTAGCTGTCTCTAGAGCGTATCCCCAAAATGATAGCGGTAAATCTGTAAGAGACATCATAGATCGCACCATATCCAATAGAGTGCGACACGACGTTCGGACACACCATTACGCTGAGGTGTTCCAGCGGCGTGAGTTGTGAAACGATTCCACATTTCCTTAAGTGTGTACCAAATTCGTGACTTAAATATTCTCCTCCACGATCTGATCAGAAGAACTTTATTTTTCGGTCACGTTGATTCTCTACCTCATTCTGAAATTCCTTGAACTTTTCAAAGGTCTCAGACTTGTGTTTCATCAAGTAGACATACCCATATCTACTCAAGTCATCTGTGAGAGTAAGAACATAACGATATCCTCCATGAGCCTCAACACTCATTGGACCGCACACATCGGTATGTATGATTTCCAACAAGTTGGTTGCTCGCTCCATTGTTCCGGAGAACGGAGTCTTGGTCATCTTGCCCATGAGGCATGGTTCGCATGTGTCAAATGATTCATAATCTAGAGACTCCAAAAGTCCATCAAGATGGAGCTTCTTCATGCGCTTGACACCAATGTGACCATAGGCGGCAGTGCCACAAGTATGTGGGACTATCGTTATCAGCTTTACATCTTTTGGTATTCACGCTATGAATATGTGTAACATTACGCCGAGATTCATTAAGAATAAACCATTGACCATCGGAGCATGACCATAAAACATATCTCTCATATAAATAGAACAACCATTATTCTCGGATTTAAATGAGTAGCCATCTCGCATCAAACGAGATCCAGATACAATGCTCATGCTCAAACTTGGCACCAAATAACAATTATTAAGGTTCAAAACTAATCCCGTAGGTAAATGTAGAGGTAGCGTGCCGACGGCGATCACATCGACTCTGGAACCATTCCCGACGCCAAGATCGTCACCTCGCCCTTCGCCAGCCTCCGCTTATTCGCAGCTCCCGCCGTGAGTTACAAATATGAGCAACGGCACCGTATCAAATACCCAGGAGTTACTACGAGTACCGGTAAGGTACACATCAATTACATGTATATCAAATATACCTTTGGTGTTGCCGGCCTTCTTATCCGCTAAGTATTTGGGGCAGTTCCGCTTCAAAGGACCCTTCCCTTGCAATAAAAGCACTCGGTCTCGTGCTTGGGTCCATTCTTTGACTTCTTCCCAAGAACTTGCTTACCGGGCGCGGCAACCTCCTTGTCATTCTTCTTGAAGTTCTTCTTGCCCTTGCCCTTCTTGAACTTAGTGGTTTTGTTGACCATCAACACTTGATGTTCTTTCTTGATTTCAACCTCTGCTGACTTCAGATTGAGAATACTTCGAATGGTCTTCACCATCCTCGCATATTGTAGTTCATCACAAAGCTCTTGTAGCTTGGTGGGAGCGATCAAGGATTCTGTCAATGACCGCCTCGTCCGGGAGGTTTATGTCCACCGGGACAGGCGGTTGTGCAACCCAGACATTTTGAGTATGTCCTCACTGACAGAACTGTTTTCCTCCATCTTACAACTATAGAACTTGTCGGAGACTTCATATCTCTCGACCCGGGCATGAGCTTGAAAAACTAGTTTCAGCTCTCGAACATCTCATATGCTCCGTGTTGCTCAAAACGCTTTTGGAGCCCCAGTTCTAAGTCAGTAAAGCATGCCGCATCGAACGAGGGAGTAATCATCAAGACGAGTCTGCCAAGCATTCATAATGTCTTGGTTCTGCAGGGACGGAGGGTCACCTAGCGGTCCTTCTAGGACATATTGTTTCCTGGCAGCTATGAGGATGATCCTCAGGTTCCGGACCTAGTCCGTATAGTTGCTGCCATCATCTTTCAGCTTGGTTTTCTCTAGGAACGCGTTGAAGTTTAGGTTGACATGAGCGTTGGCCATTTGATCTACAAGACATATTTGCAAAGGTTTTAGACTAAGTTCATGATAATTAAGTTCATCTAATCAAATTATCTTAATGAACTCCCACTCAGATTAGACATCCCTCTAGTCATCTAAGTGTTACACGATCCCGAGTCGACTAGGCCGTGTCCGATCATCACGTGAGACGGACTAGTCATCGCCGGTGAACATTCTCATGTTGATCGTATCTTCCATACGACTCGTGTTCGACCTTTTCGGTCTCCGTGTTCCGAGGCCATGTCTGTACATGCTAGGCTCGTCAAGTTAACCCTAAGTGTTTTGCATGTGTAAAACTGTCTTACACCCGTTGTATGTGAACGTAAGGATCTATCACACCGATCATCACGTGGTGCTTGAAACGATTTAACTTTAGCAACGGTGCACGCTAGGGGAGAACACTTCTTGAAATTGTTGTAAGGGATCATCTTATTTACTACCGTCGTTCTAAGTAAACAAGATGCATAAATATAATAAACATCACATGCAATTATATAGTAGTGACATGATATGGCCAATATCATATATCTCCATTGATCTCCATCTTCGGGCTCCATGATCATCTTGTCACCGGCATGACACCATGATCTCCATCATCATGATCTCCATCATCGTGTCTTCATGAAGTTGTCACGCCAAAGACTACTTCTACTTCTATGGCTAACGCTTAGCAATAAAGTAAAGTAATTTACAAAGGCGTTCTTCAATGACATGCAGGTCATACAAAAAATAAAGACAACTCCTATGGCTCCTGCCGTTGTCATACTCATCGACATGCAAGTCGTGATTCCTATTACAAGAACATGATCTCATACATCACAATATATCATTCATCATTCATCACAACTTCGCCATATCACATCACATGATAATTGCTGCAAAAACAAGTTAGACGTCCTCTAATTGTTGTTGCATCTTTTACGTGGCTGCAATTGGGTTCTAGCAAGAACGTTTTCTTACCTATGAATAACCACAACGTGATTTTGTCAACTTCTATTTACCCTTCATAAGGACCCTTTTCATCGAATCCGCTCCAACTAAAGTGGGAGAGACAGACACCGCCAGCCACCTTATGCAACTAGTGCATGTCACCGGTGGAACCGGTCTCACGTAAGCGTCACGTGTAAGGTTAGTCCGGGCCGCTTCATCCCACAATACCGCTGAAGCAAGATAAGACTAGTAGCGGCAAGCAAGTTGACAAGATCTACGCCCACAACAAAATTGTGTTCTACTCGTGCAATAGAGAACTACGCATAGACCTAGCTCATGATGCCACTGTTGGGGAACGTTGCAGAAAATTAAAAAATTTCCTACGGTTTCACCAAGATCCATCTATGAGTTCATCTAAACAACGAGTCAAGGGAGAGAGTTTGCATCTACATACCACTTGTAGATCGAGTGCGGAAGCGTTCAAGGGGATGGTGATGATGGAGTCATACTCGCCGTGATTCGGATCACCGATGACCAAGTACTGAACAGACAGCACCTCCGTGTTCAACACACGTACGGTACGGACGACGTCTCCTCCGTCTTGATCCAGCAAGGAGGAAGGAGAGGTTGAGGAAGACAGCTCCAACGGCAGCACGACGGCGTGGTGTTGTTGGTGCAGAAGATACTCGGCTGTGGCTTCGCCAAGCACGTGCGGAGGAGGAGAGGTGTTGGGGAGGGAGGGCTGCGCCTTGGCTTGCTTCAGCCCTCCCTCACCCCTCTATTTATAGGGGAGAGGGCAAGGGGGGCCGGCCCCACTAGATGGCATCTAGAGGGGGGGCGGCGGCCAAGGGGCGGGGCTTGCCCCCAAGCAAGGGGCGCGCCTCTAGGGTTCCCCTCAACCCTAGGCGCAAGGGCCCAAGGGAGGTGCGCCCAGCCCACCAGGCTGGCCCTTCCCACGCAGCCCAAGTGGCCCCCGGGAGGGGTGGCCCCTCCGGTGGACCTCCGGAACCCTTCCGGTGACCCCAGATAATACCGATATGCCCCAAACTTTTCCGTGTCCGCTTGACAACTTCCCATATATAAATCTTTACCTCCGGACCCTTCCGAACTCCTCGTGACGTCCGGATCTCATACGGGACTCGAACAACATTCGTAATCACATACAAGTCTTCCTAATAACCCTAGTGTCACCGAACCTTATGTGTAGACCCTACGGGTTCGGGAGACATGCGCATATGACCGAGACGCTCTCAGGTCAATAACCAACAGCGGGATCTGGATACCCATGTTGGCTTCCACATGCTCCTCGATGATGTCATCGGATGAACCACGATGTCGAGGATTCAAGCAACCCCGTATACCATTCCCTTTGTCACACGATATGTTACTTGCCCGAGACTCGATCATCGGTATCCCAATACCTCGTTCAGTCTCGTTACCGGCAAGTCACTTTACTCATACCGTAATGCATGATCCCGTGACCAGACACTTGGTCACTTTGAGCTCATTATGATGATGCACTACCGAGTGGGCCCTGTGATACCTCTCCGTAATACGGAGTGACAAATCGCCTCGATCCGTGTCAACCCAATGTACACTTTCGGAGATACCGTAATGCACCTTTATAGTCACCCGATTACGTTGTGACGTTTGGTACACCCAAAGCACTCCTACGGTATCCGGGAGTTACACGATCTCATGGTCTAAGGAATAGATACTTGACATTGAGAAAGCTCTAGCAAAACGAACTACACGATCTTGTGCTATGCTTAGGATTGGGTCTTGTCCATCACGTCATTCTCCTAATGACGTGATCCCATTGTCAATGACATCTGATGTCCATAGTCAGGAAACCATGACTATCTTTTGACCAACGAGCTAGTCAACTAGAGGCTCACTAGGGACGTATTGTGGTCTATGTATTCACACATGTATTACGATTTCTGGATAATACAATTACAGCATGAATAAAAGACAATTATCATGAACAAGGAAATATAATAATAATGCTTTTATTATTGCCTCTAGGGCATATTTCCAACACTTGCGCACTTTGTTAGCACCTTTAGGATTGACAAAACCTTTTGGTTGCATCATATACAACTCTTCTTTAAGAAATCCATTAAGGAATGCAGTTTTGACATCCATTTGCCAGATTTCATAAAATGCGGCAATTGCTAACATGATTCAGACAGACTTAAGCATCGCTACGAGTGAGAAAATCTCATTGTAGTTAACACCTTGAACTTGTCGAAAACATTTTGCGACAAGTCGAGCTTTGTATATAGTAACACTACCATCAGTGTCCGCACTACAAAAAAAAATACACTTCCGTGATGATACGTGTTTGTCACAGTAGGTCGCGTTTTTTGTCTTGCATGTACATCCATGACAAATTTATGACAGAATCAAGATAGTCATACCTGTGCTGTCGTAGAAGTGTTCAATGACATTACCAAAATTATCATCACGGAAGTGTCCACTTCCATGACGATAAATCGCGCGTCCGCGAAGTGCTTTTCGTCAAGGGTGACCGACACGTGGCATCCACCGTAACGGAACGCCGTTAAGCTATCGGGTCGGGTTTTGGATCCAATAACTCGTTAATGCCCCGACCAATGGGGATTTTCCACGTGTAAAATCATCATTGGTCGGAGGAGACATGTGTCAGTCCGTGATTGGCACAGTGTCACTCATCCAATGGGTGAGACGCGCCTATGATATGTTGACACGTGGACCGCCCATCAAGTTTAAATGGGCCGCCCAATCGAAGGCCCACAAGATTTTGCGGACCATAATGGGCCGCCCAGCTAAAGGCCCACGAGATTTTATGACCATAATGGGCTGGCCCGACTAAAGGCCCACAAGATTTTATGGGACATAATGGGCCGCCTGTAAAGGCCCACAAGATTTTGTGTGCCATAATGGACCGCCTGTAAAGGCCCACAAGATTCTTGCGGATCATAATGAGCCGCCCAAATTTAAAGGCCCACGAGATTTCGCTAACATTAATGGGCCGCCCAAATTGTAGGCCCACAAGATTTTGAGGACCCTAGTAGGCCGGCCCATTAACTGGCTGCCATGTTTTGGGCCAAATGCCGGCCCATATTTGATCCAGTCCATTAATGGCCTGCCATGCTCCGGGCCTAATAGTGACCCATATGAGATCCGGCCCGTTAAAAGCCTACCATGTTCTGGGCCAAATTACGGCCCAGATCAGGTCCGGCCCTTTAAGAGGCTTTGGGGTCAATTATGGCCCATATCAGATTCGGCCCGTCAACTGGACACTATGCTTTTGGGCCCACTTGCAAAAGGCCCACTTAGTAATTCGGCCTGATATTAGTTTTAGCCTGTTAAGGGTCTGTTTAACGTTTCGGCCCTATATTAATTTCGGCCTATTAAAAGCCCGTCATATAGTTGGGCCTAACTACGGCCCGATTTGCATCCGGCCTGCTCGCAGCCGATATCTGATTGGGCCAAACAAGGACCGAGACAATTTTGGCCTGTTAAAAGCCCGTGATTTGATTCGCACAATCATGGGCCGGGGTTCATTTCGGGCTGCTGCCGGCCCGTGAGCTGTTCGGCACGTTTCAGGACCAACCTACATCGTGATTGCATGAAGACACGATATATATACAGTAAAATAACTGCAGCATCATGAATAAGAAAAAACCTAGACTATACAATAAAGAAATTACGGCATATTACATCCACTGGGATCAAAGTTCGCCACTATGATAATAAAGCACAAGCGACAAATAGATTACATACATCGGGCATCAAAGATCGCCACCAAAGGTAAATAAACATGCCGACAAAATAATATACAAAACCGACAAAGACTTCAATAGAGTTCAAGAAAGGTTAGCCTCATTGGGAGCCGCAGCCAAGCAATGAAAGCAAGATGATGAGACTGCGCTTGTTCAACACTTATATCTTCCTCACTCTGAAAGATAAACAAGCAGACAGATGACAGGTTTTGCACATAAAAGTATCATTACTAACAATTCATCACATTTCTTACTGACGAATAAAGTGACACAGTTTAAAATTGCATTAATACAATATGGTATTGTTTAGGTCAAGACATGGCAGGAAATGACATTGTGAAGGAGTTGGCAGCTTCACGACACCACTAGATTACAGATCAAGAACTCATAAGTATCAATGGTTAGTGTGTTGTCAATTTATACCATTTCAGATTGGCAAATAAAGAGACGGTTTAAATAATAGTAGAATGATATGACATTATTCATAGTTAAGACATTGCATAATATGACATTGTGTCAGAGTGGGTAGGTTACCACACCAATCGATTACGGATGAAGAACGAAGCATACATGTAGTGCAAAAGAAGATCACTTGCTCAGATAGTTTAATTTACATGGTATGAAGAAGGAACTTGGTTGTACAACTGAAAACTTAAATTGAGAAAGGACAAACTTTTGTTTATGAACTACATAATAAACTTTAATCAAGCAATTTGATGCAAACACCAAAAATAAAAAGTTGTTGCAGTCATGCCTAACCAAGTATATACAACAAAGTTTGAAGGCTTGAGATGGACAAACTTACATTGTTGGTGAAGATAGGCTCCATAAAGGCCTTGTCCATGCTGATGGGGGGGGGGGAATTCAAGAACTTTACCACAGAATATTCTTCAAAAGCATTGCCTTTATTCTACATTTTTTAAGAGTAAATATAGATGTGATAATATAAGAAAAATGGAGAATATTTAAGATAAGATGAAGAGTGATGCTACATAACCAAGTAGCTATAAATGTAATTGCAGTGATACAGGCAAAAGGTATAGCCAAGAGCAATGCACAGGTAAACTTCTTCAGTACCAACCTTATGGTAAGAGTAAATATAGATCTGATGTGTAGAAAATGGAGGGCAAAGGCAAATAAGCTGCAGAGTGATGGTACACGAACAACTACCTGTCATTATAAGTACACTGATAAAGGACAACATGTACTTACAAGAACAATGCAGAGCTAAAAAAACATTGGCATTGGATATATTCTACACTAATGTAACCATTCATACAGATCAAATAATTTGGAGCGAATAATTGATAAGCAAGCTATCATGCATACTGTTGTCACATAACGAACCGGGTATGTATGCAAGTACAGTGATACAGGACAACAGGTACTAACAAGAGCAAAGCAGCGGGCAACATATTTGCGATATCCTGTCGTTCTTGTCAAACTGGAATTCTTCTTCGAGCAGATTTCCTGCAAAAAAGATCCGTAAGGCACATGCGGAAAAGTAGAAGTTCAAATTGTCATGTGATTTCATAGACAGTACCTCATCGTGGGAACGAGACTAGTGCATAACAAGGTTTTTCCATTTGTCTTCCTAAATTTAGCACAGGAGACTTCACCGGAAATTCGTTTATAGACTTGCCATCAAAGTGTGATTTCCTCAGAACACCGATACTGCTGCAATGCTTCCTTGAAAAGCACAAGCAAGCTTTGATCTTCATGACTATCCAGATTGACCCTCGCCTAGTTACAACAATGTAATGTAAATCATTGATGTGTTCAATCAGTAGAAAACAGGAAAATAATAACCATGAATAATAGCACTTACACGTAAGTTGGACAGGAAGATGTGAAAATGGTGTTTGTCTTCACAATAATCTTCCCATGATGGGAGTATATGCACGTAGTCCCTAACAACATTGAAAGCATTGTCTTTTAAATTGGGAATAAATGGAATGGGGTTCCAATCTGCAGGAATTGGCCGTCTCTGCAGTTGGGATAGGTCTTCGGCTGGTGGACTTGCTGTACTTTTTGCTGGAGTGGGATTTTTCTGTGGTACAGCTGGTGCTATGGCAAATGAAATTGGTATACCTTTTGCTAGAGTGCAGGTCCTGTGTGGTGGGGCTAGTGGTGTGGCTAGTGAAGTATGGGTACAGTCTGCTGGAGTCAGTCCTACGTTTTGTGTCACTGGTTGTACAACCAATATAAGTGGGGTGCTGTATGATTTCTCCGGCACCACCACGTTCTTCAAGGACTTTGCTGGTGCTCCTTCAGGTTCGGCAATCACCCTCTTACTTTTTGATGTCTAATGCACAAGAACATCATTTGAGTGAAAAAACATGGTATGATGACAGATGGAATATGTATTGATAATGGATGGGCATGGCATCTCGACATATATGATGAGTAAACTAAGCAGATGGCGGTGCAACAAAGTAGAAGAAATGCAAGACAACATATGCAAGATACCCGCAATCAATAAAACAATGCCAAATTAGAATAGGCACCTTGATGGGTGAACAGGACAGGCCATCTACCTTTGACTCCTCGAGGTTAGAATAGACATTAGGATCATATTCTGAACAAGAATCAACAGGTGGGGAGCGTATGAGTTTCATTGCATCCAGAATGGCACTCAATGCCTTGGTGCCAATTTTGTAAGTCATTGTAGTGTTTAGCTTCAAGAGTGGACTGCTGCTAGTGCGACACAAAGCAGCTACACAGATCATAGTGTAGATATAACGGGAAAACCTTAAGCATCAGAGTAAAATCAGCAAAGTGGAACTTGCTGGAATATATGTGCTAGTATTGCTGGTACGGCTAGAAAGGCTTCGGATACCAGCTCTCTTCAAGTGAAGGTGCGGTACTGTTAATATCAGTGTAACTCTCAAAGGCGACACATCTCCCCGCATTTCCTTGCTATTCTTATAGGATTCAAGTGGGCAGGCCACTACAAATCCTATTCCTATGTTTACAAGATCCTACGAATCAAAGAGGCTCAAAGTGTCCATCACAACCGACCGTATAGACCTCTACACTGCAAATGTCCTTGCTCATCTTCAGTACAAGGAACATACTGTACTACTATCATACTCCCTCCATTCCAAAATATAAGTCTTGGTAGAGATTTCCACTATGGATCACATACAGATGTATCCAGATACATTTAGAGTGTAGATTCACTCATTTTTCTCCATATGTAGTCCGTGGTGGAATCTATACAAAGACTTGTATTTAGGAACGGAGAGAGTACATATTAAAGAAGAACGGAAGAGGAACATGGTAAAGAAGAGCAAGCAGATTTTGGATAATAAAATGTTGGTTGCGCAGTGCCCACACATGATGAACCAGAGTGCATTAAGAATGCAACTCCCTAGTGTCTCTCGACCATTTCAGCGGTTGGATGAAGATCCCTCGTCTCCTAACCCTTCTTCTTCCTCGCTTTCGATTCTTCCCATACAGAACACCGTGACGGGCCGGGCCACCGGCCCCCACTGGCCAGTGTTCCTCCGCCACCCCCACCCCCACCCCCACCCCAACCCCCACCCGTGTTGAGTTTTCTTCGTTCGGCGAGGCCCCACAACCAACCGAGCCCCTTCGATCACACCGGCGAACTCCGGCGAGCTCTGAAAAATCGACTGACCCAATTTTGAAATTTAGTCTATTGTGATTTAACTAGTGTGGAATATAAAAGGGGAAAACCATAAGCATTGGGAGTATAGTGTTGAGCGTGCCATGGCGGATCTGAAGGTGCAAACCGGACAAACGCAACTTCACAACCAAGACAAGAAATCAGAGTAAAGTAGTGGCGATCTATTTTCTTGCTGCGATAAATAAGTTGAGCAGATATCTAAAGAGTACCGCCTACAGTGCGGTGCACTGCACGATGTCTGCTGAGAATTTGATTTGCAAGGCGGTAGCGATGGTCGTCGGCGGCATGGAAGCAGATCTAGGAGGGTAGACGGTGGCGGTGGGGTGCGGTGGACGAGACGGTCGTAGGAGCGGCACCGGCAAGGTGGACGACGGCGGGGATGAAGCGAGAGGACGGGATGCAAGGATCCCGGTCCGAAGCTGTGGATGAGAGAGGTCGATCTCTTGTAATGGACAGCGGCATCAGGGTATCAGCTCCGGCATGGTGGAGGAGGACGGCGGTGGATGGGGTGGCGGATGGCGGCGGACGGAGGAGGGTGGGGTGGAGAGGGTGTTTTGGCGCCCACAGAGTACAAATGGGGAAAAGGGAGGTAGAGAGGAAGGGGGGAACCATGTATTCAGGGCGCGCTTGTCTCAAATGCGAGGAAATTTACAAACTTAGCCCCCGTTTTAAATTTCTACTACATCATAGCAACATTAGTCGGTTGGGGATAGGACAGTAATCTCGCATACACCGAATATTTGCCGACGAGAGTTTGTTTTTGGCGCCCGTGTGTATGAATATGAATCGTGAGGGAGTCGATTTGACCGAGGACACACTATGTTTTGGCGCCCACCGTGTATAAATCCGGTGAGAGGCGGTTACGCCATGTTTGGGTGAAATTACAAACCTACCCCTATCGAAACCTATAGAAATCCAGCAGATAGGCTTTGCGTGGCGGGGATAGGCGGTAGTGATTTCCATCTCGCAGATTTTGGTTTCTCGGCGATTCTTTGCGACTTTCCTCGCTTCGTTCAAATTTTGCAGAGTGCACGTTTACCGTGCCAACTCAATTCGAATCCCGTTTGTATTCTATTTTTTTTCTGGACGGGATCCATTTTCAATTGGAATTACATTCTATATACATCATTTTTTTATATATACTTTCAAAAGCACAACACCATTTGTACATAAATATGGTTTACAAATGGCATGATCTCAGATTCATAAGGTTGTATCCATCAATTTGGATTTTCAAATATTTGAAACCACTTTATGTTGAAATCGAATGTATGCATTCCTCGCTAACTGTCTCCAATTAATGTGTGTTTCTTGCGGTTTTTTACTTCTCAAACATGTATAATGTGTTTCACACACCCAACATATAGTGTAATCCCGTTTAGACATTAATTGCATATAAACCATGCATTGTTTGTAATTGAAGAATCTATGGATCACCAATATTGATAAACTATATAACATTACACGTGTGCCTAAATTCAAATGAATATGCATGTTTGATACACCAATTTGCGTTATGATATTATCGATGTCGTGATCTCCGGTTTAAATATTTGAATCCCTTTAATCCAGATATTCGCCTCATATAGCTATCACTCATGCTTATATAGGACTATCTCTCTCGGACCTATACGTGTTCATCGTCTCTCGTATCTCTCGTGCTACCGTATGTCGCAATGATCTTTTATCTTCGTAACACACCGACGGTACTCTCTCCCTTGACCTTCATCACTCTATCTCTCTCTAAGTATATCTCGCCTCCTGCTATGTGTCTCTAACTATGATTCTCCATGTGGAATCTCTTTCTCTCGCATAAACACAAAACTTTGTCTCCTGGGGTCTCATTTCTCTCTACTATTCCCATGTGTGCCACTCGCACACCCCTCATACAGAGATGTCTTTCGCTCCTTAGATATGAGAACCTACGACTCTTCCTCTTCAATATCTCTTTCTCACACACAAACACAAACTCTGTCTCCTAAGGTCTCATGTTTCTCCATTTTTCTCTTGTATGTCACTCACACACACCCTCTCTCCCTAGAGATATCTTATGCTCCCTCGTATGTCTCTCTAGCTATCACTCTCGTTGTGAAATATCTTTCTCTCTCGCAGACACAAAACTCAGTCTCTCTGGATCTCATTTCTCTCTGATATCTGTTTGTATGTGACTCACATGCACCCTCTCTCTATCTCTCTCACACCCACACACATAACCAAGCCTTCTGATCCACTCGACTCCTATCTCTAACGCACACTAGCTAGCATCTTTATCTTTCTATTTATCTATTTCTCCATCAACCTTCTTTCTCGCCCTCACTCTTGATTCCTATCACGCACACTACATATGTTTCTCTCTACATGCAGTCAAGTGCCCTCTCACACACATATATAACTTCACTGTCGGGGATATACCCCGCGGCGTAAACCGGCCGGAAGTATAACCCGGCCGGACTTGGCGGTTTACCTGGAGAACCCGCTGACACTTGGCGGTTCATCATGGCGACCAG
Source organism: Aegilops bicornis (assembly GCA_021605145.1). Classification (NCBI taxonomy): domain Eukaryota; kingdom Viridiplantae; phylum Streptophyta; class Magnoliopsida; order Poales; family Poaceae; genus Aegilops; species Aegilops bicornis. Next base: position 415,753,897 of record CM038674.1, read on the forward strand.
CGTTTACGGTTCATTGGTAATCCGGCAGGCGGTCGAGGAGCAACAAGACCCGGTGGCCCGGCGGTTCATGAAGGCCGGTTCAACTACGGTGGGCGGTTTAAGAGGAAAGACATAAGGAATATTTGTCTTACAAGGAGTTAAGACCTGGACTTGTATCCGGTTTGTATTAGAGATAGACTAGTCCTAATCCTAATAGGACTCCACATGTAACCCGCCCCTTCAACATATATAAGGAGGGGCAGGGCTCCCCAAAGGGGGGGGCTACAAGCAAACAACAATATCTAGGGCTAGACACAACTAGAGGAGAGCCGGTTTACGGCGACTCCCTCATGATCATAATGAGACCTAGCCTCAAACAGCACGTAGGGCTATTACCGGATGATGTTTCCCGGGGCCCGAAGTTGTCTAAATCCCTGTCTTGTGTTGCGTCTCTTGATTCCGCTCAACCCCTCTCGAGCTACCACATAGATGCGTTGGCCTCGCGACTAAGTCCTGACACTAAGGACATCTGGCGTGTTAAATCCACGACAGTTACGCCCACCGTGGGGCCTGCGCCGCGGTGGTGATGAGTTCTTGAAGGGATCTCACCTAGGGTTCGAGAAGCTCGAGATTTCATCGAATAAGGAAGAACCGACAAGTTCGTTATTCTGTGATTTGGAACATGATTTACTTTGAAGCCGGCGCATACAAGATTGAGATCAAAGACATTAGGGTTGCATGGTGCACGTCGCCGCGGCCGGGTCATACATCTTTGCCGGGTGATCTGATGAAGCCCGATCGATTTTTACTATGTTTCCATTAGAAGCCGAGGAGAAGCCATCAGATTAAGCAATACAAATTCCTGCAAAGAAAATACCACCAGGAACTCCCACATGGTCGATGGAAAGTCAAACTAACCAAAACGAGAATAAGGGCGTGAGATGGGAGTTGGATTGGGATCTTTGCCGCTGTGGTCTCGTCTTAGAAAGAAAGGAGGAAACGCGTCAAAACCAACAATGACCCGGAAACAGAATCATCAGAGCGACCTGGACTCCTCCACTGTCCGCGCTTTGAGTCAACAACCCGGACTCCTCCTTCGAGGCCGGGCGGTCCCGCTTGTCTGCTCGTGTCCTCGGGTCATCGCCTGTTGGCCAGCCCATCGGCCACCGTGTTGAATCGCCGGCCGCCGAGCCCTGTGAGATGCTGTCCACTTCAGCCTCCGTGGCCGGCTCTCTCCGTTGCCTGCTTCAAGAGAACAGAGACCCCGCTGGCCGGATCTCCTTTGGCCGTCGCGCGCTGGCCGGATCTCGCATCTGAACCGCTGTGCTTCGCTCTACTTTGAGTCGCCCTCGCGCGGACTCACCCTGGCCGCGGTACTCACCACCTTCACGGGCTCACGGCTGTGTTAACCCACCTCGGCCTCGTCCCTGCCTTCAAATTACTGCTTCAGGCATCACCTCCTCGACCGTCCCGCACGCCGCCGGCCGTGTGACCCGCCCCTACTACATCTTGTGTCTCTGCATATGGGTCGCCGTTTCCAGTGTGAGCCATTGATGAGCCGGCCACCCGCCGTGCCAAGTCGTCCTCCGCCAGGTCGCCGCCGCCTGACCATAGGACACCACATTAGAGGTGTCTGTTGACCCGGCCCTCAAGGCACCGGTGTCTTCTGTGTTGGTCGTTAAAAGGCCAAATTTTTGGAGTTAAGAAAGAGCCGCCTAACCACAGCGGCACCAGAGATTAGCGATTGCAATATTGTTGATGGCTAGAGTGCTAAATCAGTAGTAGTACTACTTGAACCGGACCCGAGAGAGATAGGATTGGGGATTTCCTTGTCCAAAATTTAATACTAGCACACTCATTGACAAGGGAAAGGCGCAGCAGGCATTCCATGTACTGCAGAGAGCTCACTGACGAGAGAGCCCTCCGTCAGTCGCCTCACCCATCTGTTGAGCCGCCTTTGTTATCCACACCCTCTTTCAGCAGCCTACGCCAAGACTGCTTCAACTCGCCCGCGCCCATGAGCCGGATTTTGCTTGCTGCTGATGTGGGGATTCTACATTGTTTGCTTCAACTCAAGATTTCTCAGAAACGCATGATTTCTGTTTCAGCGGATGCACAAGAGCATACTTGCTATGGATTTTTCTCTGATGTCTTTGGGCCACCCCATGCCGAGCCGCCATCGCAGAATCTCCTCGGGATGTGAGCCGCCCGACCTCTCTCGCGACTCGTTTAACTCCACTGCTGGAGAGCCGCCCCGCGCCTCCGGGTTTCCCCGCGTTGAGCGCCGCCCAGCGTGGTGAGCTGCCCTGTCCCATGTCTGCGGCCGCCTCACCTCTGCTCCGGGTCACCCACGCTTGAGCCGCCGACCGTACCCCGCGAGCCCGCGCTAAGCCGCCCCGTGCCTCCGGCTTGTACCCGTTGAGTCGCCACGCCGACGCCCCGCTGCCCGAAGTTCTTTGTCAGGCCCTGCGTCCACTGCCTCGCTTCCGTCTTGAAGCCATGCCGCGCGCCCGAGCAGCCCCTGCCGCAGGTCGCCCTGCTGCGAGAGCCGCCTTATTGTGCCACCGGACGCCGAGCACCTACGAGACGCCGCCGGCCTCGCCGTCCTCGCATCCGCCGGGTTACTCCCGCTCAGGCTCATCTGAGCTCGACCAGAGCCGCCGCGCCTACCTGACCCGCTACTGTGTGCATCGCTGAACCGCCACGCGTAAACCGCCGCTATCAGTGAGCAACCGCCGCGGCCACTATTACTCCACGTGAGGTTATGGGTGCAGTTAAGACATTCGCTGAGACATTGTCCATGTTCACCCGGTGAAAACAAAATCAGGACAGATACAATAAGATCATCTGTCATCCAAATATATCAGGACAATTATTTCATCACTGAAGCGGAGTTATATCACGGATATAGAGTGCATAGCATTGTCATTTTTGCATTACATCTATCCATGCTACCGTGCTCAACGGAAGTGCTTACGCTATCAACCTTGCGGTCTGGTCTACATCAACATGCCGGGCCACACCTATCTGCACGAGCTGTTTATTGAGTATGAGCAAGTCACTGCTGGGGAAGCTCGGTTTTCTCTTCCAACAAATTGGAGGCAAAGTATCATATATTATCAACCGCCGTCACCTTTGGATGGTTCAATGGGCATGCGTACAAATCGCTGCCACTATAGTTTGGTTAACTTCAAATCACCGGTTGGAAGGAACCATTGGCGAAAGGTCGACACGGATCATTCGGGATCATTTATAACCCGCCGCAGTCACCTCAATCTTCTGTGGATTCACATCGGGCTATCAACACCGGTGATATACAACTTATGCCGGTTTACATCACGGTCAAATATGGAGAGTCTCAAGCCAACTCCTCGAGTCACCTTTGAGACTCGGGGGCTATGATGACATGGCTCAGCGAATATTGCCAGTTTCAGCAAATTTAAAAACCCCAGGACGATGGAGGGAAGGATAACCCGGTCCCAGAGGCTACTGTTATATTGATGAAAGTTTAAAGGCCGTCAGAAAATTTCCGGTTTAGAAAGTATATGACAGTTACAAAATCCCGGCTCAATGAAGAAGATCCGGGTCATCAGAAAGGATTCCGGTTTAAAATACGGCTCAAGGGAAGTCTGTTCTCCCCCAAAGCTCTGAAGCGCTCAAATCCAGTTTAACAATGTCCGGTTCAAAAAGGAATTAACTTCTCGCAAGTTCAGGTTTAAAGGTCACGTAAAATTTTCCTACTGAAAATGAAGATTTCGGTTTAAAATCCGGTTCAAGGGAAAGATGTTTCCCACAAAGCTTTGAAGCTCTCAATATCCGGTTCAAAATCCGGTTCAAGAAGAATTTATCTCTTGCAAAAAGTTAAAATCGCCAAAGAGGACCTGCTGCCATGATGCGCGGTTCAAACATGGGTATCCCGCCTTCTTGGCACGATATATTATTGATCACATGGGGCTTCTGCTTCATAAAGCGGGGTCTCTGTTCTTTTACATCATGTGAGGTTACACGGAGTTGCTCTAAAGCGGCCTCCGGTTTACCCCTTGAGTTCGCTTTGCTAAAAGCATCATGTTATATCACTTGGGGGCTTGGTCATGTCTGAACCAATGCAACACCTTTTAATAGGCGAAAGCCACCAGATCACTTGGGGACATGGTCAAGTCTGAACCAGTCACGCCTCTTGATCGGCCTAAGGCCATAGCATCACTTGGGGGCTTTGGTCGAACCCGAACCATCGCTACACCTCTTGATCGGCGTAATGCCAAAGCATCATTTGGGGACCTGGCTGACTCGAACCATAGCTACGCCTTTTTGGGAGCTTGGTCGGGTCCGACCATGGTAATGCCTCTTGATAGGCTCAAAGCCTCATTTGCAATGGATTTATCTTTGCCTTTGCTTGAATTCTGTTTTCTTTTTTGATAAACATTTCTTTTGTTGCGTTTACAAACCGACATTATTAAACCGGTTCGACTGTCAATTAAAAATTGACGGAACATGCTCAAATCTTAATCCGGAGACTATCAACCCGGTCTGGCTTTGACTCAAAGTCACCAGTATTATATATGGTTAATCCGGTGTTTATCACAACCCGGCATGGTTTTATCATAAACCGGCACAATATGGAAGGAGTTATCAGTACTCAAGATTGGGGTTATCACCCTTACTACAAAAAGTTGGTAAACCAATGATGTGATTCAATGTCACAGGTATGATATATTTCATTGATTATTTTTAAGTGCAGCCTTGGTTATAAACCTGGGTTATATGTTGGGCATGATGACCCGTCCGTGATAAACCGCCATGACACTTTCAACTTGTTGTATGCGAGACAAGTTGAATAAAGCATGATGATAAAGTATCCGTGTTTATTAAACCGGCCTGGCTTTAAGATGATAAGTCGCCAGATATGATCAGAAATTATCCGGTGTTTGTTAACCCGGCCTGGTTTTGGACTATAAGTCGCCAGTACATATTTGGATTGCGCCATTGGAATCATGCGCTCATAAATCATTGGATTATATTATTCAAATCTTCAAATAGCCAACATGGCTGGATTTTATTATGGTTATCAACCAATATTATGATTAAGGTTTTCAAAGTCGCTTTAGCGCAATGGCTATTATATTATCAATGGATATCATTTATTTTATAATTGAAGGAATAGTCCCAAATCGCTGCAAGCTTACGACCCGATACTTGGGGGCTAATGCAAAGTCATTTTTTAGTCTTATGGAAGACCCGACTCATCGCATCATAATGAGTCGCCCCTTGGGGGCTACCAATTGCTCCTGTCAGCAATTCAAGTATATATAAAGTCCCAGCTCAATATTATCTTACTGAGCCGGCCCTTGGGGGCTACACTGGTTGAAGTTTTTATGAGCATCAGGAAATTACAAGTCCCAGGTTGCTGTAAGCATGACAACCCGGCACTTGGGGGCTACATATATGGAGTATTCAGTTTTTACTAGTGACCTAGATGAACAAAATGGATTTCTTCAATGTGGCAGTAATTATATGGAAACAAGTCCTAAACCATCACTTTGTTACGCTCAAGACTTGGGGGGCTACAGGTAATATGGATATAAGGGAGAAAAAATTTCTATTCTCAGTTCTGAGCAAACCAGATTGACCCGGTGTCTGCAACAATTATGAGCCAGCGTTGATAACAATTATGACTCGGTGCCATCCATATTTACAAACCGGCAAATTTGGCAATGATAAACCGGCAAGTTCTACATTTTCAAACCGGCTGGTATCGATTGGAATATCTAAAGACCAATATTTTTGTCAAATCGAGCATTGAAGGCCGACTCAAGTGTATTATTCTTCACAAATTTTCTGTGAGAAATCAACGTCGACAAATTGAGTATGAAGCTGGCTTGTTGACCCGAATTATCTAGAAGGAGGAAATGACAAGGATTTAAGGATGATCGATGCGGTTTACAAGAATTCTTAACCGAGCATAATCATCAAGTTTGTTCTTGTGTTTATTTCACAGGATCAGTTTAACATGGATAAATCCAAATTAAATCGGGGCTAATGTCGAGGATATACCCTTGGCGTAAACCGGCGGAAGTATAACCCGGCGGACTTGGCGGTTTACAGAGAACCAGCGACACTTGGCGGTTCATGGCGACCGGCGGTTTACGGTTCATTGGTAATCCGGCGGGTCGAGGAGCAACAAGACCGGTGGCCCGGTGGCGGTTCATGAAGGCCGGTTCAACTACGGTGGGCGGTTTAAGAGGAAAGACATAAGGAATATTTGTCTTACAAGGAGTTAAGACATGGACTTGTATCCGGGTTGTATTAGAGATAGACTAGTCCTAATCCTAATAGGACTCCACATGTAACCGCCCCTTCAACATATATAAGGAGGGGCAGGGCTCCCTAAAGGGGGGCTACAAGCAAACAACAATATCTAGGGCTAGACACAACTAGAGGAGAGCCGGTTCTGGCGACTCCCTCATGATCATAATGAGACCTAGCCTCAAACAGCACGTAGGGCTATTACCGGATGATGTTTCCGGGGCCAAGCTGTCTAAATCCCTGTCTTGTGTTGCGTCTCTTGATTCCGCTCAACCCCTCTCGAGCTACCACATAGATGCGTTGGCCTCGCGACTAAGTCCTGACACTAAGGACATCTGGCGTGTTAAATCCACGACATTCACCCTTTGAACCACCCGACGGTCATCTCCAACACCCAAACTAGCGGATGTCCCTCTAGCTAGCATCTCCATCTCTGTATATATCTGTAATTTCTTCGTCAACATTTCTTTCTCGCACGGAGTCTTGCTTCCTATCACCCACACTATATATGTCTCTCCATACATATGCATTTATAGGTTGGTCTCTTTTGCACAATCGTTGCGCCTCACTCCCTCTACTCGCCATAGATGCATGCTCCAGCCCACGCCACTATCTCTTAAAGACAAACACATGCTCAATTGTCGGGCCTTCTTCCCTGCATTCTCACATGCATCCATATTGTCATACCGATCCGTCTCTCCCATGTCGTTGATCTTAGGACTTATGTCTTCTTTCTTTTATCTCGATCATGCTGCCACACACACACACACATCCCACGTATACATGTATACCTCTCACACATGCACGTTCAAGGTCTCCATGTCTCCATACGTAGTTAATTACCCTCAATCCTAACGCCACATTGAATCGTTCTCCTCTTTTGTGCACATAACTTCCGTTGGGTTGGGAAAAACAAACACCCACATTTAAAAATCTCCTTCTAGCTACCCCCCGCCTCTTACTCTTCCCCTATATCCCCGAAACCAATAAGACCATCCCTTTGTTTAATTCCCGCCTACATGCACCATCAATATATAGTAGTCTTCCTCGGTGTCTCTCGAACAAACACGTTCTCTCGATGTCGACTCCTCTCACGCGCACACACCTTCTCTTCCCTCTCTACGGGCCTTTTCTCTCGCACCCCATCGTTGGTGGCCTCTGCCATACACATCACCTCTCTATGATGAAGCCATGCACACTTAAATTACATCCGCCACAGAGGACCCCGCGACACACACACACACACACGCACACACACACACGCACGCACCCCCCCACACACACTAAGACTCCATCTCTCTCTCTCACACACACACACACAAACACACACACACACGCACGCACGCACGCACTCACCCCCCACAAACACACACTAAGACTCCATCTCTCTCTCTCTCTCACACACACAAACACACACACACCCCACACACACTAAGACTCCATCTCACACACACATGCTCTAGGTGGAGCATTTGTTCCTACCACCCTTCATCCAAACTTACCCGTATGATAAACAATCACCTTTATTTACTTGCATAACATGGACAAATTCCACTTTACTTTAGTAGTCAGCAAACTTATCATCTGTACCCTTATAAAAAAACGAGTTGGCGGTGATGGTGTGCCTGCCATCTTGTAATACAGACCGTATGATCTATATCTGAGGATAGAAAGCAAACTATGATAATTTTACAAAAGATACCCGCACCTCTCTCCACATCATTATCTCTCACGACCTCATTGCTCAGTAATTAAAAAAGGAATAAGTCTCTGGAACAATCTAGCATGCATGGTGGCGCTGCACTTTGCCGGGCGCCAAATCCAACCCCATGCCTCCGCCCATTCCGACCACTAGTCACCAGCATGCTCCACTCCTCCTCGCCTTATCTCTCATCTTTCATTTTTTCGATGACATTCTCGAGATACCAGTTTTCTGATAAAATTCTCGAGATATCATTAGTTTTTACACATGGGATTACTCCTGCATGGGTCAATCACAACAGTGTTACGTAAAAAATGCATATTGATGTTCCGTGCAATGCACGAGAATCTTGCTTGTAATTATATAACGCAAATGACGAGAAGGAAGTGACATTTTTTTGATACAACCACGTTAACATGGCCACGTAAATCACTAGCTAAAGTAAATACCATTATACTTATATCCCGATGCAAAAGGTTGAGTACATGTACGAAGAGTAGAGTCACACACACGCACTGTCTCTCGTAATCTCTCTCACACACACACCCGATTCGTGGCGCCCACTTAAGCAGACACGTATGTTACAATTTGTGCACCCGCGGGTACACGTGATGCTGCGCATTTATTTAAGCCGGAAGGCGAACCAAACAGTAGTTGCATTCATTCCCCTCCCGCCGCCTCTTCTCTGGTCGCCGTCGCCCGGTAGCCATGGGTCGGCCAAAGGTAACAACATACGCCATACTCCCGCCGGAGCGGCGCTTTAATATGGAAATTTTAGTGGCCATGCATGCATATTTTTGTGCTAGCACCCCTATATAAGGGTTGACAGGTCGCTTCCCGCGGACGTGCGCAGGCGGTGGAAGAGGAAGGAGAAGGGAAGCGGGCTGTGGAGTAACGTTTTTACCACAATTTCTTAGGAAACTGAGTGCAATAATTGAGTAGTTTTGCAAACTACCAGTACTACACCTGAAACGGTTCAAAACCTATACTCCCTTGCCAGCGTTAGTGCCGCATTAATGCCCGGCCAGAGTGGAGGTGACCTCTCACTGGCGCCAGCTTTGAAGTGGTGCAACGGCCGAGAGAGTGCCGCTTCCCGGTGCACGCGACTGCTCCGCGTCGAGACTGGCCATAGGCCCTGTTTGGATCCATGGGTTAGAGTTAGTTTGAGCTAGTTGGGGCTCAAATAGCCCTAAAGTATCCAAGCATGAGGGTTTAAATTGGAGCAAGTTGCACCGAACCCACCAAAAAACTATCCCACCCAAGAGGAGCTAACTGGAGATAGTTCTCATTGGGACCACTGAAAAATCACTTTTCTCTCTCCATGAAGTGCATTTATTGTCAATCTAACCCTGTCACCCAAACACCTCTTTGGCTACAGTTATTTCAGGGTTAGTCATGAGTTAGTCTAACCTCTAGGTAAGTTAGAGTATCAAACAGGAGCAGTATAGGACATGCAAGTTGCTCAAAGCATACAGGCAAATTCGTACGTGAAAGGAATTTTTTTAGAATGCTCTTGGCATGTCACTAACATGTGATAGTTAACCGACCTCATTAGACGGCAGAAACGCCAGCCCGCCGCACTTTGATAGAGACGAGGAGGGAGAAGCGATACATGCTGCTGGATTACTAGAGATAGGTGTCGCAGGGAAGCCAAGAAATATGGTGATAGCATGGGTTAGCCATGTACTAGTATGATGTAACTACACTTGGCTGCCGTGTTTCGTACTCTTCCAGTCCGCTGTGGAGATGATCTGTTAATTTTATATAGCTGAATAATATTAAATATTATGAGTGCAGACGCTCCACCCCGAGGTTCCTTGCTCCTTCTCGGTCGTCCGGAATCTATGTTCTTCCACCCTATTTTTTTTACGTGAGCTTTGTTCATCCTTTTGCCAACACGCGAGACATCTAGCATCAAGGTGCACGTGTTATGCAAGGATCGTTCCATCTATATGAAGAACACGTGGGACTGGAACTATGAGACGGACATGTACCCAGGAGTGGACGTACGAACCTGAGTAATGTAGCGCAGTAAGTGAAGTAGAAAGGCACAAATGGTATGAACATGTGTGGCATATAGGGTGTGTTTTGTTGCGTTCTCATCTCAGCATAGTTGTTCCCTCTTAATGCATGCTCAACTCAACACCCCTCTTCATGCATGCTCTCTTCATGCATGCTTCTAGTGTATTTGTGCTAAACTAGTGTGGACTCATGCACCCTCCATACACTCTACCAAACACCCAAAAGTAGGTCGAGAAGGGAACTCTTGGGCGGCATTTGTCTCTTACTACGTACTACCACTAAATGTTGTACGTGCAATGCATGGTGATGCTATGGAGTACGTGCCTAAGAACTCTACTACTACTATATTAGTTGGAGGCACATATTAACTTTTATATTTGTTTACATGTATGCCCCGAGACCTTCCAACTATACGTGTCTTTCTCTCAAGGTCTCACTTTGTATCGTTCATACCACTAAGTACTACTACGTGTGGTCTCCGACCCAGAAGTGGAAGAAGTGGAGACGCTCTACCACGCTGTTTTTTTACGCTGGGCTCTACCACGCTGTTCATGTCCCACTCCTTTCGCTGGCGTGCGGGACATCCAGCACGTGTCGTGTTTGGCACCCTTCGTCGTAAGAGTTGAAACGCTAGCATTCATCAGAAATAAAAAATAATTATAAATTGATAGTGATACTATTTTTTTGTGACCCAATCAGCAGTGATACTATACCACGCGGTTTCCTTGCTCCTCGATATCGGAAAGAATACTTCCGTTCACCAACATGTGGGATGTCGACCATCCTGGTCCACTTGCCATGCACGCAGAACTCCAAGGGAGAGTCACCCAGGTCGTCGCGCCGCAGTAACAATGACTAATGAGCCGTCAAATCACAGGCCCACTTCCCACTTTGAAGTTGCTCAGACGAAGGAACCATCATGACTTCGTTGAATTCTGCTTCTTGAAGAAAACTACTGTACCAGCAGTACTGCTAGCTATAGTAGTTACTCCAACAAAGGCCTCCTTTCGTTCATAGGGTAGGAATATGAAAATCATAGGAAGTGAGATGACATGCATCTCAATTCCTATAGAGAAAGAGATGCCGTTTGATGCTTAGGATAGGAATTTTTCCATTTTGTCTAGGCTAATGTACTGGTAATTTGCTCTAAAAACTACAGTAGTAACTAGTAGTATTGGTACATGCTCGTACTCAGACACAGAGACACACACTAAATACTAGTACTACTACTTCTCACATGCTGGCAGACGTCGTAAATCGTTCTCCTTCCCGGCTTTGTCGGCGACACCCCACCGTGCTTGGATCTCCATGACCTCTTCGCGGCAGCGCGTCGTCCTTTTCTTTCTTCTTGGCCGGGCCTTTGTTTTCTTGAGTGCTTTCTGACTTTTCCGCTCCCTCTGTGCGGCTTTGGCCGCCTCTTGCTCTACCGCCCATTCGGCCTTGGCATCTTCAAATTCCTCCCACATAGTTGTGAGGTCGCGAGCGGTGATGAACTCGGCACTGCGAGATGTGATCGCTTCCCTACCATTTTGTATGCGGTTGTGGGCGGCGAGGAACTCGGTGCGGCGGGATGCCATCGCTGCCTTACTGGTTAGTGTGTGGCGCGGTGGCATGAAGGACGCTTGGTGAGAGCTATGGGGTGGAGTGGCCGGACAACCGTATAGTGCATTGGTTTGTCAAGAGATCAAGGACAGAAGACGAAGCAAATTTGGATGCCCCTTCAATCCTGGTCATTTATTACCGAGTAAAATGCATTGGTGGTCATCAAACTTGTCTTGATAGCTCACTTTGATCATTGTATACGAGATATGGTGATTATACGGTCACTGGCTCAGCGTATAGCTCCGTATTTCTCTGGTTGACCAGTCAAACAGTCCGCACGCGCCTCAACAGCTCGTGTTCTTTATCTATCTACGCGGGCCTACCTGTCAATGGAGAAAGAAATACTGCAAAAACCTAAATTATGCGTATGTGGGGAATCAAACCACGGACTCGTCGCTGCAACGCACCCTCGTCAGCCAAATGAAAATGAAATACTTTGCGTTAGACACTCACGCTCACGCTGTCAAAGCATGCTAATGCATGCACGTCGCCCTCTAAATCAAAGTCCTGCTCATGGCGCCAGCATAAGCGGCGAGCCCATCACCTGCGCGCCCCGGCGGTGCCTGACACTACTGTTTAGACGTTTGATGGAGGCCTACGCGAACGCCGAGCATGTATTCACCTGGCTCAACACCAACGATCATACTCGGACCGCCTTGCTCATGTATATCATCCATCACAACGACAATCTATAAAACAGCCTAAGCTAGAGAGGGTACTATGGTAGTATGGTGCAGTATGTACTATCGTGAGCGACCGATCTTAGTGCCACCGCACACCGAAACCCCTTCCATCGCTACCTGGCGCTTCCCGCCTGAAAGCGGTCACCGTCTCTCCGAATGTCAAAGCCGCATTCACCGGACTTAACCGGGTGCAATTGGTGTGTCAGCGACATGCGGGCGGATGGCCGTTGGGCCCACATGTCGATAACCCAAACGCATATGCGGTTAAGTCAGAAGCAGCGTCGGCATTCACGCCCGACGAACCTACTCCGGCCCGATTGTCCATCCGTCTGCCGCGGCTCATTGCCATTCGCCCGCTATATTAACTTGAGCCCCAGCTCCCAGCCATAGCCAAAGACCCACACTTATTCTCCTCCGGTCCCGTCCTTTTGTCGGCACCACTTCAACCATGGCCTCCTGGCGCTCCGAAGCTCTCTTGGACGTACTGTCCCAGGAGCAGACAAGGGACATCGGCGGCTCCGCTCCGGGCGCGCTCCAAAGCTCTCTTCGACGTCTTGTCGCGAGGAGCAAACGAAGAGATCGCGGCACCCCCGGCCGCCCTTCGCTGCCACGACCACAAAGCCGGCGCGCGTGTGCGGGCACAGCCGGCAGCGAGGAAGAGTAGTACACGGTAGGTTGCCGCCGTGCTGGTCCCGAGAAGGCCACCGCTACTCCACTCAGTCGACGCCAAGCTTGGTGGGGTAAACATCGGCGGCCGTTTAGCCGCTTGACGGCGACGTGGAGGCGGAAATCTTCAGAACCTTGTGCTCCGGAGGAGGAGGTTATCGAGGCGGATGAGGAGGAGGCAAAGGCAATGGCCAGCTTTCTCGGGTTCATGGCCGAACATGGTGGTCGGCGCCCGGCGATCGTTTAGATTAGGTTCTGATGAGGTTTTAGTACGGTTTGTGCGAAATATGTAATGAATTTCGTCCAGTTTGTAGGAAAAGTTTTCGAAATGTAATGAATTTCATCCGGTTAATTTGAAATTTGCTTTGTTTGCATGAATTTCGTCCGGTTAGTTCATATAGTTGTCGAAAGGTATGCGGGCAGCATCGATGGCATCCATCAGTGTCCTCGGACAGATGCCGGTGTAAATTTGTGGGCCAGCATTGGAGATGCCCTAATTATCATGTTATAATCGCTAACAATCCTCCATTTTTGGCAGGGAACAGTTATCCCTCGATCAAAATCAGATCCGCGGTGTTTCGCACTCCTCCCGCGTAAGAGTGTAAACTCTTGCTTACATAAAAATGGAGCAAGTGGACCGCACTGTAGCACGTCATATCACTCGAACTAGCCCGCCTAACGAGCGGGAAAGCACCGCCCTCGTCATTTTGTTTTGGATTTCTATCGATCGATCACGCGAAAAAGTTACGCTTTGCAAGTTCTAAAGGAAAAGGCGGCACACTTACGGCTCGTACGCGTCGCAACCCCGACAGTCCGGCTCGCACGCCGCTCACCAGAGGGGACACGCGTTGTCTTGCAATTTCACTGACATGTGGGACCGTAATTGAATAAACCTTCGATAGCCGAAATCTATTGGCTCGGCGGGCGTCGGCTGAGAAGAGAGAAACGGGGGAGGGAGAAGAGATCGCCCGCCCACCGTGCACGGACTCCAAGAAATATATGGTGATAATGTGAGGTGGGCCATGCTGGAGTCCGAACCGCCTCCGGAGCCCGCTCTGACCGCCTGCCCCTCAAGACGCCAGCTGCCCGCTGCATGCATGCATAGCAAGTAGTACTCCTTATGTAGAGGAGAGAGAGAGGCATTGACAAAGTCAAGGAGTGGGCTCTGCAAGAGCCCATCTCTACACGTGCTCCTAGGTATAAAAAATAATTCTAAAAGAAGGCATAAAAAACAATTGTGTCTTAAAGAAAGAAAGGTAAAAAACATTTTAGAGGAAATAGATAGAGAGAAAGTGTCGGTGTACTAGAGTAGGGGTACCCTAGTATCCCGAACTTGTGCACGGGCAGTTGCAGCCCTCCGCGGCAAGGCTTACCGGGTGACCGCCAAGGTCCTCCGTGGTTCCTTTGGAGCCATTCAAGAACAAAGTATTCAAGCCAAGGAGACATGGCCCGGCAAGAGGAGCTTGCCAGAAGGCCACCAAGGCACCTAGGAGATAAGGCCCGGCAAGAGGAGCTTGCCGGAAGGCCACCCAAGGCACCTAGGAGACAAGGCCGGAAAGAGGAGCTTGCCGAAGGCCCGATGAGCGACAAGCTTCCGGACGCGACAAGACAACAACATGACAAGGCGCTTGCATGACAGACCCTCACTCCGTGTCTGCGCTCCGGCACATCCACTAACGTGTCGCCTCAGGACCTTTCCGGTAGCGCCAGCGTGGCAAGAACCCGTCTTGACCAGCGGTGAGCGATGTGGCAAGCGGCGCCGACAAGATTGCCTTCGTGGCAAGCGGTGGCGCCCACAGCGGTCCCTTTCTGCCTTTGTTAGAGGCGATGTAGACAGGCATTTAATGCCTTTGTCCCCTCGTCGGGGTTAGGTGCGATACCTTTGTACAAGTAGCTGTACCAACCACTCCTTTTCCATTTTTAACCTTGTCTATGTTGCCACCTGTCGGAGACCCCTTTAGCATATAAAAGGAGGCCCATGCACAACGTAGGGGGGGGGGGGTCGAGAACACTCACGCTCGGTCTAGTTAGCAGCTAGTGTGTACTGTAGCACTCAGCGCTCCTGAGAAAGAACTCAATACACTCAGACATGCAGCAGTAGGATTCTTATCTCTCCGGAGAGCTCCGAATCTGGGTAAACCGCTCGTGTGCTTCGCCTCGATCTGCTCTTCGTGCGACCTCCGCCCCCCGCCGAACCGAAAGGGGCTCGGTCCGCCGGCCCCATAGGTGTTCGTGGGCCAGATCAGCCTGCCCCGACATCTTTGGCGCGCCAGGTAGGGGGAGCGTCGAGATTGTGTGAACCTGATCCGGTGTCCACACGAGCTAGATCTTCATCATCTTCATCGACATGCCACCGAAGAAGAAGGCTTCGGCGGCAGATGTTTCGTCCGCGTCGAACCCACTACCACCGGAGCAAACGGGTGGTGGGGTAGACGCCGGCGGAAGAATGGACGTCGATGGGGGAGCCCACGGTGCTGCCAAGTCCAAGGACAAGGCTGCGCAGACCTCATCGTCCGTACATGCACCGCGCCCGTCTCAGGAGGCGCGGGACCGACAGCGTCATGGTATTCACAACGCCATACGCTCATTGGACCAAGATCGAGCTGGTGGATCTCGGGATGCTCAAGACCAGCATGCACGCCAACATCTTTGGCGCGGCGAGGCACGGTCACACGGGCGGGATCTTGCTCCTTCTAACATAGTTAGAAGTCCGAGCATGTCCCGCTCCTCGCGCCGTTCGCCATCGCCACCCACCACTCCAGCAAGCTTTGGCGAGAGCTCAATCGCTCTGGATTACCCTCCAACAACCGACAAAGGTCGATGAATGGAGGCCACCATTCGAGTCTCATCGGCTTTGCCAGCGGCGGCGCCCGCTCAGCCGAGTGCATCGCCGCCGCGGCAGGACTGCCAAACACGAGCCGGTGGCGGCAAACCGGTGGGGTGCAACCACCATGCACTCTCCGCCCGAAAGCCAAGATCGCCGACTCGCCGGATCCACCTCGACAGCGACTCCACCACATCGCCGGATCCACGAGCTCGTCGCGATCAGCGCAAAGTTCTTCACGAACGACAAGAAGAAGACGCTCGAACTTCGCATCGGCGCCAAGAGAAGCGCGGCGTCAATCCGACCAGCGCTGGGCCCTCTGTCGACATGCATGCGCGAAGAACCAGGCGACTTGTCCGTCGCGGTAGGTTGCCCTGCGTTCACTCGTGAGCTACGGCAAGTCCAGTGGCCCAACAAGAAGAATTTCAAGCCAGACGTACCAGAGAAGTACGAAGGCAAGACGCATCCGTCAGAGTTCCTCAGCATCTACACCATCGCGGTGCAAGCTGCCGGGGGGCGAGACGACAAGATCCTAGCCAACTACTTCCCGCTGGTGCTCAAGCCCAATGTCAGATCCTGGCTCATGCACTTGCCGGACAACTCCATATCCTCTTGGGCAGATCTATGCCATCAGTTTTGTCGGCGCCTTACAGTGACCACAAGCCCCATGGCCAAGAAAGCGACCTTCATCTGCTCACCCGGAAGGAAGGAGAGCCCCTGCGCAAGTACATTCGGAGATTCGATCGCGTCACAAAGACAACATCCCGGATGTCCACCCCTGCAGCTGATCAGCTGCGTTCCATCGAGCGTCGCGAAACCGTAGGATGCGGGAGGAGATGGCGATGTGCAAGATCAGAGACGTCAGTGAGCTATATGCCCTGGCCGACAAGTGTGCACGTGCTGAGGAAGGGAGGAGACTCCCCGGAGAGAAGGGCGAAGAAGAAGACCAAGTCCGGTAGAGCTCTGATGCCCACTTAGGCAAGCGCACCTCTTGGTCTTTGCGCTACCGTCGAGGACGCACCATCGAGCTCCACCGGCAAGTCTTGAGGAGCGATCTGCTCCGGCAAGCCCTAGGGTTTGTTCCGTTGAAGCGGGCGCTCCAAGTCCGGTAGAGCTCGATGCCCACTCCGGCAAGCGCACCTCTTGGTGCTGCGCTACCGTCGAGGACGCACCATCGAGCTCCACCGGCAAGTCTTGAGGAAGCGATCTGCTCCGGCAAGCCCTAGGGTTTTTTCCGTTGAAGCGGGCGCTCCAAGTCCGGCAAGATCTCGATGCCCACTCCGGCAAGCGCACCTCTTGAGTGCTGCGCTACCGTCGAGGACGCACCATCGAGCTCCACCGGCAAGTCTTGAGGAGCGATGCTGCTCCGGCAAGCCCTAGGTTTTTTCCGTTGAAGCGAGGCGCTCCAGAAATGCGGCAAGAGCTCGATGCCCACTCCGTCAAGCGTACCTCTTGGTCTTTGCGCTACCGTCGAGGACGCACCATCAAGCTCCAACGGCAAGTGCTTGAGGAGCGATCTGCTCCGGCAAGCCCTAGGGTTTGTTCCGTTGAAGCGAGCGCTCCCGACAAGTTTTGCTTCGGCAAGCTTGCCGGGAACGTCAAGCTTCGGTGAGGCGCGAGTTCTTGCCGTGGAAGCGGATGTTCCCGCAGCGATAGATGTGCCTTTAGTCCTTGTTGTCGAGCAAGCTCCGGCATGGGCACGAGCAGTTCTCCCCACGGAACTCGTATCACGGATCACCTCGAGTGCTCGCTTATGATGAGCTTGAGCAAGAAGCGATTGCGACAAGATGGCGCTGCTCCTTGAGGAGGATCGTCTTCGAGCTTTCTGTCTGAGCTGCTCGATACCGGCAAGCTTTTGCGCCGCTACCATAGCCGCAAAGTTAATGCCGAAGTCTCGAGGAAAGCGACCTTGTTCTTGGCGCATTCAGTCCGCCAAGAATTCCAACAAGTTGGCCTTGAAGTGGGAAGGCCCTTACCGGGTGAAAGCGAGTCACTAGGCTGGCGCTGTCAGCGTTGAGACCGAAGATGGCATTCGGTGAGCAACTCTGGAACATTGAGCATCTTCGTAAGTTTTACCCGTAGGGCGCGGTTGCCGGAACCTGTTCCGGCAACCACCTTTTGTACAAGTCTTGCCGATGTTGCATATAATCCTTTGTACAAAGCCGGGCGTAGACCCCGTGCATAAGTAAAGCTAATGTTCTTCGCACATCTTGTCAATTTCATGCTTTCTACTTCTATTTTTGCATGCGTTATCTGACACTTTGTGCAGCACCTACCCCCGGTAAGCAAAAACGAGCCATAAGGCTCCATATCTTTATTTTCTCTTCTTTCTTTTTCTCAAAGAAAGGAAGGTTCCCTCGCCCACAAGTTTGCCGGGGGGAAAGGAGAAGATAATGGTGTGGACCAAGCCAAGCGTCGCTCAAGGAAGTCTAGCCTTACCGGGAAGCAAACGACAGAAAAGCTAAGTTGCTAAATTTGAGCAATCAGTTTTAAAATTTTTAAGTTATCTTCCACGAACGACCGTACTTTGTATAGAAAACCTATGCGCGGAGGAACCAACTCGTAGCTAGTTGCGCCCTTACTTTGTTTCGAGTCCGCTCAACAACTTAAGTGAGCTGCGATTGCGCCCTTACTTTGTTTCGAGTCCGCTCAACAACTTAAGTGAGCTGCGACTAGTTGCGACAAGGTTTCTTGTCGGTGGCGGCACCTTGACCAATTGATGGCGGCGTCCGCACTCAGCTTCGCGGCCAGTGTGCCTGCACCGACAAGTTCCCTAAAAGCGTGGGGCAAAAACATACAAAGGAAGGAATCAAGTAAAGGAAATAACATAGCAATTGCTACCGAAATAGAGTTATATTACAAGATAGCTTGTCGCAGCTCTAATAGATTGTTCTCATAACATGACCAGCGGTGGAAAGAAAAAGAAAGCGGGCGGCGGCCTTCAAATAGGCGCGGGCTGGGGCTCTTGAAGCCGGCACGCTGCCACAACGGCGGAGGGATCGGCGGTCGGCGTGGCGCTGGCGCTCCTGCGGCCTCGGGGCCGTCGGTCACGATCGCCCGGACCCTCGCCCGGCTTCTGCGGCGGCAGCTTTGGCGGCCTCTTCGCCGGCGGGCTCGTCGGCGCCAGCTTCTTCTTCGATAGCAGCGGCATCGTCAGTATTGCCGCGCGCGTCCTCCTCGCCGGCGACCTCGGTCTCCATTGGCTCTGTGGCGGATGGATCTGACGACCGGAAGATGAAGAAAAGTCAAGCAAATATTCAAAAAGAAAATCAGAAGAAGAACACAAGGAAAGTTTTCAAGCAAGAGGATTACCTGTGCTAGGGTCTGCAGTCATGGTCTCCGCCACCAGGGGATCGCTGGTGTTGTTCCTTGCCGGAGAAGTCTCCATTGCCGGAGAACGCTCCCTTGCCGGGAAATCCTCCCTTGGCGGTGTAGTCGAAGCAGAAGGCATGTCAGGAGCGGCTTCAGGGCACTCCTGGTAAGGCTGCTCTGCTCCTACACAAATCAGCGATCGAGATATCAGCAAAGAAAGGGCACCCATGCACGCCTAACAGCGAAGTAAACCATATACTTACGGCTGGGGCTGCGCGTGCCGATGCCTGACTTTTGGGCTGGCCCAACAGCGCTTCGGTGCAGTGTGTGGCCCGGGCCGGGGGCTCTGTCGGTGTACTAGAGTAGGGGTACCCTAGTATCCCGAACTTGTGCCTGGGCAGTTGCAGCCCTCATGGCAAGGCTTACGGGTGACCGCCAAGGTCCTCCGTGGTTCCTTTGGAGCCATTCAAGAACAAAGTATTCAAGCCAAGGAGACAAGGCCCGGCAAGAGGAGCTTGCGGGAAGGCCACCCAAGGCACCTAGGAGATAAGGCCCGGCAAGAGGAGCTTGCCGGGAAGGCCACCCAAGGCACCCTAGGAGACAAGGCCCGGCAAGAGGAGCTTGCGGGAAGGCCGATGGCGACAAGCTTCGGGACGCGACAAGACAACAACGCGGCAAAGGCGCTTGCCACGGCAGACCACCACTCCGTGTCTGCGCTCCGGCACATCCACTAACATGTCATACAGGACCTTTCCGGTAGCAGCGTGGCAAGAGGCCGTCTTGCCGGTGAGCGTGGTGGCAAGCGGTGACAAGATTGCCTTCGTGGCAGCGGTGGCGCCCCAACGGTCCCTTTACGCACTGTTAGAGGCGATGTAGACAGCATTTAATGCCTTTGTCCCCTGCCGTCGAGGTTAGGTATGACACACTGTACAAGTAGCTGTACCAACCACTCCTTTTCCATTTTTACCCTTGTCTACGTTGCCACCTGTCGGAGACCCCTTTAGCATATAAAAGGAGGCCCATGCGCAACGTAGGGGGGGGGGTCGAGAACACTCACGCTCGGTCTAGTTAGCAGCTTGTGTGTACTGTAGCACTCAACGCTCCTGAGCAAGAACTCAATACACTCAGACATGCAGCAGTAGGAGTGTTATCTCTCCGGAGAGCTCCGAAGCTGGGTAAACCGCTCGTGTGCTTCGCCTCGATCTGCTCTTCGTGCGATCTCCGCCCCCCGCCGAACCGAAAGGGGCTCAGTCCGCCGGTCCCATAGGTGTTCGTGGGCCAGATCAGCCTCCCCGACAAAAAGTGAGAAAAAGCTATAACCTGGGCATTACATGAGGAAGGGGGGGAGTGGTGCACATGCCAAGTTCACTGGGCTGCCGTGTTTCACACTCCTCCGTCGTAACAGTGGAGACAATAGCTTTCATCAAAAATAAACAATGAATACTCGTTGCTCGTCCTCTATATCGGAAAGAATATTTTCATTCGCCGACATGTGGGACGTCGACCATCCTGGTACACCTGCCATGCACAAAATTATCCTGGTCTACCCCGGTCGTATCGTAGGCCCAACCTTTCCCACTGTAAGTTGTTCGAACGAAGGAACCATCATGACTTCGTTGAATTCCGCTTCTTCAAGAAAACTTACTGTACCCACAATACTGCTACCACACGCGAAGACTGGATGGCACTGTACCACATCATATCACTGAAACCCACTAGGCCAAACTAGCCCGCCTAGGTCATCTATTTTGGAGCGGAGGAATGCGTCTACTGCCGCTATGATTTTGTGTTGCATGTTCTCTATACTTTTGCTATGATTTTCCTACCCTATGAACCAAATGAGGCCTGAATGTATGTTGACTATTGTCTGATCGATCGCTAAGCCTACAATTTTAGGAGCTAGGGCTATTGGTCGATCGACGAGGGATAAGTATAAGCGTACCACGAGCTCATAATCCCCATCGTTTCTCTTCGGTGAGTGTTTTGCAAGTACTATAGCTTCATACGATAGCTAGCCTACTAACACCAAGAATAATCAAACAAGCCCTGCTGATATGATAAACAGTTCAAACTTACATCTAAGCATGCCATATATTACATCAAAAGCTGGTGAGGATACATCCGTTTCCATAACTCAGAGAGGGTTCGCATGATTCATCGCATGATTCACTATCAAACAAAAGTAGTAAGATCTGCCCACACAAGACAATGCACTAGCCCTAAGATGGTTTGATAACACACATCGTTCTGGTAATTAAACACAGGGCAATGCAAACTACCCTGAAGGATTAGCGCGACCAACTATTTCTTGTCATCGATCTCTCAGGCAATGACCACAACACGGACAACAGCATGGGAATCAATTTCTGGGGCGATGTCCACAGGACTGACCGCGACATCGTAATCGATCTCTGGGGCAATGTCCACAGGATGGACAGCGGTATCGGAATCGATCTCCAGGGCAATGCCAACAGGACGGGCCACGACATCGGAATCATCATGGATGTCCACCGGCACCTGCACAACCCTAACATATTAGCAATCACATTGCAAATAATCAAAAACCACAACTATGGTAATAAGCCATTATTTTTTACCTTGTGCAGCTCACCGGGGGATCTCATCCCTCCGGGGGCCATCTCCTCGTCCTCGATGGGGGCCATCACCTTGCCATGGGAATACTGCTTCTCAACGGCGACTATCTCCTCAAACTCGGTCTTGAGCCTCACATAGGTTGCAATCGAGTTCTGGGGTAGGCACGATGGGGCCCTTGCTGTTCTTCCAACTTTCTTTGAGGAGTTAAATCCGCCAATGTCCTCAACTCTTTGGCGATTGCTTGTTTCTTGGAGTTCTTCGTCTCCATGGGTTGGCCCGCCAACATGGTCAACTCGTTGGTCGGTGCTCGCTTCCTGGAGATCGTTGTCTCCAATGGGTTGTCTGCCGGCAACTCTTTGCCTAGTGCTCGAGGATCCATCAATGAACTGACAAACAAAAAACAATCGAAAGGAAACCACAATCGCAATGAAAACGGGAAAATAATAGGATGTGAGAATCGTTCGGTGCTTCACGAAAAGAAGATTCTTGGAATGAAAATATAGCAGCATAACTGATTCGCCCACCTGTCCTTCATCGGTACAGAAGAAAAATGGCAGAAGTGAGTAGCCTGGAGTGAGGTTTTCTTCAAGAAAGGGAAGAAAGGGCTTGAGCAGGCGTTCGGTGAAATGATGGTTACTTCGTCGAGTCCAACTTGGAGGCCACCTTACCGCTGTTGGTAATGGTGTGGGTTTTGTGATATGACGGGTCATGACGGCCACACCGGGGTGAAAGGTGAGTCTCGACTGTAGCACCTCGCTATGATTTGGTGGATGGCACGCGGGCCCAGATGCTTTGAAATGTCCCGCATGTAGATAGAGCGGCTAGTCATATAGGAGTGCTCAATATTGTGCACCACGACCAAGGCGATGAGGAAAACGAGAGAACTACGTAATTAATGCATGAGTTTAATTAGGGTAGTTTTGTAAAGTACGAGATACATTCCTCCAATCGCAAAATGCCTTGATTCATGAGATTTGAGATTTGAGCCCTATAAACCGGAAGGGAGGGAGTACTGCACACGGTATAGTCTAGTCACTTGTTGAAATCTCTAGAAAGGCAAATACTCCTTTCCGGTTTATAGGGCTATACTACTCCCTCTGTCTAGGTTTGTAAGTCATCTTACGAAAACCAAATATTCCCAAAACACTTAGGCGAGGTGCATTAACTTCTACCTTGTTTCTTGTTTCTTGACATATCAACCAATAAGAGATGAGAGGTGTGCATGCTTTTAATGACTTGCAATGGCTAGTTCATTGCATGCAATGCTATTAATTAGCAAATAAACATTGGTGACCCCAGGAGGAAGCGGTGCTAAGCGTGGACCTATGCAGAATGAGTATCAACCAATGGATAATGGAGTTTAATTTTTAAACAATAGCAATTTTGTCTCATGCAAGAGCCTGGCTAGTACTCCAAGGAACCACACCACGCGAGCGTTCGCAACTGCCACGTTCGGGTTGCGCTTGGCTCTTTGCCTCTTCGAGAAGATGAACAATGATGTTACTCCTACTTCTACAGTATCAAATCCACTGCTGCATGTCCGTCCACCTCGTGCGGGAGGGATAGCGTGTAGCGAAAGCTTCTACTTACTGCTCCTGCCTTTGCGTCTATGACAGGTGGGCCCAACAATTTTTACGAGGGGGTGGTTGTTCATTTAATGGAGGGACTTGTAGTACCAGACTTGAACGATACAAAGTCCGACCTGACACACCGTAACACCACTTGGAACAAGCGGGTAGCTATCTCAAAATACAATCAACAACTAAAAAAACTGCGACCTGGCATGTAGTAGTACACAATTTTAAACGATTATTTTGATGGAGTGAAAAAGGAAAACTACCCCACTACGTATATATAGGCCGGAGCCTCAGCGCTTGCTTGCCAGGGTTGCTCTATTCACACACTCTCATCCTCTCCAGATCTAAACAAGATAGGGGTAGTAACACTGTCTTTCTCCCTTCAAAAAACATTGGCTTTCTATCCTCACCGCTGGTTACAGATCCGGACGTATCCCCCTCT
This sequence comes from Aegilops bicornis, assembly GCA_021605145.1. Taxonomy (NCBI): domain Eukaryota; kingdom Viridiplantae; phylum Streptophyta; class Magnoliopsida; order Poales; family Poaceae; genus Aegilops; species Aegilops bicornis. The sequence continues at coordinate 415,777,604 of CM038674.1, forward strand.
GCAGGTGAAGGGGAGGAGGGGCAGCGTTTAGGCCATCGTCGACAGCGAGGGAGGAGACCCACTGCCGGTCGCACCGTTATCTCTGGCCGAGCGCCGGCGCGGGCGGTCCTCCGGTCCCTTCGTCGTTGCCTGTGGGCGGATCCGGCCTCCTGCCGCCCACCTATCCACATCCCGATGACCTTCAGGTATATCTTCGTTCGAAACCGCCTTAGCTCTACTTCCCCAGCTCGCTACGTCGCTGCATGTGCATCATTTTCTACCTCTCAGCCCCTCTCGATCGGATGGTCCAATGTCACATATTTTTTTCTTCTATTGTTAGAGGTAAAGCTACTTCATGGAGTTGAATCTTGTACTCCCTCCTTCCAAAAATACTTGTCATTGAAATGGATGTATCTAGATGTATTTTAGTTCTAGACACATCCATTTTGATGACAAGTAATTCCGGACGGAGGGAGTACTTGGTTCAAACAAGAAATAAAGTGGGGGTATCGGACTTGGTACAAACATGAAGGAAAGGGGGTGAAAGTAATCTGTTGGTCATCCAACGGTCTCTTGGTGAAAAAAGGAAATATAGGGGTAACGCTGTACACGATTGGTATGACCAGGACTAGATTTGCTATCCACACATAGGATTAGGTGGCTAGAGTGAACAAAAATGGGACCAACCCGGATATGTTTCTTGGATGTTTGTTTCTCGGGGCAACAAACTATGAATCACCACTTTATGCCCCCTGTTTACGTACATGGTGCTTTGATCTTTGGTGCACCCACTGTCCCATGCCCTTATACCAAATATTTAGGCTCCATTCGGAATAAAGGCGAGAAAACATAGGTCTTGATGAAAATAGAGGAATAGGAAAGGAATGTAGGTATAAAACGATGGAACAGCGAACCGGAGGAAACTCTCAAGAGAATGTGTTCGGATGGACTACGAAATGTACAGATTTGTTTTTAGAGTAGCATGATTGGCATATGAGATGCTATTTGTTTATTCAGCTGCATAGTTACTACTCTTGTCCTCACCTCCGTACCACACATAGGTTGATTTTTTTATTCCGGCAACACAGCATAGCAACCTGTCTAACGCATGGGAGCGAGCGCCTGCCTCGGGCTTCCGCCCAAAAAATGAGCAGCGCATGGATGTTTCTAATCCTATGGAATCAAGATTACTGCACCAGCTTTCCTATGAAACACTATTCACCTTTCCCGTGTTCGAACAATTGGAAGGAAAGAATACCATAGGAATTGTGTTCTCTGAAAATCTGCACAAAACCTGTGAACCGAACGCAGCCTTAGCTGTTCTTAATCTAATGTCCCTGGTAAAAATGAAGCCATGCCACTGTTATAAGCCATGACAAGTTTAGCCAAATGTTTTTGCCTGTAATTCTTTTAGACTCTGACTGTTTCCTCTGTGCCTTTTTGTGCAAACATGGATATTCAATTCACCTGGTTGCTGTTGTGACCTTTTGGTGCACTGCACAAAACTCTTCTTAAAAGAAGTGACTTTTGTGCTGTTTAACTGAATAGTTGGTTCATTTTGGTGGAACTGCACAAAGGGAGATCTGTGTTCCAATCCTCATCATCCATATTGGCGCCATAACCTTCCTTTAGGTAAGAATGATATTTAATGCATGTGTTCATCTCTATTTTCCGACTGCCATGAGAAAATAATGCTGTTTTTTACCAGTACACTTGTACTCCCTCACTTACAAAACCAATTCTGAATTAGAAGGCCAATCATGTACTTGGTTTCACCAACTTGTGAGGAGAAAGAGAAACAAAGCATGAAGAGGAAGAAGAAGAAGAATAAGCGATTGCCAAAGGCGATCTTCTTTGAAGCCAGAGGCCTCGGTCGAGGCCATTCAAGGGCTCCGACAGCGACTACCTTACATGTGAGGCGATCCTCCGAGGAGCCCTTCCACTTGCTGTCTCACTTAATTAATTAGGAGTACTTAAGTACCACTAATTTATTACTGCCTAATTTTCCTGTTGGAGTTAAACAAATCTTTAGTAGGACCCTATGCTGAATCATGTATGTGTGTATGTTTGTCTATGGAGGTGAATCATGTGGTGGAGCGGGGAGGGAATATTATTAGTGTCATGACATAATAGTGCTATTGTTTTGCATGTCAATTTATTGCCATTGGTTCAATGAGGAAATGTTTTGCGTATTGTCCATCATGAATTTGATGCTCTTGTTTGAGTAATTTGCTAATGTCTTCCTATCCTTTCTCACTAAGCTAATGAAGGTTTCACCTTGTTCCTACTTGTGCAAACAGGGATCATGTTGTGCCAATCATACATTTTAGTGGAACTACACAAGACAATACAATGAATTGTATCCCAGCCAGTGCTTTAACTCTGTTGGAAGTTCTTATTAATCTTTCGATATAATCTCACCACTGGTAAACAAGAGTGATTTCAAGCATACATTTGAAGTGCACAAAAATATATACTATTGTGTGATTCCAGTGAGTGCTTTATCATCTCTTATGGGACTACATGAATAAGCTTTTTTCTCGGTTGAGTGCGGTCCTAAGGCCTTCATCCATATTAGTTTGTTGTCATCTCTATTTGTATCGTTACTCTTGTCATGATAAACTCCTTTCTCTTTGCACGTTAAAGTTTTGCAACCTATGATAAATGGCAATGCTTTGAGTGTTGAGTTGAGCTAATTGGCACTAATTAAATAAACTAATACCTCTCTTTAAGCAAGACTACTATGTTGCTAACTTTACCCATTAAGATAATGAGGGTGCTTCTATTTGTTAGTGTATGTTTCATCAACTAGTCCCACTATTACAGTAATCTCACTCTCTCAATATATGTGCCAACAGGGATGCTTGATTTTGGTGGAACTGCACAAGAACATTGGGTGCTTCATTGCCTCGACAGCTTCCGTCCTTTCCTGTCAGTCGCTAATCTCCGCTTGCTTTCTTCCTTTGCTGTCACTCGCTTGGCTTAATCTCGGCTTCCAGTCAAAGGAAATAGTAATTGATATGCTACCTCACACAGGTTGGTACTGGTCTTTATCCTGATTATTGTGCCTGTCATATGTATTGGTAATTTTGTATTGTGCTACTGTTTGCCGATTTCATAAAGGAGTAATTTGGAGCCTGAACTTCGCAGACAAATCATTACATCGGGTGATTTCAGAGAACTGCAAAAAATGATCGAGATGGACAGGTACTTATCTTATTGCTATGTACTCCAAAGTTCACTCGAGACAAGCATCGATGTTGACAAGAAGTGCCTATATTCAATCGAGTATCAACCTTGGCGTCAACCAATTGTCAAACTCAAGTATTAGGAGAATGAGCATAAAAATATTGCTTGGTGCATAGCCCGGAAAAACGCATGTCCGATCTTTGGTCCCAACTTGTGCCTTTTGGTTATCGGCACATATGGTAGCGAACTGTATGGCATGGAGTCTAAAGATTCCAGACAAGTTGGTTGACACGTATGTTCATCTGGCACTTAATCAGTCTGCACGCCAGGGATGCTCCATTTCAGTTGAACTGCACAAAAAATTTGGGTGGTTCATTTTCTCAACCGCCTCCTTTCTAAATGCGCAATGTAGAATTTTGGCGAGATCTGAGGACCAAGATGAGCCGATAAACTAGTTGGATGAAAGTAGTGGCCAAGTTGCTCAAACCTCCCTCGACGCGAGGCCACTATTTGAGGATAAACCTACAAGCAAAGTTCAGATTATGCATCTTTGCCTCTTATGTACTCGAAAGTTTACTCGTACAAGAACTAATTTTAGCAAGAAGTACCTCCGATTGAACACCATTTACCAGTCTGTACCCTAGGTAATTAAAGTTCGTCCATGGATCATATTGGTTGTGATCTCAATCATTTGGATGCACAAACATACTAAACATGTGTATATCTGAATCTTTTTGTGAATTATGTATGAATATTGTCGTGTGATCTATCAATCATTTGGATGCATAGATATGCTGAGCTTGTGTATATATGAATATTTTGAGTTGTTGATAGTGAATGTTGGCTATGAATATGAGCGTGTCCTGTTAACCTGAGTTTGATATGAATGTTTACCTTTTCTATTGTATTTGTGTGTGAACTTGTTAGTATGCCTCACTGTGGGGTATAAAAGCATGAGTCTCTTATAAAAGTAATGCACGTGTCCAATTTATGTTTTCCTTCTAACAACATTATATATATTTATATTATTACTATTATCGTATATTTTATAGAGACTTATATATACATTATAAAAACATCCCACGTGTTATTAACTTATAAAAGTAAATGTTTAACGGAAGTTGGCAAGGAAAATCCTGGTTGTTTTTGACTCACAGGCAAGGAAAATCCTGGTGATTGCGTACAAAAGCTTGTGAAGATTTTAAGGACCAATTTAATAATAATGCGCTCATTATTATTTTGAGCAATAACTCGCTAATTTCTTAACTACATATAGAAAAAATGTGCCTCTCCGGTTTATTATTTGATATTAATTGCTCCTTCTAACATAACGTTATATATATAACGAGCCCACCTAATACGTGTATTTCAAGGAAGTGCAAATGGGATGGGATTTCTTAGAAAATATAAATGGGCCTGAACGCGAAATTATTTGTTCATCCAGCCCAACAAATGGACTGTACATTCTAGAAAACATGGGTTAAATATATGCCACATTTTTGCAGGCTGACATGTGGGCCAATAGGTCGAAGCCTACATAGGGCATTGTCAACTTGGTCAACAAATGATTATGTCATCCACAGCCATTGGATTTATATCCAACGACCGGCATGCACCTTCAATCTCTCGTCTTCTTCCTCCAGCGTTGCTGAGACCGCCTGGTCCGGCCTCCGTGACTAAGCGGCTCTGCTTAGCACTTGTCGCTATGACGCTACCCCACCGTCGGCCAGGCTATCCCTCCACCCCTCGACACCTCCTGTTATTCTCCACAGACTACAGCCCCATGCCGCAACAGAACCAGTTATAACCCTTCTCCTCCTCTCAATCTGCGACTCCACTGCCGCGTTTTCCCATCTCCGAGCCGTTCCCGTCCGGGGCTTCGCCGTCGTCCACCGCATCTCTGCGTTCGGTGCGGCGTGGTCAACAAACGAGAGTCATCGGAAGAGGATCATGTGGAGAGCTCGACGGCTAGGACCCACGAGGTCCATGGTCGCACGCAAGGAAAGTTCCTCCTTATTAAGCTGAAAAATGTTTCCTCCACGACAGGCTGGGACCCACCGGCTGTATCTTCGCACGGAAGGAAGTGCCTCCTTGTTTTGCGAAAAAAATTATTCATCCCGTTGATAGCTGGGACCCATCAGATTTGGTGACTGACTTGTGGGCCTACTAAGCGGACATGTACGCACGGCTTTGTAAACTTAATCAACAAATGATTCTAGCAGCTGGAGTTGGATGTTAATCCAACAGCCGTGCTCCTTCTTCAACCTTTGTTCTTGCTCCTGTCTCCCGTGGGCGGTACCACGGCTGTGCTGCCGCGCACCCGAACCAGTGAAGGTTCCCACTCCTCTCCATCTACGACTCCACTGCCCCGTCTTCCCCATCTCCGGGTCGTTCCGATGCAGGTGCACTTTCGGCACGGTGTGGTCAACGTGGTCAACAACCGAGAGTCATCGGAAGATGACTGTATGTGAAGGCGACATCGGGACGCACCACGCCCATGGACGCATGCATGCAACGAAACGCAGCGAGGTCAACGTGGTCAAGGAACGAGTTCCATCGGAAGTATACTGTGCGTGGAGAGTCTCAGCTGGGTCCATGGCCGCAGCAAGTAAGTGCCTCCTTATTACGCGGAAAATAATGATTCCTCCAACTGACAGCAGGGACCCACTGGACGGGCCACCGTATTTTGTGAAAAAAAACTGAAAGTGCAACCATCCCTAGGTGGTTTTGGTAATTCATAACAACATATAGCTCATTGAGCTAATGCTATTCCAAGACAAATATTTCAGGAAAGCTAAATGGATGGCATGGCATGGATGATGAAAGTGGATCCCTCAAAATATTAAGGACAAAGGATTGCTCAAGCTCAAAAGCTCAAGACTCTACATTTTACATTTTAGTGATCCAAGATCACATTGAGTCTATAGGAAAAGCCAATACTATCAAGGAGGGATGAGGTGTTGCTTAATGAGCCTCTTGCTTCATGTGCTTAGTGATATGCTCCAAAACCCTCGACTACTTTCTCACATCCACATATGACCTAAACCTAAAGTCAAAACTCGGCCCTACCGATTCTTTCTATCCGGCGCCACCGAGTTTTGATGTCATAGCCACTGCCACAAACCCTAGGCAAATCAGTCTCACCGATAGGGATCTCGGTCTCACCGAGATGGGATTGTAATCTCTTTGTTTCCCTTCGTAACATTTCGGTCTAACCAAAGTGAGCGGTCGGTCCCACCGAGATTGCAATGTAAACTCTCTGTTTCCCTTTCATAATATTTCGGTCTCACCGTAAAGAGCGAATTGGTCCCACCGAGTTTACCTGACCAACTCTCTGGTTAGATAATTACCAAAATCGGTCTCACCGAGTTTGTGTAATCGGTCTCACCGAGATTACGTTATGCCCTAACCCTAACCATATCAGTCCTACTGAGTTGCATGTCAGTCCCACCGAAAACCCTAACGGTCACTAGGTTTACTAAATCGGTATGACCGAGTTTTATGATTCAGTCCCACCGAGTTTGGTAAATTGTGTGTAACGGTTAGATTTTGTGTGGAGGCTATATATACCCTCCACCTCCTCTTCATTCGTGGAGAGAGCCATCAGAACAAACCTACACTTCCAACTTACCGGTTACGAGAGAACCACCTACTCATGTGTTGAGGCCAAGATATTCCATTACAACCATATGAATCTTGATCTCTAGCCTTCCCCAAGTTGCTTTCCACTCGTATCTTCTTTCCACCAAATCCAAATCCTGTGAGAGAGAGTTGAGTGTTGGGGAGACTATCATTTGAAGCATAAGAGCAAGGAGTTCATCATCAACACACCATTTGTTACTTCTTGGAGAGTGGTGTCTCCTAGATTGGCTAGGTGTCACTTGGGAGCCTCCGACAAGATTGTGGAGTTGAACCAAGGAGTTTGTAAGAGCAAGGAGATCGCCTACTTCGTGAAGATCTACCGCTAGTGAGGCAAGTCCTTCGTGGGCGACAACCATGGTGGGATAGACAAGGTTGCTTCTTCGTGGACCCTTCGTGGGTGGAGCTCTCCGTGGACTCACGCAACCGTTACCCTACGTGGGTTGAAGTCTCCATCAACGTGGATGTACGATAGCACCACCTATCGGAACCACGACAAAAACATCCGTGTCTCCAATTGCGTTTGAATCCTCCAAACCCTTCCCTTTACATTCTTGCAAGTTGCATGCTTTATTTTTCGCTGCCTATATACTCTTTGCATACTTGCTTGAATTGCGTGATGATTGCTTGAATTGTTCGAAGATAGCTAAAATCTGCCAAAGTCTAAAATTGGGAGAAGGCATAGCTTTTAATCGGTCAAGTAGTCTAATCACCCCCCTCTAGACATACTTCAAGGTCCTACAAGTGGTATCAGAGCTTTGGTCTCCATTTGCTTTGATTTCCATAGCTTTTGGTGGTCATAGCCTTGGTTTCACAACCTAGGAGAGTATGGCGTCTAGCGAGGGAAATTATCACCGTAGAGGTCCTTACTTTGATGGCACTAATTTTGCTAGTTGGAAGCATAAGATGAAAATGCATATTCTCGGACATAACCCCGCCGTTTGGGCTATTGTGTATATTGGTTTGCAAGGTGAATTCTTTGATGGGAGAGAACCGAACCGTGAAGCTAGTGCGGAAGAGTTGAAGATGTTGCAATACAACGCTCAAGCTTGTGATATCCTCTTCAATGGCTTGTGCCCGGAAGAATTCAACAAAATCAGCCGTCTTGAGAATGCAAAGGAAATTTGGGATACTTTGATTGATATGCATGATGGTACCGACTCCATCAAGGAATCCAAGTTGGATGTGCTTCAAAGTCAGCTTGAAAAGTTCAAAATGAAGGATGGTGAAGGTGTTGCTGAAATGTACTCTAGGCTTGCTCTTATCACAAATGAGATTGCCGTCTTAGGAAGTGAAGAAATGGCCGACAGATTCATCATCAAGAAGATCCTAAGAGCATTGGATGGAAAATATGATACCGTGTGCACAATGATCCAAATGATGCCAAATTACAAAGATCTCAAGCCAACGGAAGTCATTGGAAGAATTGTTGCTCATGAGATGTCACTCAAGGATAAGGAGGAACTTCACAACAAGTCAAGTGGTGCTTACAAAGCCTCATGTGAAGCCCCCACATTATCAAGTGAGAAACAAACCTTCAATGAAGCATTGAGCTTAATGGTGAAAAACTTCAACAAAGTCTACAAGAGTAGAAGCAAAGAAAGAAGCTCCAAGTCAAGGTCCTACAATGACAAAAGATCTTCTAGTCGAGAGCGAAATTGCTACAATTGTGGGAGACCCGGACACTATTCCAATGAGTGTACGACACCCTACAAAAGAAGAGAAGATTCTCCCAAGAGAAGAAGTAGAAGAGAAGAATCACCACCAAGAGAGAGAAGGAGTAGAGATGATCGTTATGAACGAAGACCCTCACGGAGAAGCAAGGATTCAGAAAGGAAGGATAAGTCATGAAAGATCTACACAAAACGAAGACATCAAGCTCATGTTGGTGAATGGGTATCCGGCTCCGACTCCGACAATCACTCCGAGAGAAGCTATCACTCCAACTCCGAATACACTCAAGATGAAGGTGTTGCCGGTTTAGCACTTGTGTCAACCAACTCCTACGACATATTTGAATCACCAAATGAAGGAATTGGAAGATGCTTCATGGCCAAAGGTCCTAAGGTAACACACCCAGTATGTTGATTTTAATAGTGATGAAGATGACTTGCTAGGTGATGATGATTTACTTATTGACAACTCTAGTGATGAATACTATGATGAAACGTCAATTAATCATGCTAATCAAGATGAAACGAATGACAATGATAAGGAGAAGATTGAGCGTCTAACTAAAGAACTAAACACTCTTAAGTTAGCTCATGAAACTATCTTCGAAGATCATCGAGAACTTTTAAGGGCTCATGAGAAGTTACGCTTTGAAAAGCTCAATCTTGAGCAAGATCATGAGTTCCTAAAAGCGATCAATGATGATCTCCGTAAGAAAAGTTCTTCTTATATTGCCAAGCGTTTACTCTTATCTACTTACATGCCTCAAGTCAAGTCTAGCAACAAGAACAAGAAAGATTCTTCTTCTAGTAGTAACAATAACAATGCTAAATCCAATATTGTTGCTTCTAGTAGATCTCTTGATTACACTAATGATTCTCTTAGCCAAGTTACACTTGAGCAAGAAAACAGCTTATTGAAGGGAATTATAGAGAAATGTGTATACAAGAGCCTTTCCGGGAGTAAGCAATTTGAGGAAATTGTACGCAAGCAAGGAAGGCACCGAAAGAATCAAGGTGTTGGTTTTGAGCGAAAGTTCAATGCCAATGGAGTTGAGTGGGAAGAAGATCAATACCCCAAGACGAAGTTTGTTCCTCAACAAGAGAAGTATGATCCTACTTCCTTCAAGGGAACACAAGCACAAGATGATCTTCCAACACAAGACCACAAGAACAAAGGCAAGAACAAGCTTCAAGAGGAGATTGATGCATTTGAAGAAGCACCTAAGGCCTTGGTCAAGTGGGTTCCCAAGACTACGTCAAGTTCTACTTCATCAAGCACAACTACTGCACCAAGGATTCCCATCAAGATGATGTGGATCCTGAAGAAGAAGAACTAGAGAGTTCTTGAGGGTGACTCCGCCAACATTTTTCACTCATATCATTATGGCAAAGACAAGTGCAATCAACTTGCATATCTTGCACTAGTTCAAGGAGTCACAAAACCCTCATGTTGGTAAGGCAAGGGACAAGGTAACCTAAGTTTTCATGGACATCATTTTGTGTGTGCATCACTCTATGTCTATGGATATTCTTGTTTGTTCCTTGTGGGACTAACCCATGTAGGTATTGAAAGTGCAACCCACTCCAAAGGATTGCTCCAAAAGATCTACATCAACATTGAGCATCCACATCTTCAACACATACATGAAGTCATCATCGACAAAACCCAAGGTTAGTTTATCCCTCTAAGGGGATCTCACATCTAGGGGAGCTTAACTCTAAGAATTGAGTCAAAGCAACTCTAATGATGTGAACACATAAATGCTTTATGTAAAAGTGGTAACCCCACTTGAGCTTAAACGATGAGTATGACCTATGATGAAATGTTCTCATTTGACTCCTAAGTCAATTTACTCATATATAGATGACCTAGTCATCGCCAATTGTTTGATAGATGCTAGAATTGGTTGTGCATGCTTTGGCACATACTTCATTTGTCATTTTATTGTGTGAGCATGTTGGTTGCATATTTTACTCATTCGAGGACATCCACTTGTTGTTTTGATTGTTTGGCTTCTCTTTCTTTGGCCAAGTGGATGGACAAGAATGCCTAAGAACCTTCTCTAGCTATCTATGCTTTTCTCGTCTCAAACTCTATTCATGCTACATCACAAAATTTGATCAAGTCAGATTCGAACCACTCTATGTGAGGAGCACTCGGAGTCCCCGATTCGTCATAGACTTAAACTTCCAAAACTTCTTTGTGATTTTCGGTCTGACCGATTCCTCCATTTCGGTCATACCGAGATCACTAAGTCGATCTAGGTTTTCAATCTCGGTGCAACCGATTTTAACTTTTCGGTCACACCGAGTTGCTGTAACTGTTAACAGTTATGCATCTCGGTGCCACCGAGTTGTTCAACTTGGTCACACCGACAGTGTCGGGCTATATATTCACACGTGCAAATTTTGGAAAACTTTCTCCGAAACTCCTCGCCCGCGCATAGCTCGCTCTGCCTACTAGGTCTACGGATCGTCGACTTCGTCGCTAGCCGCTGGTCTCCGCTGCCGTCAACGGAATTCTCCTTCGTCGTTGCCGCCGTAGCGAGTTCATCGCCGAACTAGGGTATGAACTTGATCACAGTGCTATCCTCGTCTGATTATCAGCACATTGTGTTCATAATGCATCCTGCCATGATTGAAACACTTCTATCCAGTCAAAACAATCCTTAGAATAGTTGTGATTCGAAAATTTAGGGTTAGGTTTCACTAAACCATCTCGGACCCACCGAGTTGAAAAACTCGGTCCCACCGATTTGGCTAACGCCATTGCACTAGTAAGTCTCTCGGCCGACCGAGAATTACAAATCGGTGTGACCGATTTTAGAACTTTGTGAAACCCTAGCAGTTTCCTGCCATCAATCGTGACTCGGTCGACCGAAGTTCACTAGTTTAGGTTCCAAAACTGTTTCGGTATCACCGAGTTTGAAAATCGGTAGATCTGAAATGCTTTCTGTGGAAACTAAAACTAAGTTTTGAATCATTCTTTGCAAAATTCTCTGCATTTTCTGATGCTCATCCACTCTACCTCATCTATAACTATTCACGGGGTCAGCGATCGGTGAGTGCAGCATGTCGCACCAAAGTGACAGCGAATAGGTCAAGAGCAGATTCACATGAGTGAGGGCACTAGTCCCTCAAGCAGCTCGAGATGAGGGGAGCGAAGCACTCCCGATAATTTGCCCAAGGCTGCCACAAGGACAAGAAAGAAGAAGACCTCGAGTCTAAGGATGAAGATTATGTGGCAGTTGAGGATGAGGCCGATTCAAAGAAGAAAGTGCTCAAGAAGGAGTACAGCTCAACAAAGATTAAGCACGGAATGAAGATCAAAAGGCCAGCAGGAAGACAACCAATGTCCAAAGCCAGAGTCTCCAATAAAGCTTCTTTGGAATCCCAACCCAAAGAGCCTGCTGCTGCTGAAGGGAAGAAAATGAAGGAAAGGGTCAAGAGGACCATGGCCAAAGTGATTGGGAAGCCTTCTGATGGAGGAAGAAGAAGAAGAAGAGGTTGCTGAGCCAGCACCCAAGGCACAAAAGCTGATGGGTGATGCCATAAAATCAGGGGCTGCAACTTCAAAGCCCAAAGCTGCCCCTAAGCCCAAGAGTGCACCAAAGAGGAATACCGGGAGTATACCGGTAATTTGAGAAGAACAAGGCTCCAATGCCTGAAGTTGATGCTGAGGAATATGAAGAAGGCAGGTCCTTAGGAAGCTCAAGCCCAAGATTCCAGACCACAATGATGCTCATCCTGTGGCTGAGAACATGAAGATCAGGAGAGATCAAGGGTTGAGGCTATGAAGAGAGTCAGATCCATATGCCACCAGGAGAAGGACTGCTATAGATTACAGGTTACACACCAAGGAGCAGCAGGACTTCTATGAGACCATCTTATTGGATAAGAAGCCCATAGTTTGTGATATGAGGTGGGTCGACTGGACCTACATTCAAGAGAACGCAGAACACTATCCTGAAGTATATGACAGCTTCAGTGCGTGTGGAGTTGCAGATTTTGTTGGGCAGAAGCTCACAAACTGGAACGACGAGCTCATTATGCAATTCTACTCCACAACACATTTCTATCCAGATGGCAGGATAGTTTGGATGTCTGAAGGAACGAGATATCGACCAACCATAGAGGAATGGGCAAGTCTGATCAATGCCCCCAAGGAAAGTGAAGATGACTTGGACATTTATGCCAAGAAGAAAATGGGTCACAACTCAATGTCACACATGTACAAGGATATCCCAGATGATGCACTTGAGACTTTCAAGTTTGGATCAGTTCATTATCTTCTGTCAGGGCTGCCTACGATCAACTGGATTCTAAGGCACACTCTTTTGCACAAATCAAGTGACCACAAACATGATTAGAGGGCATGCAATCAATTTGCTTCACGTATTTGATGTGCCTCATAAATTTAAAGTCATGAGCCTCATAGTTGAAACTATCAAGAGGACAGCAGAAGACCAGAAGAGGAGCCGTGGATATGCCCCACAGATTCAGGAGTTGATAAACTCAAAGATGGGCACAGGGAAGCATCTGTTGGATAAGGAACACATGGTTCTCTATCCTGACTTTGAGGACAATCAAGTTGTCATGACTGAGAATGAACCATCATCAGTGCAAGCGCAAGAGAAGGAGAAAGCAAGGAAAGAGAAGGCTGCCAAGATGCCAACTCAAGCAGAGGCATCTGATTACTTTCTGAAGAACAAGCAGGAGCAGCTTGGTTACTTGATAGCATCAACTCTACGGATTGAGAAGGGGCTAGCCACCCTAACTCAAAACTAGGAGAGCTTGGAAAGAATCATGGAACAAAAATTCTATGATCTTGATGTCAAGGTAACTGAGATTCAGTCAGCTGTGGAGCAGCTACAGGATGACATGCAGGAGAGGAAGCGCAAAACAACGAATGATACATTTGCCAGCTGCAGAGCCAGTCACCAGAGTCACTTCATCAGCTCTAGCTACAGCTCCAACGCAACCAGCTCCAGCACCAACTCCTTCAGCTCCATCCACATCTACTGATGCCTTCGTCCTTGGAGTCCTATCTACACCACCACCAGAAGACCAAGCCTGAGAGACGATATAGTCCTATGCATTTTCTAGGAACTTTTTGGTAACTTGTTGCCAAAGGGGGAGAAAAATGTATAGATCATAGGCTTCGAGAGAGAGAGTTTTGCCTTTTTGTTCTCTCTTGTCTTCTTGGTTGAACTTCGTTTGCTTTGATTGCTTGAGATACTATGCTTTTACCTGTGAGACATTGATGATCATGTGTTTGATCATAAGCTACACTTATGCTTGTTATGATATTATCTTACTTATCCTTATAGGATCATTCACTGTGCTTGGTGATGAGTGCATGTATTCAATCTTTGTTATTTTGAGCGCTCCACCAAGATGTATGTGACATGGAAGAGTAACCCATGAGCCTAATTACTTGTGCATTTGCAGTCCAAAGCAAATCTTAAAATATGCACAAAATTTAGGGGGAGCTCTTGCTTATCACATACTTCTCAAAGCGACGATATTTTTCAAATTTCATTATCATTTGTCGAAGCTTTGATCTATATGTTGTCATCAATTACCAAAAAGGGGGAGATTGAAAGTGCAACTATCCCTAGGTGGTTTTGGTAATTCATAACAACATATAGCTCATTGAGCTAATGCTATTCCAAGACAAATATTTCAGGAAAACTCAATGGATGGCATGGCATGGATGATGAAAGTGGATCCCTCAAAATATTAAGGACAAAGGATTGGATCAAGCTCAAAAGCTCAAGACTCTACATTTTACATCTTAGTGATCCAAGATCACATTGAGTCTATAGGAAAAGCCAATACTATCAAGGAGGGATGAGGTGTTGCTTAATGAGCCTCTTGCTTCATGTGCTTAGTGATATGCTCCAAAACCCTCAACTACTTTCTCACATCCACATATGACCTAAACCTAAAGTCAAACTCGGCCCTACCGATTCTTTCTATCCGGCGCCACCGAGTTTTGATGTCATACCCACTGCCCCAAACCCTAGGCAAATCGGTCTCACCGATAGGGATCTCGGTCTCACCGAGATGGGATTGTAATCTCTCTGTTTCCCTTCGTAACGTTTCGGTCTAACCGAAGTGAGCGATCGGTCCCACCGAGATTGCAATGTAAACTCTCTGTTTCCCTTTCGTAACATTTCGATCTCACCGAAAAGAGCGAATCGGTCCCACCGAGTTTACCTGACCAACTCTCTGGTTAGATAATTACCAAAATCGGTCTCACCGAGTTTGTGTAATCGGTCTCACCGAGATTACATTATGCCCTAACCCTAACCATATCGGTCCTACCGAGTTGCATGTCAGTCCACCGAAAACCCTAACGGTCACTAGGTTTACTAAATCGGTCTGACCGAGTTTTATGATTCGGTCCCACCGAGCTTGGTAAATTGTGTGTAACGGTTAGATTTTGTGTGGAGGCTATATATACCCCTCCACCTCCTTTTCATTCGTGGAGAGAGCCATCGTAACAAACCTACACTTCCAACTTACCAGTTAGAGAGAACCACCTAGTCATGTGTTGAGGCCAAGATATTCCATTCCAACCATATGAATCTTGATATCTAGCCTTCCCCAAGTTGCTTTCCACTCAAATCTTCTTTCCACCAAATCCAAATCCTGTGAGAGAGAGTTGAGTGTTGGGGAGACTATCATTTGAAGCACAAGAGCAAGGAGTTCATCATCAACACACCATTTGTTACTTCTTGGAGAGTGGTGTCTCCTAGATTGGCTAGGTGTCACTTGGGAGCCTCCGACAAGATTGTGGAGTTGAACCAAGGAGTTTGTAAGGGCAAGGAGATCGCCTACTTCGTGAAGATCTACCGCTAGTGAGGCAAGTACTTCGTGGGCGACGGCCATGGTGGGATAGACAAGGTTGCTTCTTCGTGGACCCTTCATGGGTGGAGCCCTCCGTGGACTCGCATGGCAGATTACCCTATGTGGGTTGAAGTCTCCATCAACGTGGATGTACGATAGCACCACCTATCGGAACCACGACAAAAACATCTGTGTCTCCAATTGCGTTTGAATCCTCCAAACCCTTCCCTTTACATTCTTGCAAGTTGCATGCTTTATTTTCCGCTGCCTATATACTCCTTGCATGCTTTCTTGAATTGCGTGATGATTGCTTGAATTGTTCAAAGATAGCTAAAATCTGCCAAAGTCTAAAATTGGGAAAATGCATAGCTTTTAATCGGTCAAGTAGTCTAATCACCCCCCTCTAGACATACTTCAAGGTCCTACAAAAACGTTTGACCCCTGACTGCTGGGACCCACTTGACGGGCCACCGTATTTCGCCAAAAAAACGTTCCCCCCGCTGTCAGCTCGGACCCACCGGAAGTGCCTCCTTATTACGCACAAAAAATGAATACTCCCCCGGCTAGCTGGGACCCACCTTGGTGGGAGGCTGACTTGTGGGCCTACTAAGTTGACGGGGACGAAGGGCTTTGACAACTTAGTCAATATGAACGATTCTAGCTCCAGTGACCGTACGATGTCCATCCAACGGCCGTAGTGCTTCTTCAACCTCTGGTCTTCTTGCTCGAGCCGCCCAAAGCAGCGCCGGTCGTCTTTGCATGCTCCTGCCTCCCGTGGCCGGCTGTCTTGCCATGAGGCCTCACCGCCCTACTATTCCCACCGCTGGCCAGACCCTGCGGTGACGACAGCCTCACACCGCAGCCGAACCAGTGAACCCTCGTACTCCTCTCCGCGCGGGCTTCCACTGCCGCGTCTTCCCCGGCTCCGTGTCGTCCCCTTCCTAGGCCTCGCCGTCGTCCACCGCCGTGGTGCTCTCCACGCGGCGTGGTCAACGTGGTCATGGAACGACTTCCATCGGAAGAGTATCAGACGTGGAGAGGCCGATACCGGGTCCACGGCCACAACCCAGTTTTTTGTGATTTGCCAAGTAAGTCGCTTTGTCAGGCCTGTTGGGCTGCAAATCTTTCAAGACGAGGAGAGCTTTCATTCGGCTGGCCGAGAAAATGGCCCATCAGTAACGAGAAATGGGTTGTACATTTTATAACACATCAAACCCGCAATTAGTTTCAAATATCTTTTTTTTCATTTCGAGATTTTAAATTACATTAATTTTTATGCGTGGAGAATTTGTTGGATTTTATATTGATATACATTTATTTTTAAAATCAGTTTGAATGTGAGTCAAAATTTCGGGATTAAAAACAGTTCGGACCGCACCAAAATATGCAAAATTTCGTATAATTTTTTAACCGTGGCCACAATATGGGCTGTAATGCTAACAAAAAGAATATGGGCTAAAAAAACCTTAATAATTAGAAAATGGGCTGTAAATTATTAGAAATAATGGCAGATGGGTTGTATGCTGTTTTCCACAGATTTGAGGCTTTCCTAAAAAAAAGGTTGACGCATAAGCAGTGACTGTTGGATGGGCATCCAACGGCCGTCGTGCTTCTTCAATCTCTGCTCTTCCTGCTCCAGCCGCTCAAACAAGCGCCGGCAGGACTACCTGCTCCCTCCTCCCGCGGCCGGCTATGCTGCCGCATAGGCCTCACCGCTCCATCGTACTCCCATCGCTGGCCTAGCCATCCCTCTACTCACCCACACCTGCTGTTATTCTCCGGCGACGGCAGACGAACCAGTAAACCCTCGTACATTCATACTCCCCTCCGCGTGGGAAACAACTGCCGAGTCTTCCCTACCTCCGTGCCGTTCCCTTCCTAGGCCTCGCCGTCGTCCACCGCCCTGGTGCTCTTGGCGCGGCCTGGTCAAAGTGGTCAACGACCGACATGCATCTGAAGTGGACTGTACGTGGAGAGGCCGACAGCTGGGTCCACGGCCGCACGCAAGGAAATGCCTCCTTATTACGTGCAAAATAATGATTCCTCCACGACATCGTGGACCCACCGAAAGGGCCTCATATTTCATGAAAAACATTACCGCGGCTGACAGCTCGGACCCACCAGCTATATCTTCGCACGCAAGGAAGTGCCTCCTTATTACGCACAAAAAAATGAATACTCCCCCTGCTAGCTGGGACCCACCATGGTGGCAGGCTGACTTGTGGGCCTACTAAGTTGATCGACGGGGCCTTTGTCAACTTTAGTCAATATGAGCGATTCTAGCTCCAAAGGATTGTATCTTTGTCCATCCAACGGCCGTAGTGCTTCTTCAACCTCTGGTCTTCTTGCTCCGGCCGCCCAAAGCAGCGCCCGGTCGTGCCGCATGCTCCTGCCTCCCGTGGCCGGGCTTTGCCTTGAGGCCTCACCTCCCCTACTAATCCCACCGCTGGCCGGGCCACTGCGGCGACGGCAGCCTCACAAAGGCAGCCAGAACCAGTGAACCCTCGTACTCCTCTCCGCGCGGGCTTCCACTGTCGCGTCTTCCCCGGCTCCCCGTCGTCCCCTTCCTAGGCCTCGCTGTCGTCCACCGCCCTGGTGCTCTCGGCATGGCGTGGTCAACTTGGTCAAGGAATGACTTCCATCGGATGTGGACTGTACATGGAGAGGCTGATAGCTGGGTCCACGGCCGCAGCAAGGAAATGCCTCCTTATTACATGGAAAATAATGATTCCTCCACCTAACAGCTGGGACCCACCGGATGGGCCACTGTATTTCGCGAAAAAAACATTTCCCCCTGACTGCTGGAACCCACCAGCTACATCTTCACACGCACGGAAGTGCGTCTGGGCAAAAAAAAAATGATTCGCCCCCCTGACTGCTGGGACCCACCAGCTACATCTTCGCAGGCAAGGAAGTGCCTGATAGTCGGGACCCACCTGGTCGAAGCGTACGTAGCGTTGTCATTCTGGTCGCGAATGCGGTACGCATATATACCGGTGGATGTAGAGGCGCTGCATGTCGTAGTAGAGGCGCCGTGCGTAATAGTAGAGGCGCCGCATGTAGCATGTACACGCACGTCTGCCGCCGTGGTGCAAGAAAGAAAATACGGCCACGTATGTGTACATACGGGCGGGGTCTCGAACGCCTACTCGCGCATACGTACGGCCAGGGCTCGTGTACATGGCTGGGTCGGAACAGAGAAATAGCATCGTCGTCGTGTTCATGGGGAGGCAACGGAATGCGTCGTGTTCATGGGGAGGCAACGGAATGTGTCGTGTTCATCGGGAGGCAACGGAACGCGTGGGAGCCAACCGGCTGGGTCGGAACGGAATGCGTGGTCGTGTTCATCGGGAGGGCTTGGATGGAACAGGCGATGGATACGAGGCCTGGCGTACCGCGCAACGGAGGAAGCGGACCTCCTACGTACAGAAAAGGGTCCTGTTGATCGGGAGGAGTGTGGCGTACCGCAAAACGGAGGAAACGGACCTCCTACGGTCGAAACGGGGGTCCTGTTGATCGGGAGGGGTGTGGCGTACCGCAAAACGGATGAAACGGACCTCCTACGGTCGAAACGGGGGTCCTGTTGATCGGGAGGGGTGTGGCGTACCGCAAAACGGAGGAAACGGACCTCCTACGGTCGAAACGGGGGTCCTATTCATCGGGAGGGGTGTGGCGTACCGCAAAACGGGACTCCACGGGATATTGTTCATCTCCACCGTCGACCTCCTCCAGCCTCCACGGGCTACCGTCGACCTCCTCCAGCCTCCACGGGCTCCTGTTCATCCAGCCTCCACCGCGCGCTACTCCACCGGCTACTGTTCAACCACCCCTCCACGGGCACCCCTCCACCGTCTCATCGCTCATCTAGCCGTCCACACCACGGGTCCTGTTCAACCACCCTCCACGGGCAACCCTCCACCGTCTCACTGTTCATCCAGCCCTCCACCACACCACGGGTCCTGTTCATCCAGAGGCAATGCCACCGCCATCGCTCATCCAACCCCCCCGCAACGCCATTGTTCATCCCAGAGGCAACATCGATCGGCTTCAGTTAGCAGCAGTAGCAAAGGAATCGCTCGATCGGGTTCAGTTAACAGCCATCGATCAATCGCTCGGGTTCAGTAACGGGTAGCCTGCAGTGCAATCGCTCGGGTTCAGTTAGAGCCCAACGCCTCGCTTGGGTTCAGTTAGAGCCAACGCCTAGCACACACGCACATACGTGTACAGGAGAAACGCGCATTGCTCGGCCCCCAACCTCCCACCGTAACCGGGAACTCCCCGAAATTTTCCTCGCCCTCACTTCTACCACGGTTTTTTCCGTCATGGACGGCCCAAAGAATGTCATGCAGCTGCGTCTCCGGCCCGCCCAGGACGAAAAGCCCATTTTCTGTCATGATTTTTCATCATAGAAGTAGGAACCCACCACATCTATGATGATACCTGGTTTTGTCACAATTATCGTCATAGAAGTGTCATATGTATGATATAAAAAAAATTCGTTCGGCCCAAAATGTCACGGATGTGTCTTTTTTTTGTAGTGCCGTCTTCCTCTGGAAGATCCATTTATTCACAATGGCTTGTCGATCATTGGGCAAGTCCACCAAAGTCCACACTTTGTTCTCATACATGGATCCTATCTCAGATTTCATGGCCTCAAGCCATCTGTTAGAATCTGGGCTCATCATAGCTTCTTTATAGTTCGTAGGTTCGCCATGGTCTAATAACATGACTTCGAGGATAGGATTATCGTACCACTCTGGAGCGGAACATACTCTGTTCGACCTATGAGGTCCATTAATTTAATGATCATTATCATTAGCTTCCTCTCTAGTTGGTGTAGGCATCACGAGAATGGATTTCACTGATGTGCTACTTTCCAACTCGAGAGAAGGTACAATTACCTCATCAAGTTCTACTTTCCTCCCACTCACTTCTTTCAAGAGAAACTCCTTCTCTAGAAAGGTTCCATTCTCGGCAACAAAGATCTTGCCTTCGGATCTGTGGTAGAAGGTGTACCCAACAGTTTCTTTTGGGTATCCTATGAAGACGCACTTCTTCGATTTGGGTTCGAGCTTATTAGGCTGAAGCTTTTTCACATAAGCATCGCAACCCCAAACATTAAGAAATGACAGCTTAGGTTTCTTGCCAAACCATACTTCATACGGTGTCATCTCAACGGATTTAGACGGTGCCCTATTTAATGTGAATGTAGTTGTCTCTAATGCATAGCCCCAAAATGATAGTGGTAAATCGGTAAGAGACATCATAGATCGCACCATATCTAATAAAATATGGTTACGATGTTCGGACACACCATTACGCTGTGGTGTTCCAGGTGGCGTGAGTTGTGAAACTATTCCACATTGTTTTAAATGGAGGCCAAACTCATAACTCAAATATTCACCTTCGCGATCAGATCATAGAAACTTTATTTTCTTGTTACGATGATTCTCCACTTCACTCTGAAATTCCTTGAACTTTTCAAATGTTTCAGACTTGTGTTTCATTAAGTAGATATACCCATATCTGCTCGAATCATCTGTGAAGTCAGAAAATAACGAAACCTGCCACGTGCCTCAACACTCATCGGACCGCATACATTGGTATGTATTATTTCCAATAATTTATTAGCTCGCTCCATTGTTCCGAAGAACGGAGTTTTAGTCATCTTTCCCATGAGGCATGGTTCGCAAGTATCAAATGATTCATAATCAAGTGATTCCAAAATTCCATCTGCATGGAGTTTCTTCATGCGCTTTACACCAATATGACCTAAACGGTAGTGCCACAAGTATGTTGCACTATCATTATTAGCTTCGCAACTTTTGGCATCAATATTATGAATATGTGTATCACTACGACCGAGATTCAATAAACCATTTACATTGGGTGTATGACCATAGAAGGTTTTATTCAGGTAAAAAGAACAACAATTATTCTCCGACTTAAATGGATAACCGTATTGCAATAAACATGATCCAATCATATTCATGCTCAACGCAAACACCAAATAACATTTATTTAGGTTCAACACTAATCCCGAAGGTAGAGGGAGTGTGCAATGGTGATCTTATCAACCTTGGACTTCCAACACACATTGTCACCTCGCCCTTAACTAGTCTCTGTTCATTTTGCAACTCCTGTTTTGAGTTACTAATCTTAGCAACTAAACCGGTACCAAATACCCTGGGGTTACTATGAACACTAGTAAAGTACACATCAATAACATGTATAACAAATATACCTTTGTTCACTTTGCCATCCTTCTTATCCGCCAAGTATTTGGGGTAGTTCCGCTTCCAGTGACCATTCCCTTTGCAGTAGAAGCACTCATTGTTTCACGCTTAGGTCTCGCTTTGGCCTTCTTCCCGAGAGTGGCAACTTGCTTGCCATTCTTCTTGAGGTTCTCTTTCTTTCCCTTGCCCTTTTCTTGAAACTAGTGGTCTTGTTAACCATCAACACTTGATGCTCTTTCTTAATATCTACCTTCGCCGATTTCAGCATCGCGAAGAGCTCAGGAATTGTTTTCGTCATCCCTTGCATATTATAGTTCATCACGAAGTTCTAGTAACTTCGTGACAGTGACTAGAGAACTCTGTCAGTCACTATCTTATCTGGAAGATTAACTCCCACTTGATTCAAGAGATTGTACTACCCAGACATTCTGAGCACATGCTCACTGGCTGAGCTATTCTCCTCCATCTTGTAGGCAAAGTACTTGTCAGAGATCTCATACCTCTCGACACGGGCATGAGTCTGAAATACCAATTTCAGCTCTTGGAACATCTCATATGCTCCATGGCATTCAAAACATTTGTGAAGTCCCGGTTCTAAGCCGTAAAGCATGGCACACTAAACTATCAAGTAGTCATCATACTGAGCTTGTCAAACGTTCATAACGTCTGCATTTGCTCCTGCAATTGGTCTGTCACCTAGTGGTGCATCAAGGACATAATTCTTCTGTGCAGTAATGAGGATAATCCTCAGATCATGGACCTAGTCCGCATCATTGCTACTATCATCTTTCAACTTTAGTTTTCTCTAGGAACATATCAAAAATAAAACAGGGGAGCTATACGCGAGCTATTGATCTGCAACATAGATATGCTACTACTATCAGGACTAAGTTCATGATAAATTAAGTTCAATTAATCAAATTACTTAAGAACTCCCACTTAGATAGATATCCCTCGAGTCATCTAAATGATACGTGATCCAAATCAACTAAACCATGTCCGATCATCACGTAAGATGGAGTAGTCATCAATGGTGAACATCTCTACGTTGATCATATCTACTATATGATTCACGTTCGACCTTTTGCTCTCCAATATTCCGTACATGCCAGGCTCGTCAACTTTAACCCAAGTATTCCACATGTGCAAAACTGTCTTGCACCCGTTGTATGTGAACGTAGAGCCTGTCACACCCGATCATCACGTGGTGTCTCGGACGATTTAACCGTCGCAACAAAGGCATACTCAGGGAGAACACTTATACCTTGAAATTTTAGTTAAGGGATCATCTTATAATGCTACCGCTGTACTAAGCAAAATAAGATGCATAAAAGATAAACATCACATGCAATCAAAATACTTGTCATGATATGGCCATCATCTTGTGCTTTTGATCTCCATCTCCAAAGCATCATCATGATCTCCATTCTCACTGGCTTGACACCTTGATCTCCATCGTAGCGTCGTGGTCATCTCACCAACTATTGCTACTACAACTATCGCTAACGCATACTGATAAAGTAAAGCAATTACGTGGCATTTGCATTTCATACAATAAAAAGACAACCTAAGGATCCTGCCGGTTGCCAGTAACTTTTACGAAACATGATCATCTCATACAATAATGTATATCGCATCATGTCTTGACCATATCACATCACAACATGCCCTGCAAAAACAAGTTAGACGTCCTCTACTTTGTTATTGCAAATTTTACGTGGCTGCTACGGGCTTCTAGTAAGAACCGTTCTTACCTACGCATCAAAACCACGGCGGTGATTTATCAAGTTTGTTGTTTTAACCTTCAACAAGGACCGGCCGCAGTCAAATTCAATTCAACTAAAGTTGGAGAAACAGACACTCGCCAGCCACCTTTATGCAAAACTAGTTGCATGTCTGTCAGTGGAACCAGTCACATGAAAGTGGTCATGCAAGGTTGGTCCGGGCCGCTTCATCTAACAATACTGCCGAATCAAAATAAGATATTGGCGGTAAGCAGTATGACGACCGCCGCCCACAATTCTTTGTGTTCTACTCGTGCATATCATCTACACATAAACCTGGCTTGGATGCCACTATTGGGAAACGTAGCATGCAATTTCAAAAAAAAATCCTACGCTCACGCAAGATCTATCTAGGAGATGCAAAGCAATGAGAGGGGGAGATTGTATCTACGTACCCTCGTAGACCGAAAGCGGAAGCGTTTGACAATGCGGTTGATGTAGTCGAACTTCTTCTCGTTGATAACCCACAAGTATAGTGGGATCGCAACAGTTTCCGAGGGTAGAGTATTCAACCCAAATTTATTGATTCGACGTAAGGGGAGCCAAAGAATATTCTCAAGTATTAGCAGTTGAGTTGTCAATTCAACCACACCTGGATAACTTAATATCTGCATCAAAGTATTTAGTAGCAAAGTAGTATGGAAGTAACGGTAACGGTGGCAAAAGTAACAGTAGCAGTTTTGTAGTAATTGTAACAGTGGCAACGGTAAAGTAACTAAGCGGAGAACAATATGTGAAAAGCTCGTAGGCATTGGATCGGTGATGGAGAATTATGTCGGATGCGATTATTCATGCAACAGTTATAACATAGGGTGACACAGAACTAGCTCCAATTCATCAATGTAATGTAGGCATGTATTCCGAATATAGTCATACGTGCTTATGGAAAATAACTTGCATGACATCTTTTGTCCTACCCTCCCATGGCAGCGGGGTCCTATTGGAAACTAAGGGATATTAATGCCTCCTTTCAATAGAGTACCGGACCAAAGCATTAACACTTGGTGAATACATGAACTCCTCAAACTACGGTCATCACCGGTAATGGTCCCGATTATTGTCACTTCGGGGTTAACGGATCATAACACATAATAGGTGACTATAGACTTGCAAGATAGGATCAAGAACTCGCATATATTCATGAAAACATAATAGGTTCAGATCTGAAATCATGGCACTCGGGCCCTAGTGACAAGCATTAAGCATAGCAAAGTCATAGCAACATCAATGTCAGAACATAGTGGATACTAGGGATCAAACCCTAACAAAACTAACTCGATTACATGATAAATCTCATCCAACCCATCACCGTCCAGCAAGCCTACGATGGAATTACTCATGCACGGCAGTGAGCATCATGAAATTGGTGATGGAGGAAGGTTTATGATGACGATGGCGACGGATTTCCCTCTCCGGAGCCCTGAACGGACTCCAGATCAGCCCTCCCGAGAGAGTTTAGGGCTTGGCAGCGGCTCCGTATCGTAAAACATGATGAATCCTTCTCTCTGATTTTTTCTCCCCGAACGTGAATATATGGAGTTGGAGTTGAGGTCGGTGGAGCACCAGGGGGCCCACGAGGCAGGGGGGCGCGCCTGGGGTAGGCGCGCCCCACCCGCGTGGGATGTGGTGTGGGCCCCTGGCCTTGATTATTTCGCCAAGATTTTTCATAAATTCCAAAAATATTCTCGGTGAAGTTTCGTGTCATTCTGAGAACTTTTATTTACGCACATAAATAACACCATGGCAATTCTGCTGATAACAGCGTCAGTCTGGGTAGTTCCGTTCAAATCATGCAAGTTAGAGTCCAAAACAAGGGCAAAAGTGTTTGGAAAAGTAGATACGATGGAGACGTATCAACTCCCCAAGCTTAAACCTTTGCTTGTCCTCAAGCAATTCAGTTGACAAACTGAAAGTGATAAACAAAAACTTTTACAAACTCTGTTTGCTCTTGTTGTTGCAAATATGTAAAGCCAGCATTCAAGTTTTCAACAAAGATTATGAACTAACCATATTCACAATAACATTTAGGTCTCATGTTTACTCATATCAATGGCATAATCAACTAGCAAGCAATAATAATAAATCTCGGATGATAACACTTTCTCAAAACAATCATAATATGATATAACAAGATGGTATCTCGCTAGCCCTTTCTGAGACCGCAAAACATAAATGCAGAGCACCTTTGAAATCAAGGACTGACTAAACATTGTAATTCATGGTAAAAGAGATCCAGTCATAGTCATACCCAATATAAATTAATAGTAATGGATGCAAATGACAGGGGTGCTCTCCAGCTGGTGCTTTTTAATAAGAGGGTGATCACTCAACATAAAAGTAAATAGATAGGCCCTTCGCAGAGGGAAGCAGGGATTTGTAGACGTGCCAGAGCTCGATTTTTGAAATAGAGATAAATAATATTTTGAGCGGCATACTTTCATTGTCAACATAACAACCGAGAGATCTCGATATCTTCCATGCTACACACATTATAGGCGGTTCCCAAGAAAAATGGTAAAATTTATACTCCCCCACCACCAACAAGCATCAATCCATGGCTTGCCCGAAACAACGGGCGCCTCCAACTAACAACAGTCCTGGGGGAGTTTTGTTTGCAATTATTTTGATTTGGTTTGATCATGGGACTGGGCATCCCGGTGACCAGCCATTTTCTCGTGAGTGAGGAGCGCAGTCCACTCCTCTTGTAAATAACCCGCTGTCGGAGTAATGGGCTACTGGTAGGCAGACCCGAGCCCCAGAACCTTTCAAAACATCGGGGCAGACTGCGCCCCTCAAGACCCCAAGACAAAGAGCCGCCTTCAGATAGTCGGCAACAGAGTCGCCGACTACCCCTCTTGGCCGAGTCCCAGAGGCCGCCTTCAGGAAAAGCCGACTCCAAGCCAGCGACCTCCAGCGAGGCCGGCTACAAGGAGTCGGCCCGCGACCTCCACCACCTCAGCCTGGGCGACTATGGGGTAAAGCCGCCGCGCGGCCCATCCCCGCCAGTCCATAAAAGGCGAGTATATGGCTACAGAGCGCCGTGCGACGGAGATCTCCGTCCGTGCAAAGATTGTTGCCATGCCAGCCGACCTCAAGACTGCAAGGCAGATTCCTGTACCCACGATGGCCTGTCTGTATGACCCAAAGATGGCGGGACTCGCCTGTCGGCGAGAGTACCGAAGACGGCGAGAGCACCCCAAAGACGGACCCGATGGAGTTGGCCTCCCGCGGGATCCACGCGCCATTAACTAGACCAGACAGGGAATGGCAACAGTGATCGCCCGCCAGGCGGCGGCACTGTTGCCATAACCCCATGACCAAGCTCGTGTCATTAGAAGCACGGCTACAGTAATCTGCAGCCGGCAAGACCCGCCCGTGGCGGACAAGGGCTGTCGGCCCCATGCAGGGACGTCGGCGGGCCCCAGGAGTCGGCGGAGAAGACGGCGACTTAGAGACTGACGGCTTGGACCCACACCCAGCCGGATTACCGTTGTACCCCCGGGGGGTAGGCCTATATAAACCCCCCGGGGCACCCATGCAAAGGGTTGGAAGCTAGTAGTTTTAGACACACACATAGAGGGAGAGAAGAGCAAGCCGTGCCCTTCTCCGTCCTCACCCCCAACAGCTCAAGGAGCCTCTTGTACCCACTTTGCCATAGTGATCATGCGGAGACCCCGCAGTGCAGCAGTAGGGGTGTTATCTCCTCGGACAGCCCTGAAGCTGGGTAAGATTCACGTGCATGTCTTCGCCTCATCCTGCTTCGAGCACCGCGACGTTCTACTCGCCTCCATGATAAGCCATCCTTTGGCATATGTCGCACCCAACCCCCGAGCATTTGGCGCCCACCGTGGGGCACTGGTGCACCGTCGTCGGAGACCTGCTGCGGGCGGGAACCCTCTTCCTCCTCGGGCGAGCCAGCCCGGCACGCCAGATGAAGTTTGCGCCGACGCGCTGCATGGCGCTGAGGTTGCCTGCGCAGCGAGTTGCCTCGCCGAACTTGTCGGCGAGGTTCACCTCTCCGACGAGCCTGCGTCCGACGCAGGCACGGATGGCCCCGAAAGCCTCCTCGCGGGCCTCCTCGAGCAGCTCCACGTCGACGGGCGAGCCCGCCGACACAGAGTCCGTAGGGCTGCACCGACCAGATGCCGGTCGATTCCGACACCGCTGCCGCCGACGCGTTCCCCACCAACGTGGTGGTCTACGACGAGCCTCTCCCTCGTGCGGAGAGCGGCGGGAGCACCGTTACAGAAGTACTCGTCATCAGTCACGGCGAGCCCTCCGGCGGGGGTGCTCGTGACCCTCTCGACACTGTTCTGCAAGACCTGACCGCCTCCATTCCGGAGGACGCCGACGCTGAAACGCTGGAGGCGCGCCGCCTTCAGCTCCTCGTGGCGCCACGAAGCTGGCAAGCATGAGACGCTTGTTGGAAGCCTATCGGTAGCGAGATGGATCGCGCCGTAGGCGGCTCACCGCTTCGACGGGCCTAGCCGCCTAAGCGGCGTCGGCAGCGGCGCTGACCCTCGCTAGTCTGCATTTGGGGCGGTCGCCTGTGTATGCTATGCTGGCGGAGAACATTCGCGCTGCCCAGCGACGGCGGACGAGCCTGGATAACTTCGAGGGCGAGAGCGCCCCGATGACGGAGCGAGTCCAGATCTCTCGACGCGCCGCCGCAAGAAGACGGCCGGCCGCCGCACGGAGGCGCCACGACGACAACACGGTGACTTGCCTCCTCGCCGCATCAAGCGCGACATCTCGGACGCCGATCGCGGCGTCCGGAAGAAAGAACCAGACCCGCTGTCAGCCATAGCCGGACTCACATCTCCATCGAACGCGACGAAGACGGCCGCCCCAGGGCGGTGGAGCGGCGGGACGACTATCAGCCTCCTCCTCCCCGCAGAGAAAGGCGAGTCTCCCCGCCACCCGTCGAGCATCCGACTCTCGGCGACCGCCTTGGCCGCCGAGAGGGAGTCGGAGAGAACGACGCCCGCCACCGGATCGAGCGACTCCACCGATCCCTGGCGCTAGAAGAAGAAGATGAGTTGGGCCCACCCTGTTTCGGACCTCGCATCCGCGACGAGCCCTTCCCCCGAGGATTCACACTCCCCCGCGACACACCCAAATACACCGCTCCGTGAAGCCGAGGATTGGCTGGTGGACTACTCCACGGCCGTCAAGATAGCGAACGGCAACAAAGCGCGTTGCCGTAAAGTATGTTCCCCTCATGCTCCAGGGCACGACCCGGACATGGTTGAACAGCTTGAAGCCCCGCAGCATCAACGGCTGGGTCGACTTCACCGAGGCCTTCGTCCGCAACTTCACGAGCACATACAAGCGACCTCCCAGGCCTCGTCAGCCGTCCTTGTGCGTACAAGGCCCCAACGAGTCCACTCGCGACTACCTCACGCGCTGGGGCGAGCTCCGGAACTCCTGCGAAGGAGTGCACGAGGTGCAGGCAATCGAGTACTTCACCTGTAACATCCCAAATTTCCCATTTGGAATGTTTTAGAATTATAGCTAAGCATCTATGCATTATTGTTTGAATTGAGTGACATTTGAATTATTTCAGAGCTTTTGAGTTTGTTGGAACTTGAATTCAAATTGGCAGTTGAATTTACTTCAAAACAATGCCAGACAAATACTTGAGAAAAAGTATGAGAGGAGTAAACATGACACTCCAAAAATGTCAGATGAAATTTTTTGCCAAAAAGTTTGAATTCAAATTTGATTTTATTTGGGATTTCTAGAAAATGTGTTTTTTAAAAAGTTTGAGTTTTGCCCCTGGAAAAATGTCCAAGTTGTAGGGTAAATTCCCCTGATTATTTTCATATATATATGTCCTATATAAAAATATATATATTTTTTATATATTTTCCCCCTCCCCCTAATTCAAAAAAAAAGGAAAAAGAAACCCCAGGCCAGCCAGCTGCCCAGTGGCAGGCAGCCCAGCCAATGGCGAGGCGCGACCCACCCAAGACCGAGCCGGCCTGCCCCGAGCCGCCAACCCCCCTCCCCATCGTCGCCCGCTCACCTCTCCCTCTCTCACTGACTCCCGGGCCCGCCCTCGTCTCTTTCCCTCGCCACGCCTCCCCACGCCCGAACCCGCCTGGCCGAATCCCGAGATCGCGGGATCCTTCCCTGATTCGCCCCCTCCTCCAAGTCGACCCCGCCCTATATATACCTCTCCCCTCACCCGGTTCCGCCCCTCCCCGACCCCTCGAAACCCTCTCCCCTAGCCGCAATTGCTCGCCGGAGCCGAGCGCCCCCGCCGAGGCATTGCCGCCCCACCAAGCTACTCTGACCCCCCGAGCTCCAACGACTCCACCCGACCTCCTCGAGCCACCGCACCCGGACGTCTCCGCCGTCGTCCCCGACCACCGAGCCACCGCGCCCGTCGCCGCCCGAGACGCCGTCGTCCGTCAGCCGTCGCCACCATGATGGCAGCCGGACTTCCCACCGTTCGATCTAAAACCTAGGGCCTAGATTAGATCTACGAAGGGGTAGGTTTTATTTAAAAAAAAGGCCGGTTTAGTTATGGTTTATTTTGGTTTAGTTAGCGGTTTAGTTGGACCGGCCCGATCGGTTTATTTTCTGTTAACCGCGGGCACGCTTTAGTTATTTAACGCCTGAGCGTTAGATAGGCCCGTTAGCGCTAGTTTTTCTTTTTAGTTATATTTTTTCGTTTCTGTTTTAACAGAATAGTTCCAGTTTTGTAAAACCCATATCTTTTAGGTTACTTAATATTTTTAGTTGATTCTTTTTTTGTTAGTTTGCAAATTTATTGTAGTTTCTGTAGAAAATATGTTTGGCCATGTTTAAGTTATTAGAAATTGTTTTATTTTAGTTTTAGACAGGTTAGTATTTCTGCTATAAAATGAGTTAGGATTATTTTATTTTAGTGATTCTTTTTGTCACTGCTTTGTTTTGACTTTGCCTAGCAGTAGGAATTTATTTGGGTATTTTTAAATTAAAAAAATAGTTTTAGTCGAAATCATGTGTTTCTTGTTTATTTAACTAGCTACTGTTTTCCTATTGTTTTATTTAGTAAATAATTTTATTTTACCTATGTTATAGTTTATTTTAGATTAGTTCCTGTAGTGTTAGAACTTGAACTTTTATTTACAGGAAATAAAAAAAATATTTATTTTCTTGTTAATTGTTGGCTTGGATTTCTTCGAGTTTTCTTTGGTGTTGGTTCGATTGTTTTGTGTGTTTTATGTTAGCATGCTGTTATGTTAAGTGATTGTATGTTTGTATGCTTATATGTTTATTGTTTGCTTCGGTAGAATTTCCGGAGTGCGAAGCCTGCTATCACGAGTCCCTAGCTTTCGAAGATCGTCAGCCAGGCAAGTCATTTGATCACGATTTCTTTTACAATACCTATGATTTTATTGCATTAGAATTATACCTCCCCATCATGCATGCAGTAGGAGAATTTTAAGTTATGTTCTTGAGTAGTATCATGAGGTAGGATGAAACCAATTCCCCTTGTTACCATGGCCGGCGAAGTAGTTTATTTTGCTATGCTCGTGAAGACGGGGTTGGTTGAGTGATTCATAAGGGAGATGTGAGAGTAAAGATGATGACAACCCCATGACTTCAAGCTCAAGATGGACTTCAAAATTCACTCTTGGGTGGAGGGCGGTTGTGGGCACCTGGAGAAACCAGCTGGTGGCGGGATGCATGGAGAAGCGCCATGACATCTTGCGGAAAGCTTCACCCAGCCACGAAGAGACGGATGGATACCCCATTGACCGGAAGCTTACCTGCAGCCGCAAGCCATTATGGGCTCGCTTGGTCGACCCTAAGGCGTGACTCGCCGACGGTGCTACGAGATGTAGAAGAACGGTAGGATTGGATGGGCACCGGCGGTGGACCGGAGGAACTCTCGGAAGACCTGTTTACGTTCGTCCCGTCTTCAAACACCGTGAAGTGCGAAGACTTAAAGGAGGAGCGATTCTTGCGGGTAAAGTCGCAAACCTCTCATTGAGTGAAGATCTAATCGGTTAGCCGTGTCCCCGGTTACGGACAATTTGAGCCTCTGGAACTTGGATTATTTCGGATATCTCAACACCGAACTTAATAAATTAATTGAGGGGGTTATTTAATAATTGGGAATGAGACATTGGTTGGCGGAACCATCTCAATTACTACCAACATTTTGTAGTATTTGCAAACAAGTCCTTGTTGTAGGGAAAAACTGGCTTTTTCGCAAAACAATGAAACTTAGAGCCCCAGAGCCAAATTGCATATAGTGTTAGTAATTTTATTGTTGTTCTCTCTTTGTCTTGCCGGCATATTCAAAATGCTGACCTACACGGCTGCAACGTCTTATGTTGCAGAGGAGTTTTCCGATCAGGAGTTAGGCTACGATCCACGCTTGGCGATTGCCCTATGGAGTCGGATGGACTCGCTATTCGCTCACGCTTCCGCAGCTTTATTTAGTTTATTTCTCATGAGTTGGCCTTGGCCGAATTTATTCTATTGTAATAAAGACTCGATATGAGAATCGTGTAATAAATTCAGGTGTGATTGAACTTTGAATATTTTCATCAATGTCTTGTGTGTGCCGGCATGATCTTGGGATGGTACAGCTACACGAGACTTGACCAATTTTGGGTCGGGTCGCTCTGAGAGATGGTATCGAGCACACGCAACCGTAGGGACGTAACCCCTAGGATCGGAAAGCCATAGGAAGAGACTATTTATTTTATGTCCTTATCATTCCGTAATTCTCCTCTGTTCATTTTCGACTTCTCTCCGATTTTCAACATTCTAGATGGCCGCGAGTTCAGCCCGGTTACGCTACCGGAGTTTTGCCAGCCAAATGAGACGATGCCTCTCGGCAAGAAGCTGGTTCAGATCGTGAAGAAGCTGAAGATTGCTCTGCCCTCAATCACCGGGAAGCCTACCAATGCACTTCCGACGGATACCCAGGATTAAGGTGCACATTCCAGGGAGGACCTTCGGAGGACATTGAGCCCATTGACTTTGAGTTTACCGATTTGGTTGGATTCTCGGAAGAGACATGGCGATATATCGTGCACTTGGACATCTCCAAGAAGAGTACAGGCCGAGCTCGACCCATCGAGACCTCGCCATGATTTCTCATGAGCTAGGAATGGAGATATCATCCGTCTGTGAAGACGACTCCATTCTCTCATATGTCCAAGACTTGGAGAGTCTCCTCAGGAAACGGGAAATCCAGACTCGCCGTAACTCGAAGGTACACAGGAGGCTGTTGTTCCGTGAACTGGAACTGGAAGAGAAAGCACACGCGGACTTCCTTGACCATGAAGAAGAAATCAGGGATTTCGTGGAGAGAGTCGACAAGCTGAAGATGGATGTTGCCGCATTAGAGGAGAAGATGGACCTAGGAGAAGACCTTTTTCCGAGTGGAGATGACGGACCCCTCATGAGCAATGACCAGGATTATGAAGAGAGCTCCACCGAAGAAAGCCGCAAGAGGAGGCGCCCGCACTGCAGGACGCCGCACCGGAGGACGCCACACCAGAGGACGCAAGGATAATTGATGAAGACATTTAGTCGACCGCCATGTTATTTTATTTTCCGTCGATTAGTTAGGCCGTTATTTTCGATTAGTCGTGAGAATTTGTAATCCGAGATTGAACCATGTTTGAGATGATTGCATAAATGATTGGTGTGATTATGTTTGTGCATTCATATGGGTAGTGATATTTTCTCATTAGACCCTTATTCTATTCTAATTTTCTCATCCACTCCAAAAACACCAGATGCCTCTGAGACGTGACCCCGGTTTCAACTTTCCGCCGGAGCTCACCCAGCTGATCCAGCAGCGAGAATGCCCTCATGCGAGATGCTCATCCGTAACGAACAACAACAACAACAACAACAATCCACCGCCACCACCCCTGTTGACAACTTGACCCGCTTCCTAAGGCTGAATCCGCCCGGTGTTCTCTAGCAGACCTTGAGCCGATTGTGGCGATGATTGGCTCGCAAGGTCGGAAGGGAGTTAGCCCTTGCTGGATGCAGATCACGAGAAGGTGCGCTTTGCCGCTTTCGACTTGATGGACCTTCAACCTCTTGGTGGGAGAACTACACCGCCACTTATCCCATCGCCACCATCACATGGGATCAGTTCCAATGAAGCTTTCCGCACGCTCATGTCTCATTTGGAGCCATGAGTGCGAAGAAGCGTGAGTTCCGCAACTTACGCCCGGGGAACCGTCTTGTGGGGCGATGCGTGGATGAATTCAGCAAGTTAGCTCGCTATGCCCCGGATGATGTGGCCACGGATGCCGCATAAGCGATAAAAAGTTTCTCGAGGGACTCAATGACGAGCTGGGAATGCAGCTAATGGTGGCTACTTTCAACAACTACCAGGAGCTGGTAGACAAGGCCACCATACTCGAAGGCAAGCAGCGGCAGATTGATAGCCGCATAGCGGAAGTATGGCCAGGAAGTACAACTGCGAGCTCAGCGAAGCCCCGTTATGCCCCATACTGGAGGGCATACCCATCACACCCATGGAGGACATAACCATGGAGGAATGGGAACAATCACAACCACGACAACAAGTCGGGGTAATGGAAGCGGCAATGGCAACCAGACGTCGTCACCCCGGCTCGAAGGATCTGAGTCACATCACTGTTTCAAGTGCCGTAAAACAGGGCACTATGCCACCGACTGCCCGGAGGCCAAGCGGAGGAATGGAAAGCGGCAATGGAAGCTCAGCAAAGAAGCCCAACCCTTTTCCTCGTGCTCGGTGAACCACATTGACGTGGAGGGCGTCTATGATCAGCCCGGAACAATCGTGGTTGGTAAGTTCTTATTAAATTCACATCCAGTATTGGTACTCTTTGATTACGGTGCAACGCAATCATTTATATCAAGGGTAGTTGTGGAAAAGTACAGGTTGCCCACTAGAACCCTTAGAAGCCCTCTTCACGTCAGTTCCGCGGGAGGAGAAATGATGGCAGGCTTAGGCTGTCATGCAACCCTTAACATCGGAAACCATAAATTTCCCGCAGACCTCATAGTATTGGAAACCCAGACCTTGGATGTAATCCTAGGCAAGGATTGGTTGTGAAGTTTGAAGGAAACATAGACTGTGCCAAAGGCGATTCTGCTCACCACTCCGGAGCGTAAGAGGATCAAGTATGTATCCGGGCGTATCCCGATGAAGAATCGGTGAATTCCCTCACGGAGTTGTTCAGAGGAAGTGCCCGATGGTACAAGATTTTCCCGATGTGTTCCGGAGGAATTACCGGGAATGCCACCGGACGAGAGACATTGAATTTCTGATTGAGTTATTGCCCGGCACAGCCCCAATATCCAAGAGACCCTATCGGATGCCCCGAATCTAATTGGAAGAGATCAAAAAGCAAATTAATGAGCTATTGGAGAAGGGATATATTCGCCAAGCTCGTCACCTTGGGGAGCCCCAGTTCTTTTGGTAGAGAAGAAGGATGGAACCCTGAGAATGGTTGTGGATTACCGTTCGTTGAACGACGTGACCATCAAGAACAAGTACCCTCTGCCGATGATTAATGATCTATTTGATCAGCTAGTTGGAGCCAAGGTATTCTCCAAGATCGATCTTCGATCAGGGTATCGTCAGTTGAAGATCCGTGAAAAGGATATACCTAAAACAGCATTCACCACTAGGTATGGTTTATATGAGTATACCGTCATGTCATTCGGATTGACTAATGCCCCTGCATACTTCATGAATTTGATGAACAAGGTATTTATGGAATATCTGGACAAGTTTGTCGTGGTGTTCATCGATGATATACTGATTTTCTCCAAGAGCGAGGAAGAGCATAAGGAACATTTGCGTCTAGTTACGAGAAACTCGAGAACATCGATTGTATGCCAAGTTCAAGAAATGTGAATTTTGGCTAAAGGAAGTCGGATTCCTCGGACATGTTATTTCAGGAGAAGGAATAGCAGTTGACCCCACCAAGGTTGTATCGATCACCGATTGGCGATCACCCACCTCGGTCAAGGAGATCCGCAGTTTTCTCGGACTCGCGAGGATATTATCGGAGGTTTATTGAGAATTTCTCGAAGATTACCAAGCCCATGGTGAGCTGTTGAAGAAGGACGTCAAGTACATCCGGGCCGAGGATTGTGAAGCCAGTTTCGAAATTGAAGAAAGCGTTTAGTTACAGCCCGATCTTGATTTTGCGGACATTCACAAGGATTACCAGCATCTTGTGGCGCTTCTCGCCGAGGACTGGGAGGAGTACTCATGCAGGAAGGAAAAGTTGTAGCTTATACCTCCGCATAGCTACGACCTCACGAGATGAATTACGCCACACATGATTTGGAGTTAGCGGCCGTAGTGCATGCACTCAAGACACAGAGACATTTCCTTATCGGAAATAGTTGTGATGTTTACACAGATCATAAGAGCTTGAAGTACATTTTCACGCAGAAGAGTTGAACCTCGAGGCGGAGGAGATGGCTAGAGTTAATCAAGGACTATGACATGAGATTGCATTACCACCCGGGAAAGGCTAATGTTGTAGCAGATGCCTTGAGCCGTAAGAGTTATGTGAATACTATTATAGCGGAGGATTACCCAGGAGTTAGTCGATGGCCTCGGAGATCTCCATCGGGAGATAGTT
Organism: Aegilops bicornis; assembly: GCA_021605145.1. NCBI lineage: Eukaryota > Viridiplantae > Streptophyta > Magnoliopsida > Poales > Poaceae > Aegilops > Aegilops bicornis. Next base: position 415,813,576 of record CM038674.1, read on the forward strand.
CGAGAGGATATGTTGCAGCTCTGGAAGTTCAGTCCACTTTGGCCGAAAAGAATTCGTGAAGCCCGGAAGTCGGACAAGGAAATTGATGAGATAAAGAAAAGGATGAATGAAGGAAAAGCTAAAGGGTTTCGTAAGGATGAATACGGAGCTATATGGTACGAGGACCGTATTTATGTGCCCAATGATCCTGAACTCGGGAAGCTAATTCTTCAGGAGGCTCATGATTCACCGTACTCGATTCACCCCGGTAACACCAAGATGTACCTGGATTTGGAGGAAAGTTTCTGGTGGACAGGTATGAAGAAGGATATTGCTCGATGCGTAGCAATATGCGATGTTTGCCACGAGTAAAGCGGAACATCGAAGCCAGCGAGGTTACTTCAACCCTTGCCGATTCCCAGTGGAAATGGGAAAAACTTGGAATGGATTTTATCACAGGATTACCCGGACCCGTTCAGGTTATGATTCCATCTGGGTAGTGGTTGATCGATTGACCAAGGTAGCTCATTTCATTCCCGTGAAGACTACCTATACCAGCGCTAAGTTAGCCAAGATATACATGACCAGGATCGTATATGCGCATGGAGTTCCGAGGAGTATCGTGTCAGATAGAGGAACACAATTTACCTCAAGGTTTTGGAATCAGTTGCATGAAACTTTGGGTACGAGGCTGGAATTCAGTACAGCTTTTCATCCACAGACAGATGGATAGACCGAGAGAGTCAACCAGATTCTGGAGGACATGTTGAGAGCTTGTGCGCTAGACTATGGGTCTAGCTGGGATGATAATTTGCCATCTGCCAAGTTCTCGTACAACAACAACAGTTACCGGACCCGAAGATGGCCCCTTTTGAAGCTCTATACGGAAGGAGGTGCAGAACACCATTGCTATGGGATGGTGTTGGAGATCGAAAACTTTTCGGTCCCGACCTTATCAGAGATTCCGAAGAGAAAGTCAAGCTGATTCGAGATAGGCTCAAGGTAGCTCAGTCGAGGCAGAAGAGTTATGCCGACAGTAAACGCAAGGAAGTAACATACGAAGCGGGAGACCGGGCATATCTTCGTGTGTCCCCACTTCGTGGAATCAAGAGGTTCGGTGTTAAAGGAAAGTTAGCACCCCGGTTCATTGGCCCCTACAAAATCCTCGAACGTCGTGGAGAAGTTGCTTACAAGTTGGAATTGCGGAAGGATTGTCCGGAGTTCACGATGTCTTCCATGTTTCTCGGTGAAGAAATGCCATGCCGAGATGGCCGATATTCCGTTGAGAGACATAGTGCCCCTAGAGGCCATACAGCTCGACAAGTGATCGACTTATGAGGAGAAACCCGTCCGAATTCTCGAGACTATGACAGAGTCACCCGCAGCAAGATCATCAAGTTTTGCAAGGTGCTTTGTGGAGTCATCATTCGGAGGAGGAAGCCACCTGGGAGCGAGAAGAAGACCTCCGCCGAGACCACCCGCACCTATTTGCTAGCCAACCCGAATCTCGAGGGCGAGATTCATCTTAAGGTGGGGTGCAAACTTCGCCGGTGCATCCAAACCCCGTGATTGTAACATCCCAAATTTCCCATTTGGAATGTTTTACAATTATAGCTAAGCATCTATGCATTATTGTTTGAATTGAGTGACATTTGAATTATTTCAGAGGCTTTTGAGTTTGTTGGAACTTGAATTCAAATTGGCAGTTGAATTTACTTCAAAACAATGCCTGACAAATACTTGAGAAAAAGTATGAGAGGAGTAAACATGACACTCCAAAAATGTCAGATGAAAATTTTTGCCAAAAAGTTTGAATTCAAATTTGATTTTATTTGGGATTTCTAGAAAATGTTTTTTCTAAAAGTTTGAGTTTTGCCCCTGGAAAAATGTCCAAGTTGTAGGGTAAATTCCCCTAATTATTTTGATATATATATGTCCTATATAAAAATATATATATTTTATATATTTCCCCCTCTCCCTAATTCAAAAAAAAAGGAAAAAGAAACCCCAGGCGCCAGCCAGGCCAACCGGCCCAGCCAGCGCCGAGGCAGCCCAGCCAGCGGGCCAGGCGCAGCCCACCAGCACCGAGCCGGCCTGCCCCAAGCCGCCACGCCCGAACCCCCTCCCCATCGGTCGCCCGCTCGCTCACCTCTCCCCCTCTCTCACTGACGCCCCGGGCCCGCCCTCATCTCTTTCCCATCGCCCACGCCTCCCCACGCCCGAACCGCCGCCGCCGCCGGAATCCCGGAGATCGCGGGATCCTTCCCCGATTCGCCCCCTCCTCCAGGTCGACCCGGCCCTATATATACCTCTCCCCTCACCCCGTTCTGCCCCTCCCCGACCCCCCGAAACCCTCTCCCCTAGCCGCAATTGCTCGCCGGAGCCGAGCGCCCCCGCCGAGGCATTGCCGCCCCATCGAGCTACTCCGACCCCCCCCCCCCCAAGCTCCAACGACTCCACCCCGACCTCCCCTCGAGCCGCCGCACCCGCCGGACGTCTCCGCCGTCGTCCCGGACCACCGGAGCCACCGCGCCGTCGCCGCCCGAGCCGCCGTCGTCCGTCGCCGTCGTCGCCATCACGGTAAGCCGCCGGAACCCCCCACCACCGTTCGATCTAAAACCTAGGGCCTAGATTAGATCTACGAAGGGGTAGGTTTTATTTAAAAAAAAGGCCGGTTTAGTTACGGTTTATTTTGGTTTAGTTAGCGGTTTAGTTGGACCGGCCCGATCGGTTTATTTTCTGTTAACCGCGGGCACGCTTTAGTTATTTGACGCCTGAGCGTTCGATAGGCCCGTTAGCGCTAGTTTTTCTTTTTAGTTATATTTTTTTCGTTTCTGTTTTAGCAGAATAGTTCCAGTTTTGTAAAACCCATATCTTTTAGGTTACTTAATATTTTTAGTTGATTGTTTTTTTGTTAGTTTGCAAATTTGTTGTAGTTTCTGTAGAAAATATGTTTGGCCATGTTTAAATTATTAGAAATTGTTTTATTTTAGTTTTAGACAGATTAGTATTTCTTCTATAAAATGAGTTAGGATTATTTTATTTTAGTGATTCTTCTTGTCACTACTTTGTTTTGACTTTGCCTAGCAGTAGGAATTTATTTGGGTATTTTTGATAAAAAAGTAGTTTTAGTCGAAATCATGTGTTTCTTGTTTATTTAACTAGCTAATGTTTTCCTATTGTTTTATTTAGTAAATAATTTTATTTTACCTATGTTATAGTTTATTTTAGATTAGTTTCTGTAGTGTTAGAACTTGAACTTTTATTTACAGAAAATAAAAAAAATATTTTATTTTCTTGTTAGTTGTTGGCTTGGATTTCTTCGAGTTTTCTTTGGTGTTGGTTCGATTGTTTTGTGTGTTTTATGTTAGCATGCTATTATGTTAAGTGATTGTATGTTTGTATGCTTATATGTTTATTGTTTGCTTCGGTAGAATTTCCGGAGTGCGAAGCCTGCTATCACGAGTCCCTAGCTTTCGAAGACCGTCAGCCAGGCAAGTCATTTGATCATGATTTCTTTTACAATACCTATGATTTTATTGCATTAGAATTATACCTCCCCACCATGCATGCAGTAGGAGAATTTTAAGTTATGTTCTTGAGTAGTATCATGAGGTAGGATGAAACCAATTCCCCTTGTTACCATGGCCCGGGACGAAGTAGTTTATTTTTGCTATGCTCGTAGACGGGGTTGGTTGAGTGATTCATAAGGGAGATGTGAGAGTCAAGATGATGACAACCCCATGACTTCATGCTCAAGATGGACTTCAAAATTCACTACTGGGTGGAGGACGGTTGACAGGCACCCTGGAGAAACCAGCGTCTGGCAGGTATGCATGGAGAAGCGCCATGACATCTTGCGGAAAGCTTCACCCAGCCACGAAGAGACGGATGGATACCCCATTGACCAGAAGCTTACCTGTGCAGCCGCAAGCCATTATGGGCTCTGGCTTGGTCGACCCTAGGCGTGACTCTGGCCAGATGGTGCTACAAGATGTAGAAGAACGGTAGGATTGGATGGGCACCGGCAGTGGACCAGAGGAACTCTCGGAAGACCCTGTTTCGTTCGTCCCGTCTTCAAACACCAGGAAGTGCGAAGACTTAAAGGAGGGAACGATTCTTGCGGGTAAAGTGCGCAAACCTCTGCAGAGTGAAGATCGAATAGGTTAGCCGTGTCCCCGGTTACGGACAATTTGAGCCTCTGGAACTTGGATTATTTCGGATATCTCAACACCGAACTTAATAAATTAATTGAGGGGGTTATTTAATAATTGGGAATGAGACATTGGTTGGCGGAACCATATCAATTACTACCAACATTTTGTAGTATTTGCAAACAAGTCCTTGTTCTAGGGAAAAACTGGCTTTTTTGCAAAACAATGAAACTTAGAGCCCCACAACCAAATTGCATATAGTGTTAGTAATTTTATTGTTGTTCTCTCTTTGACTTGTCGGCATATTCAAAATGCTGACCTACACGGCTGCAACGTCTTATGTTGCAGAGGAGTTTTCCGATCAGAGTGAGGCTACGATCCACGCTTGGCGATTGCCCTATGGAGTCGGATGGACTCGCTATTCGCTCACGCTTCCAGCCTTTATTTAGTTTATTTCTCATGAGTTGGCCTTCGACGAATTTATTCTATTGTAATAAAGACTCGATATGAGAATCGTGTAATAAATTCAGGTGTGATTGAACTTTGAATATTTTCATCAATGTACTGTGTGTGCCAGCATGATCTTGGGATGGTACAGCTACACAGAGACTTGACTGATTTTGGGTCGGGTCGCTACATCACCGCCGGGTGCAGAGAAGGCACCCTCCTCAAGCACAAGCTCCTTTGCGACGAGCCGGAGACCCTCGACGAGCTGCTAGTCATAGCAGACAAGTACGCCACTGCCGACTCCTCCATGAAGACGGAGATCGAAGTCAGTGCGACTGGCAAAGTAGCTCCTCATGCTCCCAGAACTCCAGCTGGCGACAGTCGAAGACCAGCAGCCAGAGGGGCAGCCTCCTGCCAAGCGGCAGAAAGGCGGCAAGTCCAACTGGTTGCCGGCCTTCTCTTCGAGTAGACTCTGGGCCGGACCACCGCAAGTTCCACCGGTGGCCTTGGCCGTCAAATCACACCACCCGGAAGTGCCACTGGCTCACCAGGATCGCCAAGGGAGACGGCCTTGCCCCTCCTCCGCCTGGTGGGCCGCCGCCTCCACCGCCGCCCCAGCAACCGGCTGTCCGGCCAGTCGGCGCAGTACAAGACGATTACCCAGAAGAGCACGGCGCCTATGTCGTGTTTACCAGCATGGCTGATGATTGCTGCAGCAGGCGGCAGCAGCAGCAAGAGGTGAATGCCGTAGCATCAAACACTCCGGAATTCATGCACTGGTCCGAGAAGCCCATCACCGGTGGAGCAGCTACCGATCACCCAGGTGATGCGAATCCTGGCTCCTCACATACAGTCTTGGGAGCCACCCTTGCCACGGATAGGCGGGCGCTCGCTTCTCGCGAATCTTGATAGACGGAGGCAGAAAGCATCAACATCCTGTACAAGGATACGATGGAGAAGCTAGGAATCAAGCGAGGCAGCTTCAAAGATAGTCGGTTGTGTTCCATGTAATTGTACACAGCCTTTCACGCTCACCGATTGGCAAGATTCTGATAGACGTCCTCTTTGGGGACAAGGATCACTTTCGCCGAGAGCCAGTCTGGTTCGAAGTGGTGAACCTCGAGAGCCCCTACCATGCCTTGCTTGGCCGACCTGCTTTGGCCAAGTTCATGGCGGTCCCCCACTACGCCTACCTCAAGATGAAGATGCCGAGTTCCAAGGGGATTCTGACCGTAGCCGGCGACTACAGAAAGTCGTCTGCCTGTGCAATCGAAAAGCAGCCGCTAGCCGAGTCCACAGTGATCGCATGGTGAAGCGGCTGCTGGATCGGGTCGTGGCGATGACCGGCAAGCAGCCAGAGATATCGTCCGACCTCAAGGAGTCGGAAGCTGAGGGCTCGTTCAAGCCGGCCAGAGAGACCAAGAAGATACCCTTGGACCCAGAGCACCCAGAGAAATACGCTGTCATAGGTGCAAACCTTGACAGCAAATAGGAAGGCGAGCTCGTCGATTTCCTCCGTGAGAATCGGGACATCTTCGCATGGTCCCCCTTAGACATGCCAGTGTACCGGCGGATTTCGCCGAGCACAAGTTACATGTCCGACCTGATGTGAGCCCGTCGAGCAACCCTTGAGCCGCCTGTCAGAAGAAAAAAGAAGAGTTGTTGGAGAAGAGATAGCCCGGCTCCTTGCAGCCGGTTTCATCATGGAAGTGTTCTTTCCAGAATGGTTGGCGAACCCGGTCCTGCTACTAAAGAAGAACAAGCAGTGGCGGATGTGTATTGACTACACAAGCCTCAACAAAGCCTGCCCCAAGGACCCGTTCGCTCTACCAAGAATTGATCAGGTGAGGATGCGAGCTGTTGAGCTTCTTAGATGCATATTCAGGATATCATCAGATCAAGCTGAACCCGGCAGACAGATTGAAGACCGCCTTCATCATGCCATTTGGAGCCTTCTGCTACCTGACCATGACGTTCGGCTTGAGGAACGCCGGCGCCACCTTTCAGCGTTGCATGCAGAAGTGCCTCCTCAAGCAGCTTGGTAGAAACGCCCATGTTTACGTGGGCTGACGTGGTGGTGAAGACGGAGGCGAGGAACACCGTTGGAAGACCTCAAAGAGACCTTTGAAAACCTCGCGCCGATTCCGGATGAAGCTCAACCCAGAGAAATGCGTCTTGAGGTACCCGGCCGCCAGCTCCTTGGCTTCCTGGTATCCGAGCGCGGCATAGAGTGCAACCCGTGAAGATCAAGGCAATTGAGAGAATGGAAGTGCCCGCCGACCGCTGGATGTGTAGAAGTTCACCGGTCTTGGCGTCTATCGGCCGATTCATCGATCGGTGGCGAAAGCTCTCCCTTTGTACCAGCTTATGAAGAAGACCACCTTCTTCGAATGGAACTCCAAGGCGGACGAAGCTTTTCTCCAGTTGAAGAGAATGCTGACTACTCCCCCAGTGCTGGCGGCTCCGACTCCAAAGGAGCCCATGCTCCTGTATATTGCCGCCACCAAAGCCAGGTAGTCAAGACAGATTATTGTGGTTGAACGCAAGGAGGAAGGCAAGGCGCTACCTATCCGAGAGACCAAAGATATTACCTAAGCGAGGTACTGTCGACCTCCAAGCAGAACTACCCCCACTACCAGAAGATGTGTTACAGCGTGCACTTTGCCGCCAAGAAGTTGAAGCCTTACTTTCAAGAGCATTCAATCACCGTGGTTTGCACGGCCCCACTAGCAGAGATCATCGGAAGCCGAGATGCTTCAGGCCGAGTGGCCAAATGGGCCATAGAGTTGGCCCCTACACCATCTTTACCAGCCCGCACCTCCATCAAGTCACAAGCACCGCCGACTTCCTCGTCGATTGGGCGAGACCTAGTATCTGCCGCCAGAGCCCGACTCCACCCATTGGCGGTTTCTCTTTGATGGCTCCAAGATGCGCACCGGCTTGGGAGCCGGCGTGGTCCTCACTTCCCCTAAAGGCGACAAGCTCAAGTACACGCTGCAGATCCATTTCGCCGCCTCCAACAATGTCGCCGAATACGAGGCGCTTATCCACGGGCTCCGGCTTGCCAAAGAACTCGGCATTCGCCGGATCTTGTGCTATGGCGACTCCGACTTGGTGGTCCAACAGTCATCCGGCGACTGGGACGCCAAAGATGCAAATATGGCGAGCTACCGCTTTCTGGTACAGCAGCTGAGTGGATATTTTGAGGGATGCGAATTCCTCCATGTACCAAGGAACGACAACGACCAAGCAGATGCCCTGGCAAGAATCGGTTCCACCCGACAGGCAATACCATCCGGCGTCGCCCTTCAGCGCCTTCTCAAGCCATCCATCAAACCGTCACGAATCAGACTCCATTTTGTGCGGCTCCCCACGAAGAAGGCAGATCCGACTCGAGCCTCGGCAGACGGCACAAGAATCCTTGAAGACGCCCCAAGAACGCGGCGGTCGAAGCGGCCGGGGACTTGAACCCGGCCGGGGACTGCGGCGGCCTTTTTAAAGACTCCGATTTCGGCCCGGGGACTGCGCCAATCAGCCCGGGGACTTCTTCAACGCAGCAAGCTGCTGCAGACCCCAACCCGCCGCATCCAAGCCCAGCCGCCCTCGTCCAAGTAGCAGTACTGGCAGTCGAAGAAGTAGCAGCACCCTCATGGGCCCAGCCCATCTTGAAGTTTTTGGTAAGCGGAGAGCTACCAACGGATGAAACCTTGGCTCGACAAGTGCAACGCCGAGCGGCAGCCTACACTATAATCAATAGAGAGCTGGTCAGGCGCAGCGTCACCGGTGTCTACCAGCGCTGCGTCGAATCAGAGCAAGGCCAAGCAATCCTTGAAGACATCCATCAGGGCGAGTGCGGCCATCATGCAGCCTCCAGAGCACTCGTCGCCAAAGCCTTCCGACACGGTTTTTTCTGGCCGACTGCCCTAGAAGAGGCCAAGGAATTAGTTCAAAAATGCAAGGGGTGCCAGGTGTTCCGCTCCAAGCCGCTTCAGCCGGCTTCGGCTCAAGACTATCCCCATCGCCTGGCCCTTTGCTGTCTGGGGCCTGGACATGGTGGGACCATTCAAGATGGCACGAAGTGGCCTAACTCACCTACTTGTCGCGGTGGACAAGTTCACCAAGTGGATAGAAGCAGAGCCCATCAAGAAGTTGAATGGTCCTACGGCAGTGACTTTTATCGCCGACATCATGACTCGGTACGGCGTACCACACAGCATCATCACCGACAACGGCACAAGTTTCGCCAAGGGCGCCCTGGCCCGTTTCTGCGCGATGCAGGGCATCCGACTGGACTTAGCGTCTGTTGCCCACCCGCAGTCAAACGGCCAGGTGGAGCGAGCGAACGGCCTCATCTTGTCTGGCATCAAGCCTCGTCTGGTCGAACCACTGGAGCGTTCGGCTGGCTTGAGGAGTTGCCAGCCGTCCTCTGGAGTCTGCGTACGACTCCAAACAAGTCAACTGGCTTCACACCCTTCTTCCTCGTCTACGGTGCCGAAGTCGTCATCCCAACGGATATAGAGTTCGACTCCCCGCGAGTCACCATGTACACCGAGGAGGAAGCAGAAGAAGCACGTCAAGACGGCGTCGATCTGCTGGAAGAGAGGGCGGCGGCACTCGATCGGTCCAGCATCTACCGGTGAGCTCTGCGCCGCTGCTACAACAAGAAGGTCAAGCCAAGATCATTCACGGAGGCGACCTTGTGCTCCGGCCGATCCAGCTGAACAGCCTCCAAAGACAAGATGTCGGCGCCTTGGGAAGAACCGTTCATCATCGATGAAAGTCTTTGGGAAATGACTCCTACTACCTGATCGACGCTCAGAAGCCCCGAGCACGCAAGAGGGACGACTCCGGCAAAGAGACGGAGCGGCCATGGAATGCGAATCTCCTCCGAATATTTTACAGTTGATGCAGTATGTACCACGCTACCCTTTTTGTGTTTGAAATACCAAGACTCCGGGCCCCACGAGACGAGCTCGGGGACTGCCCTCTTTTGTTATCTATATGATAAGAATTATGCCTTTGGGTATGTTACCCTTTTATTACGTTGTTTGGCACCGGGCTCGACTAGTCGGCCCGGGGACTCGGCGCTTTTGAGCTATGAAGTGCTTCCTGAAGTCCGACAAGCAGCGTGCGGGGCCCAAGCCGTCACCTATCAGAAGCCGCAGCTCGTAGAGCGACTGTTTGGTGGGCCGGAGTAAGGTAGAGCGGGCGCCCACACGAAAAAAAGGGCTAAGGACCCAAAGCATAAACATAGTTTAAATCGGCTCCCAGCCCGTTTCACGAAACCGACTCTTAAGAAGCCGGCTTGCCGTTTTCTACCCAACTCGCTTAAACGACTCTAAAATGGCCAAGTACTTGCCTTCTCAAAGTAGCCAAGCACTTGACCTAGACGGCAATCCATGAGCGGTTGCCCGACGGGCAAGGCAGCGTCTAAGGGAAGGCGGCAAGGGAAAAAGCCACAAGAGCAATAAGCAAGGAAACATGAAATTAGAATAATATTTACACAAACTTAGGCCCTTGGCCGGATCTTCGAACAGAGGTTCAGAATACACCCCGCGGGTGGAATTGTGCGAATTAACAAAGTTTTTTCGAAAGACTAAGAAACAGATAAAATAAAGCCAAGGCAGCGGCCTAAGAAGCAGCGGATGGGGTTGGAAGGCCGGAGGCGGCGGCGGCGCCAGCGCCGGGCGGCTGGGCAATCTCGGTTTGATCGTGTCTGCAGCGCCGGCTCAGATGGGCGCGGCCTCGTTCTTTGGAGGCGGTCGGCTGAGGCTGGCCGCCCGCTCCGTCTTCCGACGCCTCCATGCCGTCTCCGTCCTCCGCCTCGTCTTCATCCTCGGTCTGGAGTCGATCACCTCCGCCGAGTCCTCGCCAGTAGTCCGGGTTCATCCCGAACCACTCGGCGGTGCCTCTACCGTCTTCAGCCCGCTCCGGGACGAAGACGCTGGTGTCCGTGTAGTCGGCGATCGCCACCGCACGCTCGACGAGGGCGCCCTCCGCGGCCTGCAGCTCCGCCTAGGCTTCTGACCGGAACGCGGCCAGCCGGCCGAGTCGAGCCACAGATACCACGCCTTGATTTAAGTCCAGGCTCGGCGAGCTCCAGCCCGGGCCGCGGATCCCTTCCAAGCCTCAAGACGCCCAGCCACGACCTCCAGCCAGTCGGCGGTCCCGCTGGGAGTGTGCAGAACCGGCATGTCCGGCCACAGGGCAGCAATCGCCTGGGCCCCGACACGCTGAAGACGGCGCAGCATCCGATGTGCCGGCCGCAGACGAGCCTCAATGCTCAGGAGCTGCTCGTCAAGGGTCCGGGGGGCGTTGGCTGCGATCTCGGCGCCACCCGCCCTCCGCGCCTCGCGTTCAGCCTCGATGGCCTGATTGGCATCACTGCGTATGACCAGGAAGAAGTCTGCCAAGAAGAAGAAAAAGCAAGTTAGAAAAAAGCGAGCCGGCTTAACCCATAGTCGGCAACCCAAAAGAGAAAGTAAAAGCAAATTTACCATCGACGATATCTTCGATTTCATGGAAGCCGGAGGTCAGCTGCGCCTCTCTGTCGGTCCAGGCGGAGCGCTCGCTCTCAAATTCGGCCAGGAGGGCGGCCTCTTTCTTCTCCGCCTCGGCCCGCGCCGCCTTGAGCAGCTCCCTCTGCTCCGCCAGCTGTGTAGCCAGCAGGTCGTGCTCTGCGGTGAGCTTGCTGCACTCCTCCTCTTTGGCGCGCAAGGCGGTCTCGGCCGTACCCAGCTGCCCCCGCAGAGCGGCGTTGGATTCTGAAGAATAAAAAGAAGAAGGACGCGAAGTCGTCAGTTAAGAAGGTCGCCGGGAAGATCCGGCCCATTGCGCTTGATCGGCCGAATCTCGAGGACTACAGCCCGCTGGTGCGCAAGCGCGCCCGCCAAGAAGAAAACTCACCTCGGCTCCTCGCCGGTCAAGAGCCCTCTTGTTCAGCTCTTCAACGTTGCGGTTGAAGGCGGTAGCGGAGGTTGTGATATTCTGTAACAAGGATTCCGCATACGATAAAAACTTGGAAGTAAGCAAATAAAGTTCCGGGCCGCTGCTCGGCCGACCCGAAACTTCGAGACTACACCCGGTGGGTGCTGGCGCGCCCACGAAGAGGATCAAGAGAAAATTCAGAAATAAAACATACCCGCCAGGCGGATTGCGACGCCAGTGCGCCTTGGAAAGGATTACGAAGGGCGGCTCCTTGACCCGCGGCTTAACGGGCGTCGAGGCGCCCGTGTTCAGCAGGCCCGTGCCGCCTCCTCGCACCCACCCAGCGGGCGCGACACTTGTCGCTTCAGCGTCGGGGATGGCCGAGCTGGCGGCGCCGGTCTCCAAGTGGCGCGGCGCCGAGTCCGCCTTCTCAAGACGGCGTCGCGCTAGCGAGGCGACTTGAAGAAGCAGCTGCGCCACGGCTTCGTCGTCGGTCGGCGGCACGGGTGGGTCCGCCGGCTGTTTGCCTCGCGCGACCTCAGACTGCGGCGGAGGCGGCGGAGGTGGCGCGGCCGCGCCCGGCGAAGAGACCTCGCCGCCTTCCCTCCCTGCGACGGGGACCTCACCACCGATTCCCTCCGACTGCCCCGTGAACTCCGGCGGTGGTGGCGCTGAGCTCAGCGGAGTGACAAACAACGCCAATTGAAGGCGCGCGGCCTCCTCGGCTTGCCTTCTTGCTGCTGCGGCGGCTTCAACCGCCTTCTCGGCCGCCGCCTTCTCTCGACGGGCGGCCACCTCCTCGTCGCGCTTCTCCTGCGCATTCCGCTCTGTTGCCTCCCGGGCTGGCGGCCGAGGTCAACCAGCTGGCTAACTGGCGGGCGTCGCCGCCGGCGTCTCCGCCCACCCCATGACGGCGGGCGGCGACCCTCTCCAAAGTGAGGGGAGCCCCTGATGAGAAAAAGGACATGAGAAGACTTGGACAAGACGGACCAAGAAAACAGGACCGAATAAAAGATACTTACGCGGAGACCAGTGGTGTTTCTTCACCTCCTTGCGGAAGCGGTTAGCCTTCGCGACCGCTTCTTCGCGCTGAGTCGCGGCGGCCGCTCCCCTGATTCTCTTGGCCTGGCCGCTTGGCTGACTCGGCCCGGCCCGGCGCTTCTTCGCGCCGCCTCGGCCCCCCAAGGCGGCGGAGGAGCTCGCGCCTGGATGGCCGGCTCTCTGCTGGCGGCGGGGGGCGACTTCATCATCAGGCCAGTCTGCAAAAGTGGCCGAGGGCCTGAAGTCGTCGGCCCCTCCCCCTCCTTCGGCATCGGCCTCCATCGCCGCCACGCCCAAGTCGGGGTCGTCGGCGTCACTCTCCGCCCGGTCGGGGACGAAGTCGCGAGCCGGCCCCGCGGTGCCGGTCGAGGGCGGCATGAGAGGATTCTGAATCAGAAAGGACCAAGGAAAGTAAGAGCCAGATCCGGCTAAGGAAGGAAACAGAGAAGCAAGAGACGACTTACCATCGGCGGGGGATTGACGCGCGAGTATGGCTCCTTGCCGAAAAGCCATTCCTCCGTGACGTCGCAGTTCGCCAAGAAGTTCACCGTGTCCACCACCTCTGCGTGGGGCATGTCCTTGGAGCACAGCCGGCTGGGGTCCCGGCGGCCGCTCATCTGGCAGATCAGATGAGGGCGGCCGTGAAGAGGGAGAACTCGGCGCGCCACGAAGGCGGCCAGCAAAGTCTGCCCCCAGCCCTCAAGCTGTATCATCACGCAGCGGGCAGCGGCGGCGGTGGTGCCTGCGAGGGTCAGCGTCCGGGCCTGTGGGACCAGGTGGTGGGTCGGCCCGCCCGATTCGCCGCCACGTGGGGCTGACAAGTTGACCGATCGCCGTCGGGGCGACGCGTTCTTGGCGACGAAATGCGAGCCCGCCACATCTTCACCGACTTGATGAGGGGATGGCAGGGAAAGGATTCTCGGGCACCGGCCTCCTCTTGGCGATGAGCGTGCCGCCTGCAGCCGGCACGCGAGCGGCGTGGGTCCCGAAGCCGCTTGAAAGAACTCCCCACAGCTCGATGGTGGGGAGAACTCGAGGAAACCGCGCCATAAGGATGCGAAGGCGGCGCCAACACCACCATGTTGGGGGTGAGGTGGTGCGGCCGGAGCCCAAGAACTCCAAGAACGCTGCGGAAGAAGCCGCTCGCCGGCAGCCCCAGCCAGCGTGAGGTGCGAGCGGAAGATCACCGCCGCCCTCCTCCGCGCCGCCTGATTTCGCCCTCCCGTGAGGCGCGGCTCGCACTAGGTGGCTGCCGGGGATGCGGCGCGTCTGACGAAGGAACTCGATTATGTCGTCGTCGATGATGGAGCCGTCCCACACGCCGGAGCGCGCGGTGGGAGGCGCGGCGGCGGATGAGGAGCTCATCTCCGCGGCGAGGAAGAAACGAGGCTCGGCGCGGTGGAGCAAGGAAGAAGACGAGGCGGGGAGCGGGGGTGAGAGAGTGCGCGTGAGTCGCCGCCCCCTCCCTCCCCGCCTACTTATAGGCGCCTAGGCTGCGGCCGAGGGGGCGGGCGGGATTAATCGCGCCACGCCCACGATTTAACCCACGACATTACTGCGCCAGTAACGGGCGTGGAGCCCAATCACCGCACGCATCGCAGCGGATCCGCTGCGCCGGGCATGGTAGTGGCGGGCCCGCCCGACGGGCCTGTCACTCGCACGCGTGGGCTGGCAGATCGCCTCGCCACAGGCGTCAGCGTGGCGGGCCCATGGCGGCGGCTGCGGGAAGCTTATCGAACGCCGCTGGATCCCGCCATGACCTTCGAAACCTTTGAAGAGCAAGACGGCCCCCCGCAAAGCCGACTCGAGATGGAGACGGCGGGCGAGTCAGATTCTTCCATCAAAGGATGAAGGTGTCGAGGCTCCTCGGCGGGCTGCCCTCGGCGCCTCCCGGCTCGGGGACTACTGTCGGAGTAATGGACTACGGGTAGGCGGGCCGAGCCTGAACCTTTCAAAACATCGGGCATCGCCCCTCAAGACCCCGAGACAAAGAGCCGCCTTCAGATAGTCGGCAAAAGAGTCGCCGACTACCCCTCTGGGCCGAGTCCCAGAGGCCGCCTTCGGACAAGCCGACTCCAAGCCAGCGACCTCCAAATGAGGCCGGCTACAAGGAGTCGGCCCGCGACCTCCACCACCTCACACAGGCGACTATGGGGTAAAGCCGCCTCGCGGCCCATCCCGCCAGTCCATAAAGGCAGGTATGGCTACAGGCGCCCGTGCATCGACGGAGATCTCCGTCCGGCGCAAAGACCTTGTTGCCATGCCAACCACGACCTCAACTGCCGTGGGCGATTCCTGTACCCACGATGGCTGTCTGTCACGACCGAAGGCAGGCGGGACCCGCTTTGTCGGCGGGGAATCTGAAACGGCGAGCACCCCAAAGACGGACCCGATGGAGTCGGCCTCGGAGTCGGCCGGCTCCTCCCGCTGGATCCACGCCATTAACCCGAGACGAGGCGGGAATGGCAGCGGTGATCGCCCGCCCGGCGGCGACAACTGTTGCCATAACCCCATGACCAAGCTTCGCGTCATTAGAAGCACGGCTACTGATGTCTGCAGGCAAGACCCGCCAGCATGGCGGACAAGGGCTGTCGGCCCTATCTTTGAGCCGTCAGCTGAGGGCCCACTAGTCGGCGGGCCCTGTGAGTCGGAGAAGACAAATGCGACTTAGAGATCGACGGCTTGGACCCACACCCAGCCGGATTACCGTTGTACCCGGGGTAGGCATATAAACCCCCCAGGGCACCCATGCAAAGGGTTGGAAGCTGGTAGTTTTAGACACACACATAGAGGAGAGAAGAGCAAGCCGTGCCCTTCTCCTTCCTCACCCGAACAGCTCAAGGAGCCTCTTGTACCCACTTTGCCATAGTGATCATGCGGAGACCCCAGCAGAGCAGCGATGAGGGTGTTATCTCCTCGGAGAGCCCTGAAGCTGGGTAAGATTCGCCCGACGTGCATGTCTTCGCCTCATCCCGTTTCCAGGCACCGGCGACGTTCTACTCGCCCCCTCCATGATAAGCCATCCTTTGGCATATGTCGCACCCAACCCCCGACACCCGCCTAGCATGGAAGATATAGACAACCCTAGTTGATACATGAGCTATTCGAGCATACAAAATAGAATTTCATTTGAAAGTTTGGAGTTTGGCACATACAAATTTACTTGGAACGACAGTTAGATACCGTATATAGGAAGGTATGGTGGACTCATATGGAATAACTTTGGGGTTTATGGAAGTGGATGCACAAGCAGTATTCCCGCTTAGTACAAGTGAAGGCTAGAAAAAGACAGGGAAGCGACCAACTAGAGAGCGACAACAGTCGTGAACATTAAGTGCAAGCATGAGTAGGATATAATCCACCATGAACATAAATATCGTGAAGGCTATGTTGATTTGTTTCAACTACATGTGTGAACATGTGCCAAGTCAAGTCTGTAAGGGCATATTTATCCCTTAAGTAGTTTTGGTGATTAATGATAATATGTTTGCGGACTAATCGTGTGCACTAAGTGTTTCAGGTGATCTAATATAAGGGCATGTTGCGATTGTTACCCCTCGAGGACTTCACCTTAGACGGATTATTTTCCTTCGTTTCTTTTCGGTGGAATTGAGTCGTAGGGATAACCGTACTATCAAGAGGGGATCCGTTTCGGAAGAGTATGGGTGGAATCATCACGTACACATCCTCCTTGTTCCCACGCCTTCTTCCTGCTTGTTGGAGTTTCTGTGTTGTGCAAACCAAGGGGTGCCTTGTGCTAAGCGGTAGTACCGCGGCCAGGGCGGTAGTACCGCCTGTAGGCACTAGTACCGCTTGTTAGTGCCGCTGGTACTACCTCTCCTGATGTGGTCCGACTTTTTCGTGTCGGGTTTTCGTATAGGACCACGCAGGGGGCGGTAGTAGGGACGACAGTAGGGCGCTGTAGTACCGCCCTGAGGGCGGTAGTACCGCTCCTACTTCCGCTCCACTAACGCTCTGCTCCCCGCCCTCCACTGTTTTTCCAGCGGCTGTAGGAAGCGGGAGTACCTCCTATGGCGGTAGTACCGCCCTAGTTCGTGTACCTCTTCTTTCTCAGTCATGTTTGCCCATCTACCTGCTTGCCACAGCGGTAGTGCCGTTGTGGCAGCGGTACTACCGCTCCTACAACGGTAGTACCGCCCAGATGCGGGTTGCGGGCTGCATAACGGTTGGATGTGTCCCCCCACTATATAAAGGGGTCTTCTTCTCCAAGAAGACTCACCTCTTCCATCCCCAAACACCATTGTTGCTCCAACCTCCATTTTCGCCCGATCTCTCTCCCTAGCCAATGAAACTTGTTGATTTTCTAGGGATTGGTTGAGAAGGCCCAGATCTACACTTCCACCAAGAGAAATTTGATTCCCCCACTAATCCCTTGCGGATCTTGTTACTCTTGGGTGTTTGAGCACCCTAGACGGTTGAGGTGACCTCGGTGCCATAGTCCATTGTGGTGAAGCTTCGTGGTGTCGTTGGGAGCCTCCAATTAAGTTGTGGAGATTGCCCCAACCTTGTTTGTAAAGGTTCGGTCACCGCCTCCAAGGGCACCAATAGTGGAGTCATGGCATCTCGCATTGTGTGAGGGCGTGAGGAGAATACGGTGGCCGTAGTGGCTTCTTGGGGAGCATTGTGCCTCCACACCGCTCCAACCTAGACGTACTTCCCCTCAAAGGGAAGGAACTTCGGTAACACATCCTCGTCTTCACCGGCTCCACTCTTGGTTATTTCATCCCTTTACTCGTGCAAGCTTATTTGTGTTATATACCTTGCTTGCTTGTGTGCTTGTTGTTGTTGCATCATATAGGTTGTCCACCTAGTTGCATATCTAGACAACCTACTTTGATGCAAAGTTTAATTTGGTAAAGAAAAGCTAAAAAATGTTAGTTGCCTATTCACCCCCCCCCCCCTCGAGTCAACTATATCAATCCTTTTAATTGGTATCCGAGCCTTGAATCTTTATTAAGGACTTTGCCATCCAAAGAGTATGGTTGACACCGTAGGCGGTGCGGAGGAGCACTCCGGTGTGAATCCAATCTCGTCTACGGCCGATCGGGGAACCGCGGTCTCTCGTGAGGAATTCAATGTGGCCTTGGACACATTGAAGACCTCCATGACGATCGAGGTTGAAAGCATGTTTAATAAATTCTTAGAAGGGCTTAAACTCTCCACCGCACCGTTGAAAGTGGGTGATCCCACTAACAAGGTGGCGGATGCTAACTCCGACAAGGGGGAAGCTACTAGTGAAAAAGCTCCTTCTTCTAGTGGTAAAAATGGCACCGACATCCTTGCCCATGTGGAACCTCCACTTGTTTATGGTGGACTGGTTCCTTCCACTCATTTGAATCATGTCGGCCCTGCCCCTAAGATTGTGAAAAATGAGGACTTTGATTCTTGGGTCTATCGCTTTAAGCGTCATTTAAATCATGTGGATACTAATCTTTGGAGAATCATTGAAGAAGGTTTCTATCCACATGACCGAAGTAACTTCAGTCCTAGAGAAGACGCGGATAATCAATTCAATGAGAATGCTCTCTTCATCATCCAAGAAGCAATCCCCCCCGAAGATCTTCCTCATCTCCGGCCCTACTCCATGGCCAAAGATGCATGGCACCAAGTTGTTTCCCTCTACAGGGGAAGCGCAAGCATTCAACGCTCCAACTATGAAGTGGTGCAAGATGAAGCCGATGAGTTTGCAATGAAAGAAGATGAAGAACCTCGTGAGTTTTATCGGAGAGTGACCAAACTCGCGGTCTCACTCCAAGATCATGGAAGCAAGGACACGGATGACAATTGGATCAAGCGCAAATTCCTCAAGGCAATGATGCCTTACCATAAGGCCATGTCCTCCGTCATTCGTCAAAGGCCAGACTTTCACACCTTGTCCTCAAGTGAAGTGTTGGATGAGTTCATGGCTATGATCATTTTGGGCAAGACCGCCGACAATGCGGTGCTACGTTCTCAAAGAGCAAAGAAGCCCAACCTTGCACTAAAGGCCAAGGTTAATGTGGAAGAATAGGACGAAGAGGAAGAGGAGGAGAGCAACCCCGAAGATACAAAGTATGCCTATCATGAACACATGGCTCTTGCTTCAAGGCAATTTTGGAGCAAGAAGAACTCTAGGCCCAACTTCAACAAGAACAATTCAAGTGGCGCAAAGGTCAAGCAACGTGTAAGGACTTGCTATAATTGTGGAAATGTGAACCATTTTTTTGCTGAGTGCCCTTATGATAAGAGGGAAGACAATGGTGGCAAGCAAATCCGAAAGGACAAGGCCAAGTCTTTCCCCAACAAGAGCAACTTCACCAAGAAGACTCCTCCCAAAGCATTGGTGGTACAAGAAGAGTACAATGAGGATGATGATGATGAAGAAGATGGTGAGTCGGGTGCCATGGCCTCCGTTGCCATTGCGACGACCTCACGGGTGTCTCTCTTCGACTCACCCAATGAGAGCATCACCGCCAAGTGCCTCATGGCTAAAGCCACCAACAAGGTAACCCCCAACATCAAAACTACCATCATTAATCATCCTTCTTTGATGGACTGCATCGATGAACATGAGGGATCCAATGTGTAGGAGAATGAGTTTGAGTCCTTTATGGGTAAACTCAAGGGTAAATCCAAGAAGCACTTCGTTGCTCTCTTGGAAAAACTTGGTGAAGCCAATGACATGATCGAGGCTCACGAAGATACCATCTCTAAGATGGAGGGGCATAGTCGTGACTATGCCGATGAGATTTCGGATCTTTCCAATGCTCTTGAGGAAGAGCGTGGTCTTTGTTTGGCTCTTGAGGAGTCATAGAACGATGATCATGCTAAACTAAAGAAAGATCTTGATCATGCTCTTGTTGTATCTCGTGTGCTAAATTCCGAGAAAGCCAAACGTGGGATTGATTGTCGGGTGGTAGGTGCGACATATGCCAATGGGTGGCTTATCATTGTGGGAGCCAATAAGACGTCGCCGGTGCCTGGAAGCGGGATGAGGCGAAGACATGCACGCCGGCGAATCTTACCCAGCTTCGGGGCTCTCCATGGAGATAACACCCCTACTGCTGCTCTGCGGGGTGTCCGCATGATCACTAGGTGAATAAGTAGCTACAAGAGGCTCCTTGAGCTGTTTTGGTGAGAGGAAGAAGAAGGGCACGGCTAGCTCTCCCTTCCCTCTATGTGGTGTCTAAAACTCTAAGAGATCAACCCTTTGCATGGGTGCCCTGGGGGGTTTATATAGGCCTACCTCCCAGGGGTACAATGGTAATCCGGCTGGGCGCGGGCCCTAGCTGTCAGTGTCTATGTTCGCTGGCTTCTTCGCCGGCTGCTGGGGCCCGCCGTCTGGTGGGTCCCGCCGGCTGCCGGCTTTCTGGTCGACAAGCTGGTCCCACCGCTTGGGGGCTGATACGTCTCCAACGTATCTATAATTTTTTATTGCTCCATGCTACTTTATCTATTGTTTTGGACTATAATGGGCTTTATTTTCCAATTTTATATTACTTTTGGGACTAACCTATTAACCGGAGGCCCACCCCAGAATTGCTGTTTTTTTACCTATTTCAGTGTTTCGAAGAAACGGAATATCAAATGGAGTCCAAACGGAATGAAACATTCGGGAACGTGATCTTCTCACCGAACGTGATCCAGGAGACTTGGACCCTACTCCAAGAAGTGCCAGAGGCGGTCATGAGGGTGGAGGGCGCCCCCGCCTCGTGGGCCCCCGACGCCTCCACCGACGCACTCCTTCCTCCTATATATACCTCGTACTCCCAACAGATCGAGACGGAGCCAAAACCTAATTCCACCGCCGCATCTTCCTCAGATCCATGAGATCCCATCTTGGGGCCTATTAGGAGCTCACGGAGGGGGCATCCACCACGGAGGGCTTCTACATCAACACCATAGCCCCTCCGATGAAGTGTGAGTAGTTTACTTCAGACCTTCGGGTCCATAGCTAGTAGCTAGATGGCTTCTTCTCTCTTTTTGGATCTCAATACAATGTTCTCCCCCTATCTCGTCGAGATCTATTCGATGTAATCTTCTTTTTTTTTGTTGAGACCGATGAATTGTGGGTTTATGATCCAGCTTATCTATGGAAAATATTTGATTCTTCTCTGAATTCTTTTATGTATGATTGAGTTATCTTTGCAAGTCTCTTCGAATTATCCATTTGGTTTGGCCAACTAGATTGGTAGTTCTTGCAATGGGAGAAGTGCTTAGCTTTGGGTTCAATCTTGTGGTGTCCTTACCCGATGTGAAGGGGTTGCAAGGCACGTATTGTATTGTTGCCATCGAGGACAACAAGATGGGGTATTTATCATATTGCATGAATTTATTCCTCTACATCATATCATCTTGCTTAAGGCGTTACTATGTTTTTAACTTAATACTCTAGATGCATCTTTGGATAGCGGTCGATGAGTGGAGTAATAGTAGTAGATGCGTAATCGTTTCGATCTACTTGTCACAGACGTGATGCCTATATACATGATCATTGCCTAGATATACTCATAACTATGCTCAATTCTCACAATTGCTCAACAAGAATTTGTTCACCCACCGTAGAATATTTATGCTCTTGAGAGAAGCCACTAGTGAAACCTATGGCCCCCGGGTCTATTCTCATCATATCAATCTCCATCACTTTATTTACTTGCTTTGCTTTTACTTTTCACTTTGCATCTTTATACCAAAAATACCAAAAATATTATATCTATCAGATCTCACTCTCGTAAGTGACCGTGAAGGGATTGACAACCCCTAATTGCGTTGGTTGCGAGTAGCTATCGTTTTGTGCAGGTACAAGGGATTTGCGCGTGGCCTCCTACTGGATTGATACCTTGGTTCTCAAAAACTGAGGGAAATACTTACGCTACTGTGCTGCATCATCCTCTCCTCTTCGCGGAAAACCAACGCAAGCTCAACACGTAGCAGGGGCCTTGTCGGAGGCGGGTTACTGTTGCTACACTCCTGATGATGAGGGCTTTGACGAAGTAAGCATGGCTACAGTGCCGCCGCCTGGCAGCGATCAATGTAGCCTTACCTCGTCTTATCTCCTTAATGAGGCGCCTCCTTCGAGGGAGGGAGCTAGCCGGCCGTTGGGAGCCGGCCTTGCCTCGGGCCGGCTAGGGGCGTCCGGGCCGCCTTCGGGCATCTCTCTGACCGAAGGGGCCCGCGCCGCTTGGGCGTTCGACAGCCCGTCATGGGTGACGTCATGGTCAACATGGCAACAGTGCCGCGCCGGACGGGTGATGGCCGCTCTGTACGGCGCACTGTGACCATGCATGCTCCGGGATTTGGGGGTGGCAGGCTTTGCTGTAGCCACGCCCCGTCTCATCGCCGTTATGTGAGTGCAGAGTTTGAGGGTGCGTTCTTGGCCGCCTGCTAGGGGGCCGGGTTCTTGGAGTCGGCCCTCTTGTGGCCGGCTTCTTGGAGTCGTCCTTCTCGTGGCCGGCTTCTAGGAGTCGGCCCTCTGACGGCTTTCCTCCCGCGTTTTTAGGGTCGGGCCGCCTCTTGGTAGCCAGCTTGGGAGGTAGTCGGCCAAGGGAATGCGGCCCCATGCCTTGGACGCTTGAAGGCTCGATTGGTCTGTAATTTTTCTGAAGAGCCAGGGGGAGCCGGCAAGGCTACCCGTGGTCATTTACTCCGAAAGTAGTCCCCGAAGCTGGTTGGGCTTGGAGGCTGAAGAGAGGACGAGAAGCTCGACCAGCTTCCTATCCTAAAGAGCCGACAGCTAGGAGCCGGCTTTGATCGGGCGCGCCGTCTTTATGAAGCTTGGCGGCCTGGAGGCGGGGACCAGGTGGTACGCGCGTCGAGTCACGCGTTGACCGCATGTCACTTGTGCGCCACATGGCAGCCATCAGCAGTAAGGGCAAGCCAGCCCACGCGTGCGACGAGACGTCGCTGCAGGCCGGGGCCCACCACTCCTAGGCCTCGGCCCAAGTGTAGATCTTCTGCGGCCCAATCGGACCGCTCACCTTCTAGCGGCAGTTTCCGCACGCCTTTAGGGCGCTATAATCGCGGGACGTGGGGGGAGTGGGCACAGTTAATCCCACATTCCCCCACGCCTCGCCTCCTCGGCTTCGCTGCGCGAGGCTATAAGTAGGGGGAGGAGGGGGAGCGGCAGACGCTCGCACGCTCGCCCTCGCTCCACCCTTCCTTCTTCTTCCTCCTCTTCTCCGTCGCCGCAGCGCCTCGCCGCCGCGCTGTCTCTCCGCCAGCCTTCTTGACTCGCCGTGGTTCTGTCGCAGCGGGGCCGCGCGTCCTTCGCCGTCGTGCCTCTCTCGTTTCTTCCTCTTTCCCATGGCGCTGTCCAGTTCTTGGGATGGCTCCAACGTCCATGAGGACCACATCGACTGGCTCCGCAAGACATGGCGGCTGCCGGGCGCGGGTTACGTGCGGACCCGCCTCGCGCCAGAGGCGGAGGTCTCGCCGGCGCCGGAGGAGGACGAGCGGGTAATCTTTCGCCAGACCGCTCATGCGGCCTCGGCCTGCCGGCGGCCGGTTCTTCCGCCGCTTTCTGAGTTTTACCATCTCGGCGCATCACCTCACCCCCAACACTGTGATGCTGTTGCCGGCCTTCGCCACTCAGGCGAAGGTTTTCTTGGCGTCCTCCCCACCCTCGAGCTCTGGGGGGGAGTTCTTTCAATGCAAGCTCGGCACCGTCACCGCGGGCGTGCACGTGCCGTGTGGTGCCTTCATCGCCATGCGGAGGTCAGCCGACAACAACCCGTTTCCGCCTTTCCCGCTGATCCAGTCGATGAAGCTCTGGCAGCAATCATACTTCTACGTGAAGAACGTCGCCCCGCAAGGCGACTTCGTCAATCTACCAGCTTATGTAGCCGGCCCGCCGGCTGGGAGGCAGCCTTCATGGGGCTACCGAGCCAGGACACTGTCTCCGGCTGGCGCCGCCGCCGTAGCCCGGCTCCGGGTGATGGTCCAGTCGGAAGGCCTGGTCGGGGCCGACTTGGTGGCCGCCTTTGTGGAGCGCCGGGTACTCCCGCTCCAAGGCCGCCGCATATGATCTGTCAGATGAGCAACCGCTTCGACCCGAGCCGGCTGAGCACCAAGGAGATGCCTCATGATGAGGTATCTTACATGGTGAACTACATCTCCAACTGCAAGCTCACCGAGGAATGGCAGTACGGTAAGGGGCCGTACTCTTGAGCCGATCCTCCGCCTATGGTAAGTTTCTCTTGTCTTCTTCTCTTGTTGCCGGGTTCACAATGACCGACTCTTGACTTGGCGGCTTGTTTTTAACAGAGCCCCCTTCTTCGACCGGCGGCCGGGGCCGCAGGGCCAGAGCGCCAGTTCCTGCCCGACCGCGTAGTGGACGACGTTGACGATCTGGATTTGGGGGCGGCCGCCATGGACGACGCTGTCGTAGTAGGAGGCGGTGAGGTGGGCGGCCCTGAGCTCGGAGCCGGTTTCGGGTACTGGCCGGACGATGACGAGGCCGAATTCATTCCGCGTCGTCAGCCGGCGCCCGATCGTCAGGGCACGGGTCCATCTGCCGCGCCGGCCGCTCGGGGCGGCGCGCAGAAACGCCGAGGCACGCCGACTCTCTTCGGAAGTCGGCCGAAGAAGCCCAAGGGTTCCGCGCAGCGACCAAGCGGGTCGAAGCGGCCACGAAGGCGGCCCGCTTCCGCAAGGTGGTGAAGCAGCCGCAGGCGGTCTCGGCGTAAGTATCGATTTCCCCACACCTTTCTTTCTTCTCTTTGGTTGAAATTCTTGTAAGCCCCTTCTTCTTGACTTGTTGAACAGGGCGCCGCTCTCTCTCGAGCGGATCCCTGCCGCCTCCATAGTCGGAACGGCGGGAGGGTCTACAAGCTCCCGCCGCGTGGATCCCTGCGCTGATCTCCTGGAGGTGACGGAGCGTAACACGCGGGAGGTGCGGGAGGAGCGGGAGGCGGAGGAGAGGAGGGCGGCTCGGGAGGCGACGGGGGAGTCGACCAGGGCGCAGGAAGAAGCGGCGGCCAAGGCTCAGGCGGAGACCATGGTTGCGGAGAGGGAGGCGGAGGCTCTGCGCAACCAGCCTCCGCAGCTCGTCATCCCCCTTCGCGCCGTGGCTCCTAACGTCCCAGTGCCCTTGTCGGAGGAAGCCGACCGCGACCGGCCGGTGATGGAGAGGAGGGAGGACGGCGTGATCATCCCGAGGGGAGATGCCACGGCCGCGCCGATCGAACGCAGGCCAAGGCGGCGGCTGTGCTGTCAGCCCGAGCAGCCGGCCGAGGCGAGCCCGGCGGGGCAGATCTTGTGGTTCGGCCGCCGTCTGCTCGGCGTGGGAGGCGGCTTCAGCCGCGGAGCTACGTAAGCTGGGCGCCAGCTCGTCGACACGACTGGAGGCGGCAGCGCCAGCTTTTCGAGTGGACACCCGGCGGAGGGACGACCGAGCTGAACGTGGCGGCGCAGGAGGTCCGAAGCCGACTTTAGGCCCAGGCCGCTGCGCTGAAATGGTACACCCAAGAGTTCCTCACGACGCGGACGGTCATCCGGGTGAGTGCTCCTGCTTCTCGTTTATTGTTTCTTGATTTCTTCCATGGGGGCGCGTCAGCGCACCCACTAGGTGTAGTCTCCGAGTTCCGAGCCGGCTGCTAAGCAGGCGGCTTGGAACTTCTTAGCAAACTTTGATGATGGTATTGTTCTTATTCGCACCTCCGTCCTATTTGCAGGAGTATCACAATCTTCGCGCGGCTGCTTTCAACTCCCAGGCCCAAGAGATGAGCGAGAAGACCGCCGACCTGACTGAGAGCCGGAGTAAGTGCTTTATTTTTCTATCTCATGTGGGCGCTACAACAAGACCCACCGGTGTAGTCCCCGAGATTCGGTCGATCACGAAAGGCCGGGTCGGATCTTTCTGACGACTTCTTCCTTATCGCTTCTTTCTTCTCCTTCATATCTGCAGGGGCCAATGCCGACTTGAGGGAGCAGCTAGGCGGTCCAGACCGCCTTCGCTTAAGGAAGCCGAGTGCAGCGCCTTGGCCCAGGAACGCGACCGCCTGGCCAAGAGACTGGCCGACCAGGAGGAGAGCCACAAGGTGGCCCTTAAGAAGGTGCAGGACAGCTAGGCCGTCCTTAAAGCCGAACATGAGAACGAGGCGGTAGACTGGGCTGAGGCGAAGCAAGCTCTGAGCGAAGGCTACGGACGGGTCGAGGATTTGATGGATGGTAGGCCGCCTTCCTTTTCGTCCCTTTGCTTGCCCTTTGTCATCTGATTTGTCTTCTGACTTTGTGCTACTTTTTCTTGTTTGCGTAGATTACTTCCCCGGCTACTCCGTCGCCGCCTCCTAAGCCATCGAGGCCCACCGCGATGCACGCCGGCAGGCAGGAGTCGAGATTGCGCCGGATGCCAACCGGACACTTGAGGAGCAGCTTCTGGCGATTCAGGCCCGGCTGCAGCCGGCCCACCGCATGCTCCGCCGTCTTTAGCGTGCCGGGGCGCAAGTGCTGGCCGCCCTCTGGCCTGGCGAGGTGGTTCCCCGCACCCCCAGTCAGACTGCCGACTGGCTGGAGGTTGCCGTCGGCCGCTTCGAGGCCTGGAAGGCTTCTGCAGCTCGGTCCGGCGCCAGGTGGGCGCTGGAGTTCGTCCGAGCCTGGTATCCTGGGCTAAGCTTGGCCCAGCTGAGCACCTGGCGACAGGAGGCCGATGAAGAGCTGGTGGAGGTGCGGCCGGCTATCATCCAGCATGCTTCAGCGATCGCCGAGTACACCGACACTAGCGTCTTTGCCCCTGAGGTGAACGATGACGACATCGCTCAGCCGGAGGAGTGGTTCGGGCTGGACCCGGCGGGAGGTGAAGACTCGTGAGAGATCGCTTCAGCTGATGAGGGCGAAGAGGACGAGGTGAGGATGGCGAAGACGTCGTGCGGATGGCGAAGCGACCAGCCCGACTCAGCGACACTGCCTCTAGCAACGAGGCACGCGCAAGCGCACCGTCCGCCAGAGGTGATGACCAGGCCGAGACTCGCCAGCCGGCCACTCCTCTAGCCGGCACTACTGTCTCCACCAACCTGCCCGACTCGCCCGTTGCTCCCTTGGCCTGATCTGCCATCTTCGTTTTCCTGCTTGTTACTCTTTGAACAACTTTTTATTAAATTTGTGCAGTTCCACCCACTGGGGGTGCATTCAAACTATGTTGAATGCTGGCCTTTCGAAGGTCTTTTGTGTAAATATCATTATGCATGTGCTTGGCTTCCATTCGTGTTTGCTTTTCATCCTTTCGGCTGTTTCCTTTGTCGCCTTCCCCTGGTCGCCGCCTTCCCAGCCGGATAGCTGCTCTGCAGTCTGTGGCTGGGGGAGGACTTGGCCGCTTTGGGAATGCAAGTACTCGAGCTTTCTTAGATTGTAGCGAGGTGAATGGGAAGCCGGCCAGCCGGCTGCTCTGGCAGCCGGTCGGCAGGGGGGAGCCGGCTTTCGTTATATAAGTTCGTTTAGTCCTTAGCCATTTTTCATGTGGGCATCCTTTCCTGCCTTTGACTCTTGCCAGCCGGACAACCGATTCTTCGAGCTGCGGCTTTCGACAAGAGAGGGCTTGGGTGCCGGCACACTACTTGTCTGACTGCAGGTGGAACTTGGATATAACTTAAGGCGGCAAGTCCCCGGGCCGACTGGTCGAACCCGGTGCCGGACGAGAAAAATAAATGTAGTAACATAATCATAGGCATGATACTCATCATTCATAGATAAAAGAGGGTAGTCCCCGAGTGTTCCTCGGGGGGCCCGTTGTCTCGTACTTAGTACAAAAGGTAGCATGGTACATACTGCTTTTCAACTGTAAAATCTTCGGAGGAGGTTGGCGTTCCATGGTTGTTCCGACTCCTTGCCGGAATCATCTCTCTTGCGTGCCTTTGGCTTCTGCGCGTCGATCAGATAGTAGGAGTCGTTGCGTAATGCTCTGCTGATGACAAAGGGGCCTTCCCAAGGGGTCGAGAGCTTGTGCTGGCCGGCTGTTTGCTGGATCAGCTGGAGCACAAGGTCACCTTCTTGGAAGGATCTTGGCTTGACCTTCCGGCTATGGTAGCGGTGCAAACCCTGCTGGTAGATGGCGGACCGCCTGAGGGCTAACAACCGGCTTTCTTCCAGCAGGTCGACGCCGTCTTCTCATGCTTCCTTGGCCTCCGTCTCCGTGTACATGATGACCCGAGGTGAGTCGAACTCGATGTCAGTTGGGATGACAGCCTCAGCACCATATACAAGGAAGAAAGGAGTGAAACCGGTCAATTTGTTGAGGTAGTCGCCTTGAGACTCGAGGAAGGGCGGCCGGTAGCTCGTCGAGCCAAGATCGGCCGAACACTCAATGAATACGACCAGTTGGGGCTTGATCTTGCGGAGAGGATGAGGCCGTTTGCTCGCTCAACTTGGCCGTTTGATCGCTGGGTGAGCAACGGATGCTAAGTCCAGTCGGATGCCCTGTGTCGCGCAGAAACGTGCCAATGCTCCCTTGGCAAAATTCGTGCCATTGTCGATGATGATGCTGTGTGGCACGCCATACCGGGTTGTAATATCTGCGATGAATGTCACGGCAGTCGGCCCATTCAGCTTCTTGATCGGCTTCGCTTCGATCCACTTGGTGAATTTGTCTACGGCGACGAGCAGGTGTGTCATGCCGCCGCGCGCCGTCTTGAACGGGCCCACCATATCCAATCCCCAGACGGCGAAAGGCCAAGTGAGGGGAATGGTCTTGAGTGCAGAAGCCGGCAAGTGTTGCTTGGAGCTGAAGACTTGGCACCCTTTGCGATTTGACTAACTCCTTGGCGTCATCCAGCGATCGGCCAGAAGAAACCATGGCGGAAAGCTTTGGCGACGAGTGATCTTGAGGCCGCATGGTGGCCGCATTCGCCTTGGTGAATGTCTTTGAGGATTTCTATGCCCTTCTCTGGCTCGACGCAGCGCTGGAAGACTCCAGTGACACTGCGCCTAACGAGATCTCTATTCACTATCGTGTACGCTCTGGCTCGGTGTTGGACTTGCCTTGCCGTGATCTCGTCAGTCGGCAGCTCTCTGTTTACCAGGAAGTTGAGGATGGGTTGGGCCCATGATGGAGCTGTGACTTCTTCTATTGCCAACACGGCTACTGCGACCAGGGCGGGTGGGCTGGGTGGTGAAGAGCTGGAGTCGGCCACCGCTTGTTGTGTCGACGCAGTCCCCGGGCCGACTACCGTAGTCCACGGGCCGGGTGCGACTATGGTAGTCCCCGAGCCGCCTGTTGAAGTCCCCGGGCCGCCTATCGAAGTCCCCGAGCCGCCTGCTCGGTTCCCCAAGCCGGATCCGACTACGTCGGGGTCTGGCGGTACAAAGATGGAATCGAATTCCGGAGACGGCTTGATAGACGGCTTGAGGAGGCGTTGGAGAGAGACGCCGGTTGGTATAGCTTGTCGAGTGGAGCCTATTCGTGCCAGGGCATCTTCTTGCTCGTTGTCGGCCCGTGACACGTGGAGGAACTCGCATCCTTCAAAATATCCACTGATTTGCTGAACAAGGAAGCGGTAGCTCGCCATGTTTGCGTCCTTGGCGTCCCAGTCGCCAGATGATTGTTGGACTACCAAATCCGAGTCGCCATAGCACAGGATCCGACGGATGCCGAGTTCTTTGGCTAGCCGGAGCCCGTGTATGAGCGCCTCGTACTCGGCCACATTGTTGGAGGCGGCAAAATGAATTTTGCAATGTGTATCTGAGCTTGTCGCCTTTGGGAGAGGTGAGGATGATGCCGACTCCCAAGCCGGGGCGCATCTTGGACCCGTCGAAGTGCATCCGCCAATGAGTGGAGTCGGGGTCATGGTGTAATCGGTCTCGCCCGGACGAGGAAGTCGGCCAATGCTTGGGACTTGATGGCGGTCTTGTGGTGGTAGAAGATCGTGTAGGGGGCCAGCTCAATGGCCCATTTTGCCACCCGGCCGGATGCATCCCGGCTGCCTATGATCTCGGCGAGCGGGGCAGTGCACACGACCGTGATGGGGTGCTCTTGAAAGTAGGGCTTGAGCTTCTTGGCGGCGAAGTACACACCATAGCACATCTTCTGGTAGTGCGGGTAGTTCTGCTTCGAGGTGGACAGCACTTCACTTAAATAATACACCGGCCTCTGATCTAGCTGAGCTCGGCCTTCTTCCGGGCCCTGAACCACGATAACGGTGCTGACCACCCGGCTGGTAGCGGCAATGTAAAGGAACATGGGCTCTTTCTCACCGGCGCCTCCAAGACAAGCGGCGTACAAGATCTTCTTCAGCTCGTGGAAAGCTTGGTCGGCTTGGTCGTTCCACTCGAAGTGAGTGGTCTTTTTCATGAGTCGGTAGAGGGGGAGAGCTTTCTCTCCAAGCCGACTGATAAAGCGGTTCAGGGGGGCCAGGCACTCGGTAAACTTCTGGACGTCTCGCAGCTTGGTGGGAATCTCCATTCTCTCAATGGCCTTGATCTTTATTGGGTTGCATTCGATGCCGCGTTCGGAGACCAGGAAGCCTAGAAGCTGGCCGGCTGGTACTCCGAACATGCATTTCTCAGGGTTGAGCTTGATCTGAAACCGGCGCAGGTTCTCAAACGTCTCCTTGAGGTCTTCCAGCAAGGTGCCGCGCTTCTCCGTCTTTACCACAATATCGTCTACATAGACGTGGGCATTTCTGCCAAGTTGCTTGAGGAGGCATTTCTGCATGCAACGCTGAAAAGTGGCACCGGCATTTCTCAAGCCGAATGTCATAGTCAGGTAGCAAAAAGCTCCGAATGGTGTGATGAAGGCGGTCTTCAGGCGGTCAATTGGATCCAACTTTATCTGGTGGTAGCCTGAGTAAGCATCCAAGAAACTCAACAGCTCGCATCCGGCTGTGGATTCTATCACTTGATCAATCCTTGGCAGGGCAAAAGGATCTTTGGGGCAGGCTTTGTTGAGGCTAGTGTAGTCTATACACAGGCGCCACTTGTTATTCTTCTTCAGCACGAGGACCGGGTTGGCGAGCCACTCCGAAAAGAACACCTCCATTATGAAGCCGGCTGCTAGAAGCCGGGCTATCTCTTCTCCTACAATCCTTCTTTTCTCCTCTGATAGTCGGCGGAGGGGCTGCTTGACTGGCTTTGCATCTGCTCGGACGTGTAGCTTGTGCTCGGCGAATTCCTTCGGGACACCCGGCATGTCTTTGGGGTACCATACGAAGATGTCCCGATTCTCACGGAGGAAATCGACGAGCCCACCTTCCTTTTTGCTATCCAGGTTTGCCCCAATGACAGCAAACCTTTCTGGGTGCTCCGGGTCCAGAGGGGACTTCTTCGTTTCTTTGGCCGGCTGGAAAGAACCTTGGGCATCACACTCCTTGGGGTCGGGGGACAGGGCCGGCTGCTTGCTGGCCATGGCCACGACTCGGTTCGGCATCTTCTTCTCTTCGGCAATCACGAGGGACTCGGCCAGCCGGCTGCTAGCAGCTACACATTCAGAGGATTTCTTGTAATCGCCAGCTATGGTGATGATGCCCTTGGTACTCGGCATCTTTATCTTGAGGTAGGCGTAGTGAGGCACAGCCATGAACTTGGCCAGAGCAGGTCGGCCAAGCAGTGCATGATAAGGGCTCTCAAGGTCCACCACCTCAAACCATATTGCTTCTCAGCGGAAATGATCCTTGTCC
Source organism: Aegilops bicornis (assembly GCA_021605145.1). Classification (NCBI taxonomy): domain Eukaryota; kingdom Viridiplantae; phylum Streptophyta; class Magnoliopsida; order Poales; family Poaceae; genus Aegilops; species Aegilops bicornis. The sequence goes on from CM038674.1 coordinate 415,844,726, forward strand.
CCAAAGAGAACATCTATCTTGGTCTTTCCGATTGGTGAGCAGGACAGATGGGTGCGATGCCATGGAACACGGTCCGTCTTGGCATGAGCTGCTTGGTCTTGATGTTTAGCTTCTACATGGTGTCACGCAGTACAGATGTTGATGCTGCTCCCATCTATCGGCCGCAGCGGGAGAAAGCAGGCAGCACGCCTGTCTGCTGCTAGAGTGGCCTCCAAAACCAATGCATAAGAGCCGGGAGACGGCATCACCTCTGGGTGATCGGCCCGGCTCTAGCTGATAGGCCTTTCTGACCAATGCATGTACTCGGGGGTGTTGGAGGCGACCGCGTTGACTTCTTGGTGCTGTCGGAGCCGGCTGCGCCGGTCTTCGGGCTGGCTTGTAAAGACGACGTAGGCGGCATGCTCGTCAAGGAACTCGTCTTGAACGGCTCCGACTGTTGGTCGAACGGCCGGCTGTTGAGGAGCCGGAGGCGGCTAACCAGCAGGCGGAGGCCGCATCAGCCCTTCTCCCTTGGAGATTCGCGTGAGCCAGTGGCATTTCCGGGTCGTATGGTTGGACGGCTTCGCGCCGCTATGGAACTTGCAAGGGGCATCGAGGGCTTGCTCGTAGGAGAAAGCCGGCTGCCAAGCCGGCTTGCTGCCCTTCGGCTTCTTGGGCGCGGGCCGCCCTTCGGGTTGTTCATCTTCGACTGTGGCCACCTGCCGTCTGGTGGAAGGCGGCATGGGGCCCTTGCGCTTGTTGTCGTTCTGGTACGGGTGTCGGCGTCTTGGGAGCCGGATTGAGTACCTTCCCGGAGGCGTCTACTCGGAGCTCGGTCTTCATTGAGGAGTCGGCGGTGGCGTACTTGTCTGCTATGACCAGCAGCTCGTCGAGGGTAGTCGGCTCGTCGCAGAGGAGTTTGTGCTTGAGGAGGGTGCCCTCTCGGCACCCGGCGGTGAAGTATTCTATGGCTTGGACCTCGTGCACCCCCTCGCAGGAATTGCGGAGCTCGGCCCAACGCGTGAGGTAGTCGCGAGTTGATTATGTGGGCGCTTGAACGCACAGGGAGAGCTGTCGGGGCTTGGGAGCCCGCTTGTAGGTGCTGGTCAAGTTGCGGATGAAGGCTTCTGTGAAGTCCAGCCAGCTGTTGATGCTGTAAGGCTTGAGGCTGTTGAGCAGTGCACGCTGCGTGCCTTGGAGCATGAGGGGACATACTTCACGGCAACGCGCTGTTGCCGTTCGCTATCTTGACTAGCGGTGGAGTAGTCGATCAACCAATCTTCCGGCTTCACGGAGCCGTTGTACTTGGGCGTGTCTCTTGGGAGCGAGAACCCTTTGGGGAAGGGCTCGTCACGGATGCGGGGGCCAAAGCAAGGCGGGCCGACATTGTCTTGTTCTTCTAACGCTAGGGATCGCGCTAGGCGGTCGATCCGATGGCGGGCGTCGTTCTTGTCGACTCCTTCGCGGTGACCTAGTCGGCCGCTGAGAGTCGGATGCGTGACAGGCGGCGGGGTGGGATATCTCTCCCCGCGAGGCGGAGGAGGAGGCGGGTTGCCTCGTCGCTCCACAGCTCGAGGGCGGCCTTCTGCATCGCGCTCGATGGAGATTCGAGTCTGGCTGCGGCTGGCAGCCGGCTCCTTTTCTTGCATGGCGCGGGTGTTGCCCGCAGTTGACGCGCGTGACGTCACGCCGTGCTCTCGGCATGGGTGGTGGCTTTTGGCGTGGACGCCGGCTTCATGCCGTTCTGCGGCCGCGTCGATCAGCTACTGGATGCGTCTGGTCATGTAGGGGAGCTCGTCAGCCCCTAGTCCATTCAGCTCGTCTACGGCCGCCTGGGCGGTGGGTAGGTTCTCAAGGGGCGTGGCGTAGACTGGGCGGTCCACTCCCAGCATGTTGGTGATGGCTGCGCCACGTTTCTTGACGACGCCGACTCGGCTCGGCCCGTTAGGGGGCGGCGTGCCAAAGGCGGCGCGGTCGACTTCGCGCTGGTGAGCCTTAGTGAGGCGTCTCATGGAAGCTATCTTCTGGCCCTCCGTGATGAGGGCAAGGCGGCATGCCTCCAGTGTCTCGGCGTCGGCGACGGCCAGGAGAGGGACGGACAGGTCGTGTAGTGCCGCTTGCAGGGCGTCGTGGGTGTTCTCGCCAGAGGCGGCGCCGTGGCTGATGACCAGCACCTCGGTGATGGCGCTGCCACAGCTGTCGGCTCGAGGGAGCGGGTCGTTGATGATCACAACGTTGGTGGGGAAGGCGTCGAGCGATGCCGTGTCGGAGTCGACAAGCATCGGGTCGATGGAGCCAACCGACTCCAAATCCACAGCAGGCTCGCTGGAGATGTGGAGTTGGTCGAGGAGGCTGACGAGGTGGCTCTCGAGGCAGCCTGTGCCCGCGTCGGATGCGGGCTCATCGGAGATGCGAGCCTCGCCAAGGAGATCGGCGAGGCAACTCGCGGCGCAGGCGTCGGCGACGCCTTGCAGCACGTCGGGGCAAGCGCCATCGGGCGTGCCGGGCTGGCTACGCTCGCTTGGAAGGAAGAGTGTTCCCATCCAGAACAGGTCTCCGGACGACGGTGCACCTGGCCCCACGGTCGGCGCCAAATGTCGGGTGGTAGGTGCGACATATGCCAACGGGTGGCTTATCATTGTGGGAGCCAAGACGTCGCCGGTGCCTAGAAGCGGGATGAGGCGAAGACATGCACGCCGGCGAATCTTACCCAGCTTCGGGGCTCTCCATGGAGATAACACCCCTACTGCTGCTCTGCGGGGTCTCCGCATGATCACTAGGTGAATAAGTAGCTACAAGAGGCTCCTTGAGCTGTTTCGGTGAGAGGAAGAAGAAGGGCACGGCTAGCTCTCCCCTTCCCTCTATGTGGTGTCTAAAACTCTAAGAGATCAACCCTTTGCATGGGTGCCCTGGGGGGTTTATATAAGCCTACCTCCCAGGGGTACAATGGTAATCCGGCTGGGCGCGGGCCCTAGCCGTCAGTGTCTATGTTAAATCGGCTTCTCCGCCCGTTCTTTGAGCCCGCCAACTGGTGGGTCCCGCCGGCTGTCGGCTTTCTGGTCGACAAGCTGGTCCCACCGCTCGAGGGCCTTGTCGGCGGCGGGTTACTGTTTCCTCACTCCTGATGATGAGGGCTTTGACGAAGTAAGCATGGCTACAGTGCCGCCGCCTGGCGGCGATCACTGTAGCCTTACCTCGTCTTGTCTCCTTAATGAGGCGCCTCCTTCGAGGGAGGGAGCTAGCTGGCCGTTGGGAGCCGGCCTTGCCTCGGGCCGGCTAGGGGAGTCCGGGCCGCCTTCGGGCATCTCTCTGACCGAAGGGGCCTGCCGCCTGTGGGCCATTCTGACAGCCCGTCGTGGGTGACGTCATGGTCAACATGGCAACAGTGCCGCGCCGGACAGGTGATGGCCGCTCCGTATGGCGCACTGTGACCACGCATGTTCTGGGATTCGGGGTTGGCAGGCTTTGCTGTAGCCACGCCCCGTCTCATCGCCGTTATGTGGGTGCAGAGTTTGAGGGTGCGTTCTTGGCTGCCTGCTAGGGGGCCGGGTTCTTGGAGTCGGCACTCTTGTGGCCGGCTTCTTGGAGTCGGCCTTCTCGTGGCCGGCTTCTAGGAGTCGGCCCTCTGACGGCTTTCCTCCCGCGAGTTTAGGGTCGGGCCGCCTCTTGGTAGCCGGCTTGGGAGGTAGCCGGCCAAGGGAAGGCGGCCCCATGCCTTGGATGCTTGAAGGCTCGGTTGGTCTGTAATTTTTCTGAAGAGCCAGGGGGAGCCGGCAAGGCTACCCGTTGTCATTTACTCCTACATTAATCTTGCTAGACTCAAGGAGGAGTTTGATATACTTGACAAGGCTCACAAGGCCTTGAAGGGTAATCATGCTAGTCTTAAGGAGTCTCATGATCAACTTCAAGTGAAGCTAACCAAGGAGAAAGCCACCTTTCCTCATATGGTTTTAATTGATAAAGCAAATGCTACTAACCCTTGCTGTGAGCATGTGCATCTTATTGAGGAGAATGCTAAGTTGAAGGAGCAACTTGAGAAAGGCCTCGTGTCGTGCATACAAGGTGAGAAGAACCTCAACGACCTTTTGAGTAATCAAAAGGAAGTTGTAGCCAAGGAGGGGATTGGGTTCGCATCCAAGCCCAAGAACAAGAAGAGGAATGACAAGACCAAACGACCTCCTCCTCTCAAGCAAACTTTTGTGAAGGAGGCAGAGGGTGCTTCCAAGGAGAAGAAGAACAATGTGAAGGGCGATGGTGTCAAGAAGGGCAATGCCACCCCTTCCAACAAAGCCGGTGACTTTAACCCCTTTTTATGTGTTATGACGTGCTAGTGATGGGCATGTTTATGCCAAATTTGTTGGTTCTCCCTATGAGTACATTGAATGGTCTATTTTGGTTCCTAAGACCCTTGTCACTAACATCAAAGGACCCATTACAAAATGGGTACCTAAAACCAAGCATTGATCTCTTGTAGGTGTTTGCTTCCAGTGGTGGATCATGGTTGCTCGATAGTGGAGCTACAAATCATATGACCGGAAGCAAGGACTTGGTGGTGGACGTGCACAAGATTCCATATATACCCACCAATGTTGAGTGAGGTGATGCCTCGTCGTCCAAGGTATTGGGACTCAGCAATGTTTTCATTTCGCATGATCTAACGATCGAGAAGGTCATGCTTGTTGAGTCCCTTGCATACAATTTACTTTTCGTTCGTCAACTTGCGCTCATGGGCTTTGCCACCTTCTTTGATATTGATACCGTGGCCCTCTTGTAGAGCAAGACTCTTAAAGTAGCCTTTGTTGGGCATGTCGAGAACGGTCTCTATGTGATTAACTTTTCGGAGCGACCCACTAAGACCGCGACATGCCTAATGGCTAAAGTTGACGTGGGATGGCTTTGGCATCGCTGTCTAGCCCATGTCAATATGAGATCTTTGCAAAGTCTTCTCAAGGTGGACCATGTCCGTGGACTAACAAATGTTAGTTTTGCTAAAGATCGTGCTTGCAGTGCTTGTATCGAAGGAAAGTTGCATGAAAAGGCTCACCCTCCCACGACTATCATTTACTCGAAGAGGCCTTTGGAGCTCCTTCATATGGATCTCTTTGGGCCTCCATCCTTTGATAGTCTTGGGGGTAGGAAGTATTGCTTGGTGATTGTGGATGACTATTCAAGATACACTTGGGTATATTTCTTCAAGAGGAAGAGCGAGACCCAACAAACCATCATTGACTTTGCAAATGAAGCCCAACGTCAACACAATGCAAAGATCTTGACAATCGGAAGTGACAACGGCACCGAGTTCAAGAACTACACCTTGGATGATTTTCTTAGTGATGAGGGGATCAAGCATCAATATTCCACACCGTACACCCCTCAACAAAATGGTGTTGCGGAGAGGAAGAACCGGACGTTGATGGATGCGGCAAGGACCATGATGGCGGAGTTCAAGTCTCCATACAACTTTTGGGCCGAAGCCATCAACACCGCGTGTCATGCATCAAATCGTCTCTATCTCCGCAAAGGCTTGAACAAGACTCCATATGAGATACTCACCGGTAACAAGCCCAACCTCAAGTACATTCGGGTGTCTGGGTGTAAGTGTTTCATTCTCAAGAAAGGTGTTCATTTGTCTAAATTTTAGGCTAGAGCTTATGAGGACATATTTGTTGGTTATGCTACAAACTCTCATGCTTACCGTGTCCTCAATAAGTCCACGGGGCTTATTGAGGAGACGTGTAGCGTGGAATTTTATGAGAATAATGGCTCCCAAGTGGAGCAAAGTGGCACTTGTGATGTAGGTGATGAAATTCCTCCTCAAGCCATAAGAAGAATGGGTGTTGGTTTTATCCTACCCATTGAGGAACCCCTTGTGGCCGAAGGAGAAGGACAATGCTCCACCCAAGTGGAGCCATCACCAACCCAAGGCCCACACTCTTCCAAAGAACAAAGTGAAGGCTCTCAACCTCAAGAACAAGACCAAGGGCAAGATCAATCCCAAGACGGTGTTGTAACATCAAGTGATGCCCAAGTTCAAGTTCTCTCCTCCGAGCAAGTTCAAGATCAAGAGCTTCCTCGAGATCAAGAACAAGCTCAAGACGGCGCTCAAGATGATCAAGTGACCACTCCTCAACTCACCCCTGAGGAGGAATTGGAGCGTCGTGCCGCCAAGATTGCTTCCAAGCTCTCCACCAAGGGTCATCTCATGAAGAATGTGCTTGGAAGCATTCAAAATGGGGTAAGCACTCGTAGAAAATTGTCAAACTATTGTGAACATCACGCGTTTTTCTCTTGTGTTGAACCCCAAAAGGTATATGAGGCGCTCGAAGATCCGGATTGGCTTAATGCCATGCATGAAGAACTCAACAACTTCGAGTACAGCAAGGTGTGGAGGTTGGTGCCAAGGCCAACGGGGAACCACAATGTCATTGGAACCAAGTGGATATTCAAGAACAAGCAAGATGCTCATGGGACCATCGTTCGCAACAAGGCAAGATTGGTGGCACAAGGCTACTCCCAAGTCGAGGGTATCGACTACGGTGAAACCTTTGCTCCCGTTGCTCGCCTTGAATCCATTCATTTGTTGATTTCTTATGCTTCTCATCACAACTTTAAGTTGCAAAAAATGGATGTTAAAAGTGATTTTCTTAATGGTCCTATTAATGAGTTGGTATATGTCAAGCAAACCCCTGGGTTCAAGGATCCCTACTTCCCCGATCATGTGTATCAACTCGATAAGGCACTCTATGGCCTTAAACAAGCCCCACGTGCGTGGTATGACCACCTTACCGAGTTGATACAAGACCGTGGATTTGAAGTTGGGCTGATCGACCCCACTCTTTTTACTAAGAAGGTCAAAGGGGAGTTGTTTGTGTGCCAACTATATGTTGATGATATTATCTTTGGTTCCCCTAACAAAGCTTTCAATGAGGAATTTTCCACTCTCATGACCTCTAAGTTCAAGATGTCTTCGATGGGAGAGTTGAAGTTCTTCCTTGGATTCGAAGTCAAACAAAGAAGAGAAGGAACCTTCATCAACCAAGCCCAATACACTCAAGACATGCTAAAGAGATTCAAGCTAAGTGATGTCAAGCCGGCTTCCACTCCAATGCCCACCAAGTGCCAACTTGACATTGATCCCAATGGTAAAGTGGTGGATCAAAAGGTATATCGCTCCATGGTTGGCTCCTTGCTTTACCTTTGTGCATATAGACCGGATATCATGTTGAGTGTGGGAATCTGTGCATGGTTTCAAGCCGCACCTAATGAAAGCCACTTTGTGGCGGTCAAGCGAATCTTTCGATATTTGGCTCATACCCCAAACTTTGGCTTATGGTACCAAGAGGAGCAAACTTCAAGCTTGTAGGATATTCAGACTCCGATTGGGCGGGAGACAAAGTGGATAGGAAGTCCACTTCCGGAGGGTGCCAATTTCTTGGTTGCTCTTTGGTGAGTTGGTCTTCCAAGAAACAAAGTTGTGTGTCTCTCTCGTCCATCGAGGCAGAGTATGTGGCGGCCGGTAGTTGTTGTGCACAACTTCTTTGGATGAGGCAAACTTTAAAGGATTACGGTGTCATTTGTGACAAAGTGCCTCTTTGGTGTGACAATGAAAGTGCCATCAAGATTTCTCTCAGCCCGGTCCAACACTTCAACACGAAGCATATTGATATTCGGTATCACTTCATCCGGGATCACATTAGGCGAGGGGAGATCGAGCTCAACTATGTCAACACTCATGATAACCTTGCAGATATTTTCACGAAGCCCTTGGATGAAGCAAGATTTCACGAGTTAAGGCATGAGCTAAATATCATTGATTCGAGCAATGTGACTTGAACCCTTGAACATCCCACCATACTCAACTTGTTGACCTGTTTAGGTGTAGGAATGGACATAGGGGGAGTGTTGTTCTATCAATGAACTCTTCCTCCCCCCATTATGCATAAATTGATCGAGTCTTTCACATTAGCAATTTTTTATGGTACTTGTGCTTCAGAGATGAGTTTTGTTCATGGGCCCAAGGATAATTCTTCGCGGCGCCATACCATTTGCTCAAACATAGGTGGCCACGGCCACCTCCCTCTCTTCTGAGTTTGTCTATGTGTTGTTTCTTGTTGCTTGTGCTTCTCTCTTGTGAGTGGTTGTGTTTTGGTGTGGTCGTGTTCGGGTTTGGCTTGTCGTGTCTTGTGTGGTCCTGCTGTCTTTTCTCTAGTCGAGCATAAGTCTTCTTTTCCCTCCTTCTTTTACTTTGGGGCACCTGAGCGGTACTACCGCGTCGGCAGAGCGGTACTACCGCTTATAAGCGGTACTGCCGCCCGGCCGACAGGGTACTACCGTGGAGTGGTTCCATGGGCCCTTCGTGCTCCAGATCTGCACCAGGGCGGTACTACCGTGCCTTGCGCGGTACTACCGCTTGGGGCTGGGCCTGTGGGGTATGTATCGGGCAGGGGGAGTGTTTACTCCCCCATACCCGTTCAGTTTTCCCCATCCCCTTGTCATCTCCTCTCTCAGGCGACTCCCCAAGCACCGGAGGCTCGCCGCCAGGCCGCTGGATTCAGGCCGGCTCCCTCGTTTCCGTCTGGTGGGATCATTCCCCACTCTCTCCTCGTGCCATGGATGCCGATATTGCCCCTGTTCTTATCTCCCTTGGTTCTCCTTCTTGAATCTAGGTTTTGGGGCTATACTCGTTGCATCCCTTGATTTAGTTGTTGAATCGAGGCTTAGGAAGGACTTGGGAGACTGCTAGACTAGGGTGTTTGTCGATTAGGTGTAGAAATATGATCTTTTGCATCTCCGGTAATCTTGGATCTTGTCATGTAGGTGTCAGCCAGCGACAACCGCTCCAATGATACTACCGCTCTAAGCGGTACTACCGCTCACGGTGCCTGCAGTACTACCGCCCTGAGATGCCATTGCTCCTGTTTCTATACCTAATCCTCTTGTTAGTCTTCGTCTTTCCCTGGCTTATGCTCTCTTGCTTTTGTGGTCTTTGTGAGCGTGTGCTTTCAGGTGGTAGTAGCTCCGGGCATCAGGCTCGCCGCACGAATCCAGACCGTGCAACCGGTTCCAAGTGCTATCGCTCGTCAGATGTTCCAGCGTCTGCTGGTGGTGGTGGTGAGGGTGTCTCTTTTGAGCCACCAAAGAGCAAGGCCAAGGTACCAACATCGAAGACCTCCGCTTTGCGCTAGCCTGCCAATCAGATGTCTGGAATGGAGTTCTGTAACAAGAGGAAGCTCAATCCCTACCATGCGGACCAGGAGCCTGCTCTTCTGCACCGTCCATTCTGGAACAGGTTTCAGCAGTCTATCTATCACGATGTCTTGAAGAAGAAGAAGAACTTGCTTGTGAAGGTCAAGTTTGTCGATCTCTCGCACATGGAGAAACACTTGCAATACTTTGGGCATGCTCTGCAGAGGTGTGAGGAGTTGGATATCAAGAGGATCATTTCATTCAACAAGGACTTTGATGCCGAGCTTGTGGCCCAGTTCTTTTCCACCGTTCACTTTGGGCATGATCCGGCCCGCACTCCGACTTGGCTGACCAATGGTCGTCTTCTGTCCGCCCCATGGAAGGAATTCATGGTCAGCTTATCATATGATGATGAGGGTGCCCAGACCCCACTTGGGTTTCGCCCTCATAAGGAGATTGCTGCTACTCATAAGGAGAAGCTTTGGCCCTTTTCTACCAGGAAGGTGTTAGAGACTGGGAAGGTTACTTATGAGCTCTGGCCCTTCCTTGACATCATGCATCGGATCTTCCAGAACTCCCTATTCCCTCGGATTGGCAACTTGGATCAGGTGCACTCTTACCTTGTTGACATGCTTCTGTTCCGTCAAGAACATCAGGGCTCTCAACAGGTGCTGGATGTGTCACATGTGATGTGGTCTGAGCTTCACTCTGCTGTCATGGAGTGCAAGTGCATCATCTAGGGGCCCTATCTTATGCAGCTTATCGATGACACTTGGGCAGCCAAGTTTCCAGATGAGGAACTTGTCACAGACAACATGGTGTCTCATGACACTATCGAGTTGCGTCAGAATGAGAAGTGGAGTTCGTCTACTCTGGCACCTCCAGTGCAGGAGACTGTCCTATCTGATGATGAGGAGGAGGATGATGATGGGCCGGAGTATGTGCTTTCATCTGAGGAGCCCTCTTGGGCAAAGAAACTCAAGGAGAAGATGAAGCGCTGTTCTGCCTTCAGGCCAAGGGCCAGTACAAGGCTCACAAGGAGGCCAAGATGGCTCGTCGCCGTAATAAGGCTACTATGAGATAGGTGGGTCTTGAGGCTCCAGATGGCTCTAAGGAGAGGATCACTGATGAGGAGTCCTGGATTAGAGTGCATTGCCCGTGGTCTGACATTGAGGAGGACACCGGAGTTCATACTTCTCCTCGGGCGGCAGAGGTTTCTGAGGATGAGGAGGAGGAGGAGCATGACTGGTGATGCCATGGAGACCTACTACCATCGTGTGTCGTGTCGTCCCTTTTGGTGTCTTGCTGCCAAAGGGGGAGAGTTAGGGATTTTCTTTAGGTTGTGTGTTGGCGTGTTCGTGTTCGTTTGTGTCTCGTGTCTCGTGTTCGTTGTGTTCGTTCGCTTTCTTTCGGCTTTGAGAAAGACCATATGGTGTAAGACATATGTGAACTACCCTATCCTATCTACTTTAGTATCAAGTACCCTACTATATTGTGAGATGCTTCATTTTTTCGCATTTATATTATTGCTCTCTTGCAAGTCCTTGCTTAGTTGTACTTGTTGTTATTCTCTTATGCATGGTGTTGCCTGCCTACAAAATATAGGGGGAGTTTGATCCTATAGATGTGCACATAGCCTTTCATGCTAATTCCTTTGGTGCACACCTCTAGGGGGAGCCCGTCTACATTTTGTTAGAAGGGGGATTGCTTATTTTCAGTTACTATTTTGTGCAAATCCCGTGTTGTCATCAATCCACCAAAAAGGGGGAGATTGTAAGGGCATATTTATCCCTTAAGTAGTTTTGGTGATTGATGACAATACGTTTGTGGACTAATCGTGTGCACTAAGTGTTTCAAGTGATCTAATATAAGGGCACATTGTGATTGTTACCCCTCGAGGACTTCACTTTAGACGGATTATTTTCCTTCGTTTCTTTTCGGTGGAATTGAGTCGTAGGGATAACCGAACTATCAAGATGGGATCCGTTTCGGAAGAGTATGGGTGGAATCATCACGTACACATCCTCCTTGTTCCCACGCCTTCTTCCTGCTTGTTGGAGTTTCTGTGTTGTGCAAAACAAGGGGTGCCAGGGCGGTAGTACCGCTTGTTAGTGCCGCTGGTACTACCACTCCTGCTGTGGTCTCGACTTTTTTGTGTCGGGTTTTCGTATAGGACCACGCAGGGGGCGGTAGTAGGGACGGCAGTAGGGCGCGGTAGTACCGCCCTGAGGGCGGTAGTACAACTCCTACTTCCGCTCCACTGACGCTCTGCTCGCCGCCCTCCCTGTTTTTCCAGCGGCTGTAGAAAGCGGTAGTACCGCCTATGGGTGGTAGTACCGCCGTAGTTCGTGTACCTCTTCTTTCTCAGTCCTGTTTGCCCGTCTGCCTGCTTGCCACAACGGTAGTGCCGCTGTGGCAGCGGTACTACCGCTCCTACAACGGTAGTACCGCCCAGATGCGGGCTGCGGGCTGCATAACGGTTGGATGTGTCCCCCCACTATATAAAGGGGTCTTCTTCTCCAAGAAGACTCACCTCTTCCATCCCCAAACTCCATTGTTGCTCCAAGCTCCATTTTTGCCCGATCTATCTCCCTAGCCAATCAAACTTGTTGATTTTCTAGGGATTGGTTGAGAAGGCCCGGATCTACACTTCCACTAAGAGAAATTTGATTCCCCCCACTAATCCCTTGCGGATCTTGTTACTCTTGGGTGTTTGAGCACCCTAGACGGTTGAGGTCACCTCGGAGCCATAGTCCATTGTGGTGAAGCTTCGTGGTGTCGTTGGGAGCCTCCAATTAAGTTGTGGAGATTGCCCAACCTTGTTTGTAAATGTTTGGTCGCCGCCTCCAAGGGCACCAATAGTTGAATCACGGTTCGCATTGTGTGAGGGCGTGAGGAGAATACGGTGGCCCTAGTGGCTTCTTGAGGAGCATTGTGCCTCCACACCGCTCCAACGGAGACATACTTCCCCTCAAAGGGAAGGAACTTCGGTAACACATCCTCGTCTTCACCGGCTCCACTCTTGGTTATTTCATCCCTTTACTTGTGCAAGCTTATTTGTGTTATATACCTTGCTTGCTTGTGTGCTTGTTGTTGTTGCATCATATAGGTTGTTCACCTAGTTACATATCTAAACAACCTACTTTGATGCAAAGTTTAATTTGGTAAAGAAAAGCTAAAAATTGTTAGTTGCCTATTCACCCCCCTCGAGTCAACTATATCGATCCTTTCAAAGTCACTTGAATCATTCAAAGGAGGATACCACCCTATCATACCACATCACACCCATTTTAATGGCATGTTGGCACGCAAGCTGAACCATTATAAACTCCTAGCTAATTAAGCATGGCATAAGCAACTATAATCTCTAATTGTCATTGCAAACATGTTTCTTCATAATAGAGAGGTCGAGGTCATACCAGCTTCTCTCATCTCAATCGGTCCATCATATATCGTCATTATTGCCTTTCACTTGCACGACTGAACGATGTGAATAATAATAATAGTGCACGTGCATTGGACTAAGCTGGAATCTCCAGGCATTCAATACAAAGGAGAAGACAAGATAATATGGGCTCTTGGTTAAATCAACAATAATGCATATAAGAGCCACTCTAACATTTTCATTATGGTCTTCTCCTCTCGACCCCCAAAGAACAAGAAAAGAAATAAAACTATTCACACGGGAAAGCTCCCAACAAGCAAAAGAAGAATGAGAAATCTTTTTGGGTTTTCTTTTAATTATTACTACTACAAGCAAGAAAGTAAACTAGCTAAAAGCTACTACTAATTTTTTTGTTTTTCTTAAGGTTTTTCAAACACACAAGAACAAAGCATAAAAAGGAAAATAAACTATCATGGATAATACAATGAAAAGTATGAGCACCGACAACTAGAATGAGTGTGTGAACATGAATGTAATGTCGGTGAGAAATACGTACTCCCCCAAGCTTAGGCTTTTGGCCTAAGTTGGTCTAAGCCCAGGGATCAAAGTTGTAATTGGGATTGTACCGAGAAGGAGCATCGGGATGCCACTGGTTGGCAATTCCCTCCAGATCCCACTGGTAAATAGACTGACGTGGAAGATCAAGTTGTGGTTCCGGCTCTGGCTCTGTAGCTGGTGTGGGGTTCTGGTAGGCATGAAATGCCTCCGGCTGAACAAGATACTTGCCTGAAGATAAGTTAAACAAAGAAGGAGCAGGCAAAGTAATAGTCTCAGGGTGATTTTTATCAAATAACAGTCTGTAGTTAAGCATCTTTTTCTTATTCTTAACAATAAAATCATGTGCTACCATACTCTTATAGTCTAGAAAAACAGGAGGTAGCAACTTTTCTTCTTTCTCATGATGCCTAATAGGTATGTTAAAGTGTGCAGCGAGGCGCGAGGCAAAGATACCTCCCAAGATAGGACCCTTCGTGCGGTTCAGATTTAACTGTTTTGCCACAATAGCACCCATACTAAATGTGTTGTCAAGGAACAAGGCATGGCACAGAATAACAATATCAGGGGCACTAAGGTTTCCACAATTTCCGCGACCAATTAAACATCTACTAGCAAATATTGCAAAGTAACGTAAAACAGGAAAGTGTATGCTAGTAATTCTTGCATCGGAAACTTTCCTTGTATCCCCTACAACAATCATATCAATAAACCCTTCCATATCACTACGATGTGGTTCCTCTATGCTGCCTGTAAAGGGTATCTTATAGACCCGGCAGAAATCAGAAAGGGACATCTCCTTATGCTCATCATATAAATAAAATTCCACTAAAGGTAGTGATTTCTTAGCATGGAAATGAAAATTTTGCATGAAAATATTAGTGAGTAAGAGATACTGTTCACGTTGGTCGCGGAGGAAGTCGATGAGGCCCGCCTTCTCAGCCAAATAATAAAAATCATCATGAATCACGGCTGCTCTCAAGAAATCATCACAGGGCGACTCACATGGCCGAACCTCCGCGGTGCGAGGGAGATTATATTTGGGTCTCTTATCCTCTTCACTTTTCTTATCCTTCGAGCTTCGGCTCGACGAGCCCCTCAAGAAGTGCGAGGGAGATTATATTTGGGTCTCTTAGCCTCTTCACTTTTCTTCATCAATTTCTGAAAATTTCTTAAATTTTTAGTAACTCAAAATAAAAGTGAACCAAACTCAACAAAATTGATAGCAACTACTCCAAGAAGTGCCTAGAGACTATATCATGCATTAGAACTACTTGGGCCATATAAATTTGACATGCAGGCTCAAGAACAGGGTTACCTAGGCAGAAAATTTTTGCAATGAATAAAGCACTAGAACAAAAACTAATTGGACCATTGGAGGAGTCACATACCGAAGAACAATCCCCCAAAGCAGTTTTGTGAATGGAGCTTTGAGCAAGGAGATCGAAAATGGCAGCAAGAAAAGCTAGAACTCGTGCTTGAGCTGGTTGGTGATTTTTTTTGGGAGGAAGAAGGAGTGTGTGGTGGCTGGAATATGTGGAGGGGAGCCACCATGGGCCCACGAGGCAGGGGGCGCGCCCTGGACCCTCGTGGCCAGATGCTTGCTCCCCCTGCTGTGTTCTCGGTGCTAGATATTCTCAAATATTTCAGAAAAAAAATCATATTTCAATTTCAGGGCATTTGGAGAACTTTTATTTTCGGGGTATTTTTTATTGCACGGATAATTCAGAAAACAGACAGAAAATACTATTTTTGCTTTATTTAATCTAAATAACAGAAAGTAAAAGGAGGGTACAGAAGGTTGTGCTTTCTAACTTCATCCATCTCATGCTCATCAAAAGGAATCCACTAACAAGGATGATCAAGTCTTGTTAACAAACTCATTCCGAATCGCATGAAACCGGAGAACTTTCGAATAGCACTAGGTTACCTCAACGGGGATATGCACGTCCCCAATAATAAGAATATCATATTTCTTCTTGACAGTAGGTAGAGGAAATTCAAAACCTCCAAAAATAATCGATGGAATTTTTCCAATAGAGTTTATACTATGAACTTGAGGTTGTTTCCTCGAAAAGTGTACCGTATGCTCATTACCAATAACATGAAAAGTGACATTGCCTTTGTTGCAATCAATAACAGCCCCTATAGTATTCAAAAAGGGTCTTCCAAGAATAATAGACATACTATCGTCCTCGGGAATATCAAGAATAACAAAGTCCGTTAAAATAGTGACATTTGCAACCACAACAGGCACATCCTCACAAATACCGGCAATTATAGCGATTGATTTATCAGCCATTTGCAAAGATATTTCAGTAGGTGTCAACTTATTCAAATCAAGTCTATGATATAAAGAGAGAGGCATAACACTAACACCGGCTCCAAGATCACATAAAGCAGTTCTAAATAGTTTCTTTTAATGGAGCATGGTATAGTTGGTACCCCTGGATCTCCAAGTTTCTTTGGTATTCCACCCTTAAAAGTATAATTAGCAAGCATGGTGGAAATTTCAGCTTCCGGTATCTTTCTTTTATTTGTAACAATTTCTTTCATATACTTAGCATAAGGATTCATTTTAAGCATATCAGTCAAACGCATACGCAAAAAGATAGGTCTAATCATTTCAGCAAAGCGCTCAAAATCCTCATCATCCTTTTTCTTGGATGGTTTGGGAGGAAAAGGCATGGGTTTCTGAACCCATGGTTCTCTTTCTTTACCATGCTTCCTAGCAACGAAGTCTCTCTTATCATAACGTTGATTCTTTGATTGTGGGTTATCAAGATCAACAGCAGGTTCAATTTCTACATCATTGTTATTGCTAGGTTGAGCATCAACATGAACATCATCATTAACATTATCACTAGGTTCATGCTCATTACCAGATTGTGTTTCAGCATCAGAAATAGAAATATCATTGGGATTCTCAGGTGTGTCAACAACAGGTTCGCTAGAAGCATGCAAAGTCCTATCATTTTTCTTTTTCTTTCTCTTTGAAGTACTAGGTGCATCTACTTTAGTTCTATGAGAATCTTGCTCGATTCTCTTAGGGTGGCCCTCAGGATACAAAGGTTCCTGAGTCATTTTCTTATTATTTAATTCATTTAGCAAATCATTTTGAGCTTTGAGCACTTGTTCTACTTGAGTGGTAACCATAGAAGCATGTTTACTAATAAGTTTAAGTTCACCTTTAACGCTAGACATATAATCACTCAAGTGTTCAATCATATAAGCATTGCGTTTCAATTGTCTACCAAAATAAGCATTAAAATCTTCTTGCTTAACCATAAAATTATCAAACTCATCTAAGCATTGGCTAGCAAACTTAGTAGGCGGGATTTCAGCTTTATCGTATCTATAGAGAATTTACCTTTACTACCTATGTCAGGTTATCAAGACCATGTATTTCTTCAACATGAGGTAAATTCTTAACATCTTCAGCTTTAATACCTTTTTCTTTCATAGATTTCTTTGCCTCTTGCATATCTTCGTGGATCGAGAAATAGAATACCCCTTTTCTTTGGAGTTGGCTTAGGAGTTTGTTCAGGAAGTGTCCAATTATTTTCATTAGTCAACATATTATTCAATAGAATTTCAGCTTGATCGATAATTATTTCCCTGAAAACACAACCAGCACAACTATTTAGGTGGTCTCTGGAAGCATCGGTAGTCCATTATAAAAAAATATCAAGTATTTCATTTTTCTTGAGAGGATGATCAGGCAAAGCATTAAGTAATTGGAGAAGCCTCCCCCAAGCTTGTGGGAGACTCTCTTCTTCAATTTGCACAAAATTATATATATCCTTAAAGCAGCTTGTTTCTTATGAGCGGGGAAATATTTAGCAGAGAAGTAATAAATCATATCCTGGGGACTACGCACACAACCAGGATCAAGAGAATTAAACCATATCTTAGCATCACCCTTTAATGAGAACGGAAATAACTTAAGGATATAGTAGTAGCGAGTTTTCTCATCATTAGTGAACAGGGTGGCTATATCATTTAATTTAGTAAGATGTGCCACAACAGTTTCAGATTCATAGCCATAGAAAGGATCAGATCCAACCAAAGTAATTATCTCAGTATCAACAGAGAAATCATAATCCTTATCGGTAACAAAGATAGGTGAAGTAGCAAAAGCAGGGTCATATTTGATTCTAGCATTCAAAGATTTTTGTTTCAGCTTAGGTAATAATTTCTTAAGATCACTCCTACAATTGCAAGCAAGAAAGTCTCTAGCAGTTTCTTCATCCATAACATAACCCTCAGGCACAACACGCAATTCATATCTAGGGGGAGAATCTTCATCATCACTTTCATCAATATTATCAGTTTCAATAATTCCATTCTCTCTAGACCTAGCAAGTTGTTCATCCAGAAATTCACCTAGTGGCACAGTATTATCAAGCATAGAAGTAGTTCCATCATAAGTATCATGCATAGCAGAAGTGGCATCATCAATAACATGCGACATATCGGAATTAATAGCAGAAGCAGGTTTAGGTGTCGCAAGCTTACTCAAAACAGAAGGTGAATCAAGTGCAGAGCTAGATGGCAGTTCCTTACCTCCCCTCGTAGTTGAGGGATAAATTTTGGTTTTCTCGTCTTTCAAGTTCCTCATAGTGATCAGCAGATATAAATCCCAAGTGACTCAAAGAATAGAGCTATGCTCCTCGGCAACGGCGCCAGAAAATAGTCTTGATAACCCACAAGTATAGGGGATCGCAACAGTTTTCGAGGGTAGAGTATTCAACCCGAATTTATTGATTCGACACAAGGGGAGCCAAAGAATATTCTCAAGTATTAGCAGTTGAGTTGTCAATTCAACCACACCTGGATAACTTAATATCTACAGCAAAGTATTTAGTAGCAAAGTAGTATGGAAGTAACGTTAACGGTGGCAAAAGTAACAGTAGTAGTTTTGTAGTAATTGTAATAGTGGCAACGGTCAAGTAACTAAGTGGAGAACAATATGTGAAAAGCTCGTAGGCATTGGATCGGTGATGGAGAATTATGCCGGATGCGATTATTCATGCAACCGTTATAACATAGGGTGACACAGAACTAGCTCCAATTCATCAATGTAATGTAGGCATGTATTCTGAATATAGTCATACGTGCTTATGGAAAAGAACATGCATGACATCTTTTGTCCTACCCTCCCGTGGCAGCGGGGTCCTATTGGAAACTAAGGGATATTAAGGCCTCCTTTTAATAGAGTACCGGACCAAAGCATTAACACTTGGTGAATACATGAACTCCTCAAACTACGGTCATCACCGGTAATGGTCCCGATTATTGTCACTTCGGGGCTAACGGATCATGACACATAATAGGTGACTATAGACTTGCAAGATAGGATCAAGAACTCGCATATATTCATGAAAACATAATAGGTTCAGATCTGAAATCATGGCACTCGGGCCCTAGTGACAAGCATTAAGCATAGCAAAGTCATAGCAACATCAATCTCGAACATAGTGGACACTAGGGATCAAACCCTAACAAAACTAACTCGATTACATGATAAATCTCATCCAACCCATCACCGTCCAGCAAGCCTACGATAGAATTACTCACGCACGGCGGTGAGCATCATGAAATTGGTGATGGAGGAAGGTTGATGATGAAGATGGCGACGGATTCCCCTCTCCGAAGCCCCGAATGGACTCCAAATCAGCCCTCCCGAGAGAGTTTAGGGCTTGGCGGCGGCTCCGTATCGTAAAACATGATGAATCCTTCTCTCTGATTTTATTCTCCCCGAACGTGAATATATAGAGTTGGAGTTGAGGTCGGTGGAGCACCAGGGGGCCCAAGAGGCAGGGGGCCGCCCCCACCCTCGTGGACAGGGTGTGGGCCCCCTGGCCTTGATTATTTCACCAGTATTTTTTATAAATTCCAAAATATTCTCCGTGAAGTTTCAGGTCATTCCGAGAACTTTTATTTCTGCACAAAAATAACACCATGGCAATTCTGATGAAAACAGCGTCAGTCAGGGTTAGTTCCATTCAAATCATGCAAGTTAGAGTCCAAAACAAGGGCAAAAGTGTTTGGAAAAGTAGATACGATGGAGACGTATCACTCGTTCCGACTTGTCAAGCACCAAACGTATAGCAACTTCGAGTTCTGCACACGTTCAACTCGATGACGTCCCTCAAACTCTTGATCCAGCAAAGTTACGAGGGAGAGTTCTGTCAGCATGATGGCATGGTGATGGTGATGGTGAACTGATCCGCGCAGGGCTTCGCCTAAGCACTACGAAGATATGACCAGAGGCGTAAACTGTGGAGGGGGGCGCCGCACACAGCTAACAATTGTTGGTGTGTGTTCTAGCGGTGCCCCCCCACCCCATATATATATATATACATACATACATACATATATATATACATACATACATATATATATATATCCTAGCTATTCTGCAAGCCATTCCTGAATAAGCTATTCAGGAACCCTTCCTAACTGCGAGAGAACAGACAACTAACTGTGCGACCTATACTAGTTAACTGCTGGGCGGACTTTTTCTGACACTATTTTTTCGCATTGTTTTTTGGTCGTAGTTATTGAACCGTTCATCGGAATGATGCAAACGATATACTGTTGGATAGCTATTGAAAAGGAGCAAAAAACTCATGTTGATCATTTTCCCAAAATCAATTCGGTTTTTAAACAAAATTCAAAAAACTAGAAATCCATCAAACAAGTTTTTCAATGCTTTTGTGAAAGAAATTTCCAAACCACTTGTCAGAACATTGCGTCTGATATACCATTGGAAAGCTATGGATTAGCCCGAACTTTGGTATATAGAACTTGTTTCCAGATTCGCTACGGTTTAATAGCAGTTTTCAAAAAAACAAGCGTCATTTTCGTCATTTTTGCCCGAACTAATACAGTACATGCTAACTGCCCGACTGGAATAGCTAACTGACATATGATGATCAAGTAACCTTTGATCAAGAAACTTTTTGCACAGTTTTCCCGGATCAAGCTAATCGCCGAGATTGAAATAGCTAAGCGTCGGGATTGTGGTTAATCTTGCGGACTAAAGGTACTAATTGTTTTTTACATTTTGTCCCGGTCGAGCTAATCGACAAACACCCTAATCGCTTTCGACCATAATGGCTAACTGCCCTATCGAGCAAAGGTAATCGCCGGTCAAGAAACTAAGTTTTTTCCTTTGTTCTTTTTTTAGGGTCAAGTTAACTGTCGGGACTGAAATAGCTAACTATCAGGATTGTGGCAGTTAACTTGGTGTTAACTATCAGGACTGCAGATACTAATTTATTTTGTTTTGTTCTTTTTACCGGGGTCACGCTAACTGCCATGAATGTCGAGGTTAACTACCATGTCGGCCGATGTTAACTGCCACTATGGACGTTGTTTTCCCCATATTTGTTAACTTCTTTGGGAAATTGTTTCATAGCTAATTGTGGCTAACTCGCAGAAAGAACTGCTTCATCTCAAAAAATTAACTCCTTCGTCTTAGTACAGATAACTACACATAATAGTAAATGCCACAGCAATCCAAAAACGGGAGCTGCTTCTTTTTCCTGGCACGAGCTAACTGTAGACGCATTCGGTACCCAACTGTTCTTTGACGAACATCCGGAACCACTGGTGCACTCCCCTATAGCTTTTTGCAAAGGAGTTAGCTTGGAGATGGGTGGCCCTGGAGTGGCGGTGCTAGTGGAGAAGCAGGTCGGTGGAGGATGGCATTGGAGGCAAGGGTGGAGGTGGCTGGTGATTGGGAGCACGAGGTCTCCGTCAGTGACAACCATGAGGCATGAGCATCCTTTGCATTGTTGGAGTTAACTTTTTCCTTTTTTAAAGATGAATTTTCCGCCCGGTCGAATAGAACCAGTTTTTTAAGTAGTGAAACTTCTTCTTTGAACTGTTTTAATTTCTTTAGGAAACTTCTGCAAGTCCCAAAGTTAACTGTCATATTTGCTTAGTTAATTTCGTGCATCTTGTCATATGTACTGTTGCTACGTGAAGTTAATGGACTGAAAGTAAACCAATGTTAACTGAACGGAAGTTAACCGCTCCTTTTGTTAGCATATCTTCACGAAGTACTATTAGTTAACTGAACTGAAGCTACTATGTACCTTGCAAGCCAAGTACCAATTTTTGTTTAGCAAGTACTCCCTCCGTCCGAAAGTACTTGTCATCAAAATGAATAAAAAAGATGTATCTAGAACTAAAATATGTCTAGATACATCTCCTTTTATCCATTTTGATGACAAGTATTTTCGGACGGAGGGAGTAGATTGCAAGTGTTTCCGGCCATCGAACTACTTGGCTGGCGCAAGCAACTGTACTTTTTTTCATACATACAGTGCTCTTTTGATACATGTGCACTTCAAACCAGAGTTCTGTAAGATTTTTCTAGACATGAATTTTTTAGGAGAGCCGGATTGAACCTGAAGGCACAAGCTAACTGCTGGACTCTAGCTAACTGATGGTTTCTCCGAGTAAAAAAAGTTTTTTTAAAAAACTAACTGTTGTTTTTGCTAACTGCTACACATCCCCCCAAGTGAACCACCACAACATCTAAAAGCTAACGTTGTTTTTGCTTATATAATCAAACTTTTTCTGCTAAACAAACCATAGAAAAACTGCTCCAAATTTCTAAGTAAACCGCCATTTTATTTTATTCAATAATGAACTGTACTCTTTATGGGTTTTTTAGTTAACTGCAGAAATTCCAAAGTTAATTTCCTCGGGCTTTTCTATGTTTTTTATACATAGCTTCTTTGAAACCCCGGGGAGTTAAGCGAGCCAAGAACAAAATGTGAACTTAAAAAAGAGGGAGTCACGGAAAGTGTCATTAGGAATGAAAACCGGAGTGGAAACGGACGGAACTGAGTGCTATCATATTTGTTTTCATATTTTTTTTGCAGAAGCGGAAACGAATACAGAAACCCCGGAAATGAATACGGAAGCAGAGACTACAGGAAACAGACACGGAGCGAATACAAAGCGGACACAGAAACAGAAGTGGGCGTTGACCGAAACTTAAAAAACCCTTTAATCATAGAGAAATACACACAAAAACAAACAAATTTAATGAGTTGTTAACGCGGCTACAAAATAATATACTTATGTTAGCAACTTAGTGTAGTATTGTCGTAGTACTGGACAATTATGTATAGGGTCAAGCTGAGTACATGTGTGGTAGTAGAATTTGGGCCTCGGATCAATTCTACTATTTGAGTCATTGTGTGTTGTTTGGTGGTTATGCTACAAAGCAGCCATAGGTTTATCGTAAAAACCAAAAGTCCATATTCACAGAAACGGAAAGTTCCGTTTCCATGCCTGTTCCACCGGAAAACACCATTCCGTTTATGTTTCCGTTTCCACATAAAAAATTCCATTTCCATTTCCATTTTGCAGTTTTTTTTTCATTTTCATATTTCCTCTCCGTTTCCACTTTTCCCCCGGAAAAGTGGAAAGTTTCCACTCCATTTTCATCCCTAAGTGACATGATACATTTTCACAAAATTATCTAGTTTTACTTATGGTGCAAAAAGGAACAAGTATTGCAGTGCACTTAGAAAAAAATGAAGGAACTTCTCTCTACCACATGTAATCTTATTCTTTCACATTCCTTGTCTTTTCCTTTTTTTACTCAATAACTGTAAGCACTAATACTCTTAACTGCACTATAGAAACTAAACCAAATGAACTCTATGGGTGCTGCCATCTCACCCGTCATTGACGCAAGAATGAAACATTTTTTATAATCGGTGTTTGTTCTTCTCAAAGTATATTCCTTAATTGCAATGGCTAATTGCTGAAACTATACGTAACAGTCAAAAACAAATGAAAGGACCGATTTGAGAACTTCAAACTATAAACTATGTAATCATTGAACTATACACAACCGCTGCCAATGCCTACTAGTATTTTTCAGAGAGAACAACCATGTACAGTTAAAAAATACTAACTGCGTTGGGGGGAAGTTGATGCTGCTCGACGCCTGAAGTGAAGCCGGCTGGTTTAGGGAAATTAAATTCACCATTTTTTCAGGTAAAGCTACCTGCATAGGCCGACTAGGTTAACTTCTATTTTTAAGTTAAGCTAACGGCATAAGGCCGTCGAAGCAGAGATATGGAAGCCATGTATCTAGAGGCAAGGGAGGAGCCACGTCGGAGTCGTGTGCCGGACCAGGAGGTAGAGGGAAGCAGCAGCCAGCAATTTGGGGAGCAAGGGAAGAGGGTCGGCGTCTTTGGTCGCCATGGGCCAACCGAGTATGAGGTCGAGGGAGTGGTGGCACTGGAGGCAAGGGTGGAGGGGGTTGGCTGGGTGGTGATGGGGAGAATGAGGCCACCGTGGGAGGAGCATGGCGGAGGCCACCGCGTGGTGACGACGAGTCCATCGGTCGGCTCTCATGGATGGGAGCCAGGCCGGAGAGAGGATGATGGTGAAGAGGGGCGCCGACAGGTGGCTGTAGGTGGAGCGAGAGATGTGCACGGCTGTGGCAGGCAGGTGCACTACTAGGGAGCATGGTCAGGCTCGTGGTGGTCATCGCCGGAGCAGCAGGGGTAGCTGCCATACAGTCATCATGGCGCCCGTGCCCGTGCTACCGTGTGGCTCCATGAAGTCAAGGCAGAGCCGATGCAGACAGCGAGGGCGAGCCTGGCTTGCGTGGCCCGGCAGCGAGGGGGCGAGCGCACCGGGGGCTATGAACCGGGGAAGGTGGCCGGTCAGGATGAGGCGTGGCGCAGGGAGGCTGAGAGGTGGGGCACGAACCGGCGCTGGGAGGGAGAGAGGTGGGGCACGGGGAGGTGCAGGGAGGCGATAAGCTCGAGGCGGGCGAGGCAGGCAGCCGGAGTAGGAGGGGAACGGGCTCAAGCGGCGGGGCACGATCCCGATCATGATCGGGTTGACAGAGGAAAGTGAAGAGGTGGTCCCTGGTGGTGCCCTTTTTCACTTGTTCTTCTCGCTGTCGCTCGATGCGCGCCTGAGGAAGGAACGAGTAAGAGGTGGTGGCGCTGCAGCCGGCGGCAGACCGGAGCTCGCTCGCTCCCTCGTGGCCGGGAGCGCGCCGCTTCCTTCGCCGCCCCTTCGGGAAAGAAAAAAGGTAGTCAGCGGAGGTGGTTTTTGAATAAGCTTATTTAGGAACTCTAGAGGGGGGGTTGCAGAATAGTCCCACCCTGTATTATATATATATAAATATAAATATATATATATATATATATAGATAGGTTGGAGGGGAGGAGAGGCAGCAAAGGGGCGCCCCAAGTAGGAGGAATCCTACTTGGGGTCCTCCCAATTCGGCCTCCCCCTTTGCTTTTAACCTGAAGGGGGAAGGAAAGAGGGGAGAGGGGGAAGGAAGGGGGAATCCTATTCCCTCTCTTTCCTTTCCTCGTCCCCTTTTCCTTCTCCACTTAGGCCGGCCCCATATGGGGGGTGCACTGGCCCCTTGTGGCTGGTTTGTTTCCCCTCTTGGCCCATAAGACCCATATCTTTTGCCGGGGGTGCCCGAAACCCCTTCCGGTGACCCGATATGTACCTGGTAACCTCCGAAACACTTCAGGTGTCCAAATACCATCGTCCTATGTATCAATCTTTACCTCTCGACCATTTTGAGACTCCTCGTCATGTCCGTGATCTCATCTAGGACTCCAAACAACATTCGGTCACCAAATCACATAACTCATATAATACAAAATCATCATCGAGCGTTAAGCGTGCGGACCCTACAGGTTCGAGAACTATGTAGACATGACCGAGACACTTCTCCGGTCAATAACCAATAGCGGAACCTAGATGCTCATATTGGCTCCTACATATTCTACGAAGATCTTTATCGGTCGAACCGTTATGACAACATACGTTATTCCCTTTGTCATTGGTATGTTACTTGCCCGAGATTCGATCATCGGTATCTTCATACCTAGTTCAATCTCGTTACTGGAAAGTCTCTTTACTCGTTCCGTAATACATAATCCCGCAACTAACTCATTAGTCACTTTTCTTGCAAGGCTTCTTATGATGTGCATTACCGAGAGGGCCCAGAGATACCTCTCCAGTACTTGGAGTGACAAATCCTAATCTCGATTCACGCCAACCCAACAAGACACCTTCGGAGATACCTGTAGGGCATCTTCATAATCACCCAGTTACGTTGTGACGTTTGATAGCACAAAAGGCATTCCTTCGGTATCCGGGAGTTGCATGATCTCATTGATCTCATAGTCAAAGGAATATGTATTTGACATACTTGAAAGCAATAGCAATAAAACTGAACGATCAACATGCTAAGCTAACGGATGGGTCTTGTCAATCACATCATTCTCCTAATGATGTGATCCCGTTATCAAATGACAACTCGTGTCCATGTTTAGGAAACCTTAACCATCTTTGATCAACGAGCTAGTCAAGTAGAGGCTCACTAGGGACTCAGTGTTTTGTCTATGTATCCACACATGTATTAAGGTTTCCGGTCAATACAATTCTAGCATGAATAATAAATATTTACCACAAATAAGGAAATATAAAATAACAACTTTATTATTGTCTCTAGGGCATATTTCCTTCAGTCGGCATGCTGAGGCAGTCGGTGGAGGCCATGGTTTAGGTCGGGGCGGAGGCGCAGCAGGGCCACTCGCAGGAGAGGACAGTGAGGTTCCATGTGGACAACATGCAGACATGGGCCAGCGCGGCCCTCACCGACGGTGACATGTGCATCGAAGGGTTCATGGGTGAGGCCGCCGCCGACGGCGGCGTCAGGGAGGCCGTGCGCGGCCACGTGGTGGGCCTCCTGCACCTCACAGCCAACGCGCTTTGCGTCGTCGGTGCCATGGCCAACCAAACGGCATTACCATAGCCGCCAGGAAATATACATGCCTTGTGTGTGTGCTTCTTCTCCTTTTTTGGCAATTGCCATGTGTTCGAGGACGAGCAGGAATTAAGCTTGGGGATGCTTGATACGTCTCTGAGGGAGTTCCGGACTAGGGGGTGTCCGGATAGCCGAACTATCATCATCGGCCGGACTCCAAGACTATGAAGATACGAGATTGAAGACTTCGTCTCGTGTCCGGATGGGACTTTCCTTGGTGTGGAAGGCAAGCTTGGCGATACGGATATGTAGATCTCCTACCATTGTAACCGACTACATGTAACCCTAACCCTATCCGGTGTCTATATAAACCGGAGGGTTTTAGTCCGTAGGCGAACAACAATCATACCATAGGCTAGCTTCTAGGGTTTAGCCTCTTTGATCTCGTGGTAGATCCACTCTTGTAACACACATCATCAATATTAATCTAGCAGGACGTAGGGTTTTACCTCCATCAAGAGGGCCCGAACCTGGGTAAAACATCGTGTCCCTTGTCTCCTGTTACCATCCGCCTAGACGTACAGTTCAGGACCCCCTACCCGAGATCCGCCGGTTTTGACACCGACATTGGTGCTTTCATTGAGAGTTCCTCTGTCGCCACCGATAGGCCCGATGGCTCCTTCGATCATCAACAACGACGCGGTCCAGGGTGAGACTTTTCTCCCCGGACAGATCTTCGTGTTCGGCGGCTTTATGCTGCGGGCCAATTAAGCAGCCATCCGGAAGCGGTCGAAAGCTACGCCCCTGGCCGTCAGGTCAGATTTGGAAGTCTAAACTATACGGCCGATATTCGCGGAGACTTGATCTTCGACGGATTCGAGCCGCAGCCAAGCGCGCCGCACTGTCTCGATGGGCATGATATAGCTCTGCAGCCGAACAGTGCCACGAGGCCGCACCGATATCCGCTCCGACCCTTAATCCGGGCGGATTCCCCGATCGAGGACGAGTGGTTAGACACCGCCTCGGGGCTACAATCTCTGGCGATCGAGCGAACTCTATCCCTGTCGCTGCGAAGACCTCGACTCGAGGTGCCGGACTCCTCTCCGGACTCCAGACCCTCCAGCGCCCACCTAATCGAATCCGATTGGGCGCCCGTCATGGAGTTCACTGCCGCGGACATCTTTCAGCACTCGCCCTTGGGAGACACCCTGAATTCACTAAAGTCTCTCTCTTTATCCGGAGAGCCTGGCGGATTACGGTCAGGAAGGTTGGGATGCGGACGACGAAGAAATTCAAAGCCCACCCACCACCCACTTGGTAGCCGCTGTCGACGATCTAACCGACATGCTAGACTACGACTCCGAAGACATCGACGGTATAGACGACCATGCCGGAGACGATCAAGACCCAGCGCCTATAGGGCACTAGAAGGCCACCTCGTCGTACGACATATATATGGTGGACATCCCAAAAGATGGGAACGGCGATGGAACAACGGAGGATGACCCCTCCAAGAAGCAGCCCAAGCGCCGGCGTCAGCGGCGCCGCTCTAAATCCCGCCACAGCAAGAATGAAGATTTCGGCACCGGAGATAACAATACACCGGACAGTACCGAAGACAATCCACTCCAGCAAGATCCAGCCCAGGAGGATGGAGACGCCAGCCCTCAAGAGAGAGCGGCAGAAGAAGAGGTAGAGGATTATATGCCTCCCTCCGAAGACAAAGCAAGCCTCGACGACAATGAATTCGTCGTGCCTGAGGATCCCGTTGAACAAGAGCGTTTTAGACGCAGGCTTATGGCCACGGCGAACAGCCTCAAGAAAAGCGACAACAGCTTCGAGCTGATCAGATCTGCTGGCCGACGGATGGACTGAAGTCCTCGCGTCAAGAGCATGAGCTCGAACGCCCTCCAAAATCTACCCTAAACGCAAGCTGCTCCCCCGATTAGAGGAGGAGGCTTATGAACCCGCATCACCAGGAGACAATACGGCTGACCGACCACCCCGTGGTCGCGACAGAGAGGCCTCTAGGCCCTTCACTAGAACCGTACCCCGGCATCGCTCAAAAAACACACGGCCACAGGGGAACGCTCCGGACCTGCGAGATATATTGGAGGACAAGGCAAGACA
Organism: Aegilops bicornis; assembly: GCA_021605145.1. NCBI lineage: Eukaryota > Viridiplantae > Streptophyta > Magnoliopsida > Poales > Poaceae > Aegilops > Aegilops bicornis. The sequence goes on from CM038674.1 coordinate 415,872,748, forward strand.
ATCAAGATCGATCTATGGATTGCATGGGCGCCCCACGGTACGTGACGACAACCGTCGCACCGGACACAGTAAGTCCGGCGGGCGAACAAAATGCATAAAGCTCTTTTGAGCTCCGTCGTGATATCGCCCAGTACAGAGGCGCCGCACACCCACTATGCTTCACAAGCGAAGTAATGGATCATCAAATCCCCGAAGGGTTTAAACCCGTCAATATTGAATCCTATGATGGCACAACAGACCCTGCGGTTTGGATCGAAGACTATCTCCTTCACATCCACATGGGCCGCGGTGACGATCTTCACGCCATCAAGTACCTCCCCCTCAAGCTTAAAGGACCAGCCCGGCATTGGCTCAACAGCTTGCCAGCAGAGTCAAGTGGGAGCTGGGAGGACCTGGAAGCCGCATTCCTCGATAACTTCCAGGGCACTTATGTGCGACCACCAGACGCTGATGACCTAAGCCACATAATTCAACAGCCAGACGAATCGGCCAGACAACTCTGGACACGGTTCTTAACCAAGAAAAACCAAATCGTTGACTGTCCGGATGCGGAGGCCCTCGCGGCCTTCAAGCATAACATCCGCGACGAATGGCTTGCCCGACACCTAGGACAGGAAAAGCCGAAATCCATGGCAGCCCTCACATCACTCATGACTCGCTTTTGCGCGGGTGAGGACAGCTGGCTAGCACGCAGCAACAACCGCAGCAAAAATTCTGGCAGTCCGGACTTCAAGGACCGAAATGGCAGGCCGCGTCGTAACAAAAACAAACACCACATTAACGGCGACAATATTGAGGATACGGCAATCAATGCGGATTCGTGAGGCTCTAAACCCAGTCAGCGGAAAAAGCCATTCAAAAGAACTACTCCGGGTCCGTCCAATTTGGACCGAATACTCGACCGCTTGTGCCAGATACACGGCACCCCCGAAAAGCCAGCTAACCACACCAACAGGGACTGTTGGGTATTCAAGCAGGCAAGTTAATTGCCGAAAGCAATGACAAGGGGCTACATAGCGATGACGAGGACGAGACCCAACCGCCGAACAATAGAGGACAGAAAGGTTTCCCCCCACAGGTGCGGACGGTGAACATGATATACGCAACGCACATACCCAAAAGGGAGCGGAAGCGTGCACTCAGGGATGTCTATGCGATGGAGCCAGTTGCCCCGAAGTTCAATCCATGGTCCTCCTGCCCGATCACTTTTGACCGAAGGGACCACCCCACCAAAGATCCGCCACGGGCGGATTCGGGCCAGACCGTCTTAGACCCAATCGTCGATGGATTTCACCTAACCGTAGTCCCGATGGGATTGGCGGCAGCAACTGAACCTGCTTTACCGGGATACAATGTGCAAAATGGGCATAGACCCTCAAGGATCAAACCTACCAAAACTAACTTTAAAGTCGTCATACAAGGTGTATAAGCAAATTGTACAGGATCAATTACACTGTAAGTTGTCTTGGATCCGGATAACTTCCGAAGCGAGGAGTTAATCTTCAACATAGTCCCGTTTCGCAGCGTCTATCATGCCTTGCTCGGACGCACCGCGTTTGCAAAGTTCAACGCGGTGCCGCACTACGCATACCTCAAGCTCAAGATGCCAGGCCCTCGAGGAGTCATTATGGTCAACGGAAACACTGAACATTCTGTCCGCACGGAGGAACATACAGCGGCTCTCGCAGCAGAAGTGCAATGCAGCCTCTTAAGGCAATTCTCGAGTCCGGCCGTTAAGCGGCCGGACACAGCTAAGCGCGCCCGGAGTAACTGACAACAAGACCACCTGGCACGTTCAGAGCACGCCAGAGCAGTGCGGCCCCAACCCCAGCCCCGCTGAAGCGTCAGCAGGTCCTTCGCGTACACCATTACGCTCTGAAGATACCATGGGCATGGGGAGAGGGGCACGACCACGATAAACCAGATCGTGGCTCAACCACACCAGGGGCTCTCAAGTGTGTCGTTCCTTTTATTTTCTTTTACCTTTTACTTTTTACCCACGTGACTCCGTTTGTCGAAGCCTGTCCGGCAGCAGACCTGCCCGAACTCACGATGCAACAGCCGGGGAAGGATAAAGGCTACAACGAATATACAGGTGGTCTCCATTACGAGCATTTTCATACACCAATCTGCAGCCTACCCCTAGAGGGGGACATGTTTAACAGTCTCATACCTTGCTTATCGCACTATTTGTATCGTTCTGCATTCGTAGCAGCACTTATTGAATAAAACAATGCAGCACCTTTTTGCTTATAATTGCATTTCTTTTTCATACATATGTTCATTCACGACATGTTGCATCCGTACACTTTGGTACGGCTAATATACACTAGGGGCTTATGTTTCCCGCATTATGGTATAATGAATCCGAACACTTTCACAAGTGCGGCACCCCGAACTTATAGCACTATATGCATCAGCTCCGAATCATGTCTTGGGTCAATAGTTGGATTTCCCGGCTCCCGTGTTTTGGTACCTTACGTTCCGTTATATCGGCTAAGGTAGCACCGGGAGAACCACTGCGATTCCGCCCCAGTTCGGTTGGGTTAACGCCTTAGTGGAGAAAGCTAAAACTGACCATCATGATGAGGCGAGAGCCGGTCGCTGTTCGAGAGGTTTTTTGCGAGTCCTTAAAGACTTATGCCGCTTAGAGCGAGGAGCGGATCTTGTCCGCCAACGCGTGGATAGCACCCCAAATTGACCTTCCGAAGACTAGGGGCTTCACGAAATTTAAAATTAAAGAAAACTATGGATAAGAGAGATTTTTCAACCATTATAAGTCCTGTTACCTCGTTCTTTTTATAGAGCGCCTCCCTAGATCGACCCAAAAATGGGAACAAGATCGCTCAAGATTAACCCGAACACCCCAAAGACTTTCGTGGCATGGGGGGCTGAAAGCCGACGACTTGCCATCTCTCGGATTTGATAAACAGCCGTATAAGGTAATATTTTAAATTAACAAGCGTTGCTTAAGCGCATATGAACTAAGTTTTCAGCGCACAGATAACAAAATGCGAAGTCTACTCAAATATTACATCTTTGGAGCACTCACTGCATAGTGCGCGCCCTTGACACACTATTATAATACATCTCGGGCGTGCGATGCTCCTTGCCCTCTGGTGGCGGGTCCGTCACAAGCTTCTGGGCATCCATCTTGCCCCAGTGCACCTTTGCGCGGGCAAGAGCCCGACGGGCACCCTCAATACAAGCGGAATGCTTGATCACTTCAACCCACGGGCACGCATCCACCAGCCGCGACCAGTAAGTAGCTCCTGTGCATGGCCTCTTTAGGCCACAAACCGAACTATGAGGCCCTTCATGGCCTGTTCGGCCGCCTTGTGGAGCTCGACCAGCTGCTTCACTGGTCGCTAAAGGCACCGATGTCCGGCCTCAAAGATCTTGAGACCGTAAGACCTTCTCCGTCGAGCTCCCTCCTCGGCCCGGTAGAATGCGGCAGCATCGGACACGCTGTGAGGAAGATCTGCGAACGCCCCTAGAGAGCTCCGAATTCGGGTAAGCAACAGGTAATTAACACTCACATGCTTACTCTGCATGAAAAATGCCTTACCCGCTGCTATTTTCTTCACCGCCTCAATCTCCTGGAGGGCCTTGTAAGCTTCGGCCTTAGCGGCTTTGGCACTCTCAAGAGCCGTTACTGGCTTCGGACTCTCGAGTCTTTGAGTCACGCTCCAAGCTCTCATGTTTTTCACGAGATCCTGGAGCTCTTGCTGTACCTCCGCCACCCGCGCCTCCTGCTTCTCTCGCTCGGTGCGCTCATGTCAGAGATTATGCTCGTCGCGGCCACTGCCTCCTTCAGGGTCGCCACCTCGTTAGTGGCCCCTACAATACCCACATTATCCTTGTCATTTTTCTTGCAACCAAATCCTTTTCTGTAAGGTACAATTTCCATAAGGTATTACTCACCTTCCTTTTCCTCGAGCTGCTTCTTGGCATGGCCGAGCTCGTTCTCGGACCGCTCGAGGTTTTCCTTCAAAGCATTGACCTCTGCAGTCAGTGCGGCGGAGGTCAGCAGCACACCCTGCAATCCCATATTGACATATTTTTATGACTCCTCGTTTATCTTTCTAAAGATCCTCAGTCCGGCTTTTCTTTCCGAACACCGAACTGAGCATCAAGGGCTACTGTCTATGCGGTACCATTTTACATATATTGAAATTCTTACCTCAAAGCACATTAGAAGGCTCTTTGAGGCTTGGTCACCTGCTCTTGGCGAGCTGAACCTTTCAATCACCGCACTCATAACAGTGCGGTGTTCCTCTTTGATGGAGGCGCCGTTGGCGCCTCCAGCAATTATCCGGCACCTCCGGTTGGGCCGGAGGCAGCCGGCGTCTCGGTCTTGCCCTTCTTACGAAGGGGTCGCCACGGACTCGGAGCCACTGTGGCCTCCGGGCTGAGTCCGTGCACAGTCCGGGAGGGTGTCCTATGACGCCTCAGGGCCACCTCCTCCTGGTGGGTCCTTTTAGGATCCCACCTCGGCCGTCTGCTGACACGGGGTGGAGGCAGTCGGAAGGAATCCATATCCGATGCACCCAAGGACCCGCTCGGCAAGCAGGAAGATCATCCTTAGGCGGATTTGTAGGGTTGTATGCGGCATTAGAAAGACATTATGTGGCGAAAATAAAAACCTTGAAGTTATTCGGGAGTCTGGATACTTACGATCTCGCCAGGGGCTTGGCCCTTGGATGCCAGTCGTCGTCACTGGCGTTGGCGGAGCAGTCCGGAGGAAGAGTTTTTCCCTTCTTGGACCCTTCGGCCTCCCTTGTTGGGGAGGCCTTCCTTTTCTTTCCTCCCCCGCTGGGAGAGGCTTTCTTCTTCTCCTCCTCACCTTGGTGGGAGGAGTCGACCTCATTCATCATCCGATAGCACCTGAAAACGGGAACTCTTCCGAGTCCCGTGGCAAATCTTCTTGGCCTTCTTCTCCGGCACCACTGGGTGCGAGCCAGCTAACTCCCGTTAGGCGGGCGTCCGTTGGGTCCTCTGTCAATGGGGCTGGACAGGTAATCCATTCGGCCTTCGCCAGCCATTCCTGTCAAAGGTAAAGGGAGTTTAGATCCCGCATAGAGCCAAACTATGGAAAACAAGTGGTGAAATCACTTACCTCGTCAGCTGGACGCTGCGAGCAGAATCCGCGATCTTCGGTAGCGGATGTGGGAGCTTCGATGCCCTTGAACAGCACCTTCCAGACATCTTCATACGTAGTGTCAAAGAGCCCGCTTAGGGTCTGGTGCTGCGCCGGATCAAACTCCCACATATTAAAGCCCCGTCGCTGGCACGGGAGAATCCGGCGGATGAGCATGACCTGGACTACGTTGACAAGCTTGAGCTTCTTGTCCACCATCTAATGGATACAGGATTGGAGTCCGGTCAGCTCCTCTGAATCCCCAAATTCGCCACTCTCTTTCCAGGAGGTGAGCCGTGTGGGGATGCCAGATCTGAATTCGGGGGCCGCTGCCCAATCAGGGTCACGCGGCTCGGTGATGTAGAACCACCCCGATTGCCACCCCTTGATGGTTTCCATGAAAGTGCCCTCCAGCCACGTAACGTGGGACATCCTGCCCACCATGGCGCCTCCGCACTTCGCTTGGCTGCCCTTCACAACCTTCGGCTTGACATCAAGGTCTTGAGCCTAAGCCAAGTGGGGCTGGATGCGAAGGAATGTTTCGCATACCCATTTATAAACGCCGAGATGTTGAGGATGAAATTTGGGGCGGATCATGGAAATCCAGGCCATAGTAGAACATGAGCCCCGGACAAAGGGATGAAGAGGGAATCCCAGTCCATGGAGGAAATGGGGAAGAAATACTACCCTCTCATGGGGCACTGGGGTTGGGGACGAGCTCTCCCTCGTCGAGGAGCCGGCGCGCAATGTTGCTGGACAGATATCCGGCGTCGCGCAGCTTCTGGATCTGCCCCTCCGTGACGGAGGAGGCCATCCACTTGCCTCCCGCTCCGGACATAGATGGAGAAGGTTGAGGTGAGAAGTGCGGACTTGGGCGCTGGAGCTCGAGTTCGCGGAGATGGATAAGCCAAGGAGGAAGAAGGCGCAGGTTAAAGGGTTGGATCTTTATCCCCTTATATGGGCGGACAAAAACATGTGTCCCCACCGGCCTGGTAAAACTTGCTTATCTCCCAAGCGCCACAATCAATGGCGCGGTTGGGTTACCCACGTCCGCATTGATGGGAATCCCGGGATAAGGGGAACACGATCTCTGCCTCGACAAGACGTGCCAAGGAAACCGCTTCGCTAAACGCTACCGAGGTGGAACAGTAAAAACAATTTGAATAAAGGCTTGGTAGTGGTGCGACGTCACGCCACAAAATACGTCAGCAGATTGATCTTGTGTAATATTATTCTCTCTATGGTGGTATGTGGAATTTATTTTTGCAGAGCGGACACTATCTGGTGTTCACAATCTTCTATAAATTATTCGAGGAAGAACCCGCCTTGCAATGCCGAAGACAACATGCGCCGGACTTCGTCGTCATTGAAGCCTGGTTCGAGAGCTCTTGAGGGAGTTCGGACTAGGGGTGTCCGGATAGCGAACTATCATCATCGGCGGACTCCAAGACTATGAAGATACAAGATTGAAGACTTCGTCCCGTGTCCGGATGGGACTTTCCTTGGCGTGGAAGGTAAGCTTGGCGATACGGATATGTAGATCTCCTACCATTGTAATCGACTACGTGTAACCCTAACCCTATCTCGTGTCTATATAAACCGGAGGGTTTTAGTCCGTGGGACGAACAACAATCATACCATAGGCTAGCTTCTAGGGTTTAGCCTCTTTGATCTCGTGGTAGATCCACTCTTGTAACACACATCATCAATATTAATCTAGCAGGACGTAGGGTTTTACCTCCATCAAGAGGTCCCGAACCTGGGTAAAACATCGTGCCCCTTGTCTCCTGTTACCATCCGCCTAGACGCACAGTTCGGGACCCCCTACCCGAGATCCGCCGGTTTTGACACCGACAGTCTCCAACTTATCTATAATTTTTTTATTGTTCCATGCTATTGTATTATCAATCTTGGATATTTTATATACACTTTCAAGCAACAATATATCATATTTTGGGACTAACCTATTAACTTAGTGCCTAGTGCCAGTTGTTGTTTTTTGCTTGGTTTTGGTTTTGCACAATATTAGTACCAAACAAAGTCCAAATGCCACGAAACTATTTGGTGATTATTTTCCGTACATAAGAGACCCTGGAAGGTTTGGGAGGGGACGAGAAGATGGAGCAGTGGCCCACAAGGCACCAGGCACGCCCAGGGGTAGGGCACGCCCTAGTGCCTTGAGGGGCCCATGAGGCTCCATTTGACCTAACTCTACCTCTATAAATTCTCTAAAATCATGAAACCAAGAGAGGAGTCCATGAAATACTTTCTCTGCTGCCGCAAGTTCAAGAACCACGAGATCCCATCTCGAGGCCTCTTTCGGCACTCTGCCGGAGGGGGGAATCGATCATGGAGGCGTTCTTCGTCATCCTTGCTGCCCCTCTGATGATGCGTGAGTAGTTTACCATGGACCTATGGGTCCATTAGTAGCTATATGGCTTCTTCTCTCTTTTTGATCTTCAATACAATGTTCTCCTCGATGTTCTTGGAGATCTATTTGATGTAATGACTTTTTGCGGTGTGTTTGTTGGGATAAGATGAATTGTGATTTTATGATTAGATCTACCAATGAATATTATTTGAGTTATCTCTGGACTCTTTTATGCATGATTACTATAGCCTCATATTTCTTCTCCGATTTATTTGTTTGGTTTGGCCAAATAGATTGTTGCCATTGGAAGAGGTGCTTTGTAATGGGTTCGATCTTGCGGTGCTCAATCGCAGTGACAGAAAGGACACGACACGTATGTATTGTTGCTATTTGATGACCCACAAGTATAGGGGATCAATTGCAGCTCTCTTCGATAAGTAAGAGTGTCGAACCCAACGAGGAGCAGAAGGAAATGACAAATAGTTTTCAGTAAGGTAATGTCTGCAAGTGCTGAAATTGTAAGTAGCGAGTAGTTTGATGGCAAGATAACTTGTAATGAGCAAGTAACGATAGTAGTAACAAATATGCAGCAAGGTACCCCAATCCTTTTGAGGCAAAGGACAGGCCAAAATGGTCTCTTATGATAAGCAAAGCGTTCTTGAGGGTACATAGGAATTTCAATTAGTCACTTTCATCATGTTGGTTTAATTTGTATTCGCTACTTTGATAATTTGATATGTGGGTGGACCGGTGCTTAGGTGCTATTCTTACTTGAACAAATGTAACATCCCAAATTTTCAATTTGGATGTTATACATAGGACATCATATGCATATCATATTCTTATTTTATTTGCATTTTGGTTTGATCCAAGAAATCTTAAGCAACTCAAGGACCCACGGAGAGAGTTGGGGATTTCATTTATTTTCATATTTGAATTTCCTCAAATTTGAAAAGAGGACATTTCGGTTTTAATAAATTTTCTCTCCGAAATATTTCCAATGTTAAAAATAAATGAGAGGAGATAAAATGACTTCTCCAAAATAAAGGAAATATTGGAGGAAAAATGTTAAAATCAAATAAATATTTTTATTGGACTTTTATTGCTATTTTATTTGAATTAGAAAAATATGCATTTTCAAAATTGCATTCTTAGGCCAGAAAAATGTCCACTTTGTTCTAAATATTGTATATAGACAGTGAAAATTGTTTTTGGCATTTTTTATATTTTTTATATATTTTATTAGGATTTTTCTTCGGTGGGATTATTTAAAAAAAGTTTCCCGCCCGACTGGGGCGAAAGCCCAGCCGAGTAGGCCGGCCCGCCACGCCAACCGCCTCTGCGCCGCGCCACCGTGCCGCTGGCGGACTCCGCCTGGAGTCCGGCTCGGACTCCGCCGCCGCCTGCCCCCTCCCGCAAGCACCTCCCATCCCGAGGCTTTATAAGTCGTCGCCCCGGTCCCCCTCGCCACCACCACCGCCGTCGCCCATGACAACAAGCGGCCCGCCGCCGCCCGCCGCCAGCGTTTGCCGCCGCCTGCCGCGCACGACGTCGCCTCGCCCCGCCCCGCCGACGCCGCCTTTCCGGAGCCGCCGACCCGCCAGTTTTCCCATGAACCGGTAAAAGACCACCCTGTTTTTTTTAGTTTTGTATTAGATCGGTATTTTTTTAGGTTTAGGGTTTTGTCGGTTTTCTTCGGTTTTGCTAATTAGCGAACGTTCACCCGAACGCCCCTGGTCGTGAACGTGTTCGTTCTTTCGTCTCTGCTAGAGAACGTTCGTTCGTTAGTCTTTTTCTTTTTATTTTATTTTTCACCAGGGACCTATCCGCGATTATTTTTATCGCAGATTAGCCCCTAATCTTCAAACCCTCGCAGTTTCTCAACCGTTCGTCCAAATCCAGTGAAACCAATGGCAAAATCTTCGTCTCGAACCCCTCTTTCCAGTTAGGCAACTTGAACATGGTTTTGACAATTTCAACTTTGGTTCCAAGCAGATTTGAATTCGAACTCCTTTTGATCGTAGTTTCAGTTCGGTAGCTCCGATTCGATTGATTCTTCTTGCAAATTGAAGCACTTCAGTTGAACTTTCAGATTGGACTTTATCATCTGAGTTTTACCCTTGCATCTATGCTTGAGTGCTTATGTATGTTATTGTTTGGTTGCGATAGAATTTTCGGAGTGCGAAGCGTGCTACTACGAGTCTCTAGGGTTTGCATATCGTCAGCAAGGCAAGTAACACTTTGATCATATCCCTTCATTACCCAATTTTTTATGCATTAGTTCCAATCCTCAAACATTGCATGAGTAGGATCTGATCAACATGTGGGATTTGGGAAGTAGTTGATGAGGTATAACCTATTTTCCTTTATATCAAACCCTTCGAAGTTACTTCTACGTTATGCTTATACTGCTATGCTATGCTCGTAGACGTGGTTTGGTTGAGTGTATCCATGACAGATGTGAGAGTTGTTAATTAATGGTTAATTTCAGGTGGTTACTTAAATACACATCTGGGTGGATTGGTTGCGGCACCCTGGAGCACCCAATGGTTGTCTGGGCACCTGGAGCAATCCAGCGCTGTCCTGGGATATCCCGGAGTACCCGTGTGATCATCCTATGGTTCGCCACCCAGGCTCAAAGGGATCATAAGATTATTCATGCTAGAAACTTCCATGTGCAGCCACAAGCCATTATGGGCTCTGGCATAGTTGAGTATGTTGTGTGACCTCTTTCAGTGGTAGGCTAGCAGATGTAGGGGAAAGTAGGTGTAACTGTCTACCCAGAGTAAAGAGTTAATGCTTCGGAAAGACTGTGTCTCGGTCATCCGTTTCTCAAACGTCATGTAGTGCGAGAAATCCAACGGAGGAGATCGAGTCTTGTAGGCAAAAGTGTGCAAACCTTTGCAGAGTGTACAAACTAATCATGATTAGCCGTGTCCCCGGTTATGGACATCTTGAGTATCTGGTTCTTGAATTATTGATTTGATCTCATCACTCTAAATTAATTTGTTGGGTTATTAATACTGAATAATTAGGATTGAGTTGGAGGAACCTTCTCAATGTTTATCAACTACCATGATAGTAAACAAAAGATATTCCTTTATTGTAGGAAAAAATTGGCTTTTCGCAGAACATGATAACCATAGAGCCTGCACCAATCATATATGCATGTAGTGTTAGTTTTTATCTGTTCATTGCTCTAGTGTGTTATTTTGCCAGCATATTCCATGTGCTGACCCGTTTCGGACTGCAACGTATTATGTTGCAGACTTTTCAGACGAATAGTAAGGTGCGCTAGGTCGTTGTCGTGCACTCAGCTATGACGTTGGAGTTGATGGACTCATTTACCTTCGATGCTTCCACAGTTATCTTATCTAGATGGCCTTAAGCCATATATTATTGTAATAAGTTCTCTTTGAGACATTCGATGTAATAAGTGTGTGATTGCACTCTGTTATAAATCCTTCGAGTACTGTGTGTGTCAGCATTACCGATCCAGGGATGACACTTAAGCACAGAGATTTGACCGTCTGAGGTCGGATCGCTACAAGATGGTATTAGAGCACACGCTGATTGTAGGACACGACCACTAAGATAAGCCATAGGTCGCTCTTCTCTACTCATTTCTGAATGCTCTCCATTTTCCACTCTATAGATGGCGGACCCAAGGAACAAGTTTGCTCAGCCGGATGAAGACACTCCCTTTGGACGACACTTGAAGGAAGTCACTAGGTACCTGAACATCGGAATACCAAGCTTCACCGGGACCTACACCGCCACTTTACTAGAAGAGGAGCGTTGGATGATTCGACTTCAAGTTCCAGGAAGGACATTCACGCTAGTTACTGAGCCCATAGAATTTTCCTTTGATGCACCAACCTGGAGTCTAGGAAAGAGCATGGCAGCTCACATCACCATGGGACGCATCGGTGAAGTTTATCACAAGGATCTTAAGGACACCATCTATCAAATACGTGGGCGCAGAGATGAGCAATGGGAGACGATCAGCACCAGGAGGGACAGGTCCATTGCAGCTTTCATCCAGGAGTTAAACCAGCACATTCGCCGCCAGGAGAACCACATGTGCGCAAGCATGATAGATCTGAAGAAGGTGATGACCAGGAACATGGAGCTTGAAGAGGAACTCAAGTCTACACGCGATGGATATGAGGAGGAAATCGTAATACTAGTAGAAAAGAATGATGACCTGACGAGGAAGCAAGGAGTATTCATGGGACCCGCACCAAGAGGAGATGACGACCATCCCAAGGACTACATCATCATCGACGTCACCGACTCCGACCCCGACAGTAGTGATGATGATTACAAAGACGAAGCTGGAGCGGATATCATGGAGTCTTCCACCAATCAAAATTTCTAGATGACCACCATGTTATCAGTAATATTTCCCCCATGTAAATAGTAGTAGTCCGAGTATCTTTGTAACGGTAGTTAGATCGTTTGTATGCCCTTGTTTTGAATTGAGTGATGTGATATGATTGTGTTTGTCTCATGTGCATATGGGTAGTGATTTATCTTTAGACCCCATTCTATTCTAATCTCTCCCCTCTAAACCTATCAGATGCCTTCGAGACGTGACCCCGGATTTGTCTTCCCACCGGAGCTCACTCAGCTGATCCAACAGCAGAATGCCTTGATGCAGCTACTAGTCTAGAACCAAGGCAACAACAACAACAACCCACCGCCACCACCTCCAGTTGACAACTTAGCCCGTTTTCTGAGGTTGAATCCACGGTGTTTTCCAGTAGCACCGAGCCAATTGTCGCTAATGACTGGTTACACGGGATTGGAAGGGAGTTGACTACCGTAGGTTGCACAAATGCTGAGAAGGTTCATTTTGCCGCACATCAACTAGATGGACCCGCAGCATCATGGTGGGAGAATTACACAACCACTTTCCCCATAGCCAATGTCACTTGGGATCAATTTCAGCAAGCTTTCCGCACTGCACATGTCTCAACTGGATCTATGAGCATGAAGAAGCGTGAGTTTCGCAACTTACGCCAGGGACATCGTGTTATTAGGGGGCGATCTGGCGGATGAGTTCAGTAAGTTAGCTCGCTATGCCCCGGATGATGTGGCCACAGACGCCGCGAAGCAGAAGAAGTTTATGGAAGGGCTAAATGATGAACTAAGCATGCAGTTGATGGTGGCACCATTTGCTAACTACCAGGAGTTGATAGACATGGCTCTTATGATAGAAGGTAAGTAGAAGGAGATAGAGAGCCGCAAAAGGAAGTATGGACAAGAGAAGTACAATTCAGGAGCTCAGCAGAGACCTCGGTTTACCCCGAACTCGGGAGGATACACCCACCACAACCATGGAGGCCACACTCACAATGGAGGAAGTTCACATAATCATAGTGGCCCCAAGAATGGGAATGGGAATGGAGGAAGCAGCAGCCAGAACCGTTCCAACCCGGCAACACCCGCCAAGAAGGATCTAAGTCACATTACTTACTTCAAGTGCGGGAAGACTGGACACGACGCCACTGAGCGTTCTGAAGCAAAGAATGGTAATGGCAATGGAAGCTCTGGGAAGAAGCCCAACCCTTTGAACATGGGACAAGTGAACCACGTTAATGTGGAGGAGGTTGAAGAGCATCCAGATGCAGTTATAGGTAAGTTTTTGGTTAAGTCATTTACTGCAATCATTCTTTTTTATACTGGTGCATCGCATTCATACATATCAAGGGGATTTGTGCATAAGTATAAGTTGCCCACCAAAGTTCTTAGGACACCTATGTTAGTAAGCTCGCCAGGAGTGGAGTATATGGCAAGCGAAGGATGTTTTCAGATGCCATTGACCATAGGTAGGCATGCTTTCCCCTCATACTTAATAATTCTGGAGTCACAAGGATTGGATGTGATACTAGGCATGGATTGGCTATCGAAGAATGGAGGAAACATCGATTGTGCTAGTAAGTCAATTATGCTCACCAACCCGGAGGGAAAAAGGATTAAGTATGTATCCAGACATGCGCCAAGGAGGACCCAAGTAAATTCCCTCTCAGGAGTTATTCAGTAGGAAGTGCATGTAGTGAAGGATTACCCATATGTATTTCCAGAAGAACTACCAGGCATGCCGCCGGATCGAGACATTGAGTTTTTGATAGAGTTGTTGCCAGGCACCGGACCAATATCAAAGAGACCATATCGGATGCCCGCAAATGAACTGCAGGAGATTAAGAAGCAGATTAAGGAGTTATTGGAGAAGGGTTATGCTACCTCTGGAGCTTGCGTTGGATTTCCTTGAAGAGGAAAGGTGATGCAGCACAGTAGCGTAAGTATTTCCCTCAGTTTTTGAGAACCAAGGTATCAATCCAGTAGGAGGCTACGCGCGAGTCCCTCGTACCTACACAAAGCAAATAGCTTCTCGCAACCAACGCGAATAGGGGTTGTCAATCCCTTCACGGTCACTTACGAGAGTGAGTTCTGATAGAGATGATAGATAATATTTTTGGTATTTTTGGTATAAAGATGCAAAGTAAAATAAAAGCAAAGTAAAAAAGCAAAGCAATAATAAAGTGATGGCAGATTAATATGATGGAAATAGACCCGGGGACCATAGATTTCACTAGTGGCTTCTCTCAAGAGCATAAGTATTTTACGGTGGGTGAACGAATTCTTTGTTGAGCAATTGATGTAATTGAGCATAGTTATGAGAATATCTAGGTATGATCATGTATATAGGCATCACGTCAAGAGACAAGTAGATGACTCACACTGCATCTACTACTATTACTCCACTCATCGACCGCTATCCAACATGCATCTAGAGCATTAAGTTCAAGAAAAGCAGAGTAACGCCTTAAGCAAGATGACATGATGTAGAGGGATAAATTCATGCAATATGATAAAAACCCATCTTGTTATCCTCGATGGCAACAATACAATACGTGCCTTGCTGCCCCTCATCCTTTGGGAAAGGACACCGCAAGATTGAACCCAAAGCTAAGCACTTCTCCCATTGCAAGAAAATCCAATCTAGTAGGCCAAACCAAACTGATAATTGAAGAGACTTGCAAAGATAACCAATCATACATAAAAAGAATTCAGAGAAGATTCAAATATTGTTCATAGATAATCTTGATCATAAACCCAAAATTCATCGGTCTCAACAAACACACCGCAAAAAGAAGACTACATCGAATAGATCTCCACGAGAGAGGGGAGAACATTGTATTGAGATCCAAAAGAGAGAAGAAGCCATCAAGCTACTAACTATGGACCCGAAGGTCTGAGGTAAACTACTCACACTTCATCGGAGGGGCTATGGTGATGATGTAGAAGCCCTCCGTGGTGGATTCCCCTTCCGGCGAAGCTCCGGAACAGGCCCCAAGATGGGATCTCGTGGATACAGAAAGTGAAGGTGGTGGAATTAGGTTTTTGGCTCCGTATCTGATCGTTTGGGGGTACGTAGGTATATATAGGAGGAAGAAGTACGTCGGTGGAGCTTCGTGGGGCCCACGAGGGTGGGGGCGCGCCCTAGGGGGGTGGGCGTGCCCCCTACCTCGTGCCCACCTCGTGGCTTTCTTGACGTAGGGTCCAATTCTCCTGGGTCATATTCGGTGAGAAAATCACGTTCCCGAAGGTTTCATTCCGTTTGGACTCCGTTTGATATTCTGTTTCTTCCAAACACCGAAATAGGCAAAAAAAGCAATTACAGGCTGGGCCTCCGGTTAATAGGTTAGTCCCAAAAGTAATATAAAAGTGGAAAATAAAGCCCAATATGGTCCAAAACGGTATATACTATAGCATGGAGCAATCAAGAATTATAGATACGTTGGAGACGTATCAGGCATCCCCATGCTTAATTCCTGCTCGTCCTCGAGTAGGTAAATGATAAAAAAGAATTTTTGATGCGGAGTGCTACTTGGCATAATTTCAATGTAATTCTTCTTAATTGTGGTATGAATAATCAGGTCCGAAAGATTCAAGACAAAAGTTCATATTGACATAAAAATAATAATACTTCAAGCATACTAACAAAGCAACTATGTCTTCTCAAAATAACATGGCCAAAGAAAGTTATTCCTACAAAATCATATAGTCTGGCTATGCTCTATCTTCACCACACAAAGTATTTAAATCATGCACAACCCCGATGACAAGCCAAGCAATTGTTTCATACTTTTGACATTTTCAAAACATTTTCAATCTTCACGCGATTACATGAGCGTGAGCCATGGATATAGCACTATATGTGGAATAGAATGGTGGTTGTGGAGAAGACAAAAAGGAGAAGATAGTCTCACATCAACTAGGCGTATCAACGGGCTATGGAGATGCCCATCAATAGATATCAATGTGAGTGAGTAGGGATTGCCATGCAACGGATTCACTAGAGCTATAAGTATATGAAAGCTCAACAAAAGAAACTAAGTGGGTGTGCATCCAACTCGCTTGCTCACGAAGACCTCGGGCATTTGAGGAAGCCATCATTGGAATATACAAGCCAAGTTCTATAATGAAAAATTCCCACTAGTATATGAAAGTGACAAAATGAGAGACTCTCTATCATGAAGATCATGGTGCTACTTTGAAGCATAAGTGTGGTAAAAGGATAGTAACATTGTCCCTTCTCTCTTTTTCTCTCATTTTTTATTTGGTCCTTTTCTCTTTTTTTATGGCCTCTTTTTTTCGTCCGTAGTCTCATCCCGACTTGTGGGGGAATCATAGTCTCCATCATCCTTTCCTCACTTGGGACAATGCTCTAAAAATGATGATCATCACACTTTTATTTTTCTTACAACTCAACAATTACAACTCGATACTTAGAACAAAATATGAATCTATATGAATGCCTCCAGTGGTGTACCGGGATATGCAATGAATCAAGAGTGACATGTATGAAAGAATTATGAACGGTGGCTTTGCCACAAATACAATGTCAACTACATGATCATGCTAAGCAATATGACAATGATGGAGCATGTCATAATAAACGGAACGGTTGAAAGTTGCGTGGCAATATATCTCGGAATGGCTATGGAATACCATGATAGGTAGGTATGGTGGCTATTTTGAGGAAGGTATATGGTGGGTGTATGATACCGGCGAAAAGTGTGCGGTATTAGAGAGGCTAGCAATGGTGGAAGGAAGAAAAGTGCGTATAATCCATGGACTCAACATTAGTCATAAAGAACTCATATACTTCTTGCAAAAAATCTACAAGTTATCAAAGCAAAGTATTACGTGCATGCTCCTAGGGGGATAGATTGGTAGGAAAAGACCGTCGCTCGTCCCCGACCGCCACTCATAAGGAAGACAATCAATAAATAAATCATGCTCCGACTTCATCACATAACGGTTCACCATACGTGCATGCTACGGGAATCACAAACTTTAACACAAGTATTCCTCAAATTCACAACTACTCAACTAGCATGACTCTAATATCACCATCTTCATATCTCAAAACAATTATCAAGCATCGAACTTTTCTTAGTATTCAACGCACTCAAAAGAAAGTTTTACAAATCTTGAATACCAAGCATATTAAGATTATTAAGCAAATTACCATGCTATTTAAGACTCTCAAAATAATCTAAGTGAAGTATGAGATATCAATAGTTTCTATAAAACAAATCCACCACCGTGCTCTAAAAGATTTAAGTGAAGCACTAGAGCAAAACTATATAGCTCAAAAGATATAAGTGAAGCACATAGAGTATTCTAACAAATTCCAATTCATGTATGGCTCTCTAAAAAGGTGTGTACAGCAAGGATGATTGTGGTAAACTAAAAAGCAAAGACTCAAATAATACAAGACTCTCCAAGCAAAACACATATCATGTGGTGAATAAAAATATAGCTCCAAGTAAAGTTACCGATGGTAGTAGATTTAAAGAGGGATGCCTTCGGGGCATCCCCAAGCTTTAACTTTTTGGTGTCCTTATATTATCTTGGGGGTGCCATGGGCATCCCCAAGCTTAGGCTCTTGCCACTCCTTGTTCCATAATCCATCAAAAGATTTCACCCAGAACTTGAAAACTTCACAACACTAAACTCAACAGAAATCTCGTGAGCTCCGTTAGCGAAGGAAAACAAAAGACCACTTCAAGGTACTGTAATGAACTCATTCTTTATTTATATTGGTGTTAAACCTACTTTATTTCAACTTCTCTATGGTTTATAAACTATTTTACTAGCCATAGATTCATCAAAATAAGCAAACAACACACGAAAAACAGAATCTGTCAAAAACAGAACAGTCTGTAGTAATCTGTCACTAACGCAAACTTCTGGAACTCCAAATATTCAGCCAAAATAGGAAGACCTAGGAAATTTGTTTATTGATCAGCAGCAATTTGAATCACTGTTTTATCACGTTCTGGTGATTTTTAACAATTGTTTTAGTGAACATAAAGTTTCTGGAAATTACAGCAAGATCAAATAACTATCATCCAAGAAGATCCTATAGGTTTAACTTGGCACAAACAATAATTAAAGCATAAAACCACATCTAAACAGAAGCTAGATGGATTATTTATTCCTAAACATAAGAAAAAGCAAAAAAAAACTAAAAATAAAATTGGGTTGCCTCCCAACAAGCGCTATCGTTTAACGCCCCTAGCTAGGCATAAAAGCAAGGATAGATCTAGGTATTGCCATCTTTGGTAGGCAATTCTTGAATGAGGCATCTACCTTCCTTATAAATTTCTTTCTTTCTAGTAATTATCAAACTTTTAGGCACAAGATCGAAAAATTCATTCATAGCAAATGGTTCCTTAATGATAGCAAAAAGATTGGGATGAATACTTATAGATTTAAGATCCGCAGTTTCTTTACTAGAGGATTCACCCTTATTTTTAGGAACATACATAAGCTTAGCAAATTTAGTAGGTGGACTTGGAGTATTTTTTACGGAAGAAAAATCGGTTCCCAAGTTGGTAATGATACCCTCAAGTTTATCGATTCTAGAGGAATCTTGATTTATTTTTTCATTAACTATGGGTTCCTTCTCCTTAATATTTTTCAAAGTTACTCCTACCTTAGATCCATATTGGGTAATTTAATTGTGGATCTTCTTATCTAGATTTTCAATTAACTCAATGGTAGCAACTTTATTTTCAATAAATTCAAGTCTTTGCATTACATGCTCCAAAGTTAACATAGTTTCATTAACCAAAAGAGGTGGTGAGCCAAATAAATCTATCATAGCATTATAAGAGTCAAAAGTATGGCTACCCAAGAAATTCCCTCCGGTAATGGTATCAAGGATATATCTATACCAAGGATTAGCACCCATATAAAAATTGCGGAGAAGAACTGAAGTAGATTTCTTCCTGGTAGATCTATTTTGAGCATTGCAAATTCTATACCAAGCGTCTTTTAGATTTTCTCCCTCCCTTTGATTAAAATTTAGAACTTCATTCTCGGGAGACAACGGAGAAGATATAAGACTAGCCATAACGACAAGCAATCGAGAAAAAGGCAAACGGAAAAGAGAGGGCGAATAAAACGGCAAGGGTGAAGTGGGGGAGAGGAAAACGAGAGGCAAATGGCAAATAATGTAATGCAAGAGATAAGGGATTGTGATGGGTACTTGGTATGTTGACTTTTATGAGACTCCCAAGAACGACGCCGTAAATTCTTCTTGCTACCTCTTGAGCTTATGCGTTGGATTTCCTTGAAGAGGAAAGGTGATGCAAGACAAGAGCGTAAGTATTTCCCCCAGTTTTTGAGAACCAAGGTATCAATCCAGTAGGAGGCTACGCGCGAGTCCCTCGTACCTACACAAAGCAAATAGCTTCTCGCAACCAACACGAATAGGGGTTGTCAATCCCTTCACGGTCACTTACGAGAGTGAGAACTGATAGAGATGATAGATAATATTTTTGGTATTTTTGGTATAAAGATGCAAAGTAAAATAAAATAAAAGTAAAAAAGCAAAGCAATAATAAAGTGATGAAAGATTAATATGATGGAAATAGACCCGGGGACCATAGATTTCACTAGTGGCTTCTCTCAAGAGCATAAGTATTTTACGGTGGGTGAGCGAATTATTGTTGAGCAATTGTGTAATTGAGCATAGTTATGAGAATATCTAGGTATGATCATGTATATAGGCATCATGTCCGAGACAAGTAGACCGACTCCTTTTGCATCTACTACGATTACTCCACTCATCGACCGCTATCCAAAGATGCATCTAGAGTATTAAGTTCAAGAAAAGCGTAACGCCTTAAGCAAGATGACATGATGTAGAGGGATAAATTCATGCAATATGATAAAAACCCCATCTTGTTATCCTCGATGGCAACAACACAATACGTGCCTTGCTGCCCCTCATCACACCGGGAAAGGACACCGCAAGATTGAACCCAAAGCTAAGCACTTCTCCCATTGCAAGAAAAACCAATCTAGTAGGCCAAACCAAATTGATAATTCACAGAGACTTGCAAAGATAACCAATCATACATAAAAGAATTTAGAGAAGATTCAAATATTGTTCATAGATAATCTTGATCATAAACCCACAATTCATCGATCTCAACAAACACACCGCAAAAAGAAGATTACATCGAATAGATCTCCACGAGAGAGGGGGAGAACATTGTAAGCCATCTAGCTACTAACTATGGACCCGAAGGTCTAAGGTAAACTACTCACACTTCATCGGAGGGGCTATGGTGATGATGTAGAAGCCCTCCGTGGTGGATTCCCTTCCCATGAGCTCCTAACAGGCCTCAAGATGGGATCTTGTGGATACAGAAAGTTGCGGCGGTGGAATTGGGTTTTTGGCTCCGTATCTGATCATTCGGGGGTATGTAGGTATATATAGGAGGAAGAAGTACGTCGGTGGAGCTTCATGGGGCCCACGAGGGTGGGGGGCGCGCCCCCTACCTCGTGGCCTCCTCGAAGCTTCCTTGACGTAGGGTCCAAGTCTCTGGGTCATATTCGTGAGAAAATCACGTTCCCGAAGGTTTCATTCCGTTTGGACTCCGTTTGATATTACATTTCTTGAAACAATGAAATAGGCAAAAAACAGCAATTACGGGTTGGGCCTCCGGTTAATAGGTTAGTCCCAAAAGTAATATAAAAGTGGAAAATAAAGCCCAATATGGTCCAAAACAGTAGATAATATAGCATGGAGCAATCAAAAATTATAGATACATTGGAGACGTATCAGGTTACATTCGACGAAGTTCGTCACCATGGGGAGCCCTAGTGCTCTTAGTTGAGAAGAAGGAAGGATCCTTGAGAATGGTTGTTGATTATCGTGCATTGAATGAAGTGACGATCAAGAACAAGTACACGCTACCGATGATCAATGATTTGTTTGACCAGCTGCAAGGAGCCAAAGTATTTTCCAAGATCGATCTGCGATCAGGATACCACTAGTTGAAGATCCGAGAGCAGGATATACCTAAGACAACTTTCACCACAAGGTACATGCTATATGAGTACCCGGTCATGTCATTTGGATTGACAAATGCCCCTGCCTATTTCATGAGTATGATGAATAAAGTGTTCATGGAGTTTCTGGACAAGTTTGTCGTGGTGTTCATTGATGATATTTTGGTATACTTGAAGAATAAAGAGGAACACAAGGAGCATTTGCGTTTAGTTCTCGAGAAGCTCAGGGAACATCAGCTATATGCCAAGTTTAGCAAATGTGAGTTCTGGTTGAAGGAAGTTGGATTCCTTGGACATGTTATATCAGGAGAAGGTATAGCAGTAGATCCTACCAAGGTTCAGTCAGTCACTGATTGGCTAGCACCCACCTCAGTAGGAGAGATCTGCAGTTTTCTTGGACTCACGGGATATTATCGGAGATTCATTGAGAATTTCTCCAAGATTGTAAAGCCTATGACGGAGTTGTTGAAGAAGGACACTAAGTTCAAGTGGACCGAAGAGTGTGAGGCCAGTTTTCAGGAGTTGAAGAAACGTTTGGTTACAACCCAGTGCTGATTCTGCCGGATATACGCAAGGATTTCCATGTGTATTGTGATGCTGCTCGCTTAGGACTTGGAGGTGTACTTATGCAGGACGTAAGAGTTGTTTCTTATGCCTCACGTCAGCTTCGACCGCGTGAGTTGAATTATGCCACACATGATTTGGAGTTAGCAGCTGTAGTTCATGCACTCAAGACCTAGAGACACTTTCTCATTGGAAACCGTTGTGATGTGTACACAGATCACAAGAGTTTGAAGTACATTTTCACACAGAAGGAGCTGAATCTCAGGCAAAGGAGATGGTTGGAGCTTATGAAGGATTATGATATGAAGTTGCATTATCACCCAGGAAAGGCCAATGTTGTAGCAGATGCTTTGAGCCGGAAGATTTATGTCAATACCCTGATAAGCGGAGGATTACCAAAGGAGTTAGCCGAATATCTCAGGGAGCTTCAGTTGGAAATAGTCCCTAGAGGATTTGTCACAACAATGGAGGTTCAGTCAACATTATTGGGAAAGATACGAGAAGCTCAGAATGATGATAAGGAGATTGCTGAGATAAAGGAGAAGATGAGCAAAGGAAAAGCCAAAGGTTTTCGCAAGGATGAGTACGAAACCTTATGGTTTGAGGACCGTGTTTACGTACCCAATAACACGGAGATCGGGAAGTTAATACTTCAGGAAGCTCATGACTTCCCATAATCGATACACCCCGGAAACACCAAGATGTATTTGGATTTGAAGGAGCATTTCTGGTGGACTGGTATGAAGAAGGATATTGCCGAGTATGTAGCAGTATGTGATGTATGTCAGCGAGTGAAGGCAGAACATCAGAAGCCAGCAGGATTACTGCAGCCTATGCCGATACCCGAATGGAAGTGGGACAAACTTGGCATGGATTTCATCACCGGTACCCAGGACCCGATTGAGATATGATTCTATCTGGGTAGTAGTGGATAGTTTGACCAAAGTGGCTCACTTTATCCTAGTGAAAACCACCTATACGAGTGCGAAGTTGGCCAAGATATATATGACCAGGATCGTATGTCTGCATGGAGTTCTGAGGACCATCATATCAGATAGAGGAACACAATTTACCTTGAATTTTTGGAATCAGCTGCACCAGAATTTGGGTACCAGGCTAGAGTTCAGTACAACTTAGCATCCGCAGACAGATGGACAGACCAAGAGAGTCAATCAGATTCTGGAGGACATGTTGAGAGCTTGTGCGCTAGATGATGGATCTAGTTGGGGTGATAATTTGCCTTACACGGAGTTCTCATACAACAACAGTTACCAAGCCAGTTTGAAGATGGCACCTTTCGAAGCTTTGTTTGGGAGAAGGTGCAGGACACTGTTGATGTGGGATGAAGTTGGAGACCGTCAGTTGTTTGGACCAGATTTGATCAAAGAGTCCGAAGAGAAGGCTAAGTTGATTCGCGACAGACTAAAGGTAGCTCAGTCCAGGCAGAAGAGTTATGCCGATACCAAACGCAAGGAGGTAGTCTATGAAATCGGAGATAGAGCATATCTTCGTGTGTCACCTCTGCGAGGAGTTAAGCGATTTGGAGTTAAGGGAAAGTTAGCCCCGAGATTTGTAGGACCATACCGAGTTTTGGAGCGTATGGGAGAAGTGCCCTACAAGTTGGAGTTACCCGAAGGATTGTCAGGAGTTCATGATGTGTTTCACGTTTCCCAGTTGAAGAAGTACCATGCTGAGATGGCCGATATTCCTCTAAGAGATACAGTTCCCCTGGAAGAAATTCAGTTAGATAAGTGATCTGACCTACGAGGAGAAACCCGTCAAGATTCTCGAGTTTGCCAGCGAGTCACACGCAGCAAGGTTATCAAGTTTTGCAAAGTTCAGTGGAGCCACCATACCGAGGATGGGGCCACCTGGGAACGAGAGGAAGACCTACGAAAAGACCACCCGCACCTATTTTCTAGCCAACCAAAATCTCGAGGGCGATATTCACCTTAAGGGGGGGGGGGGGTAGGTTTGAAACATCCCAAATTTTCAATTTGGATGTTATACATAGGACATCATATGCATATCTTATTTTATTTGCATTTTGGTTTGATCCAAGAAATCTTAATCAACCCAAGGACCCACGGAGAGAGTTGGGGATTTCATTTATTTTCATATTTGAATTTTCTCAAATTTGAAAAGGGGATCATTTTGGTTTTAATAAAATTTCTCGCCGAAATATTTCCGATGTTAAAAATAAATGAGAGGAGATAAAATGACTTCTCCAAAATAAAGGAAATATTGGAGGACAAATGTTAAAATCAAATACATATTTTTATTGCTATTTTATTTGAATTAGAAAAATATGCAATTTTCAAAATTGCATTCTTAGGCCAGAAAAATGTTCACTTTGTTCTAAATATTGTACTTAGACGGCGAAAATTGTTTTTGGCATTTTTAGATTTTTTTATATTTTATTAGGATTTTTCTTCGGTGGAATTATTAAAAAAAAAGTTTCCCGCCCGACTTGGCCGAAAGCCCAGCCGAGCAGGCTGGCCCGTCGCGCCAGCGCCCGCCCGTCTTGGCCGGACTCCGCTGGAGTCCAGCTCGAGACTCCGTCGGCCTTTGCCCCTCCCAAGCACCCTCCCGAGGCTTTATAAGCCGCCGCCGCCTCTCGCCACCACCACCGCCGCCCGCAGAAGCAGCAACCGCCTGCCACGCACGCCGTCGCCTCGCCCCGCCCCGTCAACGCCCCGACTCGCCGGAGCCGCCGACCCGCCGCTTTTCCTGTGAACCGGTAAAAGACCACCCCAGTTTTTTCGGTTTTGTCTTAGATCAGTTTTAATTTTTTAGGTTTAGGGTTTTTCTCGGTTTTCTCCGGTTTTGCTAATTAGCGAACGTTCACTCAAACGCCCCTGTTCGTGAACGTGTTCGTTCTTTCGTCTCTGCTAGCGAACGTTCGTTCTTTATTCTTTTTCTTTTTATTTTATTTTTCACCAGGGACCTATCCGTGATTATTTTTATCGGAGATTAGCCCATGATCTTCAAACCCTCATAGTTTCTCAACCGTTCGTCCAAATCCAGTGAAACCAACGCCAAAATCTCCGTCTCGAACCCCTCTTTCCAGTTAAACAACTTGAACATGGTTTTGACAATTTAAAATTTGGTTCCAAGCAGATTTGAATTCGAACTCCTTTTGATCGTAGTTTCAGTTCCGTAGCTCCGATTCGATTGATTCTTTTTGCAAATCGAAGCACTTCAGTTGAACTTTCTGATTGGACTTTCTCATCTGAGTTTTACCCTTGCATCTATGCTTGAGTGCTTATGTATGTGATACGTCCATTTTGCATCATGCTTTTATATCGATATTTATCGCATTATGGGCTGTTATTTCACGTTATGTCACAATACTTATGGCTATTCTCTCCTATTTTGCAAGGTTTACATGAAGAGGGAGAATGCCGGCAGCTGGAATTCTGGGCTGGAAAAGGAGCAAATATTGGAGACCTATTCTGTGCAACTCCAAAAGTCCTGAAACTCCACAGAGTATCTTAAAATAAATAAAGAAAAATCGTCGCCAAAGATGAAGGCCAGGAGGCCCACACCCTGCTCATGAGGGTGGGGGGCGCGCCCTCCCCCCTGGGCGCGCCCCCCTACCTCGTGGGCCCCCTGGTGGCTCTCCGACGCCCATCTTCTCCTATATGAACTCTTTCGATGAGAAAAAAATAGAAGCAACCTTTCAGGATGAGACTCCGCCGCCACGAGGCGGAACCTTTGCGGAACCAATCTAGGGCTCCGGCAGAGCTCTTCTGCCGGGGACACTTCCCTTCGGGAGTGGGAGATCATCGTCATCATCATCACCAACGCTCCTCTCATTGGGAGAGGGCAATCTCCATCAACATCTTCACCAGCACCATCTCATCTCCAAACCCTAGTTCATCTCTTGTATCCAATTCTTGTCTCCAAGTCCGGGATTGGTGCTAGTAGGTTGCTAGTAGTGTTGATTACTCCTTGTAGTTGATGCTAGTTGGTTTAATTGGTGGAAGATCATATGTTCAGATCCTTTATGCATATTATTACCCCTCTGATTATGAACATGAATATGCTTTGTGAGTAGTTACGTTTGTTCCTCAGGACAAGGGAGAAGTATTGCTATTAGTAGTCATGTGAATTTGGTATTCGTTCGATATTTTGATGAGATGTATGTTGTCTAGCCTCTAGTGGTGTTATGTGAACGTCGACTACATAACACTTCACCATTATTTGGGCCTAGAGGAAGGCATTGGGGAGTAATAAGTACATGATGGGTTGCTAGAGTGATGTAAGCTTAAACCCTAGTTTATGCGTTGCTTCGTAAGGGGCTGATTTGGATCCATATGTTTCATGCTATGGTTAGGTTTACCTTAATACTTTTGCTGTAGTTGCGGATGCTTGCAATAGAGGTTAATCATAAGTGGGATGTTTGTTCAAGTAAGAACAGCACCCAAGCACCGGTCCACCCACATATCAAATTATCAAAGTACCAAACGCGAATCATATGAACGTGATGAAAACTAGCTTGGCGATATTCCCATGTGTCCTCGGGAGCGCTTTTCCTATTATAAGAGTTTGTTTTGGCTTGTCCTTTGCTACAAAAAGGATTGGGCCACCTTGTTGCACCTTATTTACTTTTGTTACTTGTTGCTCGTTACAATTTACCTTATCACAAAACTATCTGTTACCACTTATTTCAGTACTTACAGAGAATACCTTGCTGAAAACCGCTTACCATTTCCTTCTACTCCTCGTTGGGTTCGACACTCTTACTTATCGAAAGGACTACGATAGATCCCCTATACTTGTGGGTCATCATTATGTTATTGTTTGGTTGCGATAGAATTTCCGGAGTGCGAAGCTGTCGGCGTTCTGGGAACGGGGGTCCCCAGACTTGCCTGCCTGCGGCCTGCGGCGTGGCTCAAAGGGGGGCCCATCACGGCCCATCTTCATCAACACAAGCTCAAGACCCTCGCGGGGCGAACGACAGGGAGCTTCCTCAGGCACGGCCTCCTTAGGCTGGCTCGCGAGGAGGCGGAGAGATCAAGGCGGGGTACCTCACGAGGTGCCCATGACGCAAACCATGACGACCAAGGGCGCCAGCGGCGCCAACAAGACGCCAGATGTCCTCCTTTCCTCTTTGGTGCAAAGGGAGCAAGCGCAGGCAAGAGCATCAAGCAAAGGCATCCATTTCGGTGCAACAAGACCAAGACCAGCCCAACGGCAGGAAGGAAGTCATTGTGGAGCACAAGCCGGCGTCACCACCAGAGCCTTTGACAGGCGAGGACCAACTTTAGTCAGGATAATAGTACCAGATGTTCCCCTTCAAAATGGCCAATTGTTGGCGCCCTTCCCGCTCAATATTTGGGAAGAGGCCCAGGGCCTTCGCCTATAAATAGGACTAGCCACGCATGCAGCTAGGGGCATCTTAAATCGAGAGAGAAAGAGAGGGAGCGAGTGAACTCCTCCAAGCAGTTCATCGCCCGACCAAGAACAGACCCTCGCGAGGCTGTTCTTCCTTGTATTGTTCATCACCATCAGCCCAAGAGGCAATCCACCACACCACAAACTAGAGTAGGGTATTACACCACAATGGTGGCCCGAACTAGTATAAACCTTGTGTCTCTTGTGTTGTTCCTTTCGTAGTTTAGATCCAAGCGAGGCGGGGTGCGTGTAGGTAGAGGGCGAGATCTCCGCGCACCCAAGTGTTCGAACCTCAAGGGTCTGTCGGAACCCGAAATCGACATTTGGCGCGCCTGTAGGGGTGTGCCGGAGTTTTCCCTTCCGCCACCGCCGCGACCCGCCTCGCGATGAGCAGCGCGCCGCCCGCTCCGGCTGCCAGCGCCAACGCGGGGGCTAGGGGGCTCCGAGCCCTGGCTCCGGCCTTACAACGGGTGCGGAGGCCGGACAAGTTCAAGCCGATGACGCCCGCCCGGCGCTGGCAACGCTGACCGATCCGCCAGCCTTCCTGGCGCGTCTGAGGAAGCTGTCCTCGGCCGGAGGTGACGACAGGTCATGGCCAACCAGCTTCCCATGGCCCTCACCGGCGCTCTGCATGCATGGCCGCTCCACCTGCCGGCGGCCTCCATGGCCTCTTGGGAAGAGCTGCGCGGCCTCTTCCTCACCCACCACACCGCGCCGGCGCCCAGTCGTTCTGGCCCTCTGGCGGCTCGCAGCGCCGCCTTCAAGTCACCACATCAAGCCATTCGTCTGCTGGTCGGCGCCGCCCACGCTGTGGGAGCCCCCGGACCGGTCGGCGCCCAAGGCGATCGACCTTCAGCTCGGAGGACCACCCTCCAACTCAGCCCGCTCAGGCACGCTCCCCATCTTGTGCACCCCACCATCTGCCAGTGGTCGCCACCAGACTCTCATCGATGGCGGCGCTGGCCTCTACGTGCTCTCGATTGAGGCCTTCAACCTCCTCTCTGCATATCATGAGCGGCTGCAGCCCAGCCGGCCCTTCTCGGGTGTCGGGGGCGGGTCATCCAGCTCCTTGGGGCAGATCCGGCTCCCGGTAACTTTCGGCACCTACGACAACTTCCGCACGGAGCTGGTCGATTTCGACATCGCCCCCATCGGCCTCCCCTACAACGCCATCCTCGGCTACCCAGCACTGGCCCAATTCATGGCCGCGACTCACCCGGCGTACAACCTCATGAAGATGCCCGGGAGCAACGGTGTCCTCACCATGCCCGGGGACACCGGAGATGCGCTGCGAGTGCTCAAGCTCGCCTTCAAGACGGCGCCAAAGACAGCCGGCCGACGCAGAGACCCCGAGCCCAAGGGGCTGCACCAACCAAGAAGAAATAGTTGTTCACCCAAGACAAGGCAGAGACCAAGCAAATACCCGTCGACGAGGACGGGTCCATCGACGCCACTTTCATCATAGGCGCCAACCTCGAGCCCGAAAGGTGAGGAGGCCCTGGTCAAGTTCCTCACAAGAAACAAGAAGGTATTCGCACAGGAGCCTGATCAGTTGGCGGGAATCCCTAGGTGTAATCGAGCATCACCTCCACGTGTGCCCCAACGACGCCCGTGAAGCGTAAAGCGAGGCGGCAGTCCACCGAAAAGCAAGCCTTCGTCCGTGAGACCCGCAAACTAGAAGCCGCTTAGGGTCATTCGCGAGGTCCGATATCCGGATTGGTTGGCCAACCTGTCGTTGTGCCAAAGAAGGGAGGGAAGGAGCGCATGTGTGTCGACTTCACCAACCTCAACAAGGCATGCCCGCAAGATCCGTTCTGCTCCCTCGCATCGACCGGATCGTCGATTCCACCGCTGAAGTGCGACCTGTTATGCTTCTTGGATGCCTTCTCCGTGTATCACCAGATCAAGATGGCGGTAGAAGACGTGGAAAATACGGCCTTCCGACCCGTGCAGGGGTGTACTGCCACGCTGCGTGCATGCCATCTGGCTGCGCAACGCAGGGCGACCTTCCAATGGTGATGCACATCACCTTGGGTCTGCAGCTCGGGAAGAATGTTGAGGCTTACGTCGATGACATTGTGGTGAAGTCTCGAGAGGCCAGAACCCTGATACAAGACCTGGAGGAAACCTTCACGAGCCTCAACGCAGTGAGCCTATGGCTCAACCCGGAGAAGTGTGTGTTCGGAGTCCCCTCGGGCAAGCTCTTGGGCTTCCTCGTATCCCACTGAGGCATCGAGGCTAACCCAGAAAAGGTCAAGGCGGTCGAGGACATGAGCCCGCCAAAGACCCTCGTGGAAATGCAGAAGCTCACTTTGGGCACGTGACGGCGCTTAGGGCGCTTCATCTCCAAGTTGGGGAGCGGCGCTGCCTTTCTTCCAGCCTAACGAAGAAAAAGGACCCTTTGAATGGACTGAAGAGGCCGACAAGGCGTTCCAAGATCTCAAGAGGTACCTGACCAGCCCTCCGGTCATGGTGGCCCCACGCTCGCGGGAACCCCTGGTGCTCTACCTCACCGCCATTCCCTACTCCACCAGCGCAGCTCTGGTGGCGGTTAGGGAAGAGCGTCAAACCAAAACCACAGCAGCAGCCCAGGTCAAGGCAAAGCAGGAACAAGGAAGACCCACAGAAACCACTACCACGGCTGAGAAGGATCAGCCGCCGCAGGGGAGCGCACTAGGAACGGAAGAGGTCCCTCCCCCAGACTACCAGCCTTCGGAGGCTCCATCGCCTCGGGAGGCGGCACGGTCCCCAAAGGGCGCCATCGGCACTGGCGCTCCAAACCTCGTTGAGCACCTAGTGTACTTCGTCAGCACGGTGTTGCGGGACGCGAGAGCACGGTACCCCATGCCTCAGAAACTCCTCCTCGCGCTATTGGTGGCTTCGCGCAAGCTGCGGCACTATTTTCAGGGTCACCCCATCAAGGTCGTCTCAGCATACCCCTTGGGAAAGGGTGCTCAGGACCCCTAACTCAGCCGGAAGGGTCGCTGAGTGGAACATTGAACTGCAAGCATTTCAGCTTGAATTCAGCACGACCAGAGTCATCAAGGGGGCCGCATTAGCGGATTTCGTGGCAGAATGGACGGAGGCACCGGGCCTCAAGGCCGACGAGGATCGGTCCCTCTCCCCGGGAAGCGGCGCTGTAAGGCTGGGTCATGTACTTCGATGGGGCGTTCTCCGGGCATGGCGCTGGGCTGGGGCGGTGCTCATATCTCCCACTCGGGACAAGCTCTACTATGCCGTGCAGCTCTGTTTCCAAAGAAGGTGAAAAGGTCTCCAACAACATAGCGGAGTATGAAGGTCTAATAGCGGGCTTGAAGGCCGCAGCTGCCCTAGGGGTGAAGCGCCTTACCATCAAGGGCGATTCGCAGCTCCTCGTGAATTTCTCCAACAAGGTGTACGAGCCAAAAGATGAGCACATGGAAGCCTACCTTGCGGAGGTCCGTAGGATGGAGAAGCAGTTCTAGGGGTTGGAGTTGCAGCACGTGCCCCGCGGCACCAATCGGGAGGCCGACGACATCGCCAAACGAGCATCCAGGCGGTTACCTCAGGAGCCTGGCGTCTTCGAGGAGCGGCTTTTCAAGCCCTCGGCCATGCCATCACTATCAAACACGGCGCAGCCTCGGGAGGAGCTCCCCACCACTGCCTCAGGAGCCTGGCCTGCGGGCGAGGCCTCAGAGCGCACTGCTCCCTGACGATGGAGCCTCAGGAGGGGTGCTGGATCACAGAGCTCCGGAGCTACTTAACGCGAGGGACCCTGCCGGAGAAGGAGGAGGAAGCGGAGTGTGTGGCGCGGCAAGCCACATCATACTGCATCAGGGATGGAGAGCTCTATCGGAAGTGACCAAATGATGTGTCCCTACGCTGCATCTCCAGGGAGCAAGGGAAAGAACTGCTGGCGGATATACACGGTGGAGACTATGGGCATCACTCGTCATCACGAACCCTCGTGGGCAAGGCATTCCGGAGCGGTTTCTATTGGCCTACTGCGCTCAACGATGCTGTCGAACTAGTGAAGGCTTGCGAAGCCTGCCAATTCCATGCCAAGCAGATCCATCAGCCGGCAGGAGGCCTGCAAACTATACCCCTCTCGTGGCCATTCACAGTCTGGGGGCTGGATATCCTGGGCCCGTTTCCTCGAGCACCAGGGGGCTATCGCTACCTCTACATCGCCGTGGACAAGTTCCCCAAGTGGGCTGAAGTGGAAGCCGTCCGCACGATCCCCGCAGGTTCTGCGGTCAAGTTCGTTAAGGGCATCGTGAACCGGTTTGGGGTGCCGAACCACATCATCACCGACAAAGGTTCGCAGTTCACCAGTAACCTCTTCAAAACATACTGTGCTAACCTCGGAACGCAGATATGCTACGCCGGTGGCGCACCCCGGCAACGGCGTGCCGAAGCGGGCCAACGCAGAGGTCCCGAGGGGCCTCAAAACCAGAACATTCAAGAAGAAAGCTGGAGGCTGCGGCGAGGTTTGTACGACAAGCTTCGATGCTGTGTTGTGGTCCATCCGCACGACCACGACCAAGCCAACCGAGAGACCCCGTTCTTCTGGTCTATGGAGCCGGCGGTCCTCCCTCACGAGGTCGACGTCGTTCCGCACGGGTCCCGGGCGTTCGACGAGGCGCAGCAAGACGCCATGCGGGGGACGGACCTCGTGCTGGGGGAGGAGCGTCGTCGAGAAGCTGCGTTGCGAGCGGCGAGGTACCAACAAGCACTGCGACGATACCACTGCCGCAACATCCGCCCCAGAATTCTTGAGGTAGGGGACCTCGTGCTCAGGCGGGTTCTCTCGGGGAGGGACTGCATAAGCTCTCTCCCATGTGGGGGCCCATTCAAGGTTGTTCATGTTTCCGAGGCCCGGCTCAAGCTTGGAGACTCGGGAGGGTGCCACCCGTAATGCATGGAACATCCGGCACCTCAGGAGGTTTTACCCCTAAAAGGCCCAGAGCTGCTGAAGAAGGCGAATGCCCTGTGAAGCCTATCTTTTGTAAAAGGCCCAGAGCACATGAAGAAGGCGAATGCCCGTGAAGCTTATCTTTTGGAAAAGGCCCAAAGCACATGAAGAAGGCGAATGCCTGTGAAGCCTATCTTTTCGGAAAAGGCCCAGAGCCTGTGAAGAAGGTGAATGCCTGTGAAGCTGTCGCGTTTTGGAAAAGGCCCGGAGCCTGTGAAGAGGGCCAATGCCCGTGAAGCTTGCTTCTCCCAAGAAAGGCCCGGAGCCTATGAAGAAGGCCAAGGCCTGTGAAGCTCGCCGCCCGTGACACTCTCACGTAATAATGAGTTGGGGCTGTACACGCCCCGGAGTCTCAGGAGCGCTGGCCTCAGGCCCTGGGGCTCCCTCCCACGCCCAGTGGCAGCACTTAGCTCCGCGCTGGTGAGAAGACGTTGAAGACTAGATTAGGTGCCAGACGCGGTTTTTTCATTTGCTTTCTGCAGTTGGCTTGTTCATTCTCATTTGAAGTTTTATCGAAGATGTTGCTGTTTTTGATTTGTGGCTCTTCAACCTTTCGCCCTCCTACCTCGATTTCTCTCGCGCAAGGTCTCGCGAGGGGGCGGCCTGAGTGCCCTCGCGAGTGTTTTCTGCCCTTATCGTTCAAGGTTTCCCAACCTGGGTCCACCGCAGGAGCACCTGTCCAGTCCGTGCACCATGGGCACCGCGACACGAACACAGGACCTGGGTCGGTCGCCCCCACTACCGAGGCCGGAACTACCTATCTTGTGATGTCGGCCCAAGGCACGATACCGAAATAGCGTAAACAAGACGATGATTAACGGCGAAAGTCCAAACACGCCCCACGGGGCCCCACACCTCTTGTCCTTCTCGCAGGAAAAAGAAAAAGGAAGAACAAATCAGCGCGGCTCGCCCGACACCAGCCGCGAGGAAGACTCGAGCCGCCTCCAGGGCTCAGGCGGACTCCCTCTCGCGCTTCACCGAGGCGCGATGGCGGGCGGACCCGCTAACACCCTCCAAGCAGGCACGACGGCGTGGGGGCTGATCGCGGACGCTGCTGGAAGAGCCGCTGCCCGAAGAAGAATCGATGAAGCTCGAGGAGCCCTGAGCTCCGCCGACCACGCGTGCGCTGTCCTCTCCGTCATCATCGGGGCTGGGCCCCCGGCCGCGGTCATTGTCCTCATGGCAGCACCCAGCGCGGCGACCATCCTCCCCGAACACCCTCACGTAAAGGGTGGCATCGCCGTCGAACTTGAAGTGCAGGGTGCACCGACGGCTCAGGCCACGCGTGCGGGCAAACGCCCGCCACCATGAAGTCGTGGCCAGGCTCCGGCCACGGAGACCTCCAACGGCCCAGAGGTCCGACTGCAGCAGCCGCCTGCTGGAGCCAGAGGCTGCCCGGGGCGCCAGCCGGGAGCTCACCTAGGAGGAAGCGAGGAAGCTGAAGCTGGGCGCAAGTCGGCTCCGCCGACCACACAACGAACTCCGGCAACACCTCCGCAGCGCGGAAGCGCGGCCTAGGGGGTCACGCGGCCGTAGCGCTCCCCCCGGTCGCAGCCAGCCGTCTATCACCGCGCGGGAGATCACCTCTGCGGCCATGGGGAGTCACCGTGGGAGCCACAGGATGTTTGCGAGGGCGGCCTCGACCGCGCTTGGGCGGGGGAGAGGCAGGTTCAACCTGGCGGGTCTTCCCCTTCTCTGCGGCCGAGAACTTCCTCGGCGGAGCCATGAAGAAGGAGAAGCAAGAAGAAACGGACCAGAGGAGCGCTCACCGTTCCGTACTTAAAGCCAGGGGAGGCCAACCGCCGACCTCCACGATCGCAGGTAATCATGACCCGCTTTGCATGCAGAGACTTGTCAATTCGTGCAGTTGCCCAGGCGTCGTGGGGAAGTGGAGACGCCCACGTCCAATCAACCGCCACACGGCGCCCAAGGCCGCAGGCTGTTAGGGCCCGCGGCGCTGCAGACTTGCCCTTCGCCTCTCTGCTCGTGCCAAGCCGGGCACGCCTTGGGCCCGGGCTCTTGTCGGCGTTCGGGAACGGGGTCCCAGACTTGCTGCCTGCGGCTCAAGGCGTGGCTCAAAGGGGGCCCATCACGGCCCATCTTCATCAACACAAGCTCAAGACCCTCGCGAGGCCAAGCTTCAGAGGCGGACGACGGGGAGCTTCCTCGAGCACGACCTCCTCAGCTGGCTCGCGAGGAGGCGGAGAGATCAAGGTGGGGTACCTCACGAGGTGCCCATGACGCAAGCCATGACGACCAAGGGCGCCAGGGTGCCAACGCAGCAAGGTCCTCCTTTCCTCTTTGGTGCAAAGGGAGCAAGCACAAAGTAGAGCATCAAGCAAAGGCATCCATTTCGGTGCAACAAGACCAAGACCAGCCCAACGGCAGGAAGGAAGTCATTGTGGAGCCCAAGCCGGCGTCACGACCAGAGCCTTTGACAGGCGGGGACCAACTTTAGTCAGGATAATTGTACCAGATGTTCCCCTTCAAAATGGCCAATTGTTGGCGCCCTTCCCGCTCAATATTTGGGAAGAGGCCCAGGGCCTTCGCCTATAAATAGGACTAGTCACGCACAGAGCTAGGGGCATCTTAAATCGAGAGAGAGAGAGAGAGAGAGAGAGAGAGCGACTGAACTCCTCCAAGCAGTTCATCGCCCCGGCCAAGAACAGACCCTCGCGAGGCTGTTCTTCCTTGTATTGTTCATCACCATCAGCCCAAGAGGCAATCCACCACACCACAAACTAGAGTAGGGTATTACACCACAATGGTGGCCCGAACTAGTATAAACCTTGTGTCTCTTGTGTTGTTCCTTTCGTAGTTTAGATCCAAGCAAGGCGGCGGGGTGCAGGTAGGTAGAGGGCGAGATCTCCGCGCGCACCCCAGTGTTCTAACCTCAAGGGTCTGCCGGAACCCGAAATCCAACAGAAGCGTGCTACTACGAGTCTCTAGCGTTTGCATATCGTCAGCAAGGCAAGTAACACTTTGATCATATACCTTCATTACCCAGTTTTTTATGCATTAGTTCCAATACTCAAACATTGCATGAGTAGGATCTGATCAACATGTGGGATTTGGGAAGTAGTTGATGAGGTAGAACCTATTGTCCTTTATATCAAACCCTTGGGAGTTACTTCTACGTTATGCTTATACTGCTATGCTATGCTCGTAGACGTGGTTTGGTTGAGTGTATCCATGACAGATGTGAGAGTTGTTAATTAATGGTTAACTTCAGGTGGTTACTTAAATACACATCTGTGTGGATTGATTGAGGCACCCTGGAGCACCCAGTGGTTGTCTAGGCACCTGAAGCAATCCAGCATTGTCCTGGGATATCCTGGAGTACCCGAGTGATCATCCTATGGTTTGCCACCCAGGCTCAAAGGGATCATAAGATTATTCATGCTAGAAACTTCTGTGTGCAGCCACAAGCCATTATGGGCTCTGGCACAGTTGAGTATGTTGTGTGACCTCTTTCGGTGGTAGGCTAGCGTATGTAGGGAAAGTAGGTGTAACTGTCTACCCAGAGTAAAGAGTTAATGCTTCGGAAAGACTGTGTCTCGATCATCCGTTTCTCAAATGTCATGTAGTGCGAGAAATCCAACGGAGGAGATCGAGTCTTGTGGGGAAAAGTGTGCAAACCTCTGCAGAGTGTACAAACTAATCATGATTAGCCGTGTCCCCGGTTATGGACATCTTGAGTATCTGGTTCTTGAATTATTGATTTGATCTCATCACTCTAAATTAATTTGTTGGGTTATTAATACTGAATAATTGGGATTGAGTTGGAGGAACCTTCTCAATGTTTATCAACTACCATGATAGTAAACAAAATATATTCCTTCGTAGTAGGAAAAAATTGGCTTTTCGCAAAACATGATAACCATAGAGCCTCCACCAGCCATATATGCATGTACTATTAGTTTTTATCTGTTCATTGCTCTAGTGTGTTATTTTGCCAGCATATTCCATGTGCTGACCCGTTTTGGGCTGCAACGTATTATGTTGCATACTTTTCAGACGAAGAGTAAGGTGCGCTAGGTCGTTGCCGTGCACTCAGCTATGCCGTTGGAGTTGATGGACTCATTTACCTTCGATGCTTCCGCAATTATCTTATTTAAATGGCCTTAAGCCATATATTATTGTAATAAGTTCTCTTTGTGACATTCGATGTAATAAGTGTGTTATTTCACTCTGTTATAAATGCTTCGCGTATTGTGTGTGTCAGCATTACCGATCCAAGGATGACACTTAAGCACAGAGATTTGACCGTCTGAGGTCAGATCGCTACAACAAACCTCCTACTTATGATTAACCCTCCCGCAAGCATCCGCAACTACGAGAAAAGTATTAAGAATAAATTCTGACCATATTAAACTTTTGGATCCAATCGGTCCCTTACGGAATAGCGCATAAGCTGGGGTTTAAGCTTCTGTCACTCTCGCAACCCATCATCTAATTGCTACTCCACAATGCATCCCTTAGGCCCAAATATGGTGAAGTGTCATGTAGTCGATGTTCACATGACACCACTAAGGGAATAACAACATACATACTATCAAAACATCAAACACATATCAAGTTCACATGATTACTTGCAACATGATTTCTCCCGTGACCTCAAGAACAAAAGTAACTACTCACAAATGATAAACATGTTCATGATCGGAGGAGTATTAAATAGCATAATGGATCTGAACATCTAATCTTCCACCAAATAAACCATATAGTAATCAACTAGAAGATGTAATCAACACTACTAGTCACCCACAAGCACCAATCTATAGTTCCGGTAACAAGATTGAACACAAGAGATGAACTAGGGTTTGAGATGAAGATGGTATTGTTGAATATGTTGATGGATATTGCCCTCCCCAAGATGGGAGAGTTGTTGGTGATGATGAGGACGATGATTTCTCCCTTCAGGAGGGAAGTTCCCCCGGAGGAATCGCTCCACCGGAGGGCAAAAGTGCTCCTGCCCAAGTTCCGCCTCGAGATGGCGGTGCTCCGTCCCTAAAATCCTCTCCTTATTTTTTCTAGGTAAAAATGACTTATATACCAGAAGATGGGCACCGGAGGTGGGCCGAGAAGGTCACAACCCACCAGTGCGCGCCTGGGCTCCCTGGCGCGCCCAGGTGGGTTGTGCCCACCTGTTGTTCCCACTCTGGTAGTTATTTGCTCCAATAATTCTTATATATTCCATAAAAAATCTCCGTCATGTTTCAACTTGTTTGGAGTTGTGCAGAATAGGTGGCCTGATGTAGCTTTTCCAGGTCCAGATTTCCAGCTGCCGGAATTCTCCCTCGTTGTGTATATCTCGTAAATTATGAGAGAAAAGGCATTAGAATTACTCCAAAAAGCATTATTATGAATAAAAACATTATAAATAACAGTAAGAAAACATGATGCAAAATGTACGTATCAACTCCTCCAAGCTTAGACCTTGCTTGTGCTCAAGTGAAAACCAAAATCGAAAAACATGTCCACATGCTTTGAGAGAGAGGTGTCGTAAAAAGAAAATACGGACATAGAAGCATCATGTTGATTATTATAACCGCAACAAAATTAAACATAAGACTTTCATCATAGAAAATTATCATATACTTCTCATGAATAAGTAATAGTTCATCACACAATCGAACTATAAAGCAAAAACTCTATTAGAAACCAACAAACTATGTACTCAGTTGACTTTGCAACTACAATTCATCATCTTTTCAGGAAGGGTCACGTGTCGGAGCCTTTAGGCAAGTCCACATACTCAACCATCATATAGTCTTGTATGATTACTAACACTCACCGCGTACACATGAGAAAAATGTTTCAACCGGACACATAGAAAGATAGGGGCTTATAGTTTCGCCTCCCAACATACTCACCTCAAGGGTGATGTCAACAATAATAACTCATGCTATCTATATTCAACTGGACATATGTGCCTACATCTTTCCTCACCACATGATGCTTGCCAAAGGAGAAAAATAAAAAGGAATAGAAGGGAAACTTTGACTCTTTGCATAAAAGTAAATACATAAAAGTAAAGGATAGGCCCTTCGCAGAGGGAAGCAGAGGTTGCCATGCGCTTATTTGTTTGTATGATTAATCCCTTAGTGCAAGAGAACGTCACGTTGTATTGCCCCTTAAGATGACAACCTTTATTATGTAGTTTGTCGCTTTTATTCTTTGTCATCCAAGTCCGTACAACGCTCAATTTTCTCTTACACTAAATGATCTCGCATTTTTAGAAGCAATTTTATTGCCCTTTTGTACCGATGACAACTTACTTGAGGGATCTTGCTCAATCCCTAGGTAGGTATGGTGGACACTTGAAAATAAGATTTGGGTTTAAGGGTTTTTGGATGCACAAGTAGTATCTCTACTTAGTGCAGAATTTTTGGCTAGCAAAGACAAGGGCAAGCACCACATGTTGAAGGATCTTTGAAAATAAGACTTCTTTGTGAATGTAAACAAACATAAACCATTAAGTTGTCTTCCTTGTCCAACGTCAACAATTTTGGCATATAATATTTTGATGAGGGCTCACAATCATAAAAGATTTCTAGGATAGCATATTTATATGTGAATCTTCTCTTCCCTTATTAATTCTTTCATGAGTTGCATCATTGAATAATGCTATGTTTGTTAATATCTAATAAAATTTCCTACTTATAATTTTCCTTATGTGGTGCCATCACCTACCATAGTATTAGTATATGATCTTATTGATTTATTTTCTTTCTTTTATTCATTTCCTTTCTCTTTTTCTTTCTTTCTTATTTCTTTTCTTTATTTGCAACATGAAAGTAAAGGAAGCAAGAACTCAAACTAAACTTTATTATATAACTTGCACACCAATGATATATCACTAAGAAAACTCTCAAATAAGAAAGGATCGAACTAACTTTATTTCATCTAAAGCAAAAAGATCAAACTAAAATAAATAAAAGCGAAAAGATAGTGGGATGATACGATACTGGGGCACCTCCCCCAAGCTTGGCGGAAGCCAAGGGGAGTGCCCATACCTGATACTTAGTGGTAAGAAGATGGTGGTGGTGAAGAAGCAATCCTATCCTTAAGGATCAAGAGATTCTCCAACCGACGGATGACGCTCCGGAGATAGGTGATATGCTCTTGATGCAGAATATTTTCGCGAGTGAGATACTTATTTTGTATGCGAACTATTTCAATGATGCGAAAAGCTTCAATCTTAGCAGAAGTAAGGTGAGTAAGGTAGGGCTTAAGGATATCTTCCTCCTCCTCCTCGGCCAGCAGTGCTTGTGTTGCCACCGGGATGGATCTACGGTAGCTTCCTTGCCCTTGTCTCCCTTGATGGCGTCCGTAGGCTCCTCCATCTTCGTCTCTATCTTCATC
Organism: Aegilops bicornis; assembly: GCA_021605145.1. Lineage (NCBI taxonomy): Eukaryota > Viridiplantae > Streptophyta > Magnoliopsida > Poales > Poaceae > Aegilops > Aegilops bicornis. The sequence continues at coordinate 415,911,931 of CM038674.1, forward strand.
AGCGAAGCATCTTCTTCCGTGTGGTTGGAGGAGCAGGAAGACATGATGCCTGGCTTGAGAAATCTGACCCGAAACAGCAAGAAAAGAGAACAGAGGATTTTCTCTGCGATACGGTGGTTAACGGGTTCGGGAAGTATATATAGATTTGTTCTCATGGAGGACAAGCATACAGGAGAAAAACGGAGTACGAAAGGTGTCCCAGGTGGGCACAACCCACCTGGGCGCGCCTGGCAAGCCTGGCGCGCCCTGGTGTATTGTGCCCACCAGGGGACGCATCCCGGAAGTTTCTTCATTTCCAAAATTCTTAAATATTCCAAAACTGGTAAAAATTATTTTTGCGGATTTTTCGGAGTCCGTTTACTTACCGTATCACGTACCTCCTTATTTTCACGATTCTGGAGTGTTTCGGAAGGACTCTTTTATGTGTTCTTCCGGTGTCAAAGCTTGGATAATATTACTTTCAATATTAATGGGCTTACCTGAGATATAATGCTTTATTCGTTGCCCATTGACAACCTACGGGTTAGAACCTTCGGGATTATTTATTTTGATGGCACCATACCGTTAAACCTCCTCGATGACATATGGGCCTTCCCATTTTGAGAGGAGTTTTCCTGCAAAAATCTGAAATGAGAGTTGTACAAAATAACATATTCTCCGAATTTAAACTCACCTTTTGGATTCTTTTGTCATGCCATCTTTTAATTTTTTCTTTGAATAATTTTGCATTTTCATAAGCTTGGGTTCTCCATTCATCTAATGAGCTTATATCAAATAACCTCTTTTCATCAGCAAGTTTGAAGTCATAATTGAGTTATTTAACTGCCCAATATGCTTTATGTTCTAACTCAAGAGGCAAATGACAAGCTTTTCCATAGACCATTTTATAAGGAGACATACCCATAGGATTTTTATATGTTGTTCTATAAGGCCAAAGTGCATCATCTAATTTCTTAGGCCAATTCTTCCTGGACCTATTGACAGTCTTTTGCAAAATTAATTTTATTTCTCTATTGCTAAGCTCAACTTGACAACTAGACTGAGGATGATAGGGTGATGCAATTATATGGTTAACATCATACTTGGCAAGCATTTTACGGAAAGCACCATGAATAAAGTGTGAACCACCATCAGTCATTAAACATCTAGGGACTCCAAAACTTGGGAAAATAACTTCCTTAAGCATTTTAATAGAGGTGTTGTGATCAGCACTACTGGTTGGGATAGCTTCTACCCATTTAGTAACATAATCAACAACAACCAAAATATGTGTATACCCATTAGAGGAAGGAAAAGGTCCCATGTAAACAAATCCCCAAATATCAAATGGTTCAACAACAAGTGAATAATTCATAGGAATTTCTTGACGCTTACCGATATTACCTATTCTTTGACATTCATCACAAGATGAGACAAACTTACGGGCATCCTTGAAGAGAGTGGGCGAATAAAATCCAGATTGGAATACCTTGTGAGCAGTTCTATCTCCAGCATGATGCCCTCCATAAGCTTCGAAGTGACATTTCCGAAGGATTTGTCCCTGTTCATGCTCAGGTACACAACGTCTAATAATACCATCTACTCCTTCCTTATAAAGGTGTGGGTCATCCCAAAAGTAATGTCTTAAATCATAGAAGAATTTTTTATTTTGTTGGTATGTAAAGCTAGGTGGTAAATATTCAGCAACAATGTAATTAGCATAGTCAGCATACCATGGAGTACTATAGAAACATTTATTGCAGCTAACTACTCATCAGGAAAACTATCATCAATAGGTAGTGGGTCATCAAGCACATTTTCAAGCCTAGACAAGTTATCAGCTACGGGGTTCTCAGCTCCTTTTCTGTCAATGATATGTAAATCAAATTCTTATAACAAGAGAACCCAACGTATAAGTCTAGGTTTAGCATCTTCCTTTTCCATAAGATATTTAATAATAGCATGGTCTGTGTGAACAGTTACTTTGGAATCAACAATATAAGGCCTAAATTTATCACAAGCAAACACCACTACTAAGAATTCTTTTTCAGTAGTAGCATAATTTCTTTGAGCAATGTCTAGAGTTTTACTAGCATAATGAATAACATTCAGTTTCTTATCAACTCTTTGTCCTAGAACAGCACCAACAGCATAATCACTAGCATCACACATAATTTCAAAAGGCAAGTTCCAATCAGGTGGCTGAAAAATAGGTGCAGAGATTAAGGCTTTCTTGAGTGTTTCAAAGGCTTCTAAACAATCATCATCAAAAACAAAAGGAATATCCTTTTGCAAGAGACTAGTGAGAGGCCTAGAAATTTTAGAAAAGTCTCTGATAAATCTCCTATAGAAACCAGCATGACCTAGGAAACTACAAATACCTTTTATATCTCTAGGACATGGCATTTTCTCAATTGCATCAACCTTAGCTTTGTCCACTTTAATACCTATTTTAGAAATTTTATGACCCAAGACAATGCCTTCATTAACCATAAAGTGGCACTTCACCCAATTCAAGACAAGATTTGTTTGTTCACATCTCCGCAAAACTCGCGCAAGATTGCTTAGACAATCATCAAAAGACTTCCCATAAACAGAAAAGTCATCCATGAAAACCTCAACAATCTTTTCAAATTTTTTGGAGAATATAGCAGTCATACATCTTTGAAAGGTAGCAGGTGCATTACATAAACCAAAAGGCATACGTCTATAAGCATAAGTTCCAAAAGGATAAGTAAAAGTGGTCTTTTCTTGATCAAGTTGAGAAACAGGTATTCGTGAAAAGCCAGAATATCCATCAAGGAAGAAAAATGTGTGTGCTTAGATAATCTTTCAAGCATTTGATCAATAAAAGGCAAAGGGTAATGATCTTTCTAGTTGCTTTGTTTAATTCTCTAAAATCAGTTACCCTATAGCCTGTAACAATTCTTTGTGGAATGATTTCATTCTTATCATTAGGAACAACAGTAATACCCCCTTTCTTAGGGACACAATGAACAGGACTTACCCATCTACTATCAGCTATGGGATAAATTATACCTGCTTCCAGAAGTTTTAATATTTCCATTCTTACCACCTCTTTCATCTTCGGATTTAACCAGCGTTGGTGATCAACAACAGGTTTAGCATCAAGTTCCATATTAATTTTGTGCTGACATAGAGTGGGACTAATGCCCTTTAAATCATCAAGAGTATATCTAATAGCAGCTCGGTGCTTCCTTAGAACTTTCAATAATCTTTCTTCTTCATGTTCTGAAAGGTTAGCACTAATAATAACATGATATATCTTCTTTTCATCAAGATAAGCATATTTCAATGTGTCTGGTAATTGTTTTAATTCAAACACAGGATCACCTTTAGGTGGAGGAGGACCTCCCAGAGTTTCAATAGGCAAATTGTGTTTAAGCAAAGGACGTTATTCAAAGAAAATCTTATCTATTTCATTTCTTTCATGCATATGTAAATCATTTTCATGGTCTAGCAAATATTGTTCTAGTGGATCATTAGGTGGTACAGCAATAGAAGCAAGACCAATTAATTCGTACTTACTAGGCAATTCTTTTTCATGAAGATTTCTACTAAACTTGGAAAAATTAAACTCATGAGACTCATCACCAAAACTAACACCAACAGTTTGTTTCTTACAATCTATCTTAGCATTAACTGTGTTCAAGAAAGGTCTACCAAAGATGATGGGACAAAAGTCATCTTGTGGGGAACCAAGAACAAGAAAATCAGTAGGGTATTTTATTTTCCCACACAAGACTTCAACATCTCTAATAATCCCAAATGGTGATATGGTGTCTCTATTAGCAAGTTTAATAGTAACATCTATTTTTTCTAACTCTGCAGGTGCTATGTCTTTCATAATTTCTTGATAAAGGGTGTAAGGGATAGCACTCACACTAGCACCCATGTCACATAAACACTGATAACAGTGATCTCCTATTTTAACTGAGATGACAGGCATGCCCACAACAGGTCTATGTTTATCCCTTTTATCAGGTTTAGCAATTCTAGCAGCTTCTTCACAGAAGTAAATAACATACCAAGAGATCTTTAACCATAGCAATGTTAGGTTCTACTTTAATTTGTTCATCCGGTTTAGGTGTTGTAGCGACCCGACCTCAGATGGTGAAGTCTCTGTGTTTCAGTGTCATCCCTGGATCAGTAATGCTGACACACACATTACTCGAAGGATTTATAACAGAGTAGCAATCACACACTTATTACATCGAATGTCTCAAAAGAGAACTTATTACAATAATATGGCTTAAGGCCATCTAATGCGATAACAATGAAGGCTTGGAAGATAAAGTGAGTCCATCAACTCCAACGACATAGCTGAGCTGCACGGCAACGACCTAACGAACCTTACTCCTCGTCTGAAAAGTCTGCAACATAATACGTTGCAGCTCGAGACCGGGTCGGCACATGGAATATGCTGGCAATATAACATAGTAATGCAAGAACAGGATAATGCTATCACTACATGCATATTTGGCTGGTGGAAAGCTCTATGGTTGTAGTTTTGCGAAAAGCCAATTTTTCCCTACAACAATGGAATAGATTTTAATTTAACTATCATGGTGGTTGAAACATTGAGAAGGTGTAACCCCAACTCAATCCCAATTAAAGTAGTTAACAACCCAACAATATTAATTAAAAATGATGAGATACATGTGATACCCAAATACTAGACACTCAGAATTGTCCATAACCGGGGACACGGCTAACCATGATTAGATTGTACACTCTGCAGAGATTTGCGCACTTTTCCCCACAAGACTCGATCGCCTCTGTTGATTTCTCGCACTGCATGGTGTTTGAGAAAGCGGATGACCGAGACACGATCTTTCGTAAACATTAACTCTCTACACGGGTAGACCATACCAAACCTACAAAACCCACTACCGCTGATCTACCTCTTCAAGAGCTTCACGTAACCTACTCAACTATGCTAGAGCCCATATTAGCTTGTGGCTGCACATGGAAGTTTCTAGCATGAATCATCTCAGTTCCCTTTAAGCCTAGGTGGCGGTCCATAGGAAGATCACACGGGTACCCCGGGATTTCCAAAAAAAAAACAGACAACACTGGGCTCCACAGGTGCCTCAATCCACCCAGATATTAATTTTAAGTTGCCACCTTAAGTTGAACCATTAATTAACAATCTCACATCTGTCATGGATTCACTCAAACCCAAACCACATCTACGAGCATAGCATAGCAATATAAGCAACATGTAGAAGTAACTCCCGAGGGTTTGATAGTAACAGGGCAATAGGTTCTACCTCAATAACTACTTCCCAACCCACAAGTTAATGAAATCCTAACCATGCAATGTTTGAGGATTGAAACTAATGCATAAAAACTGGGTATGAAATGAGTATGATCAATGTTTTACTTGCCTTGCTGACGGTCCGCGAACCCTAGAGACTCGTAGTAACACGCTTCGCACTCCGGGAATTCTATCACAAACAAACAATAACTCACATAAGAAACAAGCAAATATGCACAAGCAAAACTCAAATAAAAGAGGTTGACCAGAAAGTTCAACTTAAGAACTCCGGTTCGCAAAAAGAATCAAACCAAATGGAGCAACGAAACTCAAACGGCGAAAGAAACAAGATCCGTTTACTAATCTAAACTAGGGTCAAATTTACAGTACCAAAATCTTGTTTAAGTTGATTAAAGAGAAAGAGGGTCTCAATACGAAGATCTAGGCGCTTGAATCGCCTGATTCCGACTAACGAGAGAAAAGATAAACAGAAACTAAGATCGGATCAGAAATCGCTATCGAGAATAATCGCAGAAAGATCCGATTAAAAGAAAACTGACGAACAGACTAACGAACGAGCGTTCGTTAGCTGTAACTAACGGGCGAACTACCGTTCGTTAAAATGAAACGTCTGAACGAACGTCCGCAAATTAGAAGAACCGAGGAAAAGCAGGCGAACCGAAAAAAAAACGAACTAGGGTTTCTAAAAACACCGAACGGTTTAAAAAAAACTGGCGGCTCGGATCGGCGCGGTACCTCCGGCGAGGCAACTCCGGCGAGGCGGGGCTCGGGCGGGCGGGTTTATGGGCGGCGGGCAGCTCGGCGCGGGCAGCGACACTGGCGGCGGCAAGCGGCGGTACAGGCGGCGGCGCGGCGGGCGGCGGGCGTAGGGGCTACGGCGGCGGCTTGGGCTCCTGTGGGGCGGCGGTGGTATTTAAATGGGAGGGGGAGGCGGCTGCTTGGGGAAGGGACAAGGCAGCGGCGGCGGCGGGGAGTCCGGCTCGGACTTGGAGTCCGGGTCGGCGGTGGCGGCGCGCGCGCGGGAGGCGGTGGCGGCGGTGGCTGGGCCGGTGGCCTTGCTGGGTTTCGGCCCAGTCGGGTGCGGGAGATTTTTTTTAAATAATTTCGCCGACAAAAATAAACTCCTAGAAAATAAAATAAAAACCTAAAATGCCAAAACAAATTGTCACCGTCTAAATGAAATATTTAGAATGAGATGAACATTTTCTTGGCCCTAAAATGCAATTTTAAAAACGTGCAATTTTTCTAAGGCGAATAAAATCCAAATAAAAACAAATAAAATCAAATAATTGATTTTAACATTTTTCCTCTGGTATTTCAATATTTTTGGAGAAGTCATATTATCTCATCTCATTTATTTTTAATATGAAATATTTTTCAGAGAGAAAAATAATTAAAAATCAGAAATCCTCGTTTCATTATTTGATAAAAATCAAATATGAAAACCGGAAAATCCCCAACTCTCTCCGATGGTCCTTGAGTTGCTTAGGATTTCGAGGATTGCGGAACGAAGATGCAATAAAATATGATATGCATGAATGACCTATGTATAACTGTAACATCCCAAATTTTCAATTTGGTATGTTATACATTAGGTCATCATGCATATCATATTTTCTCGCATTTTTCCGATCCTAGAAAATTTCACGCAACTCAAGGACCCTCGGAGAGAGTTGGAAGTTTCATTATTTTCATATTTGAGATTTCTCAAATTTTGAAAATAGGATCATTGGATTTATTTAATTATCTTCATAAAGTTTCCTATAAAAACTTAAAAGAGGGAATAATATGACTTTCCCAATATTTAGGAAAAATGAAGATATTATAAATAAATCAAAAATTTGGTTCTGGAAGATTTATTTTGCTTAGGCAAAAATGAGCATTTAAAAAAAATATGCATGTTTGCCGTTTTTAAAGTTCATTTTGTTCGACTCATTTTTAGGAGTCGGGGAAAATTTATTTTATTAAATTCGGAGTTCGTTTGGTATTTTTTTTAATCCGTTTAGTTTTGTTTTGTTTTAAAAAAAATCGCGCACCCCCCCCGCCTGGGCCAAGGCCCAGCCGGCCCAGCGCCCCGGCCCGCCTCCTCTCTCCCTCGCGCGCCCAGGCGCCCGCCGCCACGCCGCCCGCCGCCGCCCGTGTCCCGGGTCGGACACGAGGTCGGCGCCTGCCCTTCCCCAAGGCGCGAGCCCCCTTCTATTTATACCGAGCCCCCCTCTCTCCTCACCTCGAGCCGCCGCCCTCACCCGAGCCGCCACACGCCTCGTCGCCACCCGCCGACCCGCCCACCAACGCCGACCCCCCACCCCCGCCGGAGCCCCGCCCGGCAGCACCGGTAGCCACCGCCGCCCGTCCCGATCCGGTTTTCTCTAAGAAAACCCGATCCGGTTTTTTTCGAGATGTTCTTTTTTTTTTTCAAAACCCTAGATGGTTTTAATTTTTCGGTTTCTTAATTAACGAACGTTCACCGAACCGTTCGTTTCAATGAATGTGTTCGTTGGATTAGTTCTGTTAACGAACGTCCGTTATTTAATCCGTTCGTCGGTTTCTTTTAATCGGATTTAATCCGTTATTTTTCGATTCGATTTCCGATCCGATTTTCAAATCTGTTTTATTTCTTGCTCGTTTATCGAATCGTGTGATTCAAGCGCACGGAGTTTCGTTCTGAAACCGCCGTTCGACTAACCTACTTACACAGAGTTTTGCTACTGTAAAATTTTGACCTAGTTTCCGATTGCTAAACCGAGTCGTTCTCTCTCGAGTTCCGACTTTCGATGCTTTATTTCGATTCGATTCTTTTTGCAACCAGGGTTCTTAAGTTGAACTATCTGGTTAGATCTTTTATTCGAGATTTCCCCGTGCATTAGATGAGTACTTATTGTATGCTTGTTGTTTGTCTGCGTTAGATCACCCGGAGTGCGCCGCTTGTTACTTCAATCTCTAGGTCTCATGGATCATCGCTAAGGCAAGTAACACTTGATCATACCTTTTCTACTACCCAGTTTTATTGCATTAGATCAAACCCTCAAACACTTGCATGATTAGGATCTAATTAAATTGTGGGATGGGAAGTAGATTGAGGTAGTACCTATTACCTGTTTTACTTATGAAACCTTGGGAGTTACTTCTACGTTTGCTTAATTATGCCATGCTATGCTAGTAGACGTGGATTGGGTGAGTGAATATCCATGACAGATGTGAGATTGTTAATTAAGGTTTATCTAAGGTGGCAACCTAAACACACATCTGGGTGGATTGAGGCACCTGGTTTCTATCAGACTTGCCTGTATTTCTTGGACCGCCACCCGGGCTCTAAGGGATCATAAGATTATTCAAACTGGAAACTTCCGTGTGCAGCCACAAGCCAATTATGGGCTCTGGCGTAGTTGACTAAGTTGTGCGAACTCTTACGGGTAGGCTAGCTGATGTAGGGGATTTAGGTTGGTACGGTCTACCCACATGTAAGGTGCTAGCGCTTCTGAAGACTATGTCTCGGTCATCCGCTTCTCAAACACCATGTAGTGCGAGAACCAAGCGGAGGCGATCGAGTCATGTGCGGAAAAGTGCGCAAACCTCTGCAGAGTGTAAAAACTAATCATGATTAGCCGTGTCCCCGTTATGGACATCTTGAGTATCTAGTACTTGAATATCATGTGAATCTCAACATGTTACTTCTAATAATAAAGTTATTGGGTTTTAATGAGTACTTTTTAATTGGGATTGAGGATGCTGTCAACCATTCTCAATGTTTAACAACCACCATGATAGTTAAATAAAATTATTCCTTTGATGTAGGGAAAAACCAGCTTTATGCAAAAAATGTAAATCAGAGAGCCTTACCACCAGCCATATATGCATGTAGTATAGGCTTGTTGCTTCATTGTTCTCTATGTGTTACATTGCCAAAGATATTCCATGTGTTGACCCGTTTCGGGCTGCAACTTTCACGCTATGCACTTTTCGCATTTACGAGTAAGGTGTTAGGTCGTGGTTCTATACTCGGTGATGCCGATGGAGTTGATGGACTCACTTGTCTTCCAAGCCTTCCGCTGTTATTATTAGATGGCCTTAAGCCATATTATTGTATTAAGTTCCCTTGTGGACAACGATGTAATAAGTGTGTGATTGCTACTCGCTATAAATCCTTCAAGCATCGTGTGGTGTCAAGATTATCGATCCGTGGATGACACCGAGCACGAAAGCATCGGATCCATTCGGTCCTGGTCGCCACAGAGAATGGTATCGAGCACACGCCGATCGTTGGACACGACCACTAAGTTAAAGCCATAGATCACTACTCTCTTCCCATTTTCTAACTCCTCATCTTTTCTACTCTCTTTAGGATGACGGACGCGAAGATCAAGTACACCCAACCGGATTAAGGCACACCTTTTGGATTTCACTTGTAGGACGTTACCAAGTACTGAACATTGGACTACCAAGCTTCACCGGACTTTCAACGCCACTCTGCTCAAGAGGAGCGCCGAAGATTCAAGCTCACGTTCAGAAGGACATTCGCCCCAATCACCAAGCCTATAGATAGTGTTTTCAAGGCACCAACTTGGAGTCTGGAAAGAGCATGGCAGCTCACATCACCATGGGACGCATTGGAGAAGTTTATCAAGAAGACCTCAAGGACACTATCTACCAGATTTGCGGACGCCGAGATAACAAATGGGACGTCGTCAGCACCAAGAAGGATAGATCCATTGCAGCGTTCATCGAGGAGTTAAACCAGCACATTCGACGCCAGGAGAACCAGATGTGCAATGATATGTTGGAGTTGCAGAAGACAAAGAGAAGGATCATCGAATCGAAGGAGAACTAAAGACTACACGCAAGGACTACATGGACGAGATCGTAGCTCTAGCAAGACACAATAACGATCTTAAGTACGAGATTGAAGAACTCAAGAAGAAGTTGGCGCTTAGGAATGAAGACCAGTATGTCGACTACCCAAGCGACTACATCAACATCGACGACACCGATTCGGATCCAAGTGAACCCGACTTTGAAGACGAAGCTGGAGCAGACATTATGGAGTCTTCCACCGGTTCAAATTAGTAGAAGTTCCCCACATATTAGTAGTATTCCCCCCCATTTAAACATTATAGTACACGCACTTTTGCAATAGTTAGATCGTTGTAAGCCCTTGTTTGATTGAATGAAGTGATTTTGTGTGTATTTGCTCATGTGCAGTTGGGTAGTGATTCCCCTTAGACCTCATTCTATTCTAAATTCTCATCTTTTCTAAACCCATCGATGCCTCCGAGACGCGACCCGGATTTGTTTTCCTGCCGGAGATCACCCAACCGATCCAAAGAGCGTATACCCCGATTCAAACATTGGTGCGAGAACTGTGGCAACAACAATAACAACCCACCACCACCACCACCACCTACGGATCATCCGACTCGCTTCCTTAGACTAAACCCGCCGGTGTATTTCGAGCACCGAGCCAATTGTAGCAGATGACTGGCTCCATAAGATAGGCGGAGCTGACCACTGCAGGATGCACAGATGGAGAAAGAGTGAAGTTTGCAGCACATCAGCTTGAAGGACCCGCAGCAGATGGTGGGAGAATTTCACAGCCACTTACCCCTGTAGACACCGCCACATGGGATCAATTTCAGCAAGCTTTCCGACCGCCCATGTTTCAAAGAGGAACTATGGCCATGAAGAAGCGTGAGTTTCGCAACTTACGCCAAGGAGGAAGGACTGTTGGCGATGCGTGGATGACTTTAGTAAATTAGCACGTTATGCCCCGGATGACGTTGCTACCGATGCAGCTAAACAGAGAAGTTTCTAGAAGGACCGAATGATGAGTTCAAGATGCCGTTGATGGTAGCCAGTTTCAATAACTACCAGGAGTTAGTAGACCGAGCCCTCATGATTGAAGGAAAGCAAGAAGAATTGAGAACTGCATAGCGGAAGTATGGGCAAGGGAAGTATAACTCTGGAGCTCAAAGAAACCTCGTTATACCCCTAAGTCAGAATTCAGCCAAGATACCCATGGAGGAGGTAATTCGCATAACCATAATGGCACCAAGAATGGGAACGGAAATGGAGGAAGCAATGGATGTAATCGCACCAACCCGTCAACACCATCCAAAGTAGACCTGAGTCATATTACTTGCTTTAAGTGCCGCAAGATCGGGCATTATGCCAATGACCGCCCGTAGGCCGTAATGGAAATGGCAATGGAAGCTCGAAAGAAACCCAACCCTTTCAACAGGGACAGGTGAACCACATTGAAGTGGAGGAGGTTGAAGATCAGCCCGATGCAAAGATGTCGGTAAGTTTTGGTTAAGTCATTTATCGCAGCTTGTTCTTTTCGACATCGTGCATCGCATTCATACATATCAAGGGATTTGTGGATAAGTACAAGTTACCAACCCAAGCCCTTAGGTCACCCATGCTAGTAACCTCACCCGAGCAGTACATGGCTAGTAAATGGTGTGATCGACCGCCATTAAGGATTGGACACTATGTTTTCCCCTCGCACCTAATAGTTCGGAATCCCAAGGATTGGATGTGATATTAGGTATGGATTGGTTATCAAGGTATGGAGGAAACATAGATTGCACCACAAAGTCAATTTTGCTCACCACACCGGAAGGAAGAAGGATTAAGTATGTATCACGCAGCACGAGCCGAGAAGAGCGCAAGTTAATTGCTTATCGTGAGTGGTGCGGGAAGAAGTACCGATGGTGAAGGATTATCCCGATGTATTTCCTAAGAGTTGCCGTGAATGCCACCGGATAGAGACATTGAGTTTTTGATCGAGCTGCTGTGAACAGGCCCGATATCGAAGCGGACTGCATTGTGATGCCAAAGACAGGATTTGGCGGAAATCAAGAAGCGATTAAGGAACTATTGGATAAAGGTTTTATACGCCCAAGTTCTTCACCTTGGGGATCACCCGCTTTGCTAGTGGAGAAGAAGGATGGATCGTTAAGAATGGTTGTTGATTATCGTGGATTGAATGAAGTAACAATCAAGAACAAGTACCCACTACCTATGATAAATGATCTGTTTGATCGCTTGCAAGGAGCCAAGGTGTTTTCCAAGATCGACTTGCGATCGTGGTACCATCGATTGAAGATTCGGGAGCAGGACATACCCAAGACAGCATTTACCACGAGATATGGACTATACGAGTATACCGTTATGTCATTTGGATCGACTAACGCACCAGCCTATTTCATGAACCTGATGAACAAAGTGTTTATGGAGTTTTTGGATAAGTTCGTCGTGGTGTTCATTGATGACATTTTGATTTTCTCGAAGAATGAAGAGGAACACAAGGAACATTTGCGATTGGTTTTGGAGAAACCGAGGGAACACCAGTTGTATGCCAAGTTCAAAGCAAATGTGAGTTTTGGCTAAAGGAAGTTGGATTTCTCGGACATGTTATATCCGGAGAAGGAATAGCAGTTGACCCCACAAAAGTTGAGACCGTGAACCAAATGGGAAGCACCAACGACAGTTGGAGAGATTCGAGTTTCCTTGGACTCGCAGGATACTACCGAAGATTCATTGAGAATTTCTCAAGGATTGCTAAGCCTATGATGTAATTGTTGAAAAAGGAAAACAAATTTATATGGACTGAGGACCTGTGAGGCAAGTTTTCAGGAGTTGAAGAAAAGATTGGTCACCTCACCAGTCTTGATATTGCCGCATCGCACTAAGGATTATGAGGTGTATTGCGACGCTTCACGTCGAGGACTTGGAGCAGTGCTTATGCAGGAAGGAAGAGTTGTTTCGTATGCCTCACGACAACTTAAGCCCCATGAGTTGAATTATGCCACTCATGATTTGGAGCTAGCAGCCGTTGTGCATGCCCTGAAGACGTGGAGACATTTTCTCATTGGAAATCATTGTGAAGTATATACGGATCACAAGAGTTTGAAGTACATTTTCACGTATGAATTGAATCTCGCATAAAGGAGATGGTTAGAGCTTATCAAGGATTATGATATGAGATTGCATTATCACCCCGGAAAGGCTAACGTTGTAGCAGACGCATTGAGCCGTAAGAGCCACGTCAATACTCTAATGATGGGAGGAATACCCAATGAGTTAGCCGAGGACCTTCGAGAGCTATGTTTGGAAATAGTTCCGAGAGGCTATGTAGCAGCATTGGAAATCCAGTCAACGCTGATGGACAAAATCAGAGAAGCCCAAAAGGCAGATAAGGAAGTTGCCTCTATAAAGGAGAAAATGAGCAAAGGAAAAGCTAAAGGATTTCGTGAGGATGAGCACGATACCCTATGGTTTGAAGACCGTGTTTATGTGCCCAATGACCCGTAGATCGTGAAGTTGATTTTACAAGAAGCTCATGATTCACCCTATTCGATTCACCTGTGAAATACCAAGATGTACTTGGATTTGAAGAATACTTTCGGTGGACCGGAATGAAGAAGGATATTGCAGTATGTAGCAGTTTGCGATGTATGTCGGAAAGTAAAGGCGTAACATCGAAGCCCAGGATTGTTACAACCATTGCCGATACCCGAATGGAAGTGGGATAAACTAGGCATGGATTTTATCACAGGATTGCCAAAGACTCGTTCATGATATGACTCGATTTGGGTTATAGTCGACCGTTTAACAAAGGTAGCTCATTTCATTCCAGTCAAGACCACCTATAGCAGTGCTAAGTTGGCAAAGATATACATGACCAGAATTGGGTGCTTACACGGAGTTCCGAGGAGCATCGTATCAGATAGAGGAACCCAGTTTACCTCGAAATTTTGGAACCAGCTTGAGAAACATTGGGAACCCGATTGGAATTCAGACAGCTTTCCACCCACAGACCGATGGATGCACCGAGAGAGTCAATCAGATTTTGGAGGACATCTTTGAGAGCTTGTGCCCTAGATTATGGATCTAGCTGTGATGATAATTTGCCGTATGCAGAATTTTCCTACAACAACAGCTACCAAACCAGCTTGAAGATGGCACCTTCGAGGCTCAGCATGGAAGAAGGTGCAGGACACCGTTGTTATGGGACTAAACCGAGATCGTCGATTGTTTGGACCAGATTTGATTAAGGAGTCTGAGCAGAGAGTTAAGTTGATTCGAGATGTGCTCAAGGTAGCCCAGTCCGGACATAAAAGAGCTATGCCGATTCAAAGCGCAGCGATTGAGTATGAAGTTGGAGACAGAGTATATCTTAGAGTATCCCCACTTGAGGAGTTAAGCGCTTTGGAGTTAAAGGAAAGTTAGCACCACGTTTCGTTGGACCGTATAAGATTTTGCAACGCATGGGAGAAGTTGCTTATAAGTTGGAATTACCGTAAGGACTGTCAGAGTTCATGATGTATTCCATGTTTCTCGATTGAAGAAATGTCACCCGAGATAGCAGAGGTACCGTTAAGAGACACAAAGTGCCACTTTGGAAGCAATTCAGTTGAAGGATGACTTGACATATGAGGAAAACCGGTTAAGATTCTCGATTATGCCAGTGAGTTACCCAGCAAGATTATCAAGTTTTGCAAAGTTCAAGGAGCCACCACACCGAGGATGAAGCCACACAGGAAAGAGAGGAAGTTTTGCTCAAGGACCACCCTCACCTATTTTCTAGCCAACCCGAATCTCGAGGGCGAGATTCATCTTAAGGGAGTAGGTTTGTAACATCCCAAATTTTCAATTTGGTATGTTATACATTAGGTCATCATGCATATCATATTTTCTCGCATTTTTCCGATCCTAGAAAATTTCACGCAACTCAAGGACCCTCGGAGAGTTGGAAGTTTCATTATTTTCATATTTGGGATTTCTCAAATTTTGAAAATAGGATCATTGGATTTATTTAATTATCTTCATAAAGTTTCCTATAAAAACTTAAGAGAGGGAATAATATGACTTTCCCAATATTTAGGAAAAATGAAGATATTATAAATAAATCAAAATTTTGGTTTTGGAAGATTTATTTTGCTTAGGCAAAAATGAGCAAAAAAAAAATATGCATGTTTGCCGTTTTTTAAGTTCATTTTGTTCGACTCATTTTTAGGAGTCGGGGAAAATTTATTTTATTAATTTCGGAGTTCGTTTGGTATTTTTTTTAATCCGTTTAGTTTTGTTTTGTTTAAAAAAAATCGCGCCCCCCCCCGGGCCAAGGCCCAGCCGGCCCAGCCAGCCTTGACCCAGTGCCCGGCCCGCCTCCTCTCTCCCTCGCGCCCTTGGAGGCGCTCACCGCCGCCCGCCACGCCGCCGCCGCCCGTGTTGGTCGGACACGAGGTCGCCGCCGCCCTTCCCCAAGGCGCGGAGCCCCCCCCTTCTATTTATACCGGAGCCCCCCCTCTCTCCTCACCTCAAGCCGCCTTGCCGCCCTCAAGGACGCCGCCCGCCGCCTTGCGCCGCCACCGCCGTCGCCGCCACCGCCACCCGACCATGACCCGACCCCCCGCCCGCCGGAGGCCGTGGCAGAGGTAGCCGCCGCCGCCCCGTCCCGATGCGACTTTCTCTAAGAAAACCCGATCCGGTTTTTTTTTGAGATGTTCGGTTTTTTTTTCAAAACCCTAGATGGTTTTAATTTTTTGATTTCTTAATTAACGAACGTTCACCGAACCGTTCGTTTCAATGAATGTGTTCGTTGGATTAGTTACATTAACGACGTCCGTTATTTAATCCGTTCGTCGTTTTCTTTTAATCGGATTTAATCCTTATTTTTGATTCGATTTCCGATCCGATTTTCAAATCTGTTTTATTTCTTGCTCGTTTATCGGAATCAGGTGATTCAAGCGCTGGAGTTTCGTTCTGAAACCGCCGTTCGACTAACCTACTTACACAGAGTTTTGCTACTGTAAAATTTTGACTTAGTTTCAGATTGCTAAACCGAGTCGTTCTCTCTCGAGTTCCGACTTTCGATGCTTTATTTGATTCGATTCTTTTGCAACCAGGGTTCTTAAGTTGAACTATCTGGTTAGATCTTTTTTTAGTTATTTCAACGTGCATTAGATGAGTACTTATTGTATGCTTGTTGTTTGTGCGTTAGATCACCCGAGTGCGCCGCTTGTTACTTCAATCTCTAGGTCTCATGGATCATCGACAAGGCAAGTAACACTTGATCATACCTTTTCTACTACCCAGTTTTATTGCATTAGATCAAACCCTCAAACACTTGCATGATTAGGATCTAATTAAATTGTGGGATGGGAAGTAGATTGAGGTAGTACCTATTACTGCTTTTACTTATGAAACCTTGGGAGTTACTTCTACGTTTGCTTAATTATGCCATGCTATGCTAGTAGACGTGGATTGGGTGAGTGAATATCCATGACAGATGTGAGATTGTTAATTAAGGTTTATCTAAGGTGGCAACCTAAACACACATCCGGGTGGATTGAGGCACCTGGTTTCTATCGAGACTTGCCTGTATTTCTTCGGACCGCCACCCGTGCTCTAAGGGATCATAAGATTATTCAAACTGGAAACTTCCGTGTGCAGCCACAAGCCAATTATGGGCTCTGGCGTAGTTGACTAAGTTGTGCGAACTCTTACGGGTAGGCTAGCTGATGTAGGGGATTTAGGTTGGTACGGTCTACCCACATGTAAGGTGCTAGCGCTTACGAAGACTATGTCTCGGTCATCCGCTTCTCAAACACCATGTAGTGCGAGAACCAAGCGGAGGCGATCGAGTCTTGTGGGGAAAAGTGCAAACCTCTGCAGAGTGTAAAACTAATCATGATTAGCCGTGTCCCCGGTTATGGACATCTTGAGTATCTAGTACTTGAATATCATGTGAATCTCAACATGTTACTTCTAATAATAAAGTTATTGGGTTTTAATGAGTACTTTTTAATTGGGATTGAGGATCTTTGTCAACCATTCTCAATGTTTAACAACCACCATGATAGTTAAATAAAATTATTCCTTTGATGTAGGGAAAAACCAGCTTTATGCAAAAATGTAACCGTGAGAGCCTTACCACCAGCCATATATGCATGTAGTATAGGCTTGTTGCTTCATTGTTCTCTATGTGTTACATTGCCAAAGATATTCCATGTCTTGACCGTTTTGGCTGCAACTTTCACGTTGCACTTTTCGCATTTACGAGTAAGGTGTTAGGTCGTGGTTCTATACTCGGTGATGCCGATGGAGTTGATGGACTCACTTGTCTTCCAAGCCTTCCTGTTATTATTAGATGGCCTTAAGCCATATTATTGTATTAAGTTCCCTTGTGGACAACGATGTAATAAGTGTGTGATTGCTACTCTGCTATAAATCCTTCAAGTAATGTGTGGTGTCGGCATTCGATCCGAGGATGACACCGAGCACAGAACCTTTGGATCCATTCGGTCCGGTCGCCATGAGAGAATGGTATCGAGCACACGATCGTTGGACACACGACCACTAAGTTAAAGCCATAGATCACTACTCTCTTCCCATTTTCTAACTCCTCATCTTTTCTACTCTCTTTAGGATGACGGACGCGAAGATCAAGTACACCCAACCGGATTAAGGCACACCTTTTGGATTTCACTTGAAGGAAGTTACCAAGTACCGAACATTGGACTACCAAGCTTCACCGGACTTTCAACGCCACTCACTGAAGAGGAGCTGGAAGATTCAAGCTCACGTTCCAGAAGGACATTCGCCCCAATCACCAAGCCTATAGATAGTGTTTTGATTGCACCAACTTGGAGTCTGGAAAGAGCATGGCAGCTCACATCACCATGGGACGCATTGGAGAAGTTTATCAAGAAGACCTCAAGGACACTATCTACCAGATTTGCGACGCCGAGATAACAAATGGGACGTCGTCGGCACCAAGAAGGATAGATCCATTGCAGCTGTTCATCGAGGAGTTAAACCAGCACATTCGGCGCCAGAGAACCAGATGTGCAATGATATGTTGGAGTTGCGTAAGACAAAGAGAAGGATCATCGAATGGAAGGAGAACTAAAGACTACGCAAGGACTACATGGACGAGATCGTAGCTCTAGCAAGACACAATAACGATCTTAAGTACGAGATTGAAGAACTCAAGAAGAAGTTGGCGCTTAGGAATGAAGACCAGTATGTCGACTACCCAAGCGACTACATCAACATCGACGACACAGATTCGGATCCAAGTGAACCCGACTTTGAAGACGAAGCTGGAGCAGACATTATGGAGTCTTCCACTGGTTCAAATTAGTAGAAGTTCCCCACATATTAGTAGTATTCCCCCCCATGTAAACATTATAGTACACGCACTTTTGCGATAGTTAGATCGTTGTAAGCCCTTGTTTGATTGAATGAAGTGATTTTGTGTGTATTTGCTCATGTGCATTTGGGTAGTGATTCCCCTTGTATGCCGATGGAGTTGATGGACTCACTTGTCTTCCAAGCCTTCCGCTGTTATTATTAGATGGCCTTAAGCCATATTATTGTATTAAGTTCCCTTGTGGACAATGATGTAATAAGTGTGTGATTGCTACTCTGCTATAAATCCTTCGAAGTACTGTGTGGTGTCAGCATTACTGATTCAGGGATGACACTGAGCACAAAGCACTGGATCCATTCGGGTCTGGTCGCTACAATAACATTCCAAATTGAAAATTTGGGATGTTACAAACCTACCCCGCTTAAGATGAATCTCGTCCCCGAGATTCGGGTTGGCTTGAAAATAGGTGCGGGTGGTCCTTGCGAAGATCATCCTCTCGTTCCCAGGTGGCTTCCTCCTCGGTATGGTGGCTCCACTGAACTTTGCAAAACTTAATAACCTTGCTGCGGGTGACTCGGCTGGCAAAGTCAAGAATCTTCACTGGCTTCTCCTCATAAGTCAAATCACTGTCCAACTGAATTGCCTCCAGGTGTACTGTATCTCTTAATGGTATACCGGCCATCTCAGCATGACACTTCTTTAACTGTGAAACATGGAATACATCGTGAACTCCTGACAGTCCCTCTGGTAATTCCAGCTTGTAGGCTACTTCTCCCATCCGTTCCAAAACACGATACGGTCGTACAAATCTTGGAGCTAATTTTCCCTTAACTCCAAAACGTTTCACTCCTCGCAAGGGTGATACTCACATATATGCTCTGTCTCCAATTTCATAAGTTACCTCCTTGCGTTTCGTGTCTGCATAACTTTTCTGCCTCGACTGAGCAATTTTCAGTCTATCACGGATCAGTTTAACCTTCTCCTCGGACTCCTTGATCAGGTCTGGTCCAAACAGCTGCCGGTCTCCTACCTCATCCCACATCAGCGGTGTTCTGCATCTGCGTCCATACAGAGCTTTGAACGGTGCCATCTTTAAACTGGCCTGGTAGCTATTGTTGTATGAGAACTCTGCATAAGGCAAATTGCCATCCCAACTAGATCCATAATCTAGCACACATGCTCTCAACATGTCCTCCAGAATCTGTTTGACTCTCTCGGTCTGTCCATCTGTCTGCGGGTGAAATATTGTACTGAACTCCAATCTCGTTCCCAAAGTCTGGTGCATCTGATGCCAAAACTTTGAGGTAAACTGTGTTCCTCTATCTGATACGATGGTCCTCGGAACTCCACGCAAACATACGATCCTGGACATATAGATCTTGGCCAACTTCGCACTTGTATAAGTTTTTTTCACTAGGATGAAGTGAGCCACTTTGGTCAAGCGATCCACTACTACCCATATTGAATCATATCCTGCTTTGGTTCTGGGCAATCCGGTGATAAAATCCATGCCAAGTTTATCCCACTTCCATTCGGGTATCGTCGTCCTGCTGGCTTCTGATGCTCTGCCTTCACTCTCTGACATACATCACATACAGCTACATACTCGGCAATATCCTTCTTCATACCAGTCCACCAGAAACGTTCTTTCAAATCTAAATACATCTTGGTGTTTCCGGGGTGTATCGAGTATGGTGAGTCATGAGCCTCCTGAAGTATTAACTTCCTAATCTCTGGGTCATTGGGCACATTAACTCGGTCCTCAAACCATAAGGTATCGTGCTCATCCTCCACGAAAACCATTGGCCTTTCCTTTGCTCATCTTCTCCTTTATCTCGGCAATCTCTTTGTCATCCTTCTGAGCTTCTCGAATCTTGTCCAACAATGTCGACTGAACCTCCATTGTTGCAACGAAACCTCTTGGAACAATCTCTAATCGAAGTTCCATGATATCTGCAACGAAACCTCTTGGAACAATCTCTAATCGAATTTCCATGATATCCTCAACTAACTCCTTCGGCAATCCCTTACTTTCAAGGATATTAGCGTAACTTTTCCGGCTCAAAGCGTCAGCTACGACATTGGCCTTTCTTGGATGATAGTGTAGCTTCATATCGTAATCCTTTATAAGCTCCAACTATCTCCTCTGCCTAAGGTTCAGCTCCTTTTGCGTGAAAATGTACTTCAAACTCTTATGATCCGTGTACACATCACAACGGTTTCCAATAAGATAATGTCTCCAGGTTTTCAATGCATGCACTACGGCTGCTAGCTCCAAATCATGTGTGGCATAGTTCAACTCATGGGGTTTTAGTTGTCGTGAGGCATACGAAGCAACTCTTCCGTCCTGCATAAGCACACATCCAAGTCCTAAGCGAGAGGCGTCGCAATAAACTTGGAACTCCTTATGTATATCTGGCAGTGTTAGCACTGGGGCTGTAGTCAAATGTTTCTTCAATTCCTGAAAACTTGCCTCGCAATCTTTCGTCCATTTAAACTTAGTATCCTTCTTCAATAGTTCCGGCATTGGCTTAGCAATCTTGGAAAAATTCTCAATGAATCTCCGATAGTATCCTGCGAGTCCAAGGAAACTGCGGATCTCGCTAATCAAGTGGGTGCCAACCATTCGGTGACCGGCCCGAACCTTCTTTGGGATCCACCGCTATACCCTCTCGATATAACATGCCCAAGAAATCCATCTTCCTTCAACCAAAACTCGCACTTGCTGAACTTGGCGTATAACCGGTGTTCCACGAAGTTTCTCGAGAACTAAACGCAAATGCTCCTTGTGCTCCTCTTCATTCTTCGAGTATACCATAATATCATTGATAAACACCACAACAAACTTGTCCAAATACTCCATGAACACCTTGTTCATCATACTCATGAAATAGGCGAGGCGTTAGTCACCCAAACGACATGACCGTATACTCGTATAATCTATACCGCGTGGTGAACGCTATCTTTGGTATATCCTTCTCTCGGATCTTCAACTGATGGTATCCTGACCGTAAATCAATCTTCGAAAACACCTTAGCTCCTTGCAGCTGATCAAACGGATCATTGATCATTGGCAGCGGGTACTTATTCTTAATTGTTACTTCATTCAAGGCTCGATAATCAACAACCATCCTTAGGGATTTATCCTTCTTCTCCACCAAAAGTACTGGGGCTCCCCAAGGTGATGAACTCCTTCGAATGTAACCTTTTTCTAATAACTCCTTGATTTGTTTCTTAATTTCCTCCAGATCATTTGCGGGCATCCGATAGGTTCTTTTGGATATTGGCCCTGTACCTGGCAATAGCTCAATCAAAAACTCGATCTCTCTATCTGGTGGCATGCTTGGTAACTCCTCTGGGAAAACATCCGGAAAATCCTTTACTACAGGCACTTCCTCCTGTACAACTCCCGTGAGGGCATTCACTTGGCTCCTCCTAGGCACATGCCTAGATACATACTTAATCCTTTTTCCCTCCGGGGTGGTGAGATAAATCGACTTACTAGCATAGTCATTGCTTCCTCCATACTTTAACATCCAGTCCATGCCTAATATCACATCCAATCCTTGTGACTCCAAGATAATTAGGTCAGACGGAAAAACATGTGTGCCAATGGTTAGGGGTATTTGGTTGCACCATCGGCTAGCCATGTACTCTGCTCCAGGCGAGCTCACTAAGAGAGGGGTCCTAAGGGTTTGGGTTGGTAGTTTAAACTTATCCACAAATCCCCTTGATATGTATGAATGCGATGCACCAGTATCAAAAAGAACAAGAGCGGTAAATGACTTAACCAAAACTTACCTATTACCGCGTCTGGCTGCTCTTCAACCTCCTCCACGTTAACGTGGTTCACTTGTCCTTTGTGGAATGGATTCGGCTTCTTCCCAGCGCTCCCATTTCCGTTTCCATTCCTTCCTTCAGGGCAATCATTGGCATAGTGCCCTGTCTTTCCGCACTTAAAGCAAGTAACTTGACTTAGGTCCCTTTTGGCGGGTGTAGCTGGATTGGAGTGGTTCTGGTTGTTATTAACTCCATTCCCATTTCCATTCTTAGCACCATTGTGGTTATGCGATCCTCCTCCAGTGTGGTTGTGACCTCCATGGTTATGAACAAGTCCTCTCGAGTTCGGGGTTAAGCGAGGCTTCTGCTGAGCTCCTGAGTTATACTTCCCTTGTCCATATTTCCTCTTACGGCTCTCAATCTGCTGCTACTTCCCTTCAATCATAAGAGCCTTACCTACCAACTCCTGGTAGTTGTTGAAGGTTGCCACCATCAACTGCATGCTCATCTCATCATTCAGCCCTTCCATAAACTTCTCACCTTGTGCATCTGTGGCCACATCATCAGGGGCATAGCGTGATAACTTGCTAAACTCATCCACGTACTGAGCCACAGTACGGTTTCCCTGGCGTAAGTTGCGGAACTCCCGCTTCTTCATCTACATGGCTCCAGTTGAGACATGGGTTGTGCGAAAAGCTTGCTGAAACTGGTCCCAAGTAACATTGGCTATAGGAAAGGTACCCGTGTAATTCTCCCACCATGAGGCTGCTGGTCCATCCAACTAGTGTGCGGCAAAGCGCACCTTCTCCGCATCTGTGCAACCTGCGGTGGTCAACTCCCTTCCAATACGGCGTAGCCAATCATCAGCAACTATTGGCTCGGTGCTGCTGGAAAACACTGGCGGTTGTAACCTCAGAAAACGGGCTAAGTTGTCCACTGGCGGCGGGTTAATGTTGTTGTTGTTGTTGTTTCCCTGATTCTGGACTAGCAATTGCATCAAAGCATTCTGCTGCTGGATCAACTGGGTGAGCTCCTGTGGGAAAGCAAAACCGGTGTCACGTCTCGGAGGCATCTGATGGGTTTAGATGGAAGAGATTAGAACAGAAAAAGGTCTATCGAGAAAGCACTACCCATATGCACATGAGACAAACACAATCATTTCACTCAATCAATCAAGCAAGGGCATACAACGGTCTAGAACTATCGCATAAGTGCTCAACTACTACTAAATACATGGGGGAATACTACTAATATATGGTGGTCATCTAGAAATTTTGATCAGTGGAAGACTCCATGATGTCTGCTCAGCTTCGTCTTTGTAGTCATCATCACTAGGATCGGAATCGGTGTCGTCGATGATGATGTAGTTGTCAGGGCAAGTGGGGTCGTCGTCTTCTTCTCCCGGTCTTTGGTCCTCCGGGAATACTCCGATCTTCTTAACCAGGTCGTCGTTCTTCTCCAGTAGTGTCTTGATTTCTTCCTCATATCCATCACGTGTAAACTTGAGTTCTTCCTCCAGCTCGATGATCCTGGTCTTTGCCTTCTTCAATTCTATCATGTCTGCGCTTTGTCTGGTTCTCCTGACGTCGAATGTGCTGGTTTAGCTCCTGGATGGAAGCTGCAATGGATCTATCCCTCTTGGTGCTGATCACTTCCCATTGCTCGTCTCGGCGCCCACATATTTGATAGATGGTGTCCTTAAGTTCCAGGTGGATGCTTCGAAAGAAAATTCTATGGGTTTAGAAGTTGGCGAGAACGTCCTTCCTGGAACTTGTACTTGAATCATCCAGCGTTCCTCTTCTGGTAAGGTGGCGTTGTACGTCCCGGTGAAGCTTGGTATTCCAATGTTCAAGTATCTAGTAACTTCCTTCAAGTGGCGTCCAAAAGGTGTGTCTTCATCCGGTTGCGCAAACTTGTTCTTCATCTCCGTCATCCTAAAGAGTGGAAAAATGGAGAGGAGTTAAAAATGAGTAGAGAAGAGTGACCTATGGTTTATCTTAGTGGTCGTATCATACACTCAGCGTGTGCTCTGATACCATCTTGTAGCGAACCGACCTCAGATGGTCAAGTCTACGTGTTTCGATGTCATCCTCGGATCGATGTCTTGGCACACAATACTCAAAGGATTTATAACAGAGTAGCAATCACACACTTATTACATCGAATGTCTCAAAAGAGAACTTGTTACAATAATATGGCTTAAGGCCATCTAATGCGATAACAGCGGAAGGCTTGGAAGATAAAGTGAGTCCATCAACTCCAACGACATAGCTGAGCTGCACGACAATGACCTAACGAACCTTACTCCTCGTCTGAAAAGTCTGCAACATAATATGCTGCAGCCCGAGAACGACTCAGCACATGGAATATGCTGGCAATATAACATAGTAATGCAAGAACAGGATAATGCTATCACTACATGCATATTTGGCTGGTGGAAAGCTCTATGGTTGTAGTTTTGCGAAAAGCCAATTTTTCCCTACAACAATGGAATAGATTTTAATTTAACTATCATGGTGGTTGAAACATTGAGAAGGTATAACCCCAACTCAATCCAAATTAAAGTAGTTAACAACCCAACAATATTAATTAAAAATGATGAGATACATGTGATAACCCAATTACTAGACACTCAGAATTGTCCATAACCGGGGACACGGCTAACCATGATTAGATTGTACACTCTGCAGAGGTTTGCGCACTTCTCCCCACAAGACTCGATCGCCTCCATTGATTTCTCGCACTGCATGGTGTTTGAGAAGCGGATGACCGAGACACGATCTTTCGTAAACATTAACTCTCTACTCTGGGTAGACCATACCAAACCTACAAAACCCACTACCTGCTGATCTACCTCTTCAAGAGCTTCACGTAACCTACTCAACTATGCTAGAGCCCATATTAGCTTGTGGCTGCACACGGAAGTTTCTACCATGAATCATCTCAGTTCCCTTTAAGCACAGGTGGCGGTCCATAGGAAGATCACACGGGTACCCAGGATTTCAAAAAAGCAGACAACCTTTGGGTTCCCCAGGTGCCTCAATCCACCCAGATGTTAATTTTAAGTTGCCACCTTAAGTTGAACCATTAATTAACAATCTCACATCTGTCATGGATTCACTCAACACCAAACCACGTCTACGAGCATAGCATAGCAATATAAGCAACACATAGAAGTAACTCCCGAGGGTTTGATAGTAACAGGGCAACAGGTTCTACCTCAATAACTACTTCCCAACCCACAAGTTAATGACATCCTAACCATGCAATGTTTGAGGATTGAAACTAATGCATAAAAACTGGATATGAAAAGAGTATGATCAATGTGTTACTTGCC
This sequence comes from Aegilops bicornis, assembly GCA_021605145.1. Lineage (NCBI taxonomy): Eukaryota > Viridiplantae > Streptophyta > Magnoliopsida > Poales > Poaceae > Aegilops > Aegilops bicornis. Next base: position 415,937,485 of record CM038674.1, read on the forward strand.
TTGCTGACGATCCGCGAATCCTAGAGACTCGTAGTAACACGCTTTGCACTCCGGGAATTCTATCGCAAACAAACAATAACTTACATAAGAAACAAGAAAAGATGCACAAGAAAAACTCAAATAAAAGAGGTTGACCAGAAAGTTCAACTTAAGAACTCCGGTTCGCAAAAAGAATCAAACCAAACGGAGCAACGAAACTCAAACGGCGAAAGAAACAAGATCCGTTTACTAATCTGAACTAGGGTCAAATTTTCCAGTACCAAAATCTTGTTTAAGTTGATTAAACAGAAAGAGGGTCTCGAGACGAAGATCTAGGCGCTTGAATCGCCTGATTCCGACTAACGAGCGAAAAGATAAACATAAACTAAGATCGGATCAGAAATCGCGATCGAGAATAATCGCAGAAAAATCCGATTAAAAGAAAACTGACGAACATACTAACGAACGAGCATTCGTTAGCTGTAACTAATGGGCGAACTATCGTTCTTTAAAACGAACGTACGGACGAACGTCCGCAAATTAGAAGAACCGAGGAAAACCGGCGAACCGAAAAAAAACTGAAGTAGGGTTTCTAAAAAACCGAACGGTTTTAAAAAAGACCGGCGGCTCGGATCGGTGCGGTACCTCCGGCGAGGCGGGGCGGCGGGCTTATGGGCGGTTCAAGGGCGCTGGGCAAAGCGACGCGGCGGGCGGTAAGCGCAGAAGCAGCGATCGCAGCGGCGGCACGGCGGCGGCAGGCGAGGGTTATGGAGCGGCAGATTTAAAGGGAAGGGCGGCGGCTGCTTGGGGAAGGGGCAAGCAGGCGGCGCGGGAGTCCGGGTCGGCGGAGGCGGCGCGGCGCTGGAGGCGGTGGCGGCGGGCGGCGGGCCGGGCTGGGTTTCAGCCAACGCGGAGATTTTTTTTAATAATAATTTCAACGACAGAAATAAACTCCTAGAAAATAAAATAAAAACCTAAAAATGACAAAACAAATTTTCACCGTCTAAATGAAATATTTAGAACGAGATGAACATTTTCTTGGCCCTAAAATGCAATTTTAAAAACGTGCAATTTTTCTAAGGCGAATAAAATCCAAATAAAAACAAATAAAATCAAATAATTGATTTTAACATTTTTCCTCTGGTATTTCAATAGTTTTGGAGAAGTCATATTATCTCCTCTCATTTATTTTTAATATGAAATATTTTTTGGAGAGAAAAATAATTAAAAATCAGAAATCTCGTTTCATTATTTGATAAAAATCAAATATGAAAACCGGAAAATCCCCAACTCTCTCCGAGGGCCTTGAGTTGCTTAGGATTTCGAGGATTGCGGAACAAAGATGCAATAAAATATGATATGCATGAATGACTGTAGCGACCCGACCCGAATGGATCAAGTCTCTGTGCTTAGGTGTCATCCCTGGATCGGTATCTTTGACACACGATTGCTTGAAGGATTTACAATGAGGTAAATCACATGTATAAAGCAACGTAAATACTATTATCTCAATCCAAAATATAGCGGAAGCAACAAGGTTGTGGATTCCCATCAACACCAACGGCAAAGTTGAGTATAGGAAATCGTAACCCTAACGTATCACTTACTCGTAAATGCGAAAAATGCGCAACATGAAAAGTTGCAGCCCGAAAACAATTCGACACATGGAATATCCGCAATGTAACACATAGAGAGTAATGAAGGAATAAGCCTATACTACATGCATATATGGCTGGTGGAAAGCTCGATGGTTACAGTTTTGCGAAAAGCCAATTTTTCCCTACTACAAAGGAATAAATTTATTTAACTATCATGGTGGTTGTTGAACATTGAGAACGGTTGACAGCATCCTCAATCCCAATTAAAAGTACTCATTAAACCCAAACAAATTATATTAAGTAACGTGATGAGATCAACAGGATAATCCAAGAACTAGATACTCATAATTGTCCATAACCGGGGACACGGCTAACCATGATTAGTTTATACCCTCTGCAGAGGTTTGCGCACTTTTCCCCACAAGACTCGATTGCCTCCGTTTGGTTTCTCGCACTACATGGTGTTTGAGAAACGGATGACCGAGACATAGTCTTTCAGAAGCGCTAGCACCTTACGTGTGGGTAGACCGTACCAACCTACATCCCCTACATCTGCTAGTCTACCCGTAAGAGTTCGCACAACTTATTCAACTACGCCAGAGCCCATAATGGCTTGTTGCTGCACACGGAAGTTTCTAGTTTGAATAATCTCATGATCCCTTTGAGCCTGGGTGGCGGTCCGAAGATATACAGGCAAATCCTATCTACCTAGGTGCCTTGATAGGCAAATCCTGGAATAGCCAGGTGCCTCAATCCACCCAGATGTGTGTTTAAGTTGCCACCGTAGATAAACCATTAATTATCATTCTCACATTTGTCATGGATATTCACTCCAACCCAATCCATGTCTACGAGCATAGCATGGCATAATAAGCAAACGTAGAAGTAACTCCCAAAGGTTTGTTAATAAAACAGGTAATAGGTACTACCTCAACTACTTCCCATCCCACAATTTAATTAGATCCTAATCATGCAAGTGTTTGAGGAATAGATCTAATGCATAAAAACTGGGTATGAGAAAAGTATGATCAAAGTGTTACTTGCCTGCAAAGTTGATGAAGATAGATCTACTCGTCACACTCCGGCCAATCTATCGTAATCAAGCAATAGTAACCACACATAAGCAATCACTCAAAAGATCGGAAAGAACGAAGAAAACGAATCGGAAAACATCAAAACCAAGCAAATAACTCTTGCAACATAAAACAATTTCTAACAGTACCGAAATTATGTGAATTTGGCCTTATCAGAAAATTTAGGTCAAGAGCTTTAATTTGCAAAAAGAATCAACTAAATCGGAGTTACGAAACTCAAGTTATGATCAAACGAAGTTTGAATTCAAATCTGATCTAATTCAAATTTTAAAATTTCAAAAACATGTTTGAGTTGGATTACTGGATAGAAGGGATCATAACGAAGACGTGAGCGTTGGTTTCGTTGGATTTGGACTAACGAGTAAAAAGTTATAGCCGTTTGAAAATCAGGGACTAACCTGTAGAAAAAGTACTACAAAGAGGTCCCTGCCTAAAACTAACAGAAAAAAAACTATCTAACGCACGTTCGCTGCGAAGAGGTAAACAACGAGCGTTCATTAAATAAAGAAAACCAGTTTAAAAAAAACAAACTGAAAAAAAAATAAACCGGATCGGACCGGGCGTTTTTTTACCGGTCCACGGCGGGTTGGCCGGCAGCGGTCAACGGCGAGGCGGGCAGCGGCTCCGGTGGTCCTCCGACGACGGGCATCGGCGGCAGGGCGAGGCATGCGGCGACGGCAGAGGCGGCGCGGGCGGCGGAGAGCGGCAAGGCCGGGCGGTGAGGAAGAGGCGGCGGCGGCGGATCTCGTCGGGCGGCGGCGGTTGGCGGGACGCGGCGGCGCGGCGAGATGCGGGAGAGGCGGAGTCGAGAGGAGAGAGAGAGATCAGGGCCCGGGGCTCCGAATTTATAGGGCGGGAGGAGCGGCGCTCTTGCGTGGAGGAGGGGCAACGGAGAGGCGGCGACCGGTGGCGGAGCGGCGCCGGACTCCGGGGAGGAGTCCCGGTCGGGGACGACGGGCAAGGCGGCGCGGAGCTGGGCCTGCGGCCTGGCTCAGTCTTTGGGCCGCCCGGGCGAGGGTCCTTTTTAAAACATTTTTAAGACGAAACAAAAAAATAATAAAACCAAAGAAATAAAATTTTTATATAGGCATATAATATATCAAAATTTTCATAAAAGATTTCCTACAATATGAACTTTATTCTAGAGTCAAATAAAATACACACAAATTCAAATAAAACAAAGAGTGTTTCTGCTCTAATAAAATCCAACAAAAATCATTTTAAAAATACCAAAATGACTTCAAATTAATTTCTCTCCAATTTCTGTAGGGAATCATGTTACCCTATTTTCCATATATTTTATTTTTGGAGAAAAATAATTTGAATAAAACTCAAATAACTCGAATTGAAAACAAATTCGAAAGAACTTTGAATTTAATTCTTAGAAACTCCCAACTCATATTTCATATGTTTTGAAGAAGTCATTTTATCTTCGCTCGTGAAAATCATTGAGTTGCATAAAGTTTCAGAATTGGAAATATTTTCCAAATGAAATTCAAATATTTTCAACACCCTTGTCATTTAAATAAATGGAAGAAGTCATGTCATCTTCTCTCCGTGGTTTTGTGATGAAAAGAATTTGAATTCGAAGATCATAAAAGCAAAATGAAAGTTTGGGAAAGTCCTTTTATTCCCTCTCATTTAACTTTCAAAAAGTTTCAAATTCATTCACTTTCAGTCAATCAATCAAACAATCAATCAAAACTATCTATTTGTTTATAACATTCCAAAATCTAGAATTTTGGGATGTTACAATGACCTATGTATAACATTCCAAATTGAAAATTTGGGATGTTACAGGTGTTCTAATATAGCTTTATTTAACCATAGTTGAAACTTTAGCATGTTCCTTTATCCTAACAGGAAAAGGTGGTTTCTCAATATAAGCAGAAGGGACAACTGGATCAACATTGTAAAGTATAATTTCTTCTTTAACCGGTACCGGTTCTTTAATTTCTTATTTAATAGGTGGGTGATATTTAAACCACTTCTCTTTAGGGAGTTCAACATGAGTAGAAAATGATTCAAAAAAGGAGGCTACTATCTCAGAGTCAAGCCCATGTTTAGTGTTAAACTTTTGACAAGCATCGGTATTCATAAAAGGTTTAACACAACCATACTTAAGTTTAATACCTGACTCTTTACCTTCATAGAGTTCCCAATCTTCAGAGTCGCGTTTAATTCTTTCCAAAAGATCCCACCGGAATTCAATAGTCTTCTTCATAAGAGAACCAGCACAAGAAGTATCAAGCATGGTTTGATCATTACGAGAAAGTCGAGCATAAAAATTCTGGATAATAATTTCTCTTGAGAGCTCATGATTGGGAGCATGAATATAACATTGACTTAAGTCTCCCCCAACCTAGAGCGATACTTTCTCCTTTACGAGGCCAAAAATTATATATATATAATTCCAATCACGATGAACTAGATGCATAGGATAATTTTTTTGGTGAAATTCCAATTTCAAACGATTGCAATTCCATCATCCAATATCATCGCATAGCCTATACCATGCCAATGTTTTTCCCTTCAAAGATAAAGGGAAAAACTTTTCCATAATTTCATCTCCGGGTAAACCTGCAAGCTTAAACAATTCACAAATTTGTTCTACATATATCAAGTGCATATCAGGATGTTCGGTTTCATCTACTGCATAAGGATTAGCTAGCAGTTGTTCTATCATACCCGAAGGAATTTCATATTCAATATTTTCAGTAGGTGCAGTAGGTTGAGGGGTAAGTAATTGTGGTTCCGGACGAGGTGAAGATACCCCGAACAAACCCCTCAAAGGATTGTTTTCCATAGTAACAAGTGACAAAAAATTTCAGCACACTATATAAATGTTTCCTCACCAAATTCCACTTACCAAAGGCGCTTCACTCCCCGGCAACGGCGCCAGAAAATAGCCCTTGATGACCCACAAGTATAGGGGATCAATTGTAGCTCTCTTCGATAAGTAAGAGTGTCGAACCCAATGAGGAACAGAAGCAAATGACAAGTAGTTTTCAGTAAGGTAATGTCTGCAAGTGCTGAAATTGTAAGTAGAGGAGTAGTTTGATAGCAAGATAATTTGTAATGAGCAAGTAACGATAGTAGTAACAAATATGCAGCAAGGTAGCCCAATCCTTTTGAGGCAAAGGACATGCAAAATGGTCTCTTATGATAAGAAAAGCGTTCTTGAGGGTACACGGGAATTTCATCTAGTCACTTTCATCATGTTGGTTTAATTCGTGTTCGCTACTTTGATAATTTGATATGTGGGTGGACCGGTGCTTAGGTGTTGTTCTTACTTGAACAAACCTCCTACTTATGATTAACCCTCCCGCAAGCATCCGCAAATACGAGAAAAGTATTAATAATAAATTCTAACCGTAGCATTAAACTTTTGGATCCAATCGGCCCCTTACGGAATAGCGCATAAACTGGGGTTTAAGCTTTTGTCACTCTCGCAACCCATCATCTAATTGCTACTCCACAATGCATTCCCTTAGGCCCAAATATGGTGTGAAGTGTCATGTAGTCGACGTTCACATGACACCACTAAGGGAATAAGAACATACATACTATCAAAATATCGAACACATATCAAGTTCACATGATTAATTACAACATTATTTCTTCCATGACCTCAAGAACAAAAGTAACGACTCACAAATGATAAACATGTTCATGATCGGAGGAGTATTAAATAACATAATGGATCTAAACATATAATATTCCACCAAATGAACCATATAGTAATCAACTACAAGATGTAATCAACACTACTAGTTACCCACAAGCACCAATCTATAGTTTCGGTAACAAGATTGAACACAAGAGATGAACTAGGGTTTGAGATGAGATGGTGATGTTGAAGATGCTGATGGAGATTGCCCTCCCCAAGATGGGAGAGTTGTTGGTGATGATGAGGACGATGATTTCCCCCTGTGGGAGGGAAGTTCCCCCGACGAAATCGCTCTGCTAGAGGGCAAACGTGCTCCTGCACAAGTTCCGCCTCGAGACGGCGGCGGTCCATCCCGAAATTCCTCTCCTTATTTTTTCAAGGTCAAAATGACTTATATACCAGAAGATGGGCACCGGCGGTGGGCCGAGGAGGGCACAACCCACCAGGGCACGCCTGGGCTCCCTGGCGCGCCCACGTGGGTTGTGCCCACCTGGTGGGCCCCCTCTGGTAGTTATTTTCTCCAATAATTCTTATAAATTCCATAAAAAATCTTCGTCAAGTTTCAGCTTGTTTGGAGTTGTGCAGAATAGGTGGCCTGACGTAGCTTTTCCAGGTCCAGATTTCCAGGTGTCGGAATTCTCCCTCTTTGTGTGTACCTTGTAAATTATGAGGGAAAAGGCATTAGAATTACTCTAAAAAGCATTATTATGAATAAAAACATTATAGATAACAGTAAGAAAACATAATGCAAAATGGACGTATTATTATTAAGGTTAAAAAGACGGGGTTTATTCATACGTGAGTTTATCTTGTCTACATCATGTCATCTTGCTTAAGGCGTTACTCCATTCTTCCATGAACCTAATACAGTAGATGCATGTTGGATAGCGATCGATGTGTGGAGTAATAGTAGTAAATGTAGAATTGTTTCGGTTTACTTGTCTCAGACGCGACGCCTATGTATGATAGTTGCCTTGGATATCGTCATAATTATTTGCTTCTCTATCAATTGCCCAACAATAATTTTTTTACCCACTGTATGCTATTTTTATGAGAGAAGCCTCTAGTGAAAACTATGGCCCCAGGTCTATCTTTTATCGTATATTAAAACTTAAAATACCTTGCTGCAATTTCCTTTTATTTATTTCATTTTGTATTTTTATCTGATCTATCTATCAAAAACTATGCAATTTAATCTTGCTCATAACCATTGAGGGATTGATAACCCCTCTACATGTTGGGTTGCAAGTATTTGTAGTTTGTGTGCAGGTGCTGTTTACATAGTGTTGCTTCGTTCTCCTACTGGATTGATAACCTTGGTTTCATAAGTGAGGAGATACTTATCTCTATTGTACTGCATCATCCTCTCCTCTTCGGGGAAATCCCAATGCAACTCACAAGTACCATAGGTAAATGATAAAAACGGATTTTTTGATGTGGGATGCTACCTAACATATTCATCATGCAATCTTGCTTTTATTGTATGAATATTTAGATCCGAATGATTCAAAGCAATAGTCTATAATTTGACATAAAGACATCAAGACTCAGGCATACCAACAAACAATCATGTCTTTGAAAATAAAAATGCTAAAGGACACTATCCCTACAAAATCATATAGCATTGTCACGCCCCATCTTCTTACACAAAGTATAAATCATGCACTGCCCCGGTGTTAGCCAAGCAATTGGTTCATACTTTTTAACGCGCTTCAGCTTTTTCAACCCCCACGCAATACATGAGCGCAAGCCATGGATATAAAACTATGGGTGGAATAGAATACAGTGATAGAGATTAATATGGAGAAGACAAAAAGGAGAAAGTCTCAAATCGACGAGGCTAATCAACGGGTTATGGAGATGCCCATCAATTGATGTCAATGCAAGGAGTAGAGATTGCCATGCAACAGATGCACTAAGAGAAGGCGGGTAGTAGCAGGCGCAGCCTGAGCGGCGATGCATCTTGTTGGGCGTGGCCGGGCGTAAGCACATAGGGGCAGGGGTCGCACGGGGGTGCGGTGAGCGTAAGAGGGCGTGGGTGTTGGGGAACGTAGTAATTTCAAAAAAAAATTCCTACGCACACACAGGATCATGGTGATGCATAGCAACGAGAGGGGAGAGTGTGTCCACGTACCCTCGTAGACTGAAAGCGGAAGCCTTAACACAACGCGGTTAATGTAGTCGTACGTCTTCACGATCCGACCGATCCAAGTACCGAACGCACGGCACCTCCGAGTTCAGCACACGTTCAGCTCGATGGCGTCCCACGAACTCCGATCCAGCAGAGCTTTGAGGGAGAATTCCGTTAGCATGATGGCGTGATGATGGTGATGATGATGCTACCGACGCAGGGCTTCGCCTAAGCACCACTACGATATGATCGAGGTGGATTATGGTGGAGGAGGCACCGCACACGGCTAAGAGATCAAGAGATCAATTGCTGTGTCTAGAGGTGCCCCCCTGCCCCCGTATATAAAGGAGGGAGGGAGAGGCCGGCCCTAGAGGGGGCGCGCCAAGTGTGGGGAGTCCTACTAGGACTCCCAAGTCATAGTAGGATTCCCCTTTCCTTTCCGGAGTAGGAGAGAAGGAAAGAGGGGGAGAGGGAGAAGGAAAGAGGATGCACCCCTTGTCCAATTCGGACCCGGAGGGGGGAGCGCCTCCTTCTTTTTCGCCTCTCTCCTCTATTCCCGTATGGCCCAATAATGCCCAATACTTCTCCCGGTGAATTCCCGTAACTCCCCGGTACTCCGAAAATACCCGAATCACTCGAAACCTTTCCGATGTCCGAATATAGTCGTCCAATATATCGATCTTTACGTCTCGACCATTTCGAGACTCCTCTTCATGTCCCCGATCTCATCCGGGACTCCGAACTACCTTCGGTACATCAAAACACAAAAACTCATAATACAATCGTCACCGAAACTTTAAGCGTGCGGACCCTACGGGTTCGAGAACTATGTAGACATGACCGAGACATGTCTCCGGTCAATAACCAATAGCGGAACCTGGATGCTCATATTGGCTCCTACATATTCTACGAAGATCTTTATCGGTCAAACCGCATAACAACATACGTTGTTCCCTTTGTCATCGGTATGTTACTTGCCTGAGATTCGATCGTCGGTATCTCAATACCTAGTTCAATCTCATTACCGGCAAGTCTCTTTACTCGTTCCGTAATACATCGTCCCACAACTAAATCATTAGTTACAATGCTTGCAAGGCTTATAGTGATGTGCATTACCGAGTTGGCCTAGAGATACCTCTCCGACAATCGGAGTGACAAATCCTAATCTCGAAATACGCCAACCCACAAGTACCTTTGGAGACACCTGTAGAGCACCTTTATAATCACCCAGTTACATTGTGACGTTTCGTAGCACACAAAGTGTTCCTTCGGTAAACGGGAATTGCATAATCTCATAGTCATAGGAACATGTATAAGTCATGAGGAAAGCAATAGCAACATACTAAACGATCAATTGATAAGCTAACGGAATGGGTCAAGTCAACCACATCATTCTCCTAATGATGTGATCCCGTTAATGAAATGACAACTCATGTCCATGGCTAGGAAACTCAACCATCTTCGATTAACGAGCTAGTCAAGTAGAGGCATACTAGTGACGCTATGTTTGTCTATGTATTCAAACATGTACTAAGTTTCCGGTTAATTCAATTCTAGCATGAATAATAAACATTTATCATGATATAAGGAAATAAATAATAACTTTATTATTGCCTCTAGGGAATATTTCCTTCGGTCTCCCACTTGCACCAGAGTCAATAATCGAGTTCACATCACCATGTGTTTTAACACCAATAGTTCACATCACCATGTGATTAACACCCATAGTTCACATCGTCATGTGACCAACACCCAAAGGGTTTACTAGAGTCAATAATCTAGTTCACATCGCTATGTGATTAACACCCAAAGAGTACTAAGGTGTGATCATGTTTTGCTTGTGAGAGAAGTTTAGTCAACGGGTCCGCTACATTCAGATCCGTATGTATTTTGCAAATTTCTATGTCAACAATGCTCGCATGCAGAAGCTACTCTAGCTAATTGCTCCCACTTTTAATATGTATCCAGATTGAGACTTAGAGTCATACGGATCGATGTCGAAGCTTGCATCGGCGTAACCCTTCTGACGAACCTTTTGTCACCTCCATAATCGAGAAACATATCCTTATTCCACTAAGGATAAGTTTGACCGCTGTCGATGATCTACTGCTAGATCACTATTGTACTCCCTTGCCAAACTCAGTGTAGGGTATACAATAGATCTGGTACACAGCATGACATACTTTATAGAACCTATGGCTGAGGCACAGGGAATGACTTTCATTCTCTTTCTATCTTCTGTTGTGGTCGGGTTTTGAGTCTTACTCAATTTCACACCTTGTAACACAGGCAAGAACTCTATCTTTGATTGTTCCATTTTGAACTACTTCAAAATCTTGTCAAGGTATGTACTCATTGAAAAACTTATCAAGCGTCTTGATCTATCTCTATAGATCTTGATGCTCAATATGTAAGCAGCTTCACCGAGGTCTTTCTTTGAAAAACTCCTTTCAAACACTCCCTTATGCTTTGCAGAATAATTCTTCATTATTTCCAATCAACAATATGTCATTCACATATACTTATCAGAAATGTTGTAGTGCTCCCACTCACTTTCTTGTAAATACAAGCTTCACCGCAAGTCTGTATAAAACTATATGCTTTGATCAACTTATCAAAGCATATATTCCAATTCCAAGATGCTTGCACCAGTCCATAGATGGATCGCTGGAGCTTGCATATTTTGTTAGCACCTTTAGGATTGACAAAACCTTCTGGTTGCATCATATACAACTCTTCTTTAATAAATCCATTAAGGAATGCAGTTTTTTTATCCATTTGCCAGATTTCATAAAAGGCGGCAATTGCTAACATGATTCGGACAAACTTAAGCATAGATACGAGTGAGAAACTCTCATCGTAGTCATCACCTTGAACTTGTCGAAAACCTTTTGCGACAATTCTAGCTTTGTAGATAGTAACACTACTATCAGCGTCCGTCTTCCTCTTGAAGATCCATTTATTTTCTATGGCTTGCCGATCATTGGGCAAGTCAACCAAAGTCCACACTTTGTTCTCATACATGGATCCCATCTCAGATTTCATGGCCTCAAGCCATTTCGTGGAATCTGGGCTCATCATCGCTTCCTCATAGTTCGTAGGTACGTCATAGTCAAGTAACATGTCCTCCAGAACAGGATTACCGTACCACTCTGGTGCGGATCTCACTCTGGTTGACCTACGAGGTTCGGTAGTAACTTGATTTGAAGTTACATGATCATCATCATTAGCTTCCTCGCTAATTGGTGTAGGAGTCACAGGAAAAAATTTATGTGATGAACTACTTTCCAATAAGGGAGCAGGTACAGTTACCTCATCAAGTTCTACTTTCCTCCCACTCACTTGTTTCGCGATAAACTCCTTCTCTAGAAAGGATCCATTATAAGCAACGAATATCTTGCCTTTGGATCTGTGATAGAAGGTGTACCCAACTGTCTCCTTTGGGTATCCTATGAAGACACATTTCTCCGATTTGGGTTTGAGCTTATCAGGATGAAACTTTTTCACATAAGCATTGCAACCCCAAATTTTAAGAAACGACAACTTTTGGTTTGTTGCCAAACCAAAGTTCATAAGGTGTCGTCTCAACGGATTTAGATGGTGCCCTATTTAACGTGAATGCAGCTGTCTCTAATGCATAAACCCAAAATGATAGTGGTAAATCGGAAAGAGACATAGATTGCACCATATCTAATAAAGTACGATTACGATGTTCGGATACACCATTACGCTGTGGTGTTCCAGGTGGCGTGAGTTGTGAAACTATTCCACATTGTTTCAAATGAGGACCAAACTCGTAACTCAAATATTCTCCTCCACGATCAGATCGTAGAAACTTTATTTTCTTGTTACGATGATTTTCCACTTCACTCTGAAATTATATGAACTTTTCAAATGTTTCAGACTTATGTTTCATCAAGTAGATATACCCATATCTGCTCAAATCATCTAAGAAGGTCAGAAAATAACGATACCTGCCGCGAGCCTCAATAATTATCAGATCACATACATCAGTATGTATTATTTACAATAAGTCAGTTGCTCGCTGCATTGTTCCGGAGAACGGAGTCTTTAGTCATCTTGCCCATAAGGCATGGTTCGCAAGCATCAAGTGATTCATAATCAAGTGATTCCAAAATCCCATCAGCATGGAGTTTCTTCATGCGCTTTACACCAATATGACCTAGACGGCAGTGCCACAAATGAGTTGCACTATTATTATTAACTTTGCATCTTTTGGCTTCAATATTATGAATATGTGTATCACTACGATCGAGATCCAACAAACCATTTTCATTGGGTGTATGACCATAGAAGGTTTTATTCATGTAAATAGAACAACAATTGTTCTCTAACTTCAATGAATAACCGTATTGTAATAAACATGATCAAATCATATTCATGCTCAACGCAAACACCAAATAACACTTATTTAGGTTCAACACTAATCCCGAAAGTGTAGGGAGCGTGCGATGATGATCATATCAATCTTGGAATCACTTCCAACACACATCGTCACTTCATCCTTAACTAGTCTATGTTCATTATGCAACTCCCGTTTCGAGTTACTACTCTTAGCAATGGAACCAGTATCAAATACCGAGGGGTTGCTATGAACACTAGTAAAATACACATCAATAATCTGTATATCAAATATACCTTTGTTCACTTTGCCATCCTTCTTATCCGCCAAATACTTGGGGCAGTTCCGCTTCCAGTGACCAGTCCCTTTGCAGTAGAAGCACTTAGTCTCAGGCTTAGGTATAGACTTGGGCTTCTTCACTTGAGTAGAAACTTGCTTGCCGTTCTTCTTGAAGTTCCCCTTCTTCCCTTTGCCCTTTTCTTGAAACTAGTGGTCTTGTTAACGATCAACACTTGATGCTTTTCTTGATTTCTACCTTCGTCGATTTCAGCATCATGAAGAGCTTGGGAATCGTTTCTGTTTATCCCTTGCATATTATAGTTCATCACGAAGTTCTAGTAACTTGGTGATAGTGACTAGAGAACTCTGTAAATCACTATCTTATCTGGAAGATTAACTCCCACTTGATTCAAGTGATTGTAGTACTCAGACATTCTGAGAACACGCTCACTAGCTGAGCAATTCTCCTCCATCTTGTAGGCAAAGTACTGTCAGAGGTCTCATACCTCTCGACACGGGCATGAGTATGAAATACCAATTTCAACTCTTGGAACATATTATACGCTCCGTGGTGTTCAAAACATTTTTGAAGTCCCAGTTCTAAGACGTAAAGCATGGTGCACTAAACTATCAAGTAGTTATCATACCGAGCTTTGTCAAACGTTCATAACGTCTGCATCTGCTCCTACAATAGGTCTGTCACCTAGCGGTGTATCAAGGACATAATTCTTCTGTGCAGCAATGAGGATAATCCTCAGATCACGGATCCAATCCGCATCATTGCTACTAACATCTTTCAACTTAGTTTTCTATAGGAACATATCAAAAATAAAACAGGGGAGCTAAACGCGAGCTATTGATCTACAACATAGATATGCTAATACTATCAGGACTAAGTTCATGATAAATTAAAGTTCAATTAATCATATTACTTAAAAAACTCCCACTTAGATAGACATCCCTCTAATCCTCTAAGTAATCACGTGATCCATATCAACTAAACCATGTCCGATCATCACGTGAGATGGAGTAGTTTCTATCTACTATATGATTCACGCTCGACCTTTCGGTCTCAGTGTTCCGAGGCCATATCTGCATATGCTAGGCTCGTCAAGTTTAACCTGAGTATTCCGCGTGTGCAACTGTTTTGCACCCGTTGTATTTGAACGTAGAGCTTATCACACCCGACCATCACGTGGTGTCTTAGCACGAAGAACTTTCACAACGGTGCATACTCAGGGAGAACACTTATACCTTGAAATTTAGTGAGAGATCATCTTATAATGCTACCGTCGATCTAAGCAAAATAAGATGCATAAAAGATAAACATCACATGCAATCAATATAAGTGATATGATATGGCCATCATCATCTTGTGCTTGTGATCTCCATCTCCGAAGCATTGTCATGATCACCATCGTCACCGGCACGACACCTTGATCTCCATCGTAGCATCGTTGTCGTCTCGCCAACTATTGGTTCTACGACTATTGCTACCGCTTAGTGATAAAATAAAGCAATTACAGGGCGATTGCATTGCATACAATAAAGCGACAACCATATGACTCCTGCCAGTTGCCGATAACTCGGTTACAAAACATGATCATCTCATACAATAAAATATAGCATCATGCCTTGACCATATCACATCACAACATGCCCTGCAAAAACAAGTTAGACGTCATCTACTTTGTTGTTGCAAGTTTTACGTGGCTGCTACGGGCTGAGCAAGAACCGTTCTTACCTACGCATCAAAACCACAACGATAGTTTGTCAAGTTAGTGTTGTTTTAACCTTCTCAAGGACCGGGCGTAGCCACACTCGGTTCAACTAAAATTGGAGAAACTGACACCCGCTAGTCACCTGTGTGCAAAGCACGGCGGTAAAACCAGTCTCGCGTAAGCGTACGCGTAATGTCGGTCCGGGCCGCTTCATCCAACAATACCGCCGAACCAAAGTGTGACATGCTGGTAAGCAGTATGACTTATATCGCCCACAACTCACTTGTGTTCTACTCATGCATATAACATCTACGCATAAAACCTGGCTCGGATGCCACTGTTGGGGAACATAGTAATTTCAAAAAAATTCCTACGCACACACTGGATCATGGTGATGCATAGCAACGAGAGGGGAGAGTGTGTCCACGTACCCTCGTAGACCGAAAGTGGAAGCTTTAGCACAACGGGGTTGATGTAGTCATACGTCTTCACGATCCGACCGATCCAAGTACCGAACGCACGGCACCTCCGAGTTCAGCACACGTTCAGCTCGATGACGTCCCACGAACTCCGATTTAGCAGAGCTTCGAGGGAGAATTCTGTCAGCACGACGGCGTGATGATGGTGATGATGATGCTACCGACGCAGGGCTTTGCCTAAGCACTGCTACGATATGATCGAGGTGGATTATGGTGGAGGGGGCACCGCACACGGCTAAGAGATCAAGAGATCAATTGCTGCGTCTAGAGGTGCCCCCTGCCCCCGTATATAAAGGAGGGAGGGAGAGGTCGGCCCTAGAGGGGGCGCGCCAAGTGTGGGGAGTCCTACTAGGACTCCCAAGTCCTAGTAGGATTCCCCTTTCCTTTTCGGGGTAGGAGAGAAGGAAAGAGGGGGAGAGGGAGAAGGAAAAGGGGGTTGCACCCCTTGTCCAATTCAGACCAGAGGGGGGCGCCTCCTTCCTTTTGGCCTCTCTCCTCTATTCCCGTATGGCCCAATAAGGCCCAATACTTCTCCCGGTGAATTCCCGTAACTCCCTGGTACTCTGAAAATACCCGAATCACTCGGAACCATTCCGATGTCCGAATATAGTCATCCAATATATCGATCTTTATGACTCGACCATTTCGAGACTCCTCTTCATGTCCCCGATCTCATCCGGTACTCCAAACTACCTTCGGTACATCAAAACACAAAAACTCATAATACAATCGTCACCAAAACTTTAAGCGTGCGGACCCTACGGGTTCGAGAACTATGTAGACATGACCGAGACATGTCTCCGGTCAATAACCAATAGCGGAACCTGGATGCTCATATTGGCTCCTACATATTCTACGAAGATCTTTATCGGTCAAACTGCATAACAACATACGTTGTTCCCTTTGTCATAGGTATGTTACTTGCCCGAGATTCGATCGTCGGTATCTCAATACCTAGTTTAATCTCGTCACCGGCAAGTCTCTTTACTCGTTCCGTAATACACCATCCCGCAACTAACTCATTAATTACAATGCTTGCAAGGCTTATAGTGATGTGCATTACCGAGTGGGCCCAGAGATACCTCTCCGACAATCGGAGTGACAAATCCTAATCTCGAAATACGCCAACCAAACAAGTACCTTTGGAGACACCTGTAGAGCACCTTTATAATTACCCGATTCGTTGTGACGTTTGGTAGCACACAAAGTGTTCCTCCGTAAACGGGAGTTGCATAATCTCATAGTCATAGAAACATGTATAAGTCATGAAGAAAGCAATAGCAACATAGTAAACGATCAAGTGCTAAGCTAACGGAATGGGTCAAGTCAATCACATCATTCTCCTAATGATGTGACCCCGTTAATCAAATGACAACTCATGTCCATGGCTAGGAAACTCAACCATCTTTGATTAACGAGCTAGTCAAGTAGAGGCATACTAGTGACACTATGTCTATGTATTCACACATGTACTAAGTTTCCGGTAAATACAATTCTAGCATGAATAATAAACATTTGTCATGATATAAGGAAGTAAATAATAACTTTATTATTGCCTCTAGGGCATATTTCCGTCAGTGGGCGCATGCGCGAGCGTCGGCCATGGCAACCGAAGCGCGGAGACGTCGATACAATGGCGGATCAAAGGGGAAAATGGGGGAAGGCGGGGAGAGGAGCTCACTGCAGGGCGAATGGCGTGCTCGGGGAGGTCGAGGAGGCGCCGGAGTAGTTGTACGACAGCGAGGTAGTGGCGGGGCCTATGGGGAGAAGATGACGCGAGCGACGGCAGTGGCGCTTCACGGCTCTGATCCATGGGCTTAGATGACGAAGGGGAGGGCGACGGAGCTTCCGGACAACCAGGCGCAACTCGGGGTTGCTCCGGTGTGCGTCAATGACGGTGGCATGGCGACATGTACGCTGGGGTGACGAGGAAATGATGAGGATGAGCGAGAAGGGAGAAGTGGGTTGACTAGGGTTTGTAGGGGGGTCGAGGGTGCGGCCTTGTAGTCGTTGGGGAAGCGGGGGATGGCCGCCAAGGCAACACGGGCGCGTGGACGGGCGAGCAGAGGCCACGACCATGGCTCTGCCTTCCCATGTCTAGTGGAAGTAGAAGGCCACTGTGGGGTGGGCCTTTGTGCACTGTAGCACTTAGGCCCAGTGGCACAGTAGCGGCTAGGACTTTTCTTTTTTCTTTTTCTTTTTTCTTTTTTGTTTCTTCATTTATTTCTATACTTAATCAACTTTAGTTGCAAATGAAACTTGCACACAAATCCTACACATTATTTTGAAAAGTCCCACAAAGTTTTAGGTCATTTGGAAACATTTCAATTTATGTTTGCATTTAAGTGTTTCAAATAAGTGCTATTGGCCCACTTTAAAATATTTCTAGGGGCAGTTTGGTAATTCCAAAATGGGTGATTTCTTCATGACAAATACTCTGGAATTATTTAAAATATTACCAACATCTTTGTTTTACTGTTGAAAAAATATTATTTTTGACTTTATTTTAAATTTGAATTTGACCTAGGTTTGGATCAAAGCGAGGTTTAGCAGAATTAATTGTGATGACATGGCACCATTAGCATGGGTTTACTGTAGCATGACATCAGGGTTGTTACAGGGAATCGTTCATGGAGGGCTTCTACATCATCCTTGTTGCCTTCCTATGATGCGTGAGTAGTTCACCACAGACCTAGGGGTCCATAGCTAGTTGCTAAATGGCTTCTTCTCTCTCTTTGATCTTCAATACTATGTTCTCCTTGATCTTCTTGGAGTTCTATCCGATGTAATCTTCTTTTGTGGTGTGTTTGTTGGGATCCGATGAATTGTGGATTTATGATCAGATTATTCATTGAAACTTGAAAGTAATTGTGTCTTTTCTGAACTTTATTATGCACGATTGTTATAGCTTTGCATTTCTCTCCGATCTATCCGTTTGGTTTGGCCAACTTATTGATTTATCTTTAGGGGAAGAGGTGCTTTGTAATGGGTTCAATCTTGGGGTGCTCTATATCCCAGTGACAGAAGGGGCAAGACACGTATTTGTATTATTGCCATTAAGGGTAAAATGATTGGGTTTATTCATATTGAATGAGTTTACATTGTCTACATCATGTCATCTTGCTTAAGGCATTACTCCATTTTTCATGAACTTAATACCATAGATGCATGCTGGATAACGATCGATTGGTGGAGTAATAGTAGTAGATGTAGGTAGGAGTCGGTCTACTTGTCTCAGACGTGATGCATATATACATGATCATTGCCATGAATATGTCATAACTATGCGATTTTCTATCAATTGCCCAACAATAATTTGTTCACTCACCATATGATATGTGTCCGAGAGAGAAGCCGCTAGTGAAAACTATGGCCCCCGGGTCTACCTTTACCATATTATAAAAACTAGAATTCATTTGCTGCAATTTATTTACTTTTATTTTACTTTGCAATTTATCCATCTACCTATACAAGATTTAATCCTTGCAAGTAACGAGTCCAAGGGGAATGACAACCCTCTTGCCCGTGTTGGGTGCAAGTATTTGCTTTTGTGTGTAGGTGCTATTCATGATGCTTTGCATGATTCTCCTATTGGTTTGATAAACCTTGGTTCTCACCGAGGGAAACACTTATCTCTACTGTACTCACATCTCCTCTCCTCTCCGAGGAAAACCCTAACACAGCTCACAAGTAGCAGCAGTGAGGCCAACAAAGGTCATGTCTGCTTTAGTACCAACTACCACTACCAAAGTGGTTGTAGGGACAACAACATCATGTCAGCATTCACAGGCACAAGAACTTGAACAGTAGCGGCCTGGGTCATAGGTATTATCAGGGTTGCAGTAGGGATAGTAGCCACGACCAAACCATAGGATGGAACCGGCCCGAACCTAGGAGGATAGTCTCGTCCGGCCACCATGTCTACAACAATTTGAACCGAGTCTAAGGGAAGAGGGGTTCTATTGTTGTTGGACCCGTCTCCGTCTAGACCAAGTTTTAGGGGTTCTCGTGGCTTGCTTTTCCCTGGTCCCAGCTTAATAGCATTCACCACGTCAATCGCTGAGTACACGAGAGGGTTCGCCAACACCACCTCCTGGATTTCATCGTACCTCTTTATAGCAAGTCTTGTCGATGTTGTTTTGCGTCCCACGAGCCATTTGACTCGAAGTGAAGGAATCGGCAAGCACTGTCGGCATCAGGAGCCACATAGCTATCTTTATCGTTATTATGTGTAAAAGAATATGCACCATTGCTCCCGAGGACCTCATCTCTTGGAGATCTACGGGCAGCTTACAGTTGTGCTGGCTATGACCCAAGTGAACACATAAACTACAAAAGCGAGGCACCCTCTCGTATTTGACATCTAAGAAGAGTACTTCATTTTTAGCAAAGTCATGGGATTCTAGGATATTACAGAGGGGTTCATCAACATCATGGCTGATTCGGATCCTAAGAAAGTCACCCCAAAATTTACCTTCTCTATTTGTGTGCACCTATAGGACTTCTTGAAGCTTTCCTCTAATCTCATGGACCACCGTCTATGAGAGCGTGATCAACATGTGAGTGATCTCCATGTCGCCTGGACTAGCGCTCCCGTCCACCGCGGTCATCGGGAAGGCATCTCCGCGATGTGTCCATGGGCCATTTTGAGGATGAATTTGAGGTCCCCTCTGCGCTCGAACTCGAGGAAAAAGCAGTTGTTCTTGAGAGGTGTGTGGTTGAGATGCCCCCTCAGTCCCCACTTGCTCTTGAGCTCCTTGAACAACCCTTCGATGCTAAAGATTTGCACCGAGAAGAACAACCAGGCCGCTACACCTGGTGCGCATGGCAGCCCTCTCCTCGGTTAGGTTCATTTGAACCGCATTTGGCGCATGCGCCTCTAAGCTGGTGGAGGGCACGCCGGGTGGGGTCCCGGGGCCGCGGGCGGAGGAGGGAGGCGCCTGCAACGGCCCAGGATGGACGGGGGCAGGGCTGGCCGGAGCAGCGTGGGCAGGCGTCGGGGAGGATAGAGTCCGGCATCGCCGGACCAACAGGAAGCTGCCGCCGCGGGGGCGGGGGCATGGCGCGGGGTGGAGGGGTGGTGGCGTTAGCAGCAGCCGAGGATGGACGGGGGACGGGGCGGGCCGGAGCCGCGCAGGCAGGCCGTCGGGAGGACCGGATCCGACGTCGCCGGACCAACAGGAGGCTGCCGCCGCGTGGGTAGGTACGAGGGGCGTGGTGGAGGGGTGGGGGTTGCCCGGGGGCGTGAGGAGGTGGATCCACCCAGCCGTCACCTTCCTGGGGTCCGACACGGCTTCGCTGACCGGCCCTCCGGTGGCGGCGATGCGGCGAGGGCGGCTATGAGGGGATCATCCAACAAACATCTAAACGCGTGATCTTTGTACATCCATCTATCTATCTATGGTTTTGCTATGTCTCCGTCAACAAAGAATTGTTATTTCTCAATCCATGTTAAACATGATAAAGCCTACAGTTGTTAAAGGAAACTTCTGCAGACTATTGCCTAGTTGAACCGCTCGGTAAGTGATTGCCCGCATCAAGAAGAGATGTTAACATACTTTTGACGATTCGCTAGTCTATTTTTTTCTATTTTTCCCTGGCATGACATTTTGGGATGTTTTTGTTTAGGTGATACACCGAATTTACAAAGCTTGGATGCACACAATGCTTTCGTCCAAACTTGTTTACTTGTTTTTTTTTTTGAAGGCAAACTTGTTTATTTGTTGCTTGATGTAAGCTAGTCAGCAACCGAACAGTAGTAGATGGATCACGGATACAGCTTCACCACACGAATGCATGGCTCACGAGTTCCGGCGCATCGATTGATCGATCACCATCGCGCGATGCAAAGGAAAATGTAGTCTGATCGAACCTCTTCCTTTCGCTGCCATCGCATTTTCTCAAACTCAGAGATGAACATTAATTACATGTACCGTACTAGTATTTGGATATTTATTAGTCTCATGTACTACATATACATAAGGGCATCTCTAAGGGCTAAGGCAGACCGTAAACCTCCCACAACCGTCTGGACCGGGCAGTCCGGACCCCGAAAGCCAGTCAACGCCGACCTGTATCAATCCACAAAGCAGCACGGACGCAATTTCTCCCGCAAACCGATGATAAAAGTGACGGAGCTTTGCGGGAGTCCGGACCGCTCCCATGCCCGCTTATGAATGCCATGGCCCACCAAAAGACCCCTCCCACCCTCCTGCACGCGCTCCCGTCCGGCGCCAGCTGCCCGCATTCATGCCGGTGTAGAGTGCGCCGCTCCGCATTGAAGACGGCTCAGGGCGAGCGCGGCCTCTCATTGCCTCCGCCATTGAAGCGGCGCGCCGGCCGAGGGCGCCGGCCACTGCACGCCCGGCTGAACACGCCTCCTTGCCGCATTCATATATCGCCATTAACCCTGCTTGGAAGCCGAGAAATTTACTTCGGTCACACGTCTGTTCATGAACGGGACGGCATTAAACGCAACGCCGACCGAGCTTCCACCGTCCGCCTTCTATGTAAACAAGGACAGAAGCCGGGCAAGAACTACACCCCTCCGCCGCTCCCCCAATTTCCTCCTCCACCACTCTTTCGATGGCTTCCGAAGAGCAGTTTTCTGGCATACAAGCTGGCTAGGTGGCCCATCGAGCCGGCTTGTATGCCCTGACAAAGGGGAGCGAGGGCAATTCAATGCCTACTTTGTGGCTTGCGCATTCAATTTTAAGTGCTACGGAAACTGGTTATGTTATTGGTCAAATATGTTTAATTTGCTTTTTCTTAGTGTTTGCCGATGTTATTTAGTTAGCAAATACACCAACAAGACTAAGATGTTATTGCCTCATTTTCAAATTGTCTCAGCTTTGGTGCAGAATAAGTTAGTTTGCATCCGAGGTCTTCTTACGGCGTTTCATTAAGAACTATGTTTGCTATACAACTAGTCATGTTCAAATTGATTCACTTTGTAAAAATTTGGCGCAAAAAGAAAAATAAGTCATAAGACTACACAATTACATTTTCTATGATATACTCTTAACGTTCGTAATTTTACGCGTCATATAAATATTCTTTTTACCATCTATATATATTTTCTTACATTCTTGTTTGACTTCCAACGTAATAATAAAAACTAAATGATGTTAAATAAATAGAGGGAGTGAAGGATTATAATTCTTCACCCCGAGCGATGAAAAGTCAGTATATCAAAATCAAATCGAATTCCAAATCAATACTACAATATTTGCCAAACTCATGTATAACAACATATTTAACGAGAAACGGTATTTACCGAACCAAATTGACGGAATGCACAACGCTGCATGTGGACGCGATAATTGGTGAAAAGCAAGGAGCACACAGACGCGGAGAGAGGAGCAGAGAAATATAAAGTAGAGGCAATATATGTAGCAGTAATTATACACTCGTCTCGTACGTCTTGATCACATTGCCTGCATGGTTGAAACCGAACCATCAGAGATCTGTATCACATTCCTTTATGTTTACTTCTGTTCAAAGCAGGGCATGGTGAGCTTTCCATCATTCTTGCGCTGTTCCATCCAAAAAATCAGGAGAGAAAAAAAAAACTTAGTTAAATTAAATTTGGTGATAAATCAGTTTGTTTGGGTGGTCAGACGAGATGGACTGAAAGTTGATGCGTAGTACCAGCCACGGTGGTGCAATGGACGTGCTGCTGCTCCCTCCTCCTGAAGCTCACCATGAGGCCGTTCTTCATGTACAGCGTGGTGTTGAGCTTGGGCTTCACCGCCTGCCCGGGCGCCACCTCCACCGCGAACGTCTCCAGCACCGCCGCCGCCAGAGTCTTCATCTGCGTGTACGCGAACCGCTTGCCGACGCACAGCCTCGGCCCGGCGTTGAACACCACGTACTTGAACGGGCTCTCGGCGCCGCCAGCAAAGTCCCCGCCCTTCATCCACCGCTCCGGGCGGAACTCCAGGCAGTCCTCTCCCCACGCCGCCGGGTCCCGTCCGATCGCGTACGTGTTGTAGATCACCCGCTGGCGCGCGCGGATCACCGTGCCGTCCGGGAGCACGTCGTCCTGGAGCGCCTCCTTGAAGTCCACGGGCACCGGCGGGTAGAGGCGCATCGACTCCGTCAGCGCCGCGTGGAGGTAGTCCATCTTCCCGACGTCGCCGTGGGCGGCCCGCACGTCGTCAAGGACGCGTGCCTCGGCGTCGGGGTGGGACGCCAGGAGCCAAAAGAACCAGACGAGCGCGACGGAGCTCGTGTCGCGCCCGGCGAGGATGAAGCTGATGCAGAAGTCGCGGAGGAACTCGTCCGAGTGGTCCGTCGAGGAGGACATGAGGCGGGACAGGAGGTCGCAGCGGCCTTGCAGGCCGCCGAGCTTGCGCAGCTCGGTGCGGCGCTCGGAGACGGTACGCTCGGCGAACTCCCGCACGGAGCGCGCGGCCTCCGCGAGGCGTCGCTCGCCGCCGACGCAGAGGAGCCGCTTGGCCTTCCAGGCGAAGGGCGGCGTGACGAACCGGGCGAGGGAGAGCTCCGTGGCGCGCTCGAAGGCGCGCGCGAACGGCACGTCGGGGAGGCCGTCCGCGAGGCACCCGGCGTCCACCCCGAACGCCGCGGCGCAGATGTTGTCGAACGTGAACCGGAGGAGGACCTCCTGGAGGTCCACGGTCACGCCACCCTGGCTCTGCTGCTGCTGCAGCAGCGGGATCAGCCGGCCGTGCACCAGCTGCTCGATGGTCCTGGCCGAGAACTCGAGGAACTGCGCCGAGTGCATCTCAGCTGTGGCGGCGCGGCGCTGCGCGCGCCACGCCTCGCCGTCGGCGTTGAAGATGCCGTCGCCGAGCAGCTCCACGAATCGCTCGCGGTAGTAGGGCCCTTTGGGGTAGTTGGAGAAGTTGGTCTTAAGCACGTGCTCGACGTTGGCCGGCACGGACGTGATGACGCCCGAAGAGCCCCCGCCCCACATGCCGCGGTACGGGAACGTGCCCCCGGAGCGAGCTAGCGCGGCGGCGCCCCAGTCGTAGATGTTGTCGAGGTGCGCGAAGAGGGTGGGGATGATGCCGAACACCGGCCACAGCATGGGTCCGCCCCGCGACTTGAGGCGGGTCGTGGCGGCGTTGCACGCGAAGAGCACCGCGGCGGCCAGGGCCAGGTCGGACGCCCTCACGTACTCCTGCATGGCGCGCACCGCAGCGTCCACGAACGCCCTACCCGCCATCGCCGGCCGACCGCGCGTGAGTGAGAGTACGGTGACGACGAAGATGTGTTAGGTATACGCTGCTAGAGAAGCAGCACGTACTGCGTGTAGTGAACTACTGAAGTGTGCGATCGAGCTTGCACCGGCTTAGGTGTGGGCGTGCTTCATGGTGTACATTCGAGATGAGTTTTGAATCGTGTTTGTGACCGCCCGTATTTATAGGGAAGTGCATGACGCTCGGGTGAACATCATGTGATACCACACTTATATGCTCCCGTGATACCAATTTGAAAAATTAAATTTAAATGTTTTAAAGAAAATATTTAAAGACAATTACGGATGTTCACAACGTACATGTCTACAATCCCTAAAAAAATTAGATGCAAAATTCAAAGTATACGTAGAGAAATATAAAAGACAAATTCAACATAATAGTGTCAATAAAGACAAAAGCATAAACAGTGTCAAAACCTACAATATTCACATTCGGTTTTGTCTTTTTTGTTTCTCTATGTGTACTCCGAATTTTGATCTGAAATGTTTAGGGCTTGTAGACTTATCTGTTGTGAACATTCATAATTTTTTTTAAAAATTTCAAAATATTTAAACTTGACTTTTTCAATTTGGTATGATGGAAGCATACAAGTGGTGGTATCACCTGATATTCTCCCCTACGCTCGCCAAGAATAAGTGTTATTGCTCCGCTGCATATTCAAGACGTTTGGAACTGCAATGGGTTTTGCTCGCACTACCACACATTGTAGATGGGTCTGTATTTCCGTCACAACCGTTAGTCGTCAACTATGAAAAGAATTGGCGTCGCTCCACTGAGCAAAGTGTCGGAGCTACTTTTTTTTTGAAGTAAAGCATAGCTTTAACATTAACGGTGTCCAGGCAAATCGCCCTGGACAGAAGCCACAAGCGTGGCAGGTACATCATAGTCCCATTGCATCGAGTGATCAGCCTCGCACAAGCGACCCAAACTAGCAAGTTCATGGGCAACTGAATTTGCCCCTCTCCTACATGACACTATTACATGATGAGAAAACCAAAGTTTCAGCTGTAGTTTGATATCTTCGATGACAGCCGAGTAAGCCGACGAGTCTGCCCTTCTCAGGTCCATTGCGTCCGCAACAAGCTGGGAGTCGGTCTCGAAGATCACCCTCAACATACCAAGTTCCGCCGCCAGTGCAACACCGTGAGCCATGGCATTGACCTCTGCACCGAAAGGGTCTCCTACATGCTCCTGACGACCTGCGCAAGCACAAATGACAGTACCTTCCGAGTCTCTCGCCACTACACCCCAACCTGCGTGTTGCTCACCTGGCACAAACGAGCCATCAACATTTATCTTGATCATGTCCTCCTGAGGCGGCTTCCGCTTGTCATCACACTGTTTCTCAGGTTTTTTGGAGAAGACTTGTTGGTATTCTAAAGAGTAGCTGCGAGTGCGCCTTGCAACCTCCCCCCGGACCAGGGGAGCTCGCCCTCCCTGAGCTTATTCCGATTACTCCACCACAGCCACCAGGCGGTGAGAATGCATATTCTTTTCTGCTCATCAATTCTCCATAAATGATCCATCATCTCATGAACTGATGTTATCTCCTCCATCTTCATCCTTTCTTCTTCCAAGGCCAGGTCCCGCCACACCTGTTTCACAACCTTACATTTTATGAATAGGTGAGCTCCATCCTCGGCTGCTCGTCCACAGAATAAGCAAGCTGTATCTTCAATCGGTACACCCCTCCTTGTCAAGTTTGTCCGCAGAGCCAAAGACTCATGTCTAACACGCCATGCAAACATTTGGATGTTCCTGGGGTAGGGGAGCTTCCAAATTCGTTTCCAGGAGTCATCTTGGCACACATCCAAGTTACCCAGCGTTGTAGTACTACTACCTGCTCCTCCATCTTTTGCCATCCTCTCCAGCTGCGTGTGTAGTTTGCATGCACTTTTGACCGAATGTAGGCCTTTGGGGTCGAATTGCCATGCAATGAAGTCTTGCACCCCCTCCCGGACTGGTATTTGCAGGATACACTCGGCATCAACATTCCAGAAGGTGTCCCGAACTAGTTGTTCATCCCAACTACCTGTTATAGGACTGATCAGGTCACTGACATACTCTAATATGTTCCCCCCTCGTGGCGTCATAACTGTCTTCGCCCACGGCCGCGACAACCAAGGCTCAGTCCAGAGCTTGATACTCGTGCCGTCGCCAACACGCCACACATATCCCACTCGCACTAGCTGCAAACCATGTAAAAGGCTTCGCCAAGAATAGGAGATGCCATCCTTTGGCTCGGCCTGAAGTATATGGGTGTCCGGGAAGTACTTTGCTTTCAGGATCTGGGCACAAAGAGAGTCTGGGTGTTCAATCATCCTCCAGATCTGCTTTGACAACATAGCAATATTGAACCCATGCATATCTCTGAAACATAAACCACCTTGGGCTTTTGATTTTGTTAGTTTATCCGAGCTAATCCAGTGGATGGTGTTCTCCTTGTCCTGCTGCCTCCACCAGTAGGACCCCATAAGCGAGCTCAGTTCTTGGCAGAACGATTTAGTGAGATAGAAACAAGACATGGCAAAAGTTGGAATCGCCTGAGCAACAGCTTTCACCAGAGTTTATTTCCCCGTCTTCGCTATCAACTTCTCTAACCATCCGTACATGCGCCCGGCCATGGCACCTTTGAGATAAGCGAAGGCTTTCCTCTTGGATTTCCCGACATGTACAGGCAGCCCAAGATATTTCTCATTCCAGTTTTCGCTCCCAATCTGCAAAGCCTCTTTCACTAGAACTCTGTCGCATGCTGAAGTATTGGGGCTGAACATCACGGCCGATTTTTCAGTGTTAATACATTGCCCCGAATAGTTTTCATACAGCTCGAGAATTTTCCTCATAGCCTCTGCCTCCTCCTGAGTTGCCTTCATGAGCAACATCGAGTCATCCGCAAAGAAGAGGTGTGACACCATCGGGGCACTGCTGCAAACTTTGACCCCACTAATCAGCCCAGTCCGTTCGCCTGCGTGAAGGAGAGCTGATAAGCCCTCTGCACATATAGCAAATAAATATGGGGACGCCGGATCTCCCTGCCGTAGCCCCCTCGACGGACTGAACTGCTGGGTAAGGGCGCCATTAACCTTTATCTGGTATTTCACCGAGGTTACACACTTCATGATCAGATCAACCCAATGTTGTTTGAAGCCCAATTTACACAGCATCGCAGCTAAAATGTTCCATTCAACCCGATCGTAAGCTTTGCTCATGTCAGCTTTAACGGCGGCAATCCCTTCCTTCCCTCTCCTCTTGTTCAGCAAGTAGTGTGACAGCTCGTACGCAATAAGCACATTATCTGTGATAAGCCTCCCCGGCACAAATGCGCTTTGGTTCTCTGAAATGATATTTGGAAGGACTATCTTGAGTCTGTTAGCTATCACCTTTGACACTAGCTTGTAGATAACGTTGCAGAGACTGATCGGCCGGAGGTCCTTGATACGACTCGGGCTCTTTACCTTCGGGATGAGCACCACCACCGTATCATTCCACCCTTCTGGTATCGACCCTCCATTCAGTACACTAAGAACCTCGCTCACCACTTTATCACCCATGAAGTCCCAGTGCCGTTTATACACAACTGAGGGCATACCGTCTGGTCCCGGCGCTTTGAGATCACCAATGTGGTCAAGGGCCGCCTTCACCTCCTCCCGTGTAAACTCAGCATCTAAAATGGCATGCATGGGCTCTGTGACTCGGGGTTCGACCTTAGCAATCAGCTCATCGAGCCGGTTACCCATGTTGGACGTGAAAAGCTCCTGAAAAAACGAACAGACATAGTTAGATAGCTCCTCCCCTTCCTTCACCACCGTTCCATCCTCCTTCTTTAACTCCTTGATTCTATTCATCTTCTTCCTGGCCGAGGCGAACGCCATGAAGTACCGCGTGTTCCTATTGCCGTCCTTTAACCAAGAGACCCTGGAATATTGCTTTGCTTTTGTGTTTTTCTTCTCCTCCAAGTCTTCCACCAGACACCTCAAAGTTGCTTCCTCCTGTATTTTCTCCTCACTGATAGGGGCACGCATGCACTCTTCCAGATCCCTTCTGGCCGTCTTCAATCTACCGTCGAGTTCGCCCACTACATCCCTCTACCATCTTCGTAATGATCCCGCAATGGTTTGCATTCCATGGCTTACATCCCCCCCACCCATGGTACCCTCCTCCCATGTTGCCTTCACCACCTCTCTGCACCCCTCCTCCTGAAGCCACCAAGCCTGAAACCGGAAACTTCTATCACCTTTAAACACACCCCGGGCACTTCCTTCAGTACATACGATCACCGGCCGATGGTCCGAATGCCTCGGGTTCCCATTGAGCACTGAAAATTCTGGGAAGGCCTCGCACCATTGTGCATTCGCTGTTGCACGATCCAACCGCTCACAGATATAAGTGGCTAGATCCCTGCTGTGATTCTGCCATGTAAATTTATCCCCAGAAAAGCCAATGTCAGTCAGATCACAACTTTCCAAAGCCTCCCTAAACCTCTCCATGCACGCTTGGGGTCTGGCTACTCCACCACACTTCTCCTCACTAGCTAGGATTTCGTTGAAGTCCCCCACGCATAACCATGGCCGTCCCGTTTGATGCTGTTGGCCAAGAACCCTCAACACCCTCCATGTCTCCAGCTTCCTCTCCGCCACTGACTCCCCGTACACCCCAGTAAGCCGCCACATCATTCCACTATCTTCCGTCACATCCACATCAATATGCCGCCGCCCATAAGATCTCAGTCCTACCTCCACTCCCCTCCTCCAGAACAGAGCCACTCCACGGCTCCTTCCATCCGCATTCCATGCACTCATATTTGCTAGGCCCAAAAGCCACCTGAACCGCTCCAACTCCTTCACTGTCATTTTAGTTTCTGCTAGGAACAAAATGTAGGGCTCCTCCTTCCTCCCCATATCGAGGAGGCTTCGAACTGCCGGGCCATTCCCGAGGCCCCGACAGTTCTAGCTTATAATTTTCATTGTGCCCGGCGGGGCTGCTCTTGCAGCCCGGCCGATGTGCTATGTTTGTTAACCAGCTCCTGCTTCTCAACACACTCCTGCTTCTCCTCTACCTCCATATCTACCTTCCCCTTCTTGCCCTCCTTATCCTCCTGATCCTCCCCCCTTCCTCGCTTTCCTCCCAGTTCAATACTACCAACCTTAGCCACCCCCGCGTCTCTATCTTCCCGCCTCACCCTTTTAAATTTCCTACCCTGCTTGTTGTGGCCATCCTGCTGCTGTTTCTCTTCCACCTTATCAACTCGCGTCTGCACCGCCTTCTGTTTCTCTAGCTCCATGCCTAAAGATCTCCCCTTCAATCCCCTTGTTTCCTCCTCTGATTTCTCCAGGCCCTTACTGTCATCGCCCAACAAAAGCTATCTCGGGGTGCCTCCCTTCTTCTCATTAGTCTTGGTTTTCGAAGGACTAGTGACCTCCTCCTCTCCTTGTTCTTCCTCGCTTAGAACCCTCCTTCCAGAGCCATGTGTTCCTTCCTTGCGCCACGATAGACTGTCACTGCCACTACCTGACCGTCCCGCCGATCTGCTGAACCCAAAACTCCTCGACCCTCCCAAACCCCTTCCTCCAGATCTCCATCTTCCATCCACCATAGGGCCCCTTCTCTGGTTCATGTCCGCTCGTAACCACCGTCCAAACTGCTTCTTCTCACCCTTCTGCAGGGTTTTGGAGCAGTCCTTTTCGCCATGCCCAATGAGTCCACAGATGTAGCAGAAGTCCGGCATGAATTCATATTCAAAGCGACACCATCCGCTTTCCTCCTCCTCCGTCTCCTTCCCTTCTTGATCTTGGCTCCTCCCCTTTCCATCGACCTCCTCATCCTCTAACATGAAGCATCTGCATCATGGCTCGATTGACGCCATGCCCCACGGTGGGCGCCAACTGTCGTGGTAACGGTTCCGACAATAGAAAGGGGGTAGGGTAAAGGAGCATGATCTATCGAGATGCATATGGATGACACAGTGGTTTTAGCGAGTTCGGGCCTCTCATGGTGGAGATAACAACCCTACGTCTCGTGCTCCGGAGAGGCTTTGTTTATCTGAGTATGTATCCGGAGATTACAATGTGTGAGAGATAGGGGAGAGCGGATCTCCATGCCTGAGCTATGTCCTGAGACTAATGGTTAGAGAGAGAGAGGTGGAAGAAAAGACCCCCTAGTCTAGTGGTGGGGGTGGCTTATATAGAGTGCGCCACCCCCTCACCTCCTATGTTACAAAGTGGAGTATCAATGCCATAATGCCTGCCCACTACAAAACCGTCATGCTGACTATTGGTCTTCGCATATCCGAGTGAGTTACACGGCCGAGTGGAATGAGCTCGTCGAGTGGAGTGCCGTGCTCCGAGTGGTCGTTGCCGTCCGAGTGACTTTCAAGTTGTGGTACATCTGGACGGCGATCTAGCCCAGGGGCCCAGTACAAAGTGTACGGTGTCCATGGGTAGGGTCTTTAGGTCAGGCCTGTTACCCTACCCCTAATACATGTCCTCGTTAACGACCACCTGACGACACGATGATGAAGATCATGGTGTCATGCCGGTGACGATGGAGATCATGCCGGTGCTTTGGAGATGGTGATCAAAAGCACAAGATGATAATGGCCATATCATGTCACATATTTTGATTGCATGTGATGTTTATCTTTTTATGCATCTTATTTTGCTTAGGACGAAGGTAGCCCTGTTCGCACACGAACACGCCACGTGTACCCTCGATGCCGGGGGTGGTGCACCGCAGCTCACGTCGAAGGAGTCTCACCGGAAGCGCGATTCACAAGTCGACCGGTGAGAGCTTTTGAGGACCCGAAACCCTACACTCCCGGGAGGGACCCCGTCGGGGAGTGCGGCGGCTATGGGCTGCCCTAGGTCGGTCAAGCCGCCCCTAGAGCCTCGCGGTTCGCAGCCCTCCAACACGAAGAACAACGAAGAACGAGGAAGCAAAAACGAGGGAAGGACAAGACGTAGATTAAAAAGCTGTAGATGTGTTTGCGATTGTGTGTTGTTGTTCAATCGGCCATCACCCCTTAAGTATATAAGAGGCGGCTGGACTTCCCGTGCAAGGAAAAGGCTTCAATTCACGTCCAAAACCCTAGTCCAATTCAGATTTGTTTGGCCCGAACTTTCCAAAACTGTTCGGTAAAATTCTTCAACACGAGATCGCCAACTTGAAAATTCTTCAACTTGACCTTCTTATTGTAAGCTCTTGCCACCCTCAACTTATCTCTCTCTATGGCATTCAAAGCAGCCAAACGTTTATCAGCGACTTCATCAATATTGTCCATCATCAAGTTATAAAAGTCCACCGCTGATAAATCATTCTGTTTGGCTATTCTCAAAGCATTCAAATTCACTTCCACTGGTAAAACGGCCTCTTGACCATATACGAGCTCATATGTAGTTACCTCTGTAGCACCATGCCTTGAGATTCTATGCGCCCACAAAGCTTCGGACAGTAGCTCATGCCATCTCCTTGGATTATCCTCAATCTTCTTCTTGATGAGTTTGATTAAAATTTTATTGCTAGACTCAGCCTGTCCATTGGCTTGGGCATAATATGGAGAGGAATTGAGCAACTTTATGTTATAAGATTCGGCAAATTCTCTGACTTGGTGTGACATAAAAGATGAGCCTTGATCTGTAGTCAATGTTTGAGGAATGCCGAATCTATGAATAATGTGCTCGGTTATGAATTTAATTACCTCCACATGTGTCATGTTCTTGAGAGGTACTGCTTCAGACCATTTAGTGAAATAATCGGTTGCCACCAATACGAACCGATGCCCCTTTGAGGAAGACGGATGAATTTGTCCAATAAAGTCTAAACCCCATCCTCTGAAAGGCCACGGCTTGATAATGGGATGTAACATAGCAGCAGGAGCCAACTGAATATCACCAAATTTTGACAAGCTTCACACCCTTTGTAATATCTGAAGCAATCATTAATCATAGTCGGCCAATAAAATCCAGCACGTCGTAGCAACCATTTCATCTTGGGAGCCGACTGATGAGTGACACAAATACCTTCATGAACCTCCCCCATAGCAACTCTCGCCTGGTCCTCGTCCAAGCACTTTAGAAGAACATCATCAACCGTTCGGCGATAGAGACCATCATCTCTCATTGTGTATTTAAAAGCCATACACCGAACAACCCTGTCCACCCTTCTACTAGGATCACGCAAATAATCAACAATGGGTTTCCTCCAGTCTTGATTTTCTCCTGCATTGAATATTTCATTAGTGGCTGAAACGGTGAGCTCCGGTTCGGCCTCCCCTCTATTGGCAAGACTAGACATCGGCCTCTGAGAAATTTGAAACATGCCATGATCCACATGATAGCCGGATGCTTGTTGTGCCAACCCATTTTCTTTCCAGTTGGCATGTCTAGATATATGAGCAATGCTAAAATAATCCAAAGTAGAAATTATATCTAGACACTTATCAAGATAAACATTAAGTTATTTGTCAAAACACTAAAAAACTTTGGATATTTGCTGCACTACTAATAAAGAATCACCAAAAGCCTCAATATATGTAGCACCTATGGCAAGCAACATCTCTAAGCCGAATAACAATGCTTCATATTCGGCTTGATTATTTGTGCAAAAATATTCTAAGCGGCACGAGGCTTCAAAAACAGCACCATGAGGAGATATATAAACAATACCAACACCTTGGCCATTGCTACAAACCGAACCATCAAAATATAATCTCCATGGTACTAACGAGACAAGGTTTATATCAATATCATGCTTGTCATCAATCCGATGCTCAACAATAAAATTAGCAACGATTTGGCCTTTCATGGATTTCAGAGATTCATAAGCCAAATCATATTCAATTAAAGCATAAGCCCACTTGCCAATTCTACCACTAAGAATTGGCCTATGCAACATGTACTTGATGACATCGGTTTGACAAGCTATAATGCAAGTACTAGGCACTAGGTAATGTCTCAATTTTGTACAAGCATAATATAAGCATAAACATAATTTCTCAATAAATGTATACCTTGTCTCGGCGTCCAATAAGCGTCGGCTTAAATAAGTAATAACAGGCTCCTTCCCTTTGGTCTCTTGAGTTAAAACAGCACCAATAACACCTTCTTCCGCTGCAATGTAAAGTCTAAATGGCTCCCTGTGCCTGGGTGCTTTCATAACCGGAGGAGTGCACAAATATTTATTAATTATATCAAATGCCTCTTGCTGTTTTGTCCCCCAAGTAAAATCAACATCATTCTTTAACCGAAGGATAGGAGTAAATGCATCAACCTTCCCTGATAGATTGGCTATTAACCTCCTCAAATAATTGACCTTGCCAAGGAATTTTTGCATATCTCTCTTGCATGTTGGAGCCTCTACTTTTTGTATAGCTTCTATCTTTTTGGGATCAATTTCCACGCCATCTTCATGAATAATGAACCCAGAAACTTCCCAGCCGATACACCAAAGGCACACTTCAAAGGATTCATTTCCAGCCCATATTTCTTCATTCTTTCAAAAGCTAAGCGCAAATCAGCTAGACGAGATTCAAAAGCATCCGATTTGACAACAATATCATCAATATAAACCTCAAGTATAACACCAAGTAAATCGTGAAAAATTAAATTCATAGCCCTTTGATACGTGGCACCGACATTTTTTAATCCAAAGGTCATCACTCTCCACTCAAATAAACCAAGGAAACCGGGACATCCAAAAGCCGTTTTAGACATGTCCTCTTCGGCCATAAAAATCTGCTTATACCCCGCATTACCATCAAGAAAGCTAATGACCTTATGTCCAGAAGCATCATTAATAAGCATATCGGCTATTGGCATAGGATACTCATCTTTAGGTGTAGCTCTATTCAAATCTCTGAAATCAATGCACACCCTCAACTTGCCGGAGCCTTTCTTCTCTACTGGTACAATGTTAGAAATCCACTCGGCATACCTGCAAGGTCTAATAAAATTAGCTTTAAGCAAACGACCGATCTCTTCCTTGATCCGGTCATACGTTTTTGGATTAAACTTTCTGGCCGATTGCTTATATGGCCTAAAACCAGCCTTTATAGGTAACCGATGCTCCACTAGCTCTCGGCTTAAACCTGGCATCTCATGATATTCCCATGCAAAGCAACAAACATATTCTTTTAATAGCTCGATCAACTTAGCCTTATGATCGGCTCTTAAATTTTTGTTTACAAATGTCGGCCTAGGAATTGAACCATCTCCTATATCTATCTCTTCTAATGGATCGGCCGATGTAAAACCTTGTCCCAGTTTATCCATATCATCTAACTCTTCTATGGACTCATACACGGACCGATATTCTACAAGACGTTTCTGTAACCACTCTGAGTTAGGATCCATTTAAATACATCATACCTTGGAGCTGATTAACGCCAACCGACTTTAAAGAAACGGGCACAAAACCACTTTTCATGGCGCTAAGAAAATCATATTCTGATAAGTCGCGCCCCGTCAGGCAAGTAGCATTGGGACGTTGCCAATCGACCGATGCATCGGCCAAAGCAACACAAGCCGAATTATCCGCATGAATGACTTCTACTTCATCATCAACCCATTGAATTAAAAACTGGTGCATAGTATATGGCACGCGTTGGTTTGCATGAACCCAATCGCGGCCTAATATCACATTGTAGTTACCTTGCACCTCGGTGACAAAGAAGGCGGTAGCCAAAGTTTTGCTTCCCACCGTAAGCTCCACATACATTACACCTTTGGCTTCAGTTTTCTCTTTGCCTTCAAATCCATTAAGCACCATGTTGGTCTT
This sequence comes from Aegilops bicornis, assembly GCA_021605145.1. Classification (NCBI taxonomy): domain Eukaryota; kingdom Viridiplantae; phylum Streptophyta; class Magnoliopsida; order Poales; family Poaceae; genus Aegilops; species Aegilops bicornis. Next base: position 415,972,793 of record CM038674.1, read on the forward strand.
TATTAACTCTTCATCACGCAGCCCCAATTTTTTGAAAACCGAATATGGCATAAGATTAACCACAGCACCACCATCGACAAGCATTCTAGCAACCGGCGATCCATTACTATGACCTTTAAGGAACAATGGCTTCAAGTGTGTCATCGATTCTTTTGGCTTATCGAATATAGCATTTTTAGGACCAAAATCTAGCTGAGCTACTTCCCCTTCTTCATCTATAGCACGAAATTCAGCGGGTAAGTAATACACCATATTAATATCCATACCTTCATGAACCGGTGTAGACTCATAATCAAGCATTTCATCTCCTTCCGCAAGCATGTCCACTGACTCCGAAATATCTTCAAGGGAAGAGGAAGTAGTAGGCAAAGTGGACGATGTAATAGTAGCCACATCGTCCTCCGTTGGTGGTGTAGGTGTTGCTATGATCAATGCAGAAGCTGCTATGTTTTCCTTTTGCTTTGGCCTCCACACTTGTTTTGAGGGTACCATGGGACGACTTTCATTGAAAAATTTATCCCTTAGCTTTTCTGCTTCTTGTTCCTCCTTCTCATGACTCCTCATGCGCTGCAATCTCCTTTTTTGCGCCTTGGTCAGACCGGAAGGACACCACTTAGGCTGAGTATATTTTGGATCCATCGACTTGGCCTTGCTTGTGCTAGCTTTATGATCATTAGCCATGGGACCCTGCTGGACAGCAGCCACATCTTTATTAGAATCAGACGGATTATCACCAATAATCGGCTCTTTGATTGTTAATTCTTTAGTGCCTATCATAATAGTTTCAGCACTAGTATTCTTCTCCTTTTGCTTGCCAGGCTCTGAAATTTTAGCACTTGGTGATTTAGCACGCCACACTTGCTTGTCAACCCTTCCATGATTATCTTGCATTGACTGATTGACACCGTTGTTCAAACAGCCTCGTGTGGGATAAAAAAGCCTCTCATGAACGGGCCTCCTTGGTTCAGCCCAACCCGGATGAAAAGCATAAGGGGCCATTGGGGGCTGCCCCCATCCTCCATTGTAGCCTCCCATGTAGTATGGCGCATAGGGGGGTGGCGCCATCCATGGTCCCGGTGCCCATGACCCATATGGCCTTGCGTGATGCTGAAATTCTTCCCGAGGAGGTGACCTTGAGCGCTTCAAATTTAATGCCCGGTCAGAGCTAGAACCAGCCGCTTGATTGGCATACTTGGACAACAGCATATCAAAAGTTGGCTTGATTCTCTTGCGCTGCACTTTAGCTTCATTCGTCTTCCACTTGCCAACCTCTGGACTCTTGGGCTTAACAAATTTGACATGAGTGTTCTCTTGCACTTGTGGTTGCCCCCCGAGTGTAGGATTCTTTATGGTGATCTTGATTATCTCCTTGCCATCGGGTTGCTTATCAAGCACAACTTGTCTCCCCAAGACCTTGTCGCTCCCCTTATCTTTCCTGGGCTCACCAATGACAATATTATTCTTATTAGCTGATTCGGCTATGCTGGGCCGAATTAACATCTTCTTCCCCTCCAAATCCATGGTGTTCATTGGGAAAGGCTGCTTATCAACTTGCATCTCAGAAAAATTCAATCGTCCGTCATTAATGGCCGATTGTATCTGTCGTCGAAAAACATTACAATCATTAGTAGCATGAGAAAAAGAATTATGATACTTGCAATAAGCACGCCGTTTCAGCTCTTCAAACGGCGGTAAAGTATGAGATATTCTAATAATCTTTGCTTGCAATAAAGCATCAAATATTCTATCACACTTAGCAATGTTGGAAGTAAATTTCATCTCCTCATCATGATTCTTATGAATTGGCTTTAAATCATTGCAAGTAAATGGTTTGGCCTTAGATGGCCAAACAAATTTAGCAGCATAAATATCACCCTCATCGTCCGAGTGGTCACTACCATACTCAACCACATTCATCTTAGGACGATCAGTTTTATATCTATGCACCTCTTTAAGATCTTTGCTTCGGCTTTCTTGAGACAAAGCCCTTTGCAAGACTTGGTTGATATTTAAAAACTCATGTCCTTCTAGCCTTTCTCTAATGTGAGTTCTCAAACCACTAAGCACAAGATCAACTAAATCTCTCTCGGTTATCACCAAACTATAGCACCGGTTTTTTGTATCTCTAAATCTCTTGACGTAATCGGAGACCGATTCATCATGCTTTTGTCTAACCGATGTAAGATGTGACAACTTAAGCTCATTATCACCACTATAAAAATGATCATGAAACTTTTGTTCCAAGTGAAACCATGTAGTAATAGAACCGGGTGGTAACGCTGTAAGTGCATCCAGTGCCACCCCTAGTTGGTTTTGGAGTATTGACGACAAATTTGGTTGAGGGACTAATGTGTTTGTGAGAATTGCAGGATAACACAAGTAGTGTCCCTCATTGATTCGGTTTACCTACCGGAGATGACCCCTAAAAATGTATGAAGACATTGACGACAATGGTGGTATATGAAGATATTCATATTGAAGACTATGACATGAGAAGACATTGAGTGAATACTATGGAGCCTTGAAGATCGTGTTGTTTCGTTGTTTCCTTTTCTTCTTTGTTGAGTCATAGGAACCACCGTCTTTGTTAAGTGGGGTCCAAGTGAACGAAGTCGGAATGATCAAGTGATGCTCAACCCAAATCCTATGTATTCGAAATAAGACAATGAGAGCAAATCTTATCCAGAGCTGGATGAGTCAGCTTTGCTTGTAGCCCAAGTAAAGTTGCCGTGTGTGTTTGAAATCTGACCGTTGGAACACGTGTCAGTTCCTTAGTGACCCAGGGTCATTTCAGACATATCAGGTTGGGTTGCCTAGTGGCTATAAATAGCCCACCCCCTACACGATAAATTGGTGGCTGCTCAGAGTTAGTGCACGGCTTTTGTCGTTTGAGAGCAACCCGCCTCGAAGCCTTTGAGAGAGAGAAATCCTTGCGAGGACAAAGCCCAAACACCCAGAGCCAAAAAGTGTTAGGCATCACTGAAGTCTTTCTGTCTGCGTGACCTGAAGACTTATTACACTTGAGGACTGTGAATCCTCCAGCCGGTTAGGCGTTGCGTTATGAGCATCCAAGAGTCATTGTGGATCGCCGGTGAACGAAGTCTGTGAAGGTTCGGAAGTCTACCTTGAAGACTTACCAAAGTGATTGGGCGAGGACTGTGTGTCCTTAGCTCAAGGGGAATAAGGTGAAGACGCGGTCTGCTGAGTTGAATCTTAGCCTCCCTAACTGTGACGTCAGCTTGTCACAAAGAATCGAACTGGTCCAACAAATCCTATGTCTTCAACAAGTGACTGGTTCTATCCTCTCCCTTCCTTTACTTAGAGTTTGTCTTCGTGAAGTCATTGCCTATTTATCGTACCTGTTTGACTTCATTGCTTGACTACTATCGTTGGTTGGCTTCATACTATCTTCCATCCTGATCCTTACTTCTAAGCTACTATTAGTCTTTGTACTTTCACATTACTGCATACTTGACTATGGTTTGCTTGTTGTAGTTTATCTTCCGCTGCATATCAATTAGGTCATTTCTATTGTTTGTCTTTGAAACTTCCACGCTTTGAAGACTTTCATAAAAATCGCCTATTCACCCCCCCTCTAGTCGATAACTAGCACTTTCAATTGGTATCAGAGCAAGGTACTCCCTTGTTCTGTGTGATTCGGTTTAACCACCTGGAGTTTTAGCTCTTTCGACTGCAGGGATAATCAAAGTCTCCGCTGCTTGCCCTGTGTTCGATGGAACTGAATATCCCTAATGGAAGAATAAGATGCGCATGCATCTTGAAGCCATTGATGTCGACCTCTGGTATGTCATCAAGAACGGCGTTCCCAAAACTGGTGAAGGTGTCACCCTAACGATGTCAAGAAGTTCATTCAACTGGACTCAACTGCCAAGAACATTATCTGTGGTCATCGACCAAAGGACAGTATGGCCGTGTGAGTGCTCCTGGGAACGCCGAAGCTAGTCCGGGACCGGCTATCCAAGGTCAACGAAGGCGTCTCAACCCAGAGAGATCAAAGGATCAGTGTTCTTCGCAACCTCTTCAACCGCTTCAAGAGAGACGACAATGAAAATGTCCAGCTCACGTTTGATCGTCTCACCGACATCACAAATGAGCTTCGTGCTCTCGGTGCCACTGAGATTACCAAGCATGAAATTGTCAAGACACTACTGAGATCACTTGACAGCTCCTTTGACACCCTTGCCCTCATGATACAAGAACGCCCTGACTTCAAGACACTCGATCCATCTGATATACTTGAGAGGCTCAACACACATGAGTTCCAACTTTCTGAGAAAAGAGATATCTATGGTCCCAACTATGGACGAACTCGCGCTTTGAAGGCAAAAATTGTTTCCTCATCTGAAGAAGAATCTGACTGCAGTTCTGATGATCCTGAAGACATTGGAAAGGAACTTGCTTTGCTTGTGAAGAAGTTCCAGAAGTTCACTAAGAAGAAGGGCTTCAAAAAGTCTTCACGATCTAGATCAAGAAATGATGAAGCTTCCACTCATGACCACAAGAAGAGAACATGTCACAAGTGCAAGAAACCTGGACACTATATATCTGAGTATCCACAGTGGGACAATGAGAAGAAGAAGAAGAAGAGCAAGGAGTATGATTCTGATGACAAGAAGAAGAAGAAATCTTCAAAGTCTTCTTCCAAGTCCTCATCAAAGTCTTCATCTCATAAGAAGAGCTCATCTGGCAAGGCTCGTGCTTTTGTTGGCAAGGAAATGGATTCAGAGGAGGAGTCTGCTTCTGAGGAGGCGGAGGTGGAGTCTGGAGAGGAGTCCGACCCTGGTGTTGCAAGTCTGGCTGTAGCCACAACCTATGTTGCCAAGTCCATCTTCAACAATGAAGACAATGAATTCCACACCACCGCTGAAACTGATGACAAGGACGACCCTGCTCCCACCTACTGCTTCATGGCACGTGGTGCCAAGGTAAAATCACGTGATGTTTACTTTCAAACATCAAGTGAAGATGACTCTGATTGTGAATCCAAGCCCAGCTACAAAACACTTGCTAAAATTGCAACTGAACAACAAAAAGCTATGGAACATACTCAAAAACTGTTAGACAAAAGCGATGACTTGTTGGACGCGGAAATGACACGTTCACAGTCCTTAGTTGAAGACATAAAAAATCTTCATGCTAAGTACCAAGAACTTGAAAGTCGTCATGAATCGCTCCCAACCACTCATGAAAAGCTCTCCTATGATTATCTTCAAAGGAAGCAAGAGCTTGAAAAATTGAGAGCGTCTCATGAAGATCTTCAAAAAGAGAATGAGTCACTTCGCGCTGAACAGATCAGTCCCGCTCAGGATGGATTTGAACCACCATGTATAAAATTCCTTGAGCGTGATATCGCTATCTCTGTTGCTGAATGTTCAACTGCTGCTACTGTTGCATTGTCTTCAACTACTGATGTGGTAACTAACCCCTTTGCGGAGGATATCACTACTATTACTGATGAAAATGCTAGGTTGAAGACATTGCTTGAAACAGGGATGTATAAAAGTCTGAAAGGACATCAGACACTTTGCGATGTCCTTAAAAAACAGATTCTAAACCGAAACCCTAGGAAAGAGGGTGTTGGGTTCGAGAGGAAAATGAATGTTGATGGTTCCTACTGGAAGCCTGAGCAGTATCCCAAAACCAAATGGGTTGCTGCAAAGGGACCTTCAGTGGATCCATCTACCTTATCTGGCTTTACCTGTGCTAATCCTATTATCATTGATGAATCCTTTGATGCGAACTATAAACTATTCAAAAATCAGAATGGTGAAGTGTTTGCCACATATATTGGTACTAACTGCAGGAATGGACCACCTATGAAGAAGATCTGGGTTCCCAAAAGTTGTCTTGAGAATCTTCCAGTGAATGTGATCATGACACCACCTGGGATGAAGACAAACCCAAGACCTAAGGCGTCATATGGTCCAAAGGCTTCAAACAAACAGAGGACTCACCTGAGTCACCCTAACGCCAATGTTTTGCAGGGAAACCGTACTCAAATTTATGAATATGAGCATGTGTCTTCAAACCTCTATGTTCATAAAACTAAGAACTTTTCTGCTTATTCATATGAGTATCATTCATCTCCTGCAAGGCTATTTGCTAGGGCTCCAAAGTCAAGTTCTCGAGATGCGCACTTAGACTCATTGCTTTTAAGCCACCCCTGAAGATGTGGGTGGTTAAGAAGAATTAACTTTCTTTTGCAGGGAAGGGTCTCCAGCCGGAAATCAAAGGCGTCTGATGATATTCCTGGGGACCTAAAACATCTTGTAGGGCACAAGATCAAATGCCCAAATGGTCTCACTATGTATTGTGTTCCTGAATTGTTTGCCATTCATACTATCTGTCCTAATCTTGATCTGAGCTTCAATAATCCTCTTGCCCGTCAAATGTTTATGCTTCACAATACTCTTGGTGAAGCCTATCCCCCTAACTGTCTTCAGAGGGTATGACACCTCATGCTTCAGAATGGATTATGGACAGCGGATGCACTAATCATATGACTGGTGATCAAAGTCTTCTCATGGACTCAACCTTATGTCCATCAGACAAGAGTCACATCACATTTGCTGACACTAGTAAAAGCAAGGTATTGGGTCTAGGTAGAGTTGCAATCTCAAAGGATCAACACATGGATAAAGTGATGCTTGTTGAATCCCTTGGTTTCAACTTAATGTCCGTCTCAATGCTTTGTGACTTGAACATGATTGTGCTATTCGGAAAATATCGTTGCCTTGTACTAATGGAATCGACAAGTCTCTAGTCTTTGAAGGGTATCGGAAAGATGATCTATACATGGTAGATTTCTCAGAGTCCACGACTTGCCGTATGTATTCGGCAAAAGCTTCAAAATCGGCTCGCATCGGAGGTGGGGCATCTTTGGCATGAGGAACTTACACACACTTGCCAAGAAGAAGCATGTCATTGGCATCGAGGGTGTCAAGTTCAAGAAGGATCATTTGTGTGGTGCCCGCGAAGCTGGAAAGATGACTAGGGAAAAACACCCGTCGAAGACAATCATGACAACATCTCAACCCTTCGAGCTATTACACATGGACTTATTTGGCCCTACTCACTACTCTACCCTCACAACAACTGCTTGTCTCTATGGCTTCGTCATTGTTGATGACTACTCAAGATATACATGGGTGCACATAATTCTCTACAAGATCAAGTACAAGATGTCTTCAGGGCTTCGCCAATCGAGCCATGACCAATTATGGCGTCAAGATCAAGCACATCAGAAGTGACAATGGCACTGAGTTCAAGAACACCGGACTTGATCTTTATCTGGATACAATGGGAATCACTCATGAGTTCTCTGCTCCATACACACCTCAAAGAAATGGCATCGTAGAGCGCAAGAATAGAACCCTCATTGAGATGGCTCGAACAATGCTCGACGAGTACAAGGCACCAAGAAAGTTCGGCCCTGAAGCTATTGATACAAAGATGTCACATCATCAACCGTGTTTACATACATAAGCTTCTCGAACAAAACATCCTATGAGCTCCTTCTTGGCAAGAAGCCAAATGTCGCCTACTTGAGTATTTGGAGCTAGGTGCTGGATCAAGGATCCCCATCACAAGTCAAAATTTGCACCTAAAGCTCATGAAGGCTTCATGCTTGGTTACGGAAAGGACTCGCACTCTTACAGAGTCTTCAACCTCTATCTCTACAAAATCGTCAAAACTGTGGACGTGCGATTTGATGAAACCAATGGTTCACAAAGAGAGCTCCTACCAAGTACACTAGACGAAGCTCCGCCCAGTGAATCTATCAAGCTGATGGGAACTGGAGAAATCATGCCTTCTGAAGCACAGCCTGAAGAGGAACTTATCATTTCTGCACCTAACCAACTTTCAAGACAATGCTCAATCAAGATAATCCTCCCAATGATGACAATGATCGGCAAGAGCAAAGTCTTCGTCAATTCATCCTCGAGTCACAAATGAAGTACAAATTGAGAAGATAATTGATAGCATCAATGCACCTGGTCCACTTACTCGCTCAAGAGCAACACAGTTAGCAAATTTCTATGGACACTTTTCTTTTGTGTCAATATCAGAACCCAAGAAATTAGCTGAAGCCTTTATGGAACCTGAATGGATACAAGCTATGCAAGAAGAACTTCAACATTTCAAGCTGAACAATGTTTGGGAACTTTGTCAAGCGTCCTGACCCTCGCAAGCATAACATTATTGGCAAAAAATGGATATATCGAAACAAGCAAGATGAGCATGGTCAAGTCGTCAGAAACAAAGCACGACTTGTGGCTCAAGGATATACTCAAGTTGAAGGAATTGACTTCGATGAAACATTTGCTCCTGTAGCTAGGCTCGAAGCTATTCGCATACCACCACAACATCTTGCTATACCAAATGGATGTGAAGAGTGCATTTCTCAATGGCAAGATTGAAGAAGAAGTATATGTCGCTCAACCACCTGGCTTTGAAGATCCAAAACATCCTGATATGGTGTACACGCTAAACAAAGCATCAGATGGCCTCAAACAAGCTCCTCGCGCTTGGTATGATACGATCAAAGACTTCCTGAAGAGCAAAGGCTTCAAACCTGGATCCCTCGATCCAACGCTCTTCACAAAGACATATGATGGTGAACTGTTTGTGTGCCAAATATATGTGGATGACATTATCTTCGGCTGCACCAACCAGAAGTATAGTGATGAGTTTGGATACATGATGCAAGAGCAATATCAGATGTCCATGATGGGTGAGCTGAAGTTCTTCCTTGGTCTTCAAATTCACAAGAAGGAATGGCATCTTCATATCTCAAGAAAAATATCTCAAAGATTGTCTCAAGAAGTTTGGAATGCAAGATTGCAAAGGTTACACGACGCCAATGCCGACCTAAACACCATCCGGTGCCAACGATAATGGTAAAGAATTTGATCAAAAGGTATACCGCTCCATGATTGGTTCCTTACTTTACCTATGTGCATCTAGGCCAGATATTATGCTTAGTGTTTGTATGTGTGCTCGATTCCAAGCAGCACCAAAGGTATCGCATCACTTAGCGGTGAAGCGAATTCTTCGATATTAGGCTCACAACCCAACACTCGGATTATGGTATACAAAGGGCTCAGAATTTGATTTGGTTGGATTCTCGGATGCTGATTATGCTGGTGACAAGGTGGATCGCAAGTCTACATCAGGCACATGTCACTTTACGCACGATCACTTGTCTATTGGTCTTGAAGAAGCGTAACTGTATCACTCTCAATACATGAATCTGAATACATTGTCTTTGGATCTTCTTTGCGCTCAGCTTCTATGGATGAAGCAAACTCTCAAGGACTATGGCATCAATCTGAAACAAGTACCTCTCTTCTGACAACGAAAGCGCCATCAAGATTGCCAACAATCCACTCCAGCACTCAAAGACAAAGCACATTGAAATTCGTCATCACTTTCTCGGAGATCATGTCATGAAAAAGGATATTGACATCATTCATGTCAACACTGAAGAGCAACTGGCAGATATCTTCACAAAGCCCTTGGATGAGAAAAGGTTTTGCAAGTTACGGTGTGAGCTAAATATCTTGGAATCCTCAAATGTCCTCGTGATCGTGCACACATCCTAACACTTATGCATGTTGATGACTTAGATGTGCAACACACTTAAGTAAAGTATATCTTCAATCAATGAAGACTTACATTCGAGTGTGAATACATTAACATGGAATTTGACTTCGAGCGCCACGATAATTGTGCGCCGTGTCCGGTCTAATACTTCCTATACGGTGGGTAACGCCACCACCAAATTTCTCTGTTTGAAGTGTTTCACTCATGGCGTTATTTTAGCTATGTCTTAACATTTGGTTTGTCTTCAAAGTTCAACTTATCTTCATGATTTTCTTCACTATGCTGATTTGATTGCTTTCTGATATATATATACACTAGTGTTTTGTCCTCTACAACATTCACTTATTGCTATGTCTTCCTAGTTGAATCTTTTGAACTAAGTGAATGTGATCGGACCCTAATCTCTCTATGCTTTCTACCTCAAACTCTATCTGTCCAAATCATATGCATTCTATTGAAACTTTCGAATGTCTTCTCTGCGTCCTTGTCAGCAGAAGACACAGAGACAAACATTAAGACTGTTTTAAATGATTCATCCTTATTGTTTGAAATCCAGAGAAGCCGGAACGACCATCTGACAAACCTGGAGGGCATGGGAACGTGGGACAGCTCTGAGTATGTTGCATGCTTTCCACGTACCCCTCAGGTGTGAACCTCCAGGGGCACCTGAGTAATTGTGCTGTGCTGCACACCTCCTTATAAATACATGTCCCCTGCGGTAAAGAAAACCTTCTTCCACCTCTCCACCTCATCAAAACCCTAAGCGCCACCGCTTAGCCCAGATTTACGCCCGTGACGGCGCTTAGCTGCCGCGACTTCTCCGACGCCCTCACGCCAGCGAACATCGTCCTCTCCGCCGCCGCCGTAGCTGTCCTCTGTCGCCAAGTTAGGGCACGGTGGATTGAACTGCTCGGTCTCCTACTCATCCCATCTAGCAGTTCTTCATGTGGTAAATATCACTCTGTTTTTACCATCTTTTTGATCCTCAAAGATTCATCCTATTTACCAAAGTTGATTTCTGCCTATGCAATGATGGATCTATTCTGTCTGCATCTCATACTGCCTAGTATATTCACTTAAGCTTCATATCTAGTTAGATTCCTCACTTGTGCCTATTCACGGATTCGTACAAATCTGGAACCGACTCTCAACATATAAGTGAATGTCTTCGCATCATGAGGTCAATGTCTTCAAACTGATTTATCTTAAAAATCTTCTAAGAATGCATATGACCTCTTCCCCTTCCCTCGCATCTCTAATGCTGTCACAGCTACATGTCCGTGGGAGAATCTCTTGGTTCTCATAGTCTGCATTCGTTTGCAGAATTCTTACAGCATCACATTAACTCTCCGACGCCAGCCTCTGTTTGTCCGACAAGCAAAAGCTTTTGAAGCCTTTGAACGTGTTGAAGCCATTCAGTTTGAAGTTCATGGCTGCAGAGAAATCGATAAGGAAGGGTGGCGACAGCATCGTGGGGAACATCAAAAGATTTGCTCGATGACCTCGCAGAGCTTTACAAGACAGATCCTGAAGAGAATTATAATCAGCGCAAGACACGAATCCAATGAATTCGACGATATTGGGCTGAACAATGGTTCAAATACAAGTTCGTGACCCAGGAATACACTGAGAAGAATGCTATCAAAAGTCCTTGGGGTGATATTTCTCTTTCGAGGCCTTCCACCCAAGAACAGAGCTGAAGCTATTGCACAAGGTTTCTATCCTTGTATGGTCCGTGGACCTCAGCCTGAAAATGTCGACCCATCGTCATTGCTCTGGTGTCGTGACGATAATCTCTTTAAGCGAAACTTTCAGCACGCAAAGGCATCGGCCAAGGAAAACAAGAAGTCATTGGGATTAGACTTCAACCCCGTCCCTCTGCTCCTCGTCTTTGTGGCTCCCATGATGCGTAACCCAATGTCATCGGTCCTTTCTACAACCTTGATGGCCTAATCACTCACATCTCGGTCCAAGGTGCCAAAGTGGATCATTACGATGATGACACCGACATCGATGAAGACCCGCTCCTACTCCAAAGCCACGTAAGCCAAAGAAGGCTAAGGCTTCAAGATCACCGCTTCCTCCAAAAGCTTCACGTATGCCAAGCCATCGCACCTCCTCAAGACAGATGCGATGCGAAGATCAATCACGTATCTCCAAGAAGACGGAGAAGAAAAAGAAAATCGTCGAACATTCTGATCAGACATTGACTCCTGCTGCCATTCTGCGAGAAGAGCACATTGATCTATCCAGCGATGAAGATCTTGCAGATGATGCTCTTGAGCAACTGATCAAGAGCAAGGAAGAAGCAGAGATCTTCAATGATTTGCCTCTCTTTGATGTGGCAATCATCCATCACTTCATTGATGAGTGGTTTGACAACCCAAATCTCAGCTTTGAAGATCTGCAGCTTCCCATTGGCCTCAGCATCTCCTTCAATGGCGCCATTGCTTCTGAGCTAGCTCTTGCTCAGCGTCTCGTTGAAATGAAGCACAAGATCGACTATGAGAAAGCTCAGTTCAAGAAGCATGTGGCAAAGCTCAGTGTGCAAGATGTCAAAAACTTCAAGACCATGCTGCAAGAGCTCAAATAAGCCTTTCACAAGAAGCGCGACGAAGCTAAAAGCTCTCGTGAGCGCATGAAGAGTCTGGCTGACAAGTGTGTACTAGCCTACAATGAGGCTGAGAAGCGCAAGGCTCTTGGTCGTCCTGGCATTGACCCCAGAATGGCTGCAAAGAAGAAGAAACAATCAACTGACCAATCTGCACCTTCAAGGCAAGAAGAACCTCGCATAGTCTTCCCAAGCAGCATGACTGGCTCAAAGCCAAAGGTCAGGTCAACCGCTTCAGAACAGAAGAAGACAAGGGCCACCGAGGCTGAAGCCAGAAAAAGGAAAAATCCTGAAGCCTCTGATACTGCTCCCTCCAAGAAGAAACGCAAAACCAAGAAGAATCGGACTGCTTCCACAGAGCCCTTAGTTGTTGAACCTATCTCAATGGTTCAACCTGCATCTGAACTCCAAGAACGACGGATGATAGTTCATGAGCCTGCTTCCACAAAGGCTCATGAAGCTGAAGACATTCCAGCAGTCGATCCCATCGTCAAGACATTGGTCACAATGACAATGTTGAAGATGATGAAGTTCGTCCTCGGATCGAACACAACTTGGTATCATCGCCTATTCTCGTGAACAGCGAACTCATCAAGATTGGTCGTCCCTCTGACGCCAATTACTCAGGATGCTTCATGGTCTGATCACCCACAACAACAAGACTCCCCAAGTACTCCCCAACAACAACAAGTCACACCACCTGTGCAAGAAGAAGAGGAAGACCTTGAGGCCCAGCCAACTCCATCTCCAAAGGCGTCGCCAGCATTCCGCAGGCTTCGCAAAGGACCAAGGCCTCAAGTCCCTCTTTCGAGCGTTCCAGAAGGAGAAGTGCACCACCAATCTGTTGCACGTCAAGTGTTTCCGTATAACTCCAACTGTGAATGTCTCCGTGTCTGAAGCCAAAGCTGCTAAAGACAATCCGGCTACATCAGCCGATGACAATCAAGAAGAACGAGTCCCTACTCCCCCCATTACTGAAGAAGTTGTTCCTGAAGTGAACGTGACAGTGCCCGACCCTCCAGCTCATCAAGTGGAGGTTGAAAATCTTGAGGCTGCCACCACCAACACAAATGAAGCCAATGACATAGTCATGGCTGAAGCAAATGTGGAGCCTGCACCAAACAATGTGCCAGAAGCCAATGATGCAACTGCTCCTGAAGCACCTGTTGTGCAGCTTGAAGCCTCTGTTGTTGCCACTGCACCCGTTCCGCCACCAAGGCCCTATACAATTGAGCAAGCTTACAACTATGGTCAGTTAGTCCTTTGTCGGATGGCCCGTTCTGGTCCCTCCGCCTCATGCCTCCGGGTCCTCAGTTTGATTATCATGTTGAGCATAGGCCTCTGGTCCGTAAACCAAAGCCAAGACTGCCAAGGTTCCTGTGTACTACCACCTCTCTGTGGTCCTTCAATGCAAATGGCTTCAAAGCCCACAACACTTTCTTTGACAGAGCAAAGAACCCCTACTCAAGGCCAAGAATATCATCGGATCGTTTCGAGCTATCAGCGTGAAGCTATTACTCCTGCGTTACAGCATGATCAAGGGCGCATTTTCCCTCATATGCACCTCGACCTTTGAAGCGATTGCAGGACTGCCATGCTTAGAAGAAGCACTTGACTGCTTTTCGTGATGCAGTCTGCTTAGCTTTGTGATGTATAAAGAACATTGGAATGAGGAACTTTTGCTTCAATTCTATGCTACCCTCCACATTTGCGGCTACTACAGAGATACAAAGACATGGGTTCTTGAGTGGATGACAGGAAATGTTCATCATGAAGCCAAAGCTCTTGACGTCATTGAGCTTACAGGCCTACCCACTCCCGGAGAGCTGTTCGAACCTAACTGTCAACTCCACCGCAATGCACTGGAGAGCATCTTCCATAAGCCAGAGCCCAACATGAGCGAGATGTTGAGCATGATGAAGCCTTTGCCACCTGACGCTGAATATCCAAAGGAGTTCCTTGTTGATGACCTTGAGTATCTGCCTCGCACAATATATCACATCATCAGGCGAACTCTATGGCCTATCAAAGGGCATTCGTCATTTGCAAAACTTGAAGGAGCCATGAAGACATTGGTCTTTTACATCCTCAATGGAATCAACTTCAATACACAAGAATTCTTCATCCGGCAACTGGCTGCGTCTGGTTCTGACCTTTTTGGCCTGAAATTCTATGCTCCATGGGTCATGCGCCTCATCAAGCTACACTCTGCTATCAACTATCAGCCCTCTGCTGCAATCATCTGATCTTTCTACCCGAGGTTGATATGTCAGTTGAAGCCATATACCCTGAGCCTGCCAAAACGCCTCTTTGTCTTCAAAATGCAGATCACCATAGCTTCTCTCAACCCATGGAAGGCGTCCAAGCAGTAACTCGTGTCTATCCAATGGCTGGGAACACTCGTATGCCTCACCGTGCGCAAACTGAAGCTACTGAGAGCACAATTGCCCAAAGGTCTAAGAAGCACTCTCGTGTCCTAAATGACCGAGAACTTCTTGTGGCACTACATCAGAAACAAGACAAGCATCACTTTTGGCTCAAGCGACAGATGCAAAGCCTCTTGGTGAATGTCAATCGCATTCAAAATCTTGCCACCAAGAATGCTTTTATCACTCACGAGACCTGTCATCGATCATGGAAGAGTTTGACGCTGCTCAGTGCTGAAGCAGATCTTCAAGACGATGGCTTCACTGAAAGATTGAAGTTTGACTCCACTCCTCCACGGAATGCGGTCCTACGTCGAACTCCCTCCCTTGAAGACTCTGACTATTCTTCCTCCGCGGAAACTGTGAATGCCAGAGTGATCGATGATGAAGCCGATGCTACTTCACCGCCCCTACTTACGCACGCATCGACATCGCACTAAGTTCGCCGCACCGCCAAACAACAACGACAACCCCGCTGCTTCTTCTCCTCATGAAAGCGGTAGATGCTCTATGTCTTCAAACCTTTTGGTCCTTCTTGACAAAAGGGGAGAAGCATATGAGTTTGATAGTCTTCAAGCGGGTTCATATGGGCGGTTGCTTTATATTTTGCCTAGTGTTTACAACTCTCGCTTTTGATACATTTGGTTCTTTGAGTTGTAACACTTAAACTCGATGGTCGCCCTGCTACTTATTTGCTTTTCTGTGATGCGATGATAAATTCTGCATGTGCGATGATAACTTCCGCACTTAGATCATTCTGCAGACGTCCATTTTTCATTATGCATGTCATTCTCTTAGTTGTATCATTACATGCATGATGGATTATCTTCATAAGTTGAAGAGGGTCTCCACAAGTACAACCTGCCATGTGCATTTGCATTCCAAAAGCAAATTACTTATATGCACATCTTCAGGGGGAGCCCTTGCCACTTATGAAGACAATACCCTATCCTTTACAATTTCACATACTTTATCCCAGTTGAAAACTTCAACCAGTTTGTCATCAATCACCAAAAAGGGGGAGATTGTAAGTGCATCTAGTGCCACCCCTAGTTGGTTTTGGAGTATTGACGACAAATTTGGTTGAGGGACTAATGTATTTGTGAGAATTGCAGGATAACACAGGTAGTGTCCCTCATTGATTGGGTTTACCTACCGGAGATGACCCCTAAAAATGTATGAAGACATTGACGACAATGCTGGTATATGAAGATATTCATATTGAAGACTATGACATGAGAAGACATTGAGTGAAGACTATGGAGCACGAAGACTGTGTTGTTTCGTTGTTTCCTTTCCTTCTTTGTTGAGTCATAGGAACCACCGTACTGTTAAGTGGGGTCCAAGTGAACAAAGTCAGAATGATTGAAGTGATGCTCAACCCATATCCTATATCTTCGAGCGAAGACAATGAGAGCAAATTGTAACGCCCCGGATCCGATGCGCCAGGTGTCCGCCAGTTATTCGTCGTCGTTGCCATGTCATGTGCTTGCGTGTCTCTCTTTTCCATGTCATCATCTGCATTTCATATCATGTCATCATGTGCATCTCATTTTGCATACGTGTTCGTCTCATGCATCCGAGCATTTTCCCCGTTGTCCGTTTCGCCATCCGGCACTCCTATGTCTCACGGCGCCCCCTTTTGCCTCTTTTTGTGTGTGGGTATTAAACGTTCTCGGAATGGACCGAGGTTTGCCAAGCGGCCTTGGTATAGCACCGGTAGACCGCCTGTCAAGTTTCGGGTCATTTGGAGGTCGTTTGATACTCCAACGGTTAACCGGGTAACCGCAAAAGCCTCCTTCTCTTTGCAGCCCAACACCCCTTTCAAAGTGGCCCAAACCCCAGCAAACTCCCCTCCATGCTCTCGGTCGTTCGATCACGATCGCGTGGCCGAAAACCGCACCTCATTTGGACTCTCCTAGCTCCCTCTACCTATATAAACACCTCCCCCTCTGAAATTCGCGGTCAAATCCCCCCGAAACCCTAGATCTCTCCCTCCGCGCCGCCGGACATGTCCGCCCGGCGGCCGGACGCGTCCGCCACTGCGCCCCAGCCACTCCGGGCGTGCCACGTGGCCCAGCCACCGCGCCGCTGGCCCTTCGCTTCGGCCCGTCAGGGCCCCTCATGCACCGCGCCCGCCGCCGCCCGCTCCCACGATGCCGCCTCCGCCGCCCGGCGCCCTTGCCGCCGCCCGCCGCCGCCAGCGCCCGCCCGCCCGCCCACCAGCCTTGCCGCCGCCCGCCGGTGCCGTCTGCGCCTCCGGCCATCCCCGCCCGCCCGCCGCCCGGATCCGGTGCCGGCCGGCCGGATCCAGCCGCCTCCGGCCGGGCCAGCTCCTCCTCCGCCCTCCCTCGCCCTCTCCGGCGAGCTCTCCGGCGAGCTCGAGCCGCCGCCTCGGGTCCCCGCCGGATCTGGATCCCGCAGGTTGACTCTTCCCCCTTCCCCGAACTGCTAAGTCTTTTCCTGATGTTATTATCATGCCATGTTCATCGTGCCATAACTCCATGCATACTGCTCCGTTTCGTGCGTGTAATATGTCAAATTGTTCGCCTCAACGAGTACATCATTTAATCCCATTGCACAATGTTCATTTGAGTTCATCTTTGTAACATCCCAAAATTCTAAATTTTGGAATGTTATAATAAATAAATAGTTTTGATTGATTGATTGTTTGTTGTGTGATTGATTGAGTGAAATTGAGTGGAACTTGAAACTTTTTGAAAGTTGAATGAGAGGGAATGAAATGACTTTCCCTGACTTTCACTTTGCCTTTTTATCCATGAATTCAAATTCAATTCAAACACAAAACCCTAGAGAGAAGATGATATGACTTTTTCCATTTGAATAAATGAAAAGGGTTTTGAAAAGATTTGAATTCTGTTTGAAAATATTCCAAATTTTAGAAACTTTATGCAACTTAATGATTTTCATGAGAGAAGATAAAATGACTTCTTCAATTATATGAAATATGAGTTGGAAGTTAAAAAGAATCAAATTGAAAGTCATTTGAAGGTATTTTGAAACTCCCCTTCAAATTTGGAATTATTTGGATTTTATTCAAATTATTTTTCTCCTAAAAATAAATAAATGGAAATATGGGTAAAATGATTCCCTTCAATGGAAAATTAGGAGAAAATAAATTTGAAGTCATTTTGGTATTTTTAAAATGATTTTTATTGGATTTTATTAGAGAAGAAACACTCTTTGTTTTATTTGAATTTTTGTGTATTTTATTTGAATCTGGAATAAAGTTCATCGTGTAGGAAATATTTCTGAAAATTTTGATATATATATGTCCTATATAAAAATATATATATTATATATATATTCCCCCTCTCCCTAATTCAAAAAAAAATAGAAAAAAAAGAAAAGGACCCAGGCGCCAGCCAGCCAAGCCAGCCAAATACGAGGCCCACCAGCAGAAGCCGACCGAGCTCCCAAACCACCGACTTTGCCGAATCCTACTGCTCGGTCACTCGACCAAGCAACACACCTCTCTCCCTCACGGCAGGTGGACCCCGCCACCTTCTTCCTCCCCAAGCCGACGCCACCACACCGCGAAATCCCGAGATCTCGGGATCCTCCCGATCCCTCGCCTGACCTGCCCCTCCTCCAAGTCGAGCCCCCTATATACCCCCTCGACCCCTGCCCCTCGCCTCGCCGACCTCTCTCCTCACAGATCGTCACGGAGACCCGAGCCGCTTATCGCTTCCAGCCCGACCACCTCCGACCGCCCGAGCTCCACTGAAGTCGACCAACCGAACCCCTCGCCACGCCAAGACTCGCGGACCTCCCGACGTCCCAGACCACCGGAGCCGCCGGAGCCGTTGCCGCCGAGTCCGTCGTCGTCGCCGCTGTAAGTCGCCGGAGCTCCGTCGCCGCTTGATCTAGATCGTAGGGTTAGGATAGATCTCCCCGAAGGGGTACGCTTTATTTAGGTTTAGTTTAAGTGAACCGGTTTTATTTCGGTTTAGATCGGTTTTTATTAGGGTTTAGTTGGACCGGCCGACGCGGTTTGTTTTCTGTTAAACCGTGTGCGTAGTTTAGTTATTTAACGCCGAAGCGTTAGATAGGCCCATTAGCCAGTTTTTCGTTTTAGTTTTATTTTTAGTTTTCTGTTTTAACAGAATAGTTTCAGTTTTGTAAAATTCATATCTTTTAATCTACTTAATATTTTTAAGTGATTCTTTTTTTGTTGGTTTGAAAATTTATTGTAGTTTCTGTAGAAAATATAATTAGTCATGTTAAAATTATTTAAAATTGCTTTATTTTAGATTTAGACAGAATAGTAATTCTGCTATAAAATGAGTTAGGAATATTATTTTTTGGTGATTCTTTTGTCACAACTTTGTTTTGACATTACCTAACCGTAGGTATTTATTTGGGCATTTTAGAATTAATAAAAATAGTTTTAATCAGAATCATGATATTCCTATTTATTTAACTAGCTACTGTTTTCCTATTGTTTTAATTAGCAAATAAATTTATTTTTCCTATGTGATAGTTTATTCTAGGTTAGTTTCTGTAACTTTAGAACATGAACTTTTATTTACAATAAATAAATAAAAAATTTGCTAGAATTGTTATAGGCATAATAGGAGTTCTATAATAGTTTTTGATGTGATTCTTTTTGCTCCTAGTTTGCATGATGTTTTCCCTTCTGTTAGTTAGCAAAACCCATGCTTAGGTTCTGTTAAGAAAAGTTTTAGTTGTGTAAAACTATTTCTTAGTTGATGCTTGATGTGGTGAAAACCTTGATTTGTTTTCTCCGAGTTTTCTTTGGTAGTTTTGTTGTGTAGTTTTCCTTTGTTTTTATTTGGTGTCCCTTGATTTGCATTTTTAATTGTTGGTTTTATTATGAGTGTTAGAATTGTTTGCTAGGATGTTTGCTTATATGAATGCTATGACTATATAGATTTTCAACGGAGTGACGAATAGTTCTACCAAGTCATTATTCGAGAGTGTTGTTATCTTCATCAACTTACCGTGCAAGTTCACTTTGACCATGCTTTCATACCTATGTTTTTATTGCATTTAGTGGCATCTTTGCAACAACCCTACAAGAGTGATATTGAATTCTTGTAGTTGAGTAGTATGCATGAGGTAGGAACCCATCACCCTGTTACCAAGCCCGGACGATATTTTATTTTAATGCTACGCTACAAGAGACGGGTTTGGTATGAGTGCACGAGAGTGGTGTGAGAATGGAGGATCTACGTCAATGACGACAACTCCATGATGGAATCTGCAAGGATCTATCTTCAAGGCCTCAAGACTTCAAGACTTGAGACAAGAATTCAATACACACTCATCGGGTGAAGGATGGTTGACGGGCACCTGGAGAAACCAGTGGTTGGCCGATGCATGGAGAAGCGCCATGACATCTTGCGGAAAGCTTCACCCAGACTCAAAGAGACGGAAGAATACTTCATGCCCTAAGCTTACCTGCAACCGCAAGTCAATATGGGCTCGCTTGGTTGACCTTAGTTGTGACTCTGGCTGGGACGGTGCTAGCAGATGTAGAACTACGGTAGGATTGGATGAGCACCGGACGGTGGTCGTGGGAACTCTTCTAAGACCATGTTTCGGTCATCTTGTTCTCAAACACCTCAAGTGCGAGAACGTAAAAGAGGATCGAATCTTGCGGGTAAAGTGTACAAACCTCTGCAGAGGGTTAAAACCTAATCGATTAGCCGTGTCCCTGCTACGGACAATTTGAGCATCCGGACTTGGACCTATCTCGGAACTCTCAACACCGGATTGATAACTTAATTGTGGGCAACATATGATGATTTTGGGCTATGAGACATCGGTTGGCGGAACCATGTCATGATAGAAAACTCCATAGTACAGACTTCATTTATTCCTTTGATGTAGGGAAAATAAATCAGCTTTTACGCAAACAAAACTCGCATACGTAGCCACAAAGCCATATTGCATATAGTATAGTTTTATCATCTGCTTTTCTCATGTTGTGATCTTGCCGGTACATTCAATGTAATCGACCTACACGGCTGCAACGTATCATGTTGCCGACATTTACTTCCGACGAGTAAGAGTACTGCGCAGGGTTACGGTCTACACTCAACCTGCCGATGGCGTTGATGGGACTCCACACCCGATTACTTGTTTCACTGAGACTTATGAGGTATATATCAGTTTACGTTAATTATACATGTGATTGCACTTTGATATATACATTGATGTACTGTGTGTGCCAAAGATACTGATCCGTGGATGGCACAAAGAACACGTAGGCTTGACCGTCGAGGTCGGGTCGCTCTGAGATATGGTACCGTAGACATGTTGGCTGTAGGACGTGACCCTAGGAAATGACTTAGTAATATGAAGACCCCAACGGAACGACCTTTGTTTTTGTTACTACTCGTAACACCTGATTCCTTTTACTAAACCTTCCTTAATTCAAACTATAGATGGAGAGCTACATTCTGAACAAAAGAGAACACTACGAGAAGGTTCTTGGAGGCCCCTTCCTTGTGGAGCTACTCAGGCTGCTGAAGTTACCGATACCTGAAATCAAGGCAACTAAGAGGACGTCTAGATCATGGGGAGTCAAGACCCAAGTTTTTGGCCGTAAAGAAGACCCCAAGACTGCAGACATCAGCTTCGCACCATAAATGGTGATCGTGATATGGGCATCAACACTGCCGTCCATGATGCTATTGCACGCTTATGCTATCGCCATCGTGTCTGCACTAAACCCACACTTCTTTGGAAGGATTGGATGGCGAAGTTTGATGGAGCAACTATTGCCTTGACGGAAGTGCAAAAGATGAAGTTCTCCCCCTTCGTTAGTATACAATCGTGATCTAGAACAATACATCAAGAATCTTCAGATGGACCTCCTGGAAGCCCTATTTGACAATGAAGCACTACGAGAAGAAGTTGAGACTCGTAGATCAAGGTAAAGAACCCGGAGGAGGAGAACCTCGAGATCCCGAGAATGCGTCAGAACTGAAAAACAGCAGGACCCTGTCTCATGCCAAGGACGTTGAGATCCGTAAGCTCAAGGAACAACTTCAGACATACAGGTCGTCACAAGAAACTCCGCATCGACAGGGAAAATCTAGCGAGAAAAAATTGGAGGAGATTAAGTCCACACGTAAGAAGCCCCAATAGGGACAATGATCAAGTTCCGTAAATTAGCTTAGTAGTAGCCACCATGAGAGAAATAAAGATGAACGCTTTCTCGATTTAAGTATCTGACCATACCAACTTATGTGGGTGGCGATACTAAAGAATAGATTGAATAAATGAATGCTTGGTTGCTATTATTTTTTTGTGTTTATTGAATGGTTGGATAGATGCGATATTCGTAGGCTTGTATTTATTTCAACCATGAGAGACGTAAGTTACGGAAGAATGGTAGAAGGCCTTCATATGGGAAAAGCATCAGGAATTGGAAACTCCCGAGCATTGAAGACCAAGAAATGAGGACTTAGAAACGAAACCATAGTAGAACGGCCCATTACAAACGGTACTTTTGATCTAGGATTCTTTTGTTGATGGGTGGGTATTTGCTTTCTCTTTCTATCTCAACCGCACCCGAAATCTTGAACCCATGGACAATCGAACACCAAACTTTTCTCGAGACAATTGCAATTTCCCCATGGAGATACATTCCTTGTTCCGAGCACCCTCTTATCCTACACATGTAGATGACAACCCTGTATGAGTCTTTCCTTAAGGGTCCGGAAACGATCATGACCCTGACAAGTGATCATGATTACCCGAAGATCCTGAAGGACATGATGAAGCATATTCACCTTGAAGGAGATGCAGTTTACAAAGGCTACCCCTTCATGCAAAAGGGAGTGGAACTTTGGTATGTGGAGGTACACCTCCACCGGTTGACAGGAGTTTGCCCAAAGATGATGGGGCAGTACTTTTCATCTCACGTGTACCACAAGCAACTTTCTTCGACGCTGTTCGTGAAGCAGCCATGGAAGCCATACGCCGATCGGAGAAATACTTGAAGCAAGACTCGTTATACTCGGGAATACCTCGTAGAAGTGCATGCAGAGATGGTGGAGGTGAAGCTCAAGGCCACCACTATGAAACAGAAGATTGAAGATTTCAAGGCGCTTTGTCGCACAATTCCAGCTTGATCAAGAATCCTCAAGGAGGAAAAATGAATAAAGTTGGAAGTAATGTCTGACCATACCGAACCATGTGGGTGGCAGCATTTGTAATAAACTTTTTGGAATTTGGATTTACGAAAAATGGTTAAGGATGTAATAAAAGATTTAGATGAAAAATAATATGATTTATGGATAAACTAGTGCATTTCATTTTAAGTGTGGTAGTACTCCGTAACGCCACAAGATCAATGAAGAAAGAAACGTGTTATTCATGACGGTCCATAGAAGGGAGCTGGACCAAATAAGTTGGAGTTTTGTATGATCGTCACCACAAGAGTATGAAGAAAGCAGTACTACCGGATTTAAAGGAGGTGTAATATGGAACAAGGAGTTACTCCAAGGATGGGTTAAAGCTGCATTAGTGTTGAAGTGGGCCATAACCCACGTGCCCGAGGATTTTGAAAAGGAACAGATGTAACCTTGATGAAGGAAGAAAATTGAAAGAATCGGTGATTCAATCAAAGCATACGCTTCTTAGGAGGTTACGAAACCCAAGTGTTGTGAAGAACGATAGATGTTTTGTTTGGCTTGCTGAACCAAAGGATTTACTCGAACTCGGTTCGTCAACAAGAGAAATTCCGCAATGCTTGTGAGTATGCCCAAGTGTTAGAATACGTGATTCGATGTCTCGCATATATAGTAATGGTTCAAGTACGGGATGGATTGGCCCCATACCGAGACTTCTATCATGAACTATCATATGTTGATGGAAAATCGAGAGCCTTGAAAACCTTAGAAGAGTGTCGACACGTCAAGTCGTGAAACCATAGAATTGTAGGGCGATGGAACCCTTACAGCAAATGATGCCAATCGTAGAATATATGGTGAGATCCAACCCCGACCATATCCCTGCAGGAGAAACCATGAATTGTCGACCACCATGAGATTTTCGATAGTTGTTTAGTATTGGCGACAGACCCGTCGGAGATGAAGACCCAGTCTCGGAAGAACCTCACCAGGATGAAAGGACACGTGTTGAGAAAAAGGTTATACCCTACCGAAAGAGCCTCAGTGAAACCCGGAGCGACACTGTCAACCCAAAGGGATGGAGTACCGAGTTCCGCTCGGAACCATAACCTCGCTTTTAAGTGTGGTAGCACACTAGACCATTCCGATCGATGGAATTGCCGGAAGACCCCAAACTCTAACCCTTTCTAGTTAGTTTCTTGAATCTCGAGGACGAGATTCATTTTAAGTGTGGTAGATTTGTAACATCCCAAAATTCTAAATTTTGGAATGTTATAATAAATAAATAGTTTTGATTGATTGATTGTTTGTTGTGTGATTGATTGAGTGAAATTGAGTGGAATTTGAAACTTTTTGAAAGTTGAATGAGAGGGAATGAAATGACTTTCCTCGACTTTCACATTGCATTTTTATATCCATGAATTCAAATTCAATTCAAACACAAAACCCTAGAGAGAAGATGATATGACTTCTTCCATTTGAATAAATGAAAAGGGTTTTGAAAAGATTTGAATTCTGTTTGAAAATATTCCAAATTTTAGAAACTTTATGCAACTTAATGATTTTCATGAGAGAAGATAAAATGACTTCTTCAATTATATGAAATATGAGTTGGAAGTTAAAAAGAATCAAATTGAAAGTCATTTGAAGGTATTTTGAAACTCCCCTTCAAATTTGGAATTATTTGGATTTTATTCAAATTATTTTTCTCCTAAAAATAAATAAATGGAAATATGGGTAAAATGATTCCCTTCAATGGAAAATTAGGAGAAAATAAATTTGAAGTCATTTTGGTATTTTTAAAATGATTTTTATTGGATTTTATTAGAGAAGAAACACTCTTTGTTTTATTTGAATTTTTGTGTATTTTATTTGAAGTCGAATAAAGTTCATCGTGTAGGAAATGTTTTCTCAAAATTTTGATATATATATATGTCCTATATAAAATATATATATTATATATATATTCCCTCTCCCTAATTAAAAAAATAGAAAAAGAAAAGGACCCAGGGCCACCAAAGCCCTTTCACCAATGAGGCCCACCAGCGCAATGACCGAGCTGCCCAAACACTGACCGATCCCTCCCCACAATCCTACCTGGTCGCCTGACCGCAACACACCTCTCTCCCTCTCACGAGGTGGACCCGCCACCTTCTTCCTCCCAAGCCGACGCCACCGCTACCGCCAGAATCCCGAGATCTCCGGATCCTCCCGATCCTCGCCTGACCGCCCTCCTCCAACTCGAGGCACCCCTATATACCCCCTCGACCCCGTTCCCCTCGCCTCGCCTGACCTCTCTCCTCGCAGATCGTCACGGAGACCCGAGCCACGCCATCATTGCCCCACCCGACCACCTCCGACCGCCCGAGCTCCACCGAGTCGACCAGCAACCCCCTCGCCACACCGCACTCGCCGGACCTCCCGACGTCCCAGACCACCGGAGCCGGAGCCGTTGCCGCCCGAGCCCGTCGCCGTCGCCGCCTCGGTAAGTCGCCGAGCTCCGTCGCCGTTCGATCTAGATCGTGGGGTTAGGATAGATCTCCCAAGGGGTACGCTTTTATTTAGGTTTAGTTTAAGTGAACCGGTTTTATTCCGGTTTAGATCGGTTTTATTAGGGTTTAGTTGGACCGGCCGACGCGGTTTGTTTTCTGTTAAACCGCAAGTGCCAGTAGTTTAGTTATTTAACGCCAAGCTGCTAGATAGGCCCATTAGCCAGCTTTTTCGTTTTAGTTTTATTTTTATTTTTCTGTTTTAAATGAATAGTTTCAGTTTTGTAAAATTCATATCTTTTAATCCACTTAATATTTTTAAGTGATTCTTTTTTTTGTTGGTTTGCAAATTTATTGTAGTTTCTGTAGAAAATATAATAAGTCATGTTAAAATTATTTAAAATTGCTTTATTTTAGATTTAGACAGAATAGTAATTCTGCTATAAAATGAGTTAGAAATATTATTTTTTAGTGATTCTTTTTGTCACAACTTTGTTTTGACATTGCCTAACCGTAGGAATTTATTTAGGTATTTTAGAATTAATAAAAAATAGTTTTAATCAGAATCATGATATTCCTATTTATTTAACTAGCTACTGTTTTCCTATTGTTTTAATTAGCAAATAAATTTATTTTTCCTATGTGATAGTTTATTCTAGGTTAGTTTCTGTAACTTTAGAACATGAACTTTTATTTACAATAAATAAAATTGTTATTTTATTTTTTTGCTAGAATTGTAGTAGGCATAATAGGAGTTCTATAATAGTTTTTGATGTGATTCTTTTTGCTCCTAGTTTGCATGATGTTTTCACTTATGTTAGTTAGCAAAACCAATGCTTAGGTTCTGTTAAGAAAAGTTTTAGTTGTGTAAAACTATTTCTTAGTTGATGCTTGATGTGGTGAAAACCTTGATTTGTTTTCTCCGAGTTTTCTTTGGTAGTTTTGTTGTGTAGTTTTCCTTTGTTTTTATTTGGTGTCCCTTGATTTGCATTTTTAATTGTTGGTTTTATTATGAGTGTTAGAATTGTTTGCTAGGATGTTTGCTTATATGAATGCTATGACTATATAGATTTTCAACGGAGTGACGAATAGTTCTACCAAGTCATTATTCGAGAGTGTTGTTATCTTCATCAACTTACCAGGCAAGTTCACTTTGACCATGCTTTCATACCTATGTTTTTATTGCATTTAGTGGCATCTTTGCAACAACCCTTAAGTAGTGATATTGAATTCTTGTAGTTGAGTTGTATTCATGAGGTAGGAACCCATCACCCTGTTACCAAGCCCGGACGATATTTTATTTTAATGCTACGCCACAAAGAGACGGGTTTGGTATGAGTGCACGAGAGTGGTGTGAGAATGGAGGATCTACGCCAATGACGACAACTCCATGATGGAATCTGCAAGGATCAGATCTTCAAGGCCTCAAGACTTCAAGACTTGAGACAAGAATTCAATACACACTCTTGGGTGAAGGATGGTTGACGGGCACCTGGAGAAACCAAAGGTTGGCCGGGATGCATGGAGAAGCGCCATGACATCTTGCGGAAAGCTTCACCCAGACTCAAAGAGACGGAAGAATACTTCATGCCCGAAGCTTACCTGCAACCGCAAGTCAATATGGGCTCGCTTGGTTGACCTTAGTTGTGACTCTGGCTGGGACGGTGCTAGCAGATGTAGAACTACGGTAGGATTGGATGAGCACCGACAGGGTCGTGGAACTCTTCTAAGACCATGTTTCGTCATCTTGTTCTCAAACACCCTGAAGTGCGAGAACGTAAAAGAGGGATCGAATCTTGCGGGTAAAGTGTACAAACAACTGCAGAGGGTTAAAACCTAATCGATTAGCCGTGTCCCCTGTTACGGACAACTTGAGCATCCGGACTTGGACCTATCTCTAACTCTCAACACCGGATTGATAACTTAATTGTGGGCAACATATGATGATTTTGGGCTATGAGACATCGGTTGGCGGAACCATGTCATGATAGAAAACTCCATAGTACAGACTTCATTTATTCCTTTGATGTAGGGAAAATAAATCAGCTTTTACGCAAACAAAACTCAGACATAGAGCCACAAAGCCATATTGCATATAGTATAGTTTTATCATCTGCTTTTCTCATGTTGTGATCTTGCCGGTACATTCAATGTAATCGACCTACACGGCTGCAACGTATCATGTTGCCGACATTTACTTCCGACGAGTAAGAGTACGGCATGCAGGTTACGGTCTACACTCAACCTCGCCGATGGCGTTGATGGGACTCCACACCCGATTACTTGTTTCACGAGACTTATGAGGTATATATCAGTTTTACGTTAATTATACATGTGATTGCACTTTGATATATACATTGATGTACCGTGTGCCAAAGATACCGATCCGGGATGGCACAAAGAACACGTAGGCTTGACCGTCTGAGGTCGGGTCGCCATGAATATGGTATCGTAGACATGTTGATCAGAGGACGTGACCCTAGGAAATGACTTAGTAATATGAAGACCCCAACGGGAACGACCTTTGTTTTTGTTACTACTCTCGTAACACCTGATTCCTTTTACTAAACCTTCCTTAATTCAAACTATAGATGGAGAGCTACATTCTGAACAAAAGAGAACACTACGAGAAGGTTCTTGGAGGCCCCTTCCTTGTGGAGCTAGTCAGGCTACTGAAGTTACCGATACCTGAAATCAAGGCAACTAAGAGGACGCCTAGATCATGGGGAGTCAAGACCCAAGTTTTGGGGTCAGAAGAAGACCCCAAGACTGCAGACATCAGCTTCGCACCATAAATGGTGATCGTGATATGGGCATCAACACTGCTGTCCATGATGCTATTGCACGCTTATGCTATCGCCATCGTGGTTGCACTAAACCCACACTTCTTTGGAAGGATTGGATGGCAGAAGTTTGATGGAGCAACTATTGCCTTGACAGAAGTGCAAAAGATGAAGTTCTCCCCACTGTTAGTATACAATCAGGATCTAGAACAATACATCAAGAATCTTTAGATGGACCTCCTGGAAGCCCTATTTGACAATGAAGCACTACGAGAAGAAGTTGAGACTCGTGAGATCAAGGTAAAGCACCTGGAGGAGGAGAACCTCGAGATCCCGAGAATGCGTCAGGAACTGAAAAACAGCAGGACCCTGTCTCATGCCAAGGACGTTGAGATCCAGAAGCTCAAGGAACAACTTTAGGACATACAGGGTCGTCACAAGAAACTCCGCATTGACAGGGAAAATCTAGCAGAAAAAATTGGAGGAGATTAAGTCCACACAGAAGAAGCCCCAATGGGGACAATGATCAAGTTCCTGGTAAATTAGCTTAGTAGTAGCCACCATGAGAGAAATAAAGATGAACGCTTGCTCGATTTAAGTATCTGACCATACCAACTTATGTGGGTGGCGATACTAAAGAATAGATTGAATAAATGAATGCTTGGTTGCTATTTTTTTTTTGTGTTTATTGAATGATTGGATAGATGCGATATTCGTAGGCTTGTATTTATTTCAACCATGAGAGACGTAAGTTACGGAAGAATGGTAGAAGGCCTTCATATGGGAAAAGCATCAGGAATTGGAAACTCCTGAGCATTGAAGACCTGAAGAAATGAGGACTTGGAAACGAAACCATAGTAGAACGGCCCATTACAAACGGTACTTTTGTTGATGGGTGGGTATTTGCTTTCTCTTTCTATCTCAACCACACCTCGAAATCTTGAACCCATGGACAACTGAACACCAAACTTTTCTGGAGACAATTGCAATTTCCCCATGGAGATACATTCCTTGTTCTGAGCACCCCTCTTATCCTACACATGTAGATGACAACCCTTTATGAGTCTTTCCTTAAGGGCCTCAAACGATCATGACCCCGACAAGTGATCATGATTACCCAAGATACTCAAGGACATGATGAAGCATATTCACCTTGAAGGAGATGCAGTTTACAAAGGCTACCCCTTCATGCAAAAGGGAGTGGAACTTTGGTATGTGGAGGTACACCTCCACCGATTGAAAGGAGTTTGCCCAAAGATGATGGGGCAGTACTTTTTCATCTCACGTGTACCACAAGCAACTTTCTTCGACGCTGTTCGTGAAGCAGCCATGGAAGCCATACGCCAGATCGGAGAAATACTTGAAGCAAGACTCCGTTATACTCGTGAATACCTCGTAGAAGTGCATGCAGAGATGGTGGAGGTGAAGCTCAAGGCCACCACTATGAAATGTAAGATTGAAGATTTCAAGGCGCTTGTCGCACAATTCCAGCTTGGATCAAGAATCCTCAAGGAGGAAAAATGAATAAAGTTGGAAGTAATGTCTGACCATACCGAACCATGTGGGTGGCAGCATTGGAAATAAACTTTTGGAATTTGGATTTACGAAAAATGGTTAAGGATGTAATAAAAGATTTGATATGAAAAATAATATGATTTATGGATAAACTAGTGGATTTCATTTTAAGTGTGGTAGAATTTCGTGTAGATCATCGTGGTGCATCTTAACTTGCTGTTTAACAACTTGAACATAAAGTTATTCAGATCTGGACCAATTTCGAAATTTGCATATGAGGACTTACCGGAATTGTTCTATGTTGTTCCCGTCCTCATTTAAACTTGCTTTGATGTGTTGCTCTTGTTTGCATCATTTCTTTCCATGAGTAGCCTCATCTAGATTTGTCATGCATCATGCTTGTTTGTGCATCATGCCTTGTTCATGTGTGGTGTGTTTACTTTGTTGTGTGCTTCTTCTCGATAGTTCCCGTTTCGTTGCGATCATGAGGATTTGTTCGTCTACGCTTGGTTCGTCTTCGTGGCTTCATCTTCTTCATGGACTCGTTCTTCTTCCTTGCGGGATTTCAGGAAAGATGACCTCTACCCTGGATCTCATTACTATCATTGCTATGCTAGTTGCTTCGTTCTTTCGCTATGCTGCGCTACCTATCACCTGCTGCTCAAGCCATCCCAAATTGCCATGAACCTCTAACCTTTGTCACCCTTCCTAGCACACCGTTGTTTGGCTATGTTACCGCTTTGCTCAGCCCCTCTTATAGCGTTGCTAGTTGCAGGTGAAGTTGAAGATTTCTCCATGGTGGATAGGATTTTGTTGGGATATCACAATATCTCTTATATTATTAATGCATCTATATACTTGGTAAAGGGTGGAAGGCTCGGCCTTATGCCTGGTGTTTTGTTTCACTCTTGCCGCCCTAGTTTCCGTCATATTGGTATTATGTTCCCGGATTTTGCGTCCCTAACGCAATGGGTGATTTATGGGACCCCTTGACAGTTCGCTTTGAATAAGACTCCTCCAAGCAAGGCTCAACATTGGTTTTCCATTTGCCTCACCACCACCTACTTTCCCTTGGGAGTAATTAACCCAAGGGTCATCTTTATTCAGCCCCCCGGGCCAATGCTTGTCTAAGTGTTGGTCCAAACCAGAGCCACTTGCGGTGCCGCCCTAGGAAACTTGGGGTATCGCTTGCTGTCAGACGCATCGCTTCATCCGGCCGTGGCTCGAGACGAGATACGCTGCTACTATCGTGGTGTCGGCACGCCGGGAGGTCTTGCTGGTCTTGTTTTATTGTCACGAATGTCTTGTAGCCGGATTCCGAGACTGATCGGATCTTCCCGGGAGAAGGAATATCCTTCGTTGATCGCGAGAGCTTATCATGGGCTAAGTTGGGACACCCCTGCAGGGTTTGAACTTTCGAAAACCGTGCCCGCGGTTATGTGGCAGATGGGAATTTGTTAATATCCGGTTGTAGTAAACTTGAAGTAAACTCTTCTAAAATACACCAACCGCGTGCGTAACCGTGAGGTGTCTCTTTTCGGGGTTGATCGAGAGGAGAACACGGTTTCTGGGTTATGTTTGACGTAAGTAGGAGTTCAGGATCACTTCTTGATCATTGCTAGCTTCACGACCGTTCCTTTGTTTCTCTTCTCGCCTCATTTGCGTATGTTAGCCACCATATATGCTTAGCCGCTGCTGCAACCTCACCACTTTACCCCTTCCTTTCCCTTTAAGCTTTGCTAGTCTTGATACCCATGGTAATGGGATTGCTGAGTCCTCGTGGCTCACAAATTACTACACCACCAGTTGCAGGTACATGTTTATGCGATGTTCATGACGCGAGAGCGATGTTTACTTGCTTTGGAGTTCTTCTTCTGCTTCTTCTTCGCTCAAGGGATAGGTTCCGTGTCGGCACTGGCTAGCAGGTGGATGTCGTTTGAGCTTCTGTTTATGTTTCATCCGTAGTCGGATGTTGATCTTGTATATGATGTTGATGTATTCGAGTGGCATTGTATGCCTTATGTATGTATCCCCATCTATTATGTAATGTTGATGTAACGATATCCACCTTGCAAAAGCATTTCAATATGCGGGTCTATCCTTGGTGGGACCTTCGAGGTTCCTTTTGGATAGGGTCGCATATTGGGCGTGACACAAATCTTATCCAGAGCTGGATGAGTCAGCTTTGCTTGTAGCCCAAGTAAAGTTGTCGTGTGTGTTTGAAATCTGACCGTTGGAACACGTGTCAGTTCCTTAGTGACCCAGGGTCATTTCGGACATATCAGGTCGGGTTGCCTAGTGGCTATAAATAGCCCACCCCTACACCATAAATTGGTGGCTGCTCAGAGTTAGTGCACGGCTTTTGTCGTTTGAGAGCAACCCACCTTGAAGCCTTTAAGAGAGAGAAATCCTTGCGAGGACAAAGCCCAAACACCCAGAGCCAAAGAGTGTTAGGCATCATTGAAGTCTTTCTGTCTGCGTGACCTGAAGACTTATTACACTTGAGGACTGTGAATCCTCCAGCCGGTTAGGCGCCGCGTTCGAGCATCCAAGAGTCATTGTGGATCGCCGTGAACGAAGTCTGTGGAAGGTTTGGAAGTCTACCTTGAAGACTTACCAGAGTGATTGGGCGAGGACCGTGTGTCCTTAGCTCAAGGGGAATAAGGTGAAGACGCTGTCTTCGAAAGTTGAATCTTAGCCTCCCTAACTGCACGCATACGCTTGTCACAAAGAATCGAACTGGTCCAACAAATCCTATGTCTTCAACAAGTGACCGGTTCTATCCTCTCCCTTCCTTTACTTAGAGTTTGTCTTCGTGAAGTCATTGCCTATTTGTCGCACTGCTTGACTTCATTGCTTGACTACTATCGTTGGTTGGCTTCATACTATCTTCCATCCCGATCCTTACTACTAAGTCGCTATTAGTCTTTGTACTTTCACATTATCGCATACTTGACTATGGTTTGCTTGTTGTAGTTTATCTTCCGCTGCATATCAATTAGGTCATTTCTATTGTTTGTCTTTGAAACTTCCACGCTTTGAAGACTTTCATAAAAATCGCCTATTCACCCCCCTCTAGTCGATAACTAGCACTTTCAAACACAGAAAACCATGAGAAAGCAGTACCGGTTAAAGATAAAGGAAAATAATGTATTCTCCACTCATCTCGTGAACTTGCCTCACCTAATTGTGCCAAGTACTGACTAACATGCTCCCAGGTGGTTTTTGTGCCCTCTCCATTAAACTTAACAAAATCTGGAATTTTATATCATGGAGGGCATTGAATTGCATCAAAGTATTCTGGATATGGCTTTTGATAAATACGGTTCCTTGGTAACTCAACTCCAAAATTCTCTCGGAGCATCTTAGCCATCTCCCCTCTAAGATTAGCTAGAACATCATCCATGGTGGACGATGAAGCTTGTGGTAGTAGCATAGGAGGAGTAGGGTTAGTAGTTGCAGGTGTGATTTGTGGCATGTATGCCGAATTTTAATTCGGCAGTGATCTAACAGTGTTTGCTCTTGTAGGTAGGGTTTGGTTCGGCGTCACCACCGAACTTGGCATACTCATGATAGGATTAATGGGTGCAGCAACAATTTGATTTGTGGGGTTAGGATAAAAATTCATCGGCACGGGAGGCGCCGATGGAATAGGCAAAGCTGGACTAGGGATTTCTGCAGTAACAGGCACACCAACATTACCACTAGATGATTGAGGCATTCTATTCTTAGAATTGCTATCAGTAATGCGACTATCAATTTCAGCCCGTACCTTGGGAGAGAAGGTATTACTTACAGAGGGTTTAACATGTTCATCATGAAGAGGAGGGAACTTGATTTCTCCAACCGGAGTGATATTGCCTTGGCAATCCTTCTTGAACTTAGCAAGGAACTCCTTCATCTCCTTCTCTTCATGTGCCTTCTTGTACTCCTCATAACTTGGCGATGTTCCTCCGATAACTCCTCAAAATTGGGCTTGATTATGTTATCGGCGTTGATTTCCGAGGGATTGGGGATCTTGTCGTTGCCAGACATGATGGATGATGATGCTTGATCTGATCCCCAACAGAGTCGCCAAAAAGTGTGTTCGCACACGAACACGCCACGTGTACCCTCGATGCTGGGGGTGGTGCACCGCAGCTCACGTCGAAGGAATCTCACCGGAAGGGCGATTCACAAGTCGACCGGTGAGAGCTTTTGAGGACCCAAAACCCTACACAACCCGGGAGGGACCCCGTCGGGGAGTGCGGCGGCTATGGGCTGCCCTAGGTCGGTCAAGCCGCCCCTAGAGCCTCGCGGTTCGCAGCCCTCCAACACGAAGAACGACGAAGAACGAGGAAGCAAAAACGAGGGAAGGACAAGACGTAGATGAAAAAGCTGTAGATGTGTTTGCGATTGTGTGTTGTTGTTCAATCGGCCGTCACCCTTTAAGTATATAAGAGGCGGCTGGACTTCCCGTGCAAGGAAAAGGCTTCAATTCACGTCCAAAACCCTAGTCCAATTCGGATTTGTTTGGCCCGAACTTTCCAAAACTGTTCGGTAAAATCTGGCTGCACCTTGAGGGCCATATTTGGGGAAGTAAACTACCTCGGATGGAAACGAGCCCAATAGCAATCTTGACCGTTTCAACGAGACGAACAACTTTCATGTTGACGTTTTTTGATCTGAGGCCATATTTAGGGGGTTTTCGTCTGTTTTCTGAAGTCTGCAGCAGCGAAATTCAAAACCCGGACGAACATACCCGGAGTGTCCGGCCATACACAGATAAAATCAAAACCCGAATGGTTTTCCCCGGAGTGTCCGGCCATCCAGTGTAGTAGTGTCTTGTACTGGCTGTAACTTTTGCATACGACCTCGGATTAGGACGATTTTATACGAAAATCAACCGTTTCGACGAGACGAAGACAACTCGTGTTGATCATTTTTCCATAGAAGGACATCTTAATTGGGTTTTAAGCCATTCTTTAATCTGATGTCAACATGAGCATCTCTGAACTTGTCATAACTTTTGCATCCGAGCTCCGTTTTAGACCATCTTCATATCCATCTTGATCTTCTCGAAGAGAGCCATTCCATGATGACCTCCAATCGTAAGTTTGAGTTAATCTTGACATAGCCTAAAGCAACTTTTACCATTGTGCCACTTTTGAGCGTCAACAATCCCTTCACTAAATTTCAAGATAAAAGTGTTCTCCCTAAGTATGCACCATTGTGAAAGTTCGTCGTTTCGAAGAACCTCGTGATGATCGAGTGTGATAGACTATATGTTCGCATACAACGGGTGTAAGCTAGTTTTACACACGCGAAATACTTAGGTTAAACTTGATGAGCCTAACATGTACAGACATGGCCTCGGAACACAGAGGACCGAAAGGTCAAACATGAGTCATATAGTAGATATGATCAACACACTACTAGGGAAAAGCCTAGCAGTAGCGCGGGTCTAAGGGCTATCAGTAGCGTGGGGCACCGCACTACTGATACGGCGCTACAACTAACGTTTAGCAGTAGCGCGTTTTGAAATGCGCTACTGCTATACCTACTTAGCAGTAGCGCTTTCCATACCAGCGCTACTGCTAAGTGCTTTAGCAGTAGCGTCTTCCTATCTAGCGCTAAAGGGCGCTACTATTATATTTTCTCATATCTTTTTTTACTATGTATTTGGGATGTTTTTGTACAGGTTTTATACAATATTCTAATCATATCATAAACATGCAATATGCTCATCATATCATAAACATGCAATATGCTCATCATATCATACACATAATAGTATCATCATATCATCCAACACAAATCATGTCGTCACATCGTAATCACGATATAGCTATACAAGTTACATGACATGTCTCATCATACATAATGTAGTACTTCTTGAGGCGTCAGTTCGTATCCCTCTCTCGCACTAAGCATGAACCTAAACTAACTATTGGCTGTCCCTCGGGAACCGGTACACCTGGGCCTGACACTCCGGCCACTTGTCGTATATTCCTGGCGTAGCACTTCTTCGCCATCGATGATCTATGCACCTGCATCCTCACATGAGTCGATGATATGCAACATATATAGTTGAGCAACAGAAAGAGACAGACTTGGAAAAATAGAAGCAACATATCATAAGCATAAATAACAAAGTTCATCGTACCCAAAATGCCCTAACTAGAGTGATCTTCGCTAGTTGAGGAGGACGGTTTAATTACATCACAAATGAAGTTTCATCATGCATAACTCAAAGTTTCGTCATAGAGAAAGTATGGACTAAACGAACACATTGTCACATATCGTCAATCACTCCAACATGTCGTGCCATCCATCCAAGTCAGGGAGATAGTCCCCGAGTGCAGTGAAAGGCTTCAAGTCGAGACGTTGAGCGGCTACGCGTGTTCGGACGTCTTCCCGCGACATTTGCCCTTCTTCATAGAACATCCCTGTTTTTTCGAGGACCTCCTTCATGATGATTTGGGCAAGTTCACACTGGATGTGATAGAACTCAGCTCGGAGTCGATGATCTGGATATCTCCTAGGTTCTTTGCCCATTGCATAATATGGGCATCGTCGGATCTAGGTGACATGCGAAGGGTCTGCTGGTCCCTTCTGTACTCTAGCATGTGGTGGAGGACATAGAATCCATCACTGAGAGTACCACTCGGTTGCTGGATGCAGCAGAAATCGGTCTTATGGCCGAAGGCGGGCGCACGGTTCCTTGTCTTCTTGAGCGTGATCTCTCCACCCCATAGGCCGTAGCTAAAGATAGCACTGTCGAGAACAGACTTGATGTGGGTGCAATCATTTTTCTTCATGTTCTTCGACGAGTCCAAGTAAAGAGCATGGGAGAATTGGGGGTAAAGGATGATAAGGACGGCGCGCTCGTCGCTGCGCAAAATAAGTACACCTCAAATTAGCCTCCATGCGTGCAAATGAATGATTGAAATCGAAGAAAGGATATCCGCGGATGACTTACATGGGATGATAAAGCACGAGAATTGTCTCCTTGTCTTTATTGTCAATCATGAAATCGGCGATGTAGTTACTCGCGTATTCACGGTGCTTTTCGCAGACAGCCAAGAAGCCCTTGTGCATGAAGTACGGGTCAGCAACACAGATATAAGGTATCTGCTCAGTCCTGATGATGTAGTTCATGTACAAGGCAAAAAGGCGAACAAACGTAAAATCCAGCCTTTTCAAGTGAAACATGTCGAAGATGTAATCGAATCGAAGGAATAACTTTTTCGCGGGGAATGTGGCGTACAACATTTGCTGCGGCATGTTAACCACGTAGAGCGGGTATCCTGGATTTTGTGAGGCGATCAAGCTTTTCTCTCTTCGCAGCACATCGTCATGAAGTCTCCTGAGATCGTTGTATATGGCCTCTACCGCTGCCTTAGATAGGATCGGATCACCAGGGATATGGTATTTCGCCGCACCTATGACAGGAATACAGTCTTGAACCCGAGGCTGCGGAGGCGGCTGGCTCATAGAAGCAGCTTTGTTGCCTTTCCCCAGTCTCTTCCTATGCTTCTTTGCTACTAGAAGGTCATCTATAATACGTTCAACCTCCGACAATTCAGGCACCGACTCATCATGCTCAAACCTTGAGTACTCATACTGTTGAGCCATCAATCCTCCGCCGTCATAGGTGACAGTATTGAGATACTGTAGAGTGTCATCGTCTCATCGATGGCATCGATATCATGCATTGCTTCTTCAACGGCGGCGACATCATCAGCGACTAATGGAATCTCTTCCTCACCCCGTCCTCTATCACCCAGAATGACAGGCAACACTAATTGGGTAGGTGGGGTGTTGATATTCATACCTTGCTGAGGTTTGTGTGGTCGTGGGTGTGCTCCCGGCCGCCTCCAGACGAAGCAGAGTCATTGGCCACAATAGGACCCAACTCTTGCAATCACCAAGCCACCACGGGGTCTCGCCGTCATCTCCCCTAGTACCGAAGGAGCCAAATTTTCGTGGCCCAGTTTGACACTGGCCACTGAAACCTTGAAGACGTCAGGGGGGATTGGCCGGCTCTGGAACAATTGTTCCTTCGGCTTCACTATCGTTGCCTTCCCGATGTCCACCTTCTGGTCCCTGATGGTGTACAGTATGGTGCACGGGGTTACGTCGGCCTGCAAAGACATGTCTGTGATGCGAGACATCTGAAAGGCAACTGAAACAGGAGAATATACATATATTGAAGAGGGCCGGTATGACAGGTACCATGAGGGAATCGAGCTCAGCCAAAGACGAAGCCCCGCCGAGCACGCCAGAGACAGAGGACATGCTACTAGTGGGTGCGGGAGCAGGTGCGCTAAACGATCTGCTCCCAAAGAAGTTGGAAAGGGGAAAGTCTGCTGCCTCTTTATTTGGATTTTGCTTGCTCAACTTGACGATAGACGGAAGCAAGACACTATAACAAGCTGACATCTCCTCTTTTGCGGCAGCTACCGCTGCTTTGACTATCTCAATTGATTTCTTTTCAACCGTAATCTCAACCTTCTTGTAGATGTTTTCTTCATTTAACCTCCGTCTTTCCTTCCTCTCCTCTGTGGTCTCACGGTAGTACTTCTTCCACGTGGCGCCGTCTCCGACGCCGTGCACGCGTCCGTACAATGTCCGAGTGTCCACCGGGAGTTGTTTCCATATGTTCAAGGCCCGTTTGGGGTGTCCCACTTGGGCCTCGCCAATGCCTCAGACGGCGAGTTGCTTTTGGCCGCGATCCTGTGGTGCTCTCTCTGCAAAAGGAATAAGGATCGTTTACAAATGTGACTAAATGTGCAGTCGAATTGATCAGAAGCTAAAATTAGGGGGTAAATTAATAACTACCAACAGTCTCATGAACTCCTTCGTGACCGCGTCCGTATTGAAAACCTTGTTGACTGGGTCCCAACGGTACCAGGCCCTGATGACGTCATGCTCCTACGGGATGGTGAACTCTGCCAAGGGGTCTGGGATCCCTAGACTTTCGCATTCTGCATCCTCCTTGGCCCATATGGGCCTCTTCCCCGCGTAACCACGGCTTCCGAGGTGGTGGCACCCCATGTTCCTCTCTTGGAGCCCCTTCATGTACTCCGACTTTTCTTTGACATCTTCAGCAACGCAAGTCTTCTTGAATATTTCGAACTGCTCTTCCGTAATTGTTGGATTATCCTTTACAATCTCGGAGTAGAGTTTCTTTTTGTCGATGATCCGATGTTTCACCCTTACTTTCCAGGCAGACAACGCGCCGCTAAACTTTCCCATGGCGCGTTTGTTTATCTTCTTCATTGTCGGGTCTTTATCTAGATTAGTATATTTG